>CAMRHE010000029.1:6303333-6947500 GCA_947044405.1 Leptodactylus fallax | reverse complement strand
ACATCGGCCACGTGTTCAAGTATGCGTGTACGCAGTTCCCTGATCGTCTTTCCCACATATTGTGTACCACAGTCGCATGTAATAAGATACACAACCCCTTTAGTGCGACAATTTGCTTTTGTACGCAATGAGTAACAAGTGCCAGTGCAGGCATTAGTGTATGTTTTTAATGTATTAATCAGATTACATGTGTGGCACCTCCACATCTAAAAGTGCCAGTAAGGTGAGAAGATCTTAGCCAGGTGGTATTGCTTGTATCCTTTCTATCTACCAAGGGAACTATCACATGTCATTGTGATAGCTGCATATGTCCCCCCCTCTGTGAAAGCTGACGCTGGCTGCGAGGTCCTACAAGCCACGGTGAGCCAGCTGCAGTCACGACACCCCCAGACCCTCCTTCTTGTGTCTGGTGACTTCAACCACGTCTCTCCATCATCCACACTGCCCAGTTTCACACAGTATGTAACCTGCCACACAAGAGACAACAAAACACTGGACTTGTTCTTTGCCAACACGAGGGAGGCATATAACTCATCAGCCCTACCACCCCTGGGAAGATCGGATCACAACCTAGTGCATCTCTGACCTGTGTACAAGTCACTTGTACGTAGAGAACCAGCTGTCACCCGCACAGTGAGGATATGGTCTGAGGAGAGTGATGAGGCTCTGAGGGATTGTTTTGACACAACCGCATGGGAAGTTCTGCAGGATTCTTATGGAGAAGATATAGAAGGACTCACACACTGCATAACGAACTACATTAATTTTTGTGTGGACAACACAGTACCCACAAAAGTGGTGAGGTGCTTTTCCAACAACAAACCATGGATTAACTCTGATATAAAAACACTACTTAAGGAGAAAAAGATGGCATTCAGGACAAGAGATAAGGAGGGGCTGAGGGAAGTACAAAAGGAGCTGAGGCATCAAATCAGGCAGGGAAAAGCCAGTTATAAGGAAAAAATGGAAAAGCAAATGGAAAGAAAAGACATAAGGGGGGTCTGGAAGGGGCTTAAGTCAATTTCGGGTCATAAACGGTCTGTCTGCCAGATTGAGGCAGATGTTAATTGGCTTAATGAGCTAAACCTATTCTTCAACAGATTTGATCACACACTAGCTCCTCCCACCCTAGCATGTCCTTCAGTTCCCCCCACCACAATGACTTCACCCCATGCAGCTACTTCCCAACAGATCAGTAAATCCAGAAATCCGTCTTTATCTGACCACAGTGAGGAAGGAGATGAAAAAGATCAAGGCGAGGAAAGCCGCAGGGCCAGATGACATCAGTGCAAGGCTAATTAAGACTTGTGGGGACCAGCTGTGTGGTATAATTACATATATGTTTAATATGAGCCTGAGGCAGGAAATAGTCCCTGAATTATGGAAATCTTCTTGTGTGGTACCAGTTCCAAAGAAACCTCACCCTATGGACCTCAACGACTACAGACCTGCAGCACTGACATCCCACTTGATGAAGATCTTAGAGAGATTGGTTCTCACACATCTCCGCCCTCTAGTGAGCCCCGCTATGGACCCTCTCCAGTTTGCTTATCGGCCGGGCATTGGGGTAGATGATGCTATCATCCACCTTCTGCACAGGGCTCTGTCTCACCTGGAGAAACCAGGGAACACGGTGAGAATAATGTTCTTTGATTTCTCCAGTGCTTTTAACACCATACAGCCCGGGTTACTGAGGGACAAGCTGGGCCTTGCTGGAGTGGACCAGCACCTCTCCAAATGGATCCTAGACTACCTCACAAATCGACCTCAATACGTGAGAGCCCAAGACTGTGTATCAGATACCGTGATCTGTAATATGGGGGGCACCTCAGGGTACAGTTCTCGCCCCTTTCCTCTTCAAACTGTACACTGCAGATTTTAGGTGCAACTCATCTAGCTGCTACCTACAGAAGTATTCTGACGACTCTGCAATAGTAGGTCTCATCACAGATGATGATGACAGGGAGTACAGAGAACTGAACCGAGATTTTGTGGACTTGTGCCAGCGGAATCACCTGAGGATTAATGCGGGGAAGACCAAGGAGATGGTGGTGGACTTCCGTAAATGCAGATGCCCTACTAAACCAGTGGACATCCTGGGGACGGGCATCGAGATTGTGAAGACCTATAAGTACATGGGTTTGCTCCTTAATAATAAGCTGGACTGGGCAGATCACATGGAGGTCCTGTAAAGGAAGGGCCACAGCAGCCTCTACCTGATTAGGAGGCTGAGCCTTTGGAATCTGGCAGGCACTTCTTAGGACTTTCTTCAACTCAGTAGTGGCATCAGCCATCTTCTTTGGAGTGGCCTGCTGGGGTAGCAGTATATCAACCAGGGACAGAAATAAACTTGACAAGCTGATTAGAAGGGCCAGCTCTGTCCTGGGGAGCCCACTGGACCCAGTGCAGGTGGTGGGCGACAGAAGGATACTGTCTGTGGTGAGCTCCATGCAGAAGAAGAAGTCCCATCCCATGCATGAGACTGTGATAGCGCTGGGCAGTACTGTCAGTGACCGACTGCTCCACCCTAAGTGTGAGAAGGAGCGCTATCGGATGTCTTTCCTCCCCACCGCGGTTAGGCTGTACAACCAACACCGACCTAAGCGGAGATCATTACACACAGAGAACTGAAATATCTTTCTGCCTGTTAAATCCCCCCCCCCCCCTCTGCTACTTCCTATCTGTCTGTCTACTATCAATGTAATGCCTCTTACCTTGGAACATTCCTGTACATGTTGTATTTGTATTTGTATCTGCTTATCTTTGCTGCTGTAACACACTGAATTTCCCCATTGTGGGACTATTAAAGGACTATTATTATTATTATTGTCATAGGTGACAGGTGGCTGTGGACCAGCTGGTCCCTTATATTGGGGACCCTCCTATAAGTGATGGTAGGCGAGTCCCCAACTAAATGTCCCACATCTGGATCCGTCTGAAGGACGTTTGGAGGATATCACTAATCTGACGGTATGCGCAGTCATAGGTGCCTTGAAACGTACATTAAGAACAAGATCATTCCAAGAGGTCTTAGGATTTCTCTGGTCCTGGTACAAAGACTGAGAACTCCCGAATTAAATCGTAAGTGGGAACAAGAACTAATTGATTCGTCGCTGAGGTTAATGCAGTTACTTCTGGAGGGAGAAAAAAAATTCTTGCAGGAGAGCACACGCTCCCTACCTGAAGCAATTGAGACAGCCAAAAAGTTCTCTAGTCATGCTGAATATGAACGCAAAGAAAGCGCTCTACAGCAGATTATTTAAAGATTCTCCTTACAACTAAAAGAACGTAAGCACCTCCAATATATCCGAGATACACAGGATTTTAGGGTGGGACGGATATTCATGTTCTTACAATCTCAGTGCACCACATAACAGGATGTTGAAGCAGATGCCTCCTCTTCTGATCAGGAGACATCTGACTCAGAACATACCATGGGACGGACAAGATATCCGAATAGACCACCTGCCACTAGAATGAACACAACTCAACAAGGGTTGAGAAACAGGGGGCGAGGGATGAGGGGACCTGCCCCGGGCAATATTACTACCCGAGGAGGAGGGTTTTTTTTTAGCCTCCGATTACATGCTGAGGGAGATGAGAGAATAGATGTTCCATCAGACACCTACCAAGTGATCAACCTGTCAGATCATTCGCTTACAAGAGGCGAAATGTCATTACTCAATCATGGTTTATCTTTCGTACCAGCAATTAAATTTGATTCATTTAACTGGGTGAAAGATAGCAACCTATTTATCAGAATACTCAAGTGGAAGAAATTTTACATCCTACAGCAGCAAAGACAGGCACAGGAATTAGGTATTTCTGCTGAGGATGTTTATATTCATCATGACTTAATGTCATTACTCCAAGAGGAAGAGCGCATTGAGGGGGAAGGGCCCTTCACAGACTTGAGATCACCCTCTACCAAAATGCCCCCAGTTAGAGATGGTACACTGCTTGATGTTTTCCTGGCAGTGGTCACTGACAAGTTGAGACATCTCAGATGCAGTTTTGTAGATAACTTGTCAGATGAATAATCTGCAGCACTCACCTCCCTGATGCATAATGAGAACCTTGTTATAAAACCCACAGATAAGGGGGGGTAACGTGGTGGTTCTCAACAGGGATCAATATGTGAGAATATGTAGAGACATCTTAATGGATAGTAGTGGATATCAGCAATTACCAGGTAATCCAACGAGAGAATTTAGCCACCAATTGAGGGAAATCCTGATGGCAGTCAAAACTGACAGGTTGATCACTGATAGTGAATATCAGTTTCTCCTCCCACAATATCCGCATATTGCCACCTTCTATAGTGTACCAAAGGTGCACAAAGGTACCCAGCCCCTAAAGGCACGACTGATAGTGTCACTATTGGGAGTCTTACACAGAATGCCAGCCAGTACTGTGACCAGATCCTGCGCCCATTCGTGGCCGAGTTACCATCTTACGTCAGAGACACGACAGACTCAAGCTGGAGGGAGTCATATGTGAGCCTGGCACATATTTGGCAAGCCTCGATGTCGAGGCCCTCTACAGCTACATCCCCCACACTAGGGGATGTGAAGCTGTGGGGGAATTCCTTGGCACGAGGGGTATTCAATTTGCCAGGCACAATAGGTTCACGATATACCTCCTGCGGTTCGTGCTTGAGCACAACTACTTCATCTTTGATCAGAAATTCTTCCACCAGCTCAGAGGAGTGGCCATGGGGAGTCCCTGTGCGGCAACTTACGCCAACCTCTACCTGGGCTAGTGGGAGAAGTCTGTCGTATTCTCTGAATGTCTCGAGCCGCAGATGGGTGCTGCAGTGATCTGGTTGCGATATATCGATGATATATTCATACTGTGGCAAGACACTCCATGGAGATTTGGTCAATTGGTTGATGTTTTCAATGATAACGACCTAGGACTGTACTTCACCTATGAAATACACGAATCACAAATATCATTCTTAGTTTTGTGTATCACTAAACAGCCGTTTGGTCGTTTACACACTAACATCTATTGTAAGAAAACATCAACCAATAGTCTTTTGAGATGGACCAGCTGGCATCCTACATTATTACGCAAAGCCATTCCTAAGGGCCAATACTTGTGGGTTCGTCGGAATTGCTCACAACCTGGTGACTTTAAGAAGGCTGCAGACGAACTGAGGCAGTGTTTTAAAGTGAGAGGGTATCCAGATAGTACCCTGAGACAAGCTTATCACACTGCTAGAGTGCAAGATAGACATTCACTTCTTGTACCTAGAATACGTGAGACGTCTATGACAACCTACATCATAGGCACTTATGACTGCGCGTACTGTCAGATTAGGGATATCCTCCAAACGTATTGGGGGATCCTTCAGACAAATCCAGATGTGGGACATTTAGTTGGCGACTCGCCTGCCATCACCTATAGGATGGGCCCCAATATAAGAGACCAGCTGGTCTACAGCCACCTGTCACCTATGACAAGAAATAACACCTGGCTAAGATCTTCTCACCTTACTGGCACTTTCAGATGTGGCAGGTGCCGTGCGTGTAATCTGATTAATACATCAAAGACATACACTAATGCCCGCACTGGCACTTGTTACTCATTGCGTGCAAAGGCAAATTGTCGCACTAAAGGGGTTGTGTATCTTATTACATGCGCCTGGGGTACACAATATGTGGGAAAGACGATCAGGGAACTGCGTACACGCATACTTGAACACGTGGCCGATGTTAATCGGGGTGATGATACCCCGGTAGCTAATCATATCAATCATCAACAACAAGGAGATATCTCTAACATCAAATTTCAGATGCTTGAGGTGGTGACTCCACCAATTCGGGGGGTAATTTGGATAGGAAAATTCTACAAAGGGAGTTTAGATGGATCTATTTATTACAAACTGTTAGACCCTTTGGCCTAAACGAACAAATTTCATTTCATTTGTTTCTTTAGGTATTTTGTAGTGATCTGGACATGCAGGGATGGACTTACAAGTAATTTATTAATTATATGCCTATCACTCACTATGGCATGCACTTTTTATCCCTGCTTCATCAGTTGGCATGTCCTTTTGTTCTGGTGCTTCCTCTTCTTTTGCGATATGGTGTAGTTTAGTATATTCGTGACCTTTTATTATTTTTCATCTTTTATGTATAGCTTTTATGTATTGCTTAGATGGGCCGTGTACTTTTTAAGACATGTACGGGGAAGAGTAGTATATACTGTACACATCAATATAGATCATATAGGTTAGTTATGACCTCCCATGTTTTACTTCCACTCTCCTTTAATGTAGCTTTTAAAGAGGCCCCCCTTTTATATCATAGACTGGGTTGCTTCTTTGGCCTCCTGTTTCATACAGAGAGAGTACTGCCACATAATGGGTCTAATGGGAATGAAGTGGTGGTTTGATATTTTTCATCCCTATATATCTGTAAGAGGCTGTACGAACAAATTAGATTTTTTATCTTAAGCCGCATTTATGCCATAGGTTTATATATTGAGTGGTCTTATGGTTGTAGGCAAATACATCACATGCCGATGTCATGCTATGTACTTATGCGACCATCTTTTATATATACCAATCCTTATGTTCTGTGGTATGGATCAAGTCTTGATAGAGCTCATTGTACCCTGTTTCCCCGAAAATAAGACAGCGTCTTATATTAATTTTTGCTCCCAAAGATGTGCTGTGTCTTATTTTCAGGGGATGTCTTATTTTTTTTCAATGAAGAAGAATTCACATTTATTGCTGAACAAAAAATGAACATTTATTATATACGGTACTGTACAGTAGTTGTCATCACAAACCAGCATAACCAGACAAACTGTGAATCCTATCAAGAATTTCTTACTACCGTACCAATATTTCCATGAACAACAATTAACAGTATGGTACATTTACCAATATTTACAGTATGCATAGAAAGTAAAATTTATTCAATGACAGTTATGTCATCATCTTCTAGGACATCATCATAACAATCCAAACCATTAATTTCCCTGCACACAGTATCATCTCCCATAGTGGCCCCTGCACACAGTATCATCTCCCATAGTGGCCCCTGCACACAGTATCATCTCCCATAGCGGCCCCTGCACACAGTATCATCTCCCATAGCGGCCCCTGCACACAGTATCATCTCCCATAGCGGCCCCTGCACACAGTATCATCTCCCATAGCGGCCCCTGCACACAGTATCATGCCCCATAGTGGCCCCTGCACACAGTATCATTCCCCATAGTGGCCCCTGCACACAGTATCATCTCCCATAGTGGCCCCTGCACACAGTATCATCTCCCATAGTGGCCCCTGCACACAGTATTATACCGGTATGTCCCATTGTGGACCACCCATGCACGATTATTATACTCTGGGGTCTTTTCAGACCCCAGAGTATAATGATCGGAGACCCAGGGGAGGATAGAAACATAAAAAAACAACGTTGCTTACCTGTTCCTCGATCCGGTCCACTCTCTGCTGCTTCGGCCTTCTTCAATGCTGGACCAGGCCGGCGTCACGTGATGTGGGCCGGCGTCGCGACGCAAAGTGACGTCCCCAGCAGAATCGTTACAGCAGAATCGCGCAGCAAGGACAGGCTCCGCTTCCCGACACCAGGAGAACGCTCACCACTGCACACTCATGCGGTACAACGCAGCAGGGACATCGTACTGTAGAGGATAACGGCAGCGGGACAAAGGGGGGACAACAAGGAAAGCAACAGGCTCAGGATACTGAATGGTGAAGGTAGGGGACGACAGCAGTGTTACAGTATACCATATACCGTACCGGTATGTTCTGTTCGGGAATGCTGCGAAACGAAACGTCTCCTATGGTACGTCTTACTTTCGGGGGGATGCCTTATATTGGGCAATTCTACAAAACCTCTCCTATGTCTTACTTTCGGGGGGTGTCTTATTTTCGGGGGAAACACGGTAGCACTATCCAGGTTCTCTTCAGCCTTTATTAATCTGCATTTATTGCGTGTGATCCTGATCACTGCCTCCATATGCCCACAATACCATTGATATACTAGCCTCGGATTTCCACTATCCCAGAATGTATTAATACTTACCTTTTAGTTATTACTTAGTCGCTGTAGTCTCCATAGAGACAGAGGACGCTTTGATAGTCCTCTAATCTGCCCATAGTAGAAGGTAGTGCTTGGTTAACATGTGCTGATTGGATGTCTCAGAGGGGATGGTCAGGTTTGTCCTCCCCTAACTCCTGATTGGTCCTTCTAGTCCCAAGTCACACCCCCCAATGGGCGTATGATTCTACTGCTGCTATTTCAAGCACCATGCCGACGGCCGCACCTCAGCGGTCATACTAGTGCCAGCAGGCAGGCAGGAAGGTGGTGGCACTAGCTGGTGGTCACCTCCTGTCCTGCTTTTTTGTTTGTCTCTGTCAGTCATTCTGTTAGTATAACGTATTTATATCTTATATCTCCTGATGAGTGATAGCTTACCTATGGCGAAACGCGTAGAGGAATTTTTTAGCAACGTTTGGGAGACAGACAGACAACTTCAATAGCACTGAGACAGATTGTATGTATGTCAATACATTGTGCTCAGTAGGTTTAGTCGGTTTGTTTAGCTGCTATTCACACTAGCAAGCAGCTGTGGGTTCAGAGAGTGTCAATCACAAGCATAGAGGCACTAGTTATATAATACAATCTCTCTATGGAGGTATATGATTATGAATTAATAGTGCCCATGTGTGGATAGACTGCAGATAGTGACAGCTATCAAGAGTCACAGTTGCTGCTAATTTTAGCGTTGTGTGCATGCATAGATCTGTATGATGATGGTAAAATTATCATCCATTATAAAAAATAGTTGACCATAAGGTTTATCAGTTATACTGTGCTGCAAATTATACGCAAATTTTATCAGCGGAATTGTATCATAACATATGTGCGGCTGCACATGATCACATATATACAGTGCCTTGCGAAAGTATTCGGTCCCCTTGAACTTTTCAACCTTTTGCCACATTTCAGGCTTCAAACATAAAGATATAAAATTTTAATTTTTTTGGTGAAGAATCAACAACAAGTGGGACACAATTGTGAAGTAGAACGAAAGTTATTGGTTATTTTAAACTTTTGTAAAAAATAAAAAACTGAAAAATGGGGCATGCAATATTATTTGGCCCCTTTACTCTCAGTGCAGCAAACTCACTCCAGAAGTTCAGTGAGGATCTCTGAATGATCCAATGTTGTCCTAAATGACTGATGATGATAAATATAATCCACCTGTGTGTAATCAAGTCTCCGTATAAATGCACCTGCTCTGTGATAGTCTCAAGGTTCTGTTTAAAGCGCAGAGAGCATCATGAAGACCAAGGAACACACCAGGCAGGCCCATGATACTGTTGCGGAGAAGTTTAAAGCCGGATTTGGATACAAAAAGATTTCCCAAACTTTAAACATCCCAAGGAGCACTGTGCAAGCGATCATATTGAAATGGAAGGAGTATCAGACCACTGCAAATCTACCAAGACCCGGCCGTCCCTCTAAACTTTCATCTCAAACAAGGAGAAGACTGATCAGAGATGCAGCCAAGAGGCTGGATGAACTGCAGAGATCTACAGCTGAGGTGGGAGAGTCTGTCCATAGGACAACAATCAGTCGTACACTGCACAAATCTGGCCTTTATGGAAGAGTGGCAAGAAGAAAGCCATTTCTCAAAGATATCCATAAAAAGTATGGTTTAAAGTTTGCCACAAGCCACCTGGGAGACACACCAAACATGTGGAAGAAGGTGCTCTGCTCAGATGAAACCAAAATCGAACTTTTTGGCCACAATGCAAAATGATATGTTTAGCGTAAAAGCAAAACAGCTCATCACCCTGAACACACCATCCCCACTGTCAAACATGGTGGTGGCAGCATCATGGTTTTGGCCTGCTTTTCTTCAGCAGGGACAGGGAAGATGGTTAAAATTGATGGGAAGATGGATGGAGCCAAATACAGGACCATTCTGGAAGAAAACCTGTTGGAGTCTGCAAAAGAACTGAGACTGGGAAGGAGATTTATCTTCCAACAAGACAATGATCCCAAACATAAAGCAAAATCTACAATGGAATGGTTCCCAAATAAACGTATCCAGGTGTTAGAATGGCCAAGTCAAAGTCCAGACCTGAATCCAATCGAGAATCTGTGGAAAGAGCTGAAAACTGCTGTTCACAAACGCTCTCCATCCAACCTCACTGAGCTCGAGCTGTTTTCCAAGGAAGAATGGGCAAGAATTTCAGTCTCTCGATGTGCAAAACTGATAGAGACATACCCCAAGTGACTTGCAGCTGTAATCACAGCAAAAGGTGGCGCTACAAAGTATTAACTTAAGGGGGCCGAATAATTTGGCACACCCCACTTTTCAGTTTTTTATTTTTTACAAAAGTTTAAAATATCCAATAAATTTCATTCCACTTCACAATTGTGTCCCACTTGTCGTTGATTCTTCACCAAAAAATTACATTTTATATCCTTATGTTTGAAGCCTGAAATGTGGCAAAAGGTTGAAAAGTTCAAGGGGGCCGAATACTTTCGCAAGGCACTTTACATCATAGTATAATTTTCACTTTTAGTGGACTGTGTTCCTAAATAAAAGCTAAATTTTAGATGTTTTCCTTCCATTTTCTTTCTTGAGAGCTATAAGAGGCAATGAATAGGGACTTGGTTCCCATTGAATTCAATAATGAATTCATATGCAGGAAGCTCCCACAGAAACATTGAAAAGAATTTACAAGGAAACTTTAGGGCATATTTGCATGCTGCAGATTTGTTACTGAAATGTCTGCAAATGAAAATCACTTCTATTCATCTGAATAAGATTGTTCTGACAGCAAGCGCATGGATTTCTGCAATTCAGATTAATATGTCAAACAAATTCAACATAACAATCTACTTGTTATCATAACTTCCAGTATTAGATTTTGTACCAATTCTTGATCCCCTTCTGTGTTGGAAAGAGTTAATTTATTGGTTAGGTTTATTCTACTACTTCAGTATTCTTCAGAATTCTTAGCTTCAACATAAGTCGAGTCTCAGTTTTGTCTTGTTTTTCTGGAGGGAGGTACCTGGTACTGGCAGAGACAAACAACACTCTTCGCAAATTATCATAAGACATGTGCAAAACACGCACACCTGGTCAAGCGTCCAATCAGTGATGGGATCGTTCGTGTGTATGATCCAACCATCAACATTACCAAATAAACTAGCCAATCCGGGGGCAGTTTATCTGTAAAAACAAGGATGTGCAGTGTGTGTCTGATGTGTTTAATAGAGATGAGCGAATCGATTCTGCAGAAGTGGAATCCGATCCGAATTTCAGGAAATCTTCGATTCTCCGCGATTCCGGATTTCCTGATGCTTCGTGGTAACGAATATTTAGTAAGGACCTTTGTGACATCAGACGGTCACAAGATATTCTCTAGTGATGTGATTGGGTAGGCGTGTCTTTGCTTGTTAGCAGATGCTTCCACATGAATAAAACTTGTCCGTGCCGGAGAGAGAGAGAGACAGACACATGGCCGCGGCATCCAAGGGCTTCCGGCATTTTGCTGCCCACCCCGGCTCTCTGTAGCCTGGAAATAGCTGTTTATTTGCCGCAAATAATTCGGATTGAAGCGAATTTTTTTTTGAATTTCGAATCGAACTGCCGAATCGAACTTTTGAGAAATTCGCTCATCTCTAACTTAAATAAAAACATGTATTTTACTGTACTTTACTTGTGTACTTGTTTTTAGAGCACTTTCAGATATATATAAAGTCACTTGAATACCAAGCCTTTGCGAGTAGCAGACTGAAGAACCTAGGGCTCAACAAAGGAGCTTGTTCTTGGGCCCACCCAACAGCTTCCTGCTAATAGCCTACACCACGGCTCCTTCACTGAAATCTTACATACTGTATGTGCTGACTATCTGGTGTTATTGAGTATTTTCCCAGTATGGTCATTCCCTCTACTACTGTGCAGGCCCCAATAGTACCATGGCCGTTTCATGCTAAGTACTGTATGGGGAAAGACACCGCTATGGAACACTACATGTATGTGCAAGATTATAGTGAGTGAGCAGTGATGAGAGCTTAGCACACAGGGCTGCCATCAGGTATTTTGACCCCCCACCCCCACAATATAATGCTCCACATGGTATCTAATGCTCCATAGTATAAAATGCTCCCTTGAGCACCTCACAGAAGCCCCACACAAAACAAAATGCTCCCCTGAGTCCCATAGTGCCTCCTCCACACAGTATAATGTCACATAGTGGCCTCTCCATACAGTATAAAGTCCCATAGTGGTCCCTCCACACAGTGTAATGTCACATAGTGGCCTTTGCATAACAGTATAATGTCCCATAGTGGCCCCTACAGTGTTTGTTGCAGATATTGCAAAAATTTCGACAGAACCCAACATTTTTGGGGTACACCACCCAAAAACTATTATTATACTCTGGGGTTTTTTCAAACCCCAGAGTATAAGGATCGGAGGTCTAGGGGAGGTGACAAACATAAAAACCAGTGTTACTCACTTATACTGGGCAACGGCGCGACTCCTCTTTAATGACGTCACAGATGTAGGTTACACCAGCGTCGTTATGTGTAGTGACACTAGCCTGACTCACGTGATGTCTGTGATGTCAATAAAGAGGCCTGAAGACAGCAGGGAGTCCTGCCAGAGCCCAGGAGAGGTAAGTAACACTGTTTTTTTATGTTCCTCCCCTGGGCCTCCGATCATTATACTTAGGGGCCTGAAGAGACCCCAAGTATAATAGCAGTTTCAGTTAGGACGTATTCGCCTGCAGCCTTACTTACTGATCCCCGCTCCTGCTCACGGCCACCTCTGCTTCCCCTTCTGCCTTCCAAGGGACCCCGTGTATCCTATATTACGTCTCTATCAGCAACGTCCTGACGCTGTTCAGTGCCAGTGATGTAATATGAGACTCAGGGAGCCCCCTGGAGGGCAGAAGGAGAAATGGAGGTGGGCCATTATTAGGAACGGGGATCGATAAGTAAATAGGGCCCGTTACCTACTGGGGTTACTCCAGCAGATAATGGCCTATAAAAAAAAAAAAAAAAAAAAAAAAGCAGCAGGGGCCCAGCTATGGCTACTACAGCAGTAGTTACGGCACTGGCCTCAGCGGTCATGTGGAGCAAGCTGACGTTATGACGCCAGCACACCTCATGTAACCGATGTCCAGGATGCGTGACATTAGCCAGAGGTCTGAAGATGATGTTGGGCCGCCAG
Organism: Leptodactylus fallax; assembly: GCA_947044405.1. NCBI lineage: Eukaryota > Metazoa > Chordata > Amphibia > Anura > Leptodactylidae > Leptodactylus > Leptodactylus fallax. The sequence continues at coordinate 6,934,258 of CAMRHE010000029.1, read as the reverse complement.
AAGCCCAGGAGAGGTAAGTATAAATGTTTGTTATTTTTACACACCTCTCCTGGGCAGGCTTCTATTGGAAAGGGATGTGCCCTGCCTGGGCCCTCTGGAGGATACTCCGGTTCTCCGGTGGGCTAGTCCGACGCTGACTGCATAGAATTCTACCCACAATCTAAGAACATTTAAGTGTTTAGAATCAAGGATTGAAAAAAAGAATTTTTTTTTTTAAATCTACAGTAAGTGTACTTATACTAATTTAGAGAATGTTTTCTTCTTTACGTGTATTATGCTAATCGCAAAGAAAATGCTACATGTGAACACAACTTATATATAATGGTGAAATACAGATTATATCGTTTGCCCAACCGTATGCAAGATTCAATATTTGGATATTTATAGTGACACAGAATACTTTTGGAGATGGCCGTGCTGGTCTTGTGATTTGTATATTCATGTGACTGTGTAAGCCTAAGACTTCAATGGGAATGAAACTAGCAAATTCTCTGACCAGTAGTGTCATGCTATTTCTATTAAAGATGACTGTTTGCAATATTGTATGTACAGTGGGGAAAAAAAGTATTTAGTCAGCCACCAATTGTGCAAGTTCTCCCACATAAAAAGATGAGGCCGGCCTGTAATCGTCATCATAGGTAGACCTCAACTATGAGAGACAAAATGAGAAAACAAATCCAGAAAATCACATTGTCTGATTTTTTAAGAATTTATTTGCAAATTATGGTGGAAAATAAGTATTTGGTCAATAACAAAAGTTCATCTCAATACTTTGTTATATATCCTTTGTTGGCAATGACAGAGGTCAAACGTTTTCTGTAAGTCTTCACAAGGTTGGCACACAGTGCTGCTCGTATATTGGCCCATTCCTCCATGCAGATCTCCTCTAGAGCAGTGATGTTTTGGGGCTGTCGCTGGGCAACACGGACTTTCAACTCCCTCCAAAGGTTATCTATGGGGTTGGGATCTGGAGACTGGCTAGGCCACTCCAGGACCTTGAAATGCTTCTTACGAAGCCACTCCTCCGTTACCCTGGTGGTGTGCTTGGGATCATTGTCATGCTGAAAGACCCAGCCATGTTTCATCTTCAATGCCTTTGCTGATGGAAGGAGGTTTGCACTCAAAATCTCACGATACATGGCCCCATTCATTCTTTCATGTACACGGATCAGTCGTCCTGGTCCCTTTGCAGAGAAATAGCCCCAAAGCATGATGTTGCCACCCCCATGCTTCACAGTAGGTATGGTGTTCTTTGGATGCAACTCAGCATTCACTCTCCTCCAAACACGACCAGTTGTGTTTCTACCAAACAGTTCTACTTTGGCTTCATCTGACCATATGACATTCTCCCAATACTCTTCTGGAACATCCAAATGCTCTTTAGCAAACTTCAGATGGGCCCGGATATGTACTGGCTTAAGCAGGGGGACACGTCTGGCACTGCAGGATCTGAGTCCCTGGCGGCGTAGTGTGTTACTGACGGTAGTCTTTGTTACGTTAGTCCCAGCTTTCTGCAGGTCATTCACTAGGTCCCCCCGTGTGGTTCTGGGATTTTTGCTCACCGTTCTTGTGAGCATTTTGACCCCACGGAGTGAGATTTTGTGTGGAGTACCTGATCGAGGGAGATTATCAGTGGTCTTGTATGTCTTCCATTTTCTAATTATTGCTCCCACAGTTGATTTCTTCACACCAAGCTGCTTGCCTATTGCAGATTCAGTCTTCCCAGCCTGGTGCAGGTCTACAATTTTGTTTCTGGTGTCCTTCCACAGCTCTTTGGTCTTCACCATAGTGGAGTTTGGAGTGTGACTGTTTGAGGTTGTGGACAGGGGTCTTTTATACTGATAACAATATCAAACAGGTGCCATTACTACAGGTAATGAGTGGAGGACAGAGGAGCCTCTTAAAGAAGAAGTTACAGGTCTGTGAGAACCAGAAATCTTTTTTGTTTGTACTTATTTTCCACCATAATTTCTTAAAAAATCAGACAATGTGATTTTCTGGATTTGTTTTCTCATTTTGTCTCTCATAGTTGAGGGCTACCTATGATGACAATTACAGGCCGGCCTCATCTTTTTAAGTGGGAAAACTTGCACAATTGGTGGCTGACTAAATACTTTTTTTCCCCACTGTAACTAGAGGAATCAAATATCACTGGCTCATCTAATTCAATGTTTTTACAATATACTGTATGTTGCATACTGTGTAAGGAATGGCTTATATCTCTGCATTTTTACCACTAAAAATTCACAAAAATAAAGATTATATACCAAATGTCTAACGTTTTCAGACTAGACAGGAAAAGAGAAGAGACATCGGACAATCTGCAAAACTTTTGGGCTCTGCTTTGTCTTGACATATAGGATACACCTTAAACATACTGAATATAAGGCCCCAATATATAAGTCTTCTTCATCACACTTCAGAATTTATACAGATTCCATAGCATATATATCTTAATGTAATACAGATCACAGACCAAACACCCCTAAATAATTACAGATATCCAGACAAGACGCCCACAATAAATGTAGACCCCAGATAAAAGCCACTAAACAGAACAGACCCTAGAAATACAAATCCCACTTCTGTGTGCTATTTAGGGATTCATATACACCCTCCACCTTACTATTCTACAGACTATAAAAATTAATACAGCGCAGGAAATTCCAGGTGGTTGTAGTAATTTACTTCTGCTATTCTCCACCCAGGTCACATCATTATGATGTCTTCTTCCAGTCAAATCCTTGCAGAATTCGCTGTACAGAAATCTTGGACTCCTTGCTTCTCTAGAATCCTCCTCTTCCCTACACAAATACCCTATTAATAGTGCCCCAGACTATAATAATGCATTCCTTGGTGCCCCACATAGTAATAATGACCCTTTAGGCACCACACATTAATACTTTTAGTGCTTTACAAAGTTATAATGCCCCTACACAGTACTAAGGCCCTCTTTTGTGCAACCTTCATACTTCTTGCATCTGCATGGATACTGCACCCAAACCCATTCAGACTCCCATCATTCTGCAGCACAACTGGTTTGGTAGAATCTGAGTAGGTGAAGAGGTTGGCTCAGCTAGCTAGGAGCCTTTTCAACTTGACAAAGACTTGATACACCTCAGTGCTGTTGACAATCGCTCTCTTTTTTGTCCAGGAAGGACCGTAACGCACTACTTTTCCTGGGGACCAGCCACTGCTGTGCTGCTTGCACTAAAGGGCACACAGGTTCAAAAACATCTTTGATCTATGCCTTTTCAAGAAAATTTCCAAAACCCATATTTTAGGGACCAATTAAGTTCTGAAGGGTCTTTTAAAGGCTTATATATTAAAGTAAGATTCACTCATAACAGGCCATGAATATTCTGTAATAACCCCTGCTAGGATAAAGTAATTTGAACACACAGCGTGTAATGTGCTTCTCAGTATATGGAGCTTCAAAGAAGCCAGAATGCCCTTTGATGAGGTAGGCACCAGACAGCTTTCGCAATGTTTAACATCTGTTTTCGACTTCCCAGTGTATACCCCTGTAACCCTTCACTAAGTCATTAAATTTCTCATCAGGATGGTAGTGTACGGTATCGAGCAGCATGACTTCATGGTGCAAACCTATTGGGTCACCAGTTCGTTTAAAGGGTATCTGAGTTGTCATGAGAAGATGAAATATCTTCAGGGTCTTACTGAGCAATGCGTTCTATGACTTGGTTTCCTATCAGTTTTATTCTGCTAATAAGGCTGCAGTACACGTTACTTTTCTCCCTCAGACTGGGGCAATCTATCCCCTCCCCCACGTTCATTGTTACTATTATTGGTAGCAACTGGTTTCTTTACATGTAATTCCGCCATAAATAACTTTAAGACAGTAAAATAAATAGAACATAATATGCTGTAGGAGATCCAGGGACATTGGACTGCAAATACAGGATATGATGCAGCTAAACAGATCCCTGACACAGAAAAAGATAAATCTGACCACAGTTAAGAAATCTGCTGCTGTCTAGGACTAATATCCCATCTGTAATGACACAAGTATCTATTCAGAAATAATTATACTCAGTTTGACCTGTGAGTAAGGATAGCAGCACACGACTGTGTTTCACCCGTGTGTTAGCCAGATTTACCGGCTTGAACTTCGTGCTGGGAGAGGGACTCCTAGCAGTATAGTTATCTATGATGCTAGGAGTCCCTGCCTCCCAGCGACATACTGTCCTGTACTGTAATTAATTCGGGACAGTATGTTGCTGGGAAGTAGGAACTCCTAACAAATCTTTTACAAATCTATGAGGGATCCATGAAAACGCTTGCCTCTGAAATGCAAAATGGCAGTGAAAAATGTCCCTTTTTCACAGCCGTATTGTCCATCTTTTGTCTAAATAGAGCCTTACTCTAAAAAATCCTTCTGCTAGTGCTGTGGTGGAGGTGTAAGGAAAAGATTAAAATTAATCCTACTGGTAATTGGATTTTGCGTTAACCTCCACCACGGCACAAAGTTCCCACCCTTGTATTTTTCCTTTTGGTGTATATAAGTTGGTGGTGAATATTATCTTTTTTGCACCTTATGCACTATTTCACTAACTGGAGCAGGCTGAGGGGGGAAGCTTTTTATTTGCTGTCTTCCAGTTATTTCCTGGCACTGGTGGTTTGGAAACCCTCCTGCTAGTACTGTGGTAAAGACTAACAGAAAATCCAGTCATGAGTTAGGCTTTATTTACCTGAAACTTGGTTTGTGTGTCAGATTTACTGGCCTGAACGGTATGTGGAGAGATGGATTCCTAGTGTTATAGTTATCTATCATGATAGGAGCCCCTGGAAGATACTATTCCATACTATTTACAGTATGGGGAAGTATATTGTGTGCCAGTTGTGTGTTTTAGGGGTTGTTTTTGCAGTTCACTGGATGTCTCCTGTTTGGGATAAACTGTAATGTACGTTGCTCAGACCTGAAGCAGGATTTCTTCAGAACTGTGTTAGATGGTTAAACAACAGCTGTGATATAAATTTATCACATTTGGCATTTATGCGCTGCAAATACCACTTTTCTGAAAAGGGCCCACCCAGATTTATTATAATTTACACCAGAAAACTGGCATAAATTATGCTGGAAATCTGGATTTTACTCCAGGCACATGGCATGACAGACAGTACACATCATGAAGGAGGCATGCGTCTCATTGAACAGTCTTATAAATAAATCATCCTCATTGAACACTGCATCGGTGGCGCCTGGAACTGCAACCCTGCTCACATTCACTTTAATAGGAGCAGGTATGATTCCGGGTGTATACTTAGTATATGGCTTCTGGCAGCCACATCAGCATATTGGTTAGGGGTTCAAGTGTTGGACCTCGACTGATCTTATACTGATGACCTATCCTGTGGCAACTTGACTATGATATCCTTCTCAAGGCCAATGATCACAAGGTATCTTTGGGCTCACTATAGCTAATGAATGTGAATTTCATGTTGCGACTCTCAAGTTGCAATGACCACAATGATCACAAAAATTCCAAACATATTAGGTTTGGAACTTTGCAATAAGTACAGTTACAGTACAACCACATTTACACTGCAATGTAGTAGCGATTAATGTAGTAATCATAGCCCGTGATATTGGGCCGAATGACTGGTATTGCAGCCAAAGTTATTGTGTATTCCTAGCCTAAGGCGGTTTGCACACGACCGTGTGCTAGCCTCCGGCCGTGAATGTAAGACACAGCCGGCGCACGGACAGCACATGGATGTTATCCATGTGCCGGTGCCGCCTGTGCTTCCACAGCCTCATTCATTCAATGAATAGTAGCTGCGTAAGCACAGCCGCAAAACCGGACAGGAATAGGACCTGTTCTGAGTTTTGTGGCCTGGACTGTCAGCCAGCACAGGGGACCGTGTATTTCACAGTCATGTGCACGGCCCCACAGAAATTAATTGGTCCATGTGCTATCCAGGAAAAACAGGGATAGCATACTGACCTAGCACACAGTCATCTGCAAGGGGCTTAACTGCAATACTTGTAATTGGGAATGGGGTGTCTTCAATTGCTTTTCTGCAATAGTATTTTTTCAATCACAATATCATGGTGACATGACATTTTGTGCAATGTCATGAGGTCTCATAAAAATACATTAAAGCTATGGCCCCACACTGCGGCAAAGGAGATTTCTTTTTGCAGATTTATAAGTACATATAAGTACATCCTATATATTTCCCATTCTTTTTGTAGCCATTCTTGGCTTTGGCTCAGCATAAACTGCAACAAAAAAGCTGCTTTTCTGCGAAGTGGGGCCTCAGCCTACATGTGATATCGCAGAGCATCTTCCAGGGAATGTGTGATCATCGTGCATAGCTAGCAAGCTCTCAGTGTAACTGTTGGCCACATCCCTCCGTCACGCCCCACAAGTTTCCAGACTGTTTTTTTGACCTGTTGTAAATAACTTCTCTACTTAGATTGCATTTTTTTTTAAGGACTCTAAAATGCTTTGAAAACCATGTGTATAAAAATCTGTGAATTTTCAGTTCTTGTATCACACCATGTCTGATGAAGGGAGCTAGTACTCCTGAAAGCTTACTTATAAATATACTCAGCCTCTAAAAGGTATCGCCTGATTTCTTCACTCTTCCACTACTTTCAATGGCTAACACGGTACAACATTATACTACTATCAACTTGAAAGATACCACAATGTACCACAAAAGAATGGAACTGAAAAACCGGCTTAAGAAACTTGCACAACTCAACAGCGACATCTTCTTCTTAACAAAATGCAAAAAGGAGAGACTCATCCCAAAAGGCTTCAATTTACGTAACCCAACCCGGAACACCTACAACAACCGATATGCAGAACAACTATGTATTCGGACATCTGAAAGGCTGCGGAACAATATGATAAAAATTTCCTATAACAACAAAAAAAGAACACAGGAGGAGATACAGGCCCTGAAATCATCACTGGCTAATGACACAGAGGAAATGAAGGCCAGACTCCACACATACTACTGGAAACTTCAGGATATGCTTATTAACAACAAAAAGAAAAAGCTCCATAGACTGAGACAAAAAGGTCTCATTACTACAACCGCAAGTACCAGCCCAGCTCAGCAAAGCTGTGTTGTGAATCTTTCCTCTTATGAGCCAAACAAACACGAAATGTCAGTTCTCTCCAAAGGTCTCTCCTTCTGCCCCTCGGCACACACTGACCATATCAAACTCTGCAATGATATGGAGGAGTTTTTCAGAAAAATGAGATTAAGGGAATATTTTTATGACAAAGACCTTCCATACAGCAGCGACTCTGAGATGGAACAGCCCATAAGGAATCCTACCAAAAAATCTACCTGGACCCCACGCCCTGGAGCTAATGCAGCACTGGATAAATATATTGACTGTTTCAGAAGCAAAGTAAAATCAGAAATCCTGGAGAAACAAAAGAAACAGGCGCATAATCTAACCCTGCAGGAACAGAAGGCTATTACTTCACTGAAAGAAAATCAGGATATAATAATAAAACCGACTGACAAAGGGGGCACAATAGTCATAATGAACACCTCAGACTATATCCAGGAAGCAAACAGACAACTGTCACATCCCATCCATTACTCCAAACTTGGAAGTGATCCCACAGAGGCCTATATGAAAGAACTAAAGAGTATGATCAAGAAGTTTCCAATCCAGATCCAGAATCAGGTAAAAGGACTTATTCCACAAGATCCCAGACCGGGCTGCTTCTATATGCTCCCAAAGATACACAAAGATGGCAACCCTGGGAGGCCTATCATTTCTGGCATTGGGACACTGACATAAAACATCTCAGGTTGGGTGGAAAATCTCCTAAAACCCCTTGTCAGGGATACTCCAAGCTATATCCAGGACACCACTGACCTTCTTAACAAACTGAATGCCCTGGGCCCTCTACCTGAGGGTACCATTTTGGCCACCATGGATGTGGAATCCCTGTATACCAACATTCCCCACAAGGATGGAGTTGCAGCATGTCGGGTACACCTGGCAAAACAAAACCTCCCAACAGAACCAGTAACGCAGCTCATACAATTCATCCTTAGCCACAACCATTTTACCTTTGGAGAGGATCTATAGCTACAGCGAATGGGAACTTCAATGGGGACCAGATGTGCACCCCAATATGCAAATCTCTTTATGGCAGAAATGGAAGGAACATATTTATCAACATGCGCCACCAAACCTATGATTTACCTTCGTTATATAGATGATATCCTTGTCATCTGGACTGCAGGTGAGGAGGCCCTACTTCAATTCCATAATGACTTCAATGACTTTCACCCGACCATCAACCTTAAACTTAGCTATTCAGGGAGTGAAATTCACTTTCTGGATACCACAATATACATTAAAGACCACCGGCTACTCACATCAATATACTACAAACCCACAGACAGAACGGCCTACCTGAGAAATGACAGCTTCCACCCCAAGCACACAAGACAATCTATCATCTACAGCCAGGCTATACGATACAATCGTATTTGCTCCGACAAAACAGACCTGGACAAGCACCTCCTGGATCTGAGGATGAAATTTCTCAGATTGGGATACAAACCAAAAGTAACAACCAATTAAACAAAGCGGCAGCCATTAACAGAGACAGTCTGCTCACATATAGAGAGACCCAGAAAGATGCCCGAGTGCCCCTAGTAGTCACCTACAACCCACAGCTGGAGATCCTACGAAGGATTGCCAAGGAGCTCCAACCTGTGCTACATAGGGACAACAGACTCAAGGACATATTTCCAGTCCCCCCTCTCCTTTCCTTTCGACAACCACCAAACCTGAGGCGTATTATCGTCCGGAGTGCCCTGAAGGCCCCAACTGAAAATGGCACCTCACCTTGCCTACATAAAAGGTGCATGACCTGCAAGCACATCCACACCACTGACAGTGTACCTATCCCACAGTCACAACAGGTGCACAGAATTAGGGGGACATTTTCCTGCAGGTCTTCCAATGTGGTGTACCTCATAATGTGTGTGCAATGTCCCACCACAGGCCTCTATGTGGGGGAAACAGGGCAGAGACTCAGTCAACGAATGAACTCACACAGATCCAATATTAATAACAGCAGAACCGATCTCCCAGTGGCCGCACATTTCTCCAGAGAAAACCACTCTATTGAAGATTTGCGGGTTGTGGTTTTAATGGGACATTTTAAGACGCAGGAGAAAAGGAAAGAATCGGAATACAAATTTATGCAAAAATTTCAAACTCTGCAATTTGGACTTAATATTCATGCCAGCTTCATGTCACACTATGTATGAACCACGAACTGAACTCAATATTCATGCCAGCTTCAAATCACACTATGTATGAACTGTGAGGGACACAAATCACCTCCTGATAGCAAACAGATAACAGCAAGAATTACTGATCCCTCCATCACGCCCCACAAGTTTCCAGACTGTTTTTTTGACCTGTTGTAAATAACTTCTCTACATAGATTGCATTTTTTTTAAGGACTCTAAAATGCTTTGAAAACCATGTGTATAAAAATCTGTGAATTTTCAGTTCTTGTATCACACCATGTCTGATGAAGGGAGCTAGTACTCCTGAAAGCTTACTTATAAATATACTCAGTTAGCCTCTAAAAGGTATTGCCTGATTTCTTCACTCTTCCACTGTTGGCCACATAGGCATGCTTTGTGTTCCAATTCTGGTAAGTTTTCTGAAAGATAAAAAGAATGTAGCACAGAGATTATACAGGCAGCATGTCACAGTTCAGAGGCATCAAAGGATCACATGACCTCGGTCTTTCATTAGCAGGTTAATGAGGTGTAAATCAGCAGGTGAAGCAGGAGTGAGCTTAAGGGGCCTGGATATAAGTGAGAAGATCACACTGGCTTGTTATGGGTTAGTGAATAGGAAAGTGTTTGTATGAGCAGTGGTGGTTTGTGGGTTTCTGAAATGTATTTAGGTGGTGCAGTTATATATATTTTTTTTTTAATATTTGTGATGTTTAGTCTTAAATGTATGCTGAAGTTGTGAACTGCATATATATTTCTCTTTGCCTGGTCAGCTTGGTTCTGTGTTGTGTAAGACCTTGTTGCACTTCATTTGGAGCATGTTTGTTATGTATATATGGCTATCCTTGGATCTTATGTTTCCTATATTAGTATGCCTTTAATACATAGCAGCCATATGACTTCCTCTTATGTCTGTGGTGGTGAAAGCAAAAAAAAAAAAAGTACATATATTAAATAAGCCTGGCATATATCCTGGATGTGCCCAATAATGCATGGTACTGCATGAGCAGTGCATTAGCCTCTTGAAAAGCCAATGGGGCAGACTTATTGTGTTTTGTATGCCAGTTTTCTGGCATACAAGGCATACGTAGCAATCTGTATGCCAATTGTGTCTGCAGAAAAAAAAAAAACTGAGTTCATGCTGTTCTTGCCACTTTCTTGAAAAGGATGTCTGACCATTGGCTCTGCCAGATTTATCACTTATGACAGAAATTTGGTGTAAATGTAGCTGGACATCTATGCCAGATCTGAGATGGGGTAGATTACCCTCTTGCCAGTCTTCATAAATCTCCCCACTATGTGTATATCCTATATACCATGTGTGATTGGTGTCTGTATGTGGGTTGTGTGTGGGTTTTTTTTTTTTCTCTATTCTTCTTTCCTCTGGTTGACTAGCAATTTCGGTGCTTGCACTTTACGGTGGCTAAAGCTGCTTCCAAGTACATAGTAGTGTGTGGGTTTTATATACACACATTGGAGGGGGGACCCCATCACCACCTGCTATTGTACCCATCTTAAAGCTGCCACCAAGGACTGGGATTTTATAAGGTGATATTCAATGGGTGAAAATGTGTTATTTGACTGATGGAAATTTTCTGCCTGTCAAGTGTCTTATATGTTCATCTCTAGTAATAATCGTTATTGCTATCTTACGGCGTATCTTACTCTATAAAGATCAGGTATGGACTAGAAACCATGTTTTTCCAGGCAGTGGCAGCAGGAAGCAATGGAATAGACTGGTGAAGCCTTGTAGAAGTCAGTTACCAGTGTATGGCATTGCCAAGCTTATATGGTGCAGCTCTGGTGTTCTTGGCTCTTAAGTGGTCAGATAATGCTTTGCAGTGACTTGGATTAATATGTGAATATATTCCCACTCTAAAGCCTCTGAAATACTAAAGTGAGCAGACAATTGTGGTTACTGTATTTCCCCAGTAGGTTATATAAATAGGCTGTTTCCTAAGTTATCACTTTTTATATAAGAATTCTGAAGGAGATCACATGAAATACCTTGCCTGAGGTCTATAAGATTGACTGACCACTGTGGGCAGGGAGGCTTGTGAGATGAACAGGAATGTATTAATCCATGTGGGGGAGGTATGAATATGCTAATGAACTATTGCTGGGTATTTTAATAGGAAACTTCCCTGTCTGAACTCCTTCCACTGTACTGGAGTCCTGTCTGGGAGGAACAAGGTAACAGAAGACATGAGTAGAATTTGGCAGCTGATCTTCCTGTGGTTGCTGTGTGCTGGGATAGAAGCTCAGAACAGTGAGTACTGACAATCTTCTGCATCTCTGCTGACAGAGCTTGATGTCTTTAAAGCCAGGAGCTTCTGCATCTTAATATCTTCTAATATTTACAGACGTTAAAGTACTGACTAAGGCTGTGTTCACATTAGCATCAAATGCCTACAAGAACCTAGCTACCCGCATCCTATAGTTGTTAGAAATATTCTGGATGAGGTTGTCTACATGTCATTTGGATAATCAAGATATACTCCTAGTCCTCTTCAGAGCTGAAAAATCTTGTTGCCAAGCCTATGTTGCAGTCTTGTTTGTGAGTTCCAAAGGGAGTAATTCTGTGACCTATTATCCAGCAATGCTGACACTGTGTGGGGGAAGAAAAGAAAAAAAAACCCAAAAAAAACACCAATAGTTGGAAGACTGTACCATGGACATTGGGAGTCTATCTTGCAACTATTCTTCTTGTGATGAATTTAGTGCAGTATTTGAGCATGTGCTGCCATGCCACTCACTCTAAGGAACTGACTGATATAGCTGAGCACACTGCTGGGCTTTCCATAAACTTTGAATGGCGCATTGGGGCACATGTTCAGCCATTGCTCCATGCAAATTACTTCTAGCAGCTATGGGAACTGGGGGTCCCCTGTCTGGGATCAGTGACTCTCAGTAGTTGGACCTCCACTGTCCTAGAACTTGCCTGTCCAGTGAACAAGTGATAAATGCTGGAAGAATACCGCCAACTATAAAAACACTCTTTAGAGATGATTGGTACACACAAATATACAACTTTGTAGAGCTTAAGAAAATCTTTCCTTAGTAGCCTTCTTCCTCCTTCACTTTATTTACAATGAGTCCATATCTGTATCCAGCTTGCATACAAACTGGGGAGAACTAACTTATTGCTTCATTGTTCAGTAGTAAAGCTTTAATAATAAATAGAGAAAAAAAAGGTTTCTTTATTCACCTGGACTACTCACATGTGAAAAGTTCTTATTGGAGAGATGTTTCTGTATATGTTCAATGCAGGAAAGACTGTGTATGTAAACCTTCCTGTATAGAATGTGTCTTTGACTCATTTATTCTTCTAAGAGGTAACTTTTTAATAAGGGGTTTTTGTTCTCACTTTATGTGGGTTTCTCCCCGAACTCCATACTGATAGGGAATTTAGATTCAGTCAGTCTCTTATAGGGCTTACAATGTCGGTCAAGTGATGTGGAATATGTTGGTGCTATACAAAGAGAAATAAATAAGGCAACTAAGGCTGAGCCTACATATACAGGGCTAGTCTGTTCTTCTACTGTCATAGGAACAAACCTGGGTAAGCCTCCTACATTGTGTTAACTTAGGGCCTGAGCCTTATGGTAGACGTTATATAGACCTACTACTTTTGTATCATTAAAATGTTAGTGAACTATTCAAAGGTTGGGGAGAAAACAGCCGATTGTCCCAGAATTTTTCCTGTAAGATGCTCTAGTATCTCTGTAGACAGAGGTTGGCACACCACTGTAATTGATGCTTAGGGTTTTTATTCTTCAGATGCACTTTTTAAAAATCAAAATGGGATATTTCTAGAACTACTGTCCTTCTTTGAAGGGGCAATTCTCTGCTAAGTGGTTCTGTGATTTCTATGCATGCCCCTGGAACAGAGCTGTAGTGTTTGTCTGAGTATTAATTCCTGGCTTCTTCCTGCCATTTGTTGGTTTGGCATTCACTTCTTGGGTTTTGATCCACTCTGTAAGCTTGTCATACCCTCTTACAAATGGGCATGTCTGTCTAAATGCAAAGTAAAATAGAATGCTTAAAACAATCTTGTATCCAATCCTACAAGATCTTCTTCTAATGAACTTGCATCACTTAAGATCTTATGATGTTGCAGTACCAGTTTCCAGCTTTGATATAAATGTATAAACTTCAGTTATAAAGAATTCTTGCACTTCTGTTACTATAATGGGTGGCATTTGAACATGACTAGTAACCATAAAGCCCCAGGTTAGACACCTCAGCTGAGAGTCACATGTAGGATTCCAAGAAGGATTGAATTCCCATGTGACCCATCACTGCCTAGAGCCCCTCAGCACGACTCCAGATCATACATCACATGCTGATACAAAGGGGCTCTACTAAGCCAAAAAGTCTGCTTGAATGAGTGGTTCATAAGACAGAGTAACCTCTGCATCAAACGTAATGTTTAGTCCCTACCTCATGTGACTTCACATTTCACTGAAATGTGAGAGGACTTCATATTTCTTATGGTGGTATCTGGCACACACGTGGGGCAGTTTGTCTCATCACCTAGTAAGGGATTAATCTTAAGTCTTTCAATTCTTATGTTGTAGGATCTCAAAATAGAATACAACAGAGTACTTCAGAGGTGCATGGAAAGAAACGTCTGCCCTTCAAGTCATGGAACAGCCAAATGTACCCTGTCTGGAAAGGAAGTGACTCTCAGAAGAGGGACTGTTGGCAAGGTCAGAAAACTCAGTGTTCTCAATTTGTGACTTCAAAAAAAACAGAACCATGCGTAGTGTTAAAATGCATAACAAAATCTATATTATGGGATAATTGACTAGTCTTGTGTTACAATATCTTACCACTTGCAACTCAGGAGGCCAGGTGACTTTCAATATCCAAAATGATGCCCCAACATTGACTGGTGCCAGGACTACATTCTTCATCCAGCTGAACTTCCCACATAACCAAACAGTGTTGCCTGATGGACAGGTTGTGTGGAGCCAAAACTGCACAAACAATAGTAAGCAGTGCTCAACTTCAGTAACGAATATAAAATTATTTATTTTATTGAGACTTGGTGACCCTTTAAACTTTTCTTCTTTAGGTACTTGGGTATCAGCTGGTGAACCAGTCTACCCTGATGAGTCAGCCGAAGGCTCAAAGTGTACCTTTCCAGATGGTCATCCATTCCCCCGTGATGCTGAGAAGAAACGCAGCAAATTTGTCTACGTGTGGCAAGCATGGGGTTGGTTTGTTTAACAGGAAATAAAAGGTCTGTTAATATTTGGCATATAAATAACTGGAGCTGTGGTTCTTCCTAGGAAAGTACTGGCAGGTGGTGGATGGTCCTTCTTCCAATCTAACAGTGGAGACTGATGGTATACCACTTGGCTCCTACACAATGGATGTTGTTGTGTACCATTACCGAGGGAGACAGAAATTCATCCCCATTGGCAGCACATCCTCTCAATTTGCTATAACTGGTATGAAATTTAGCACATATTTAGTGGGAGGCAATACTGGCCACTTTTTGTATGCCTTGCTGTCAAAGGCTTGTGGTGTCTTTCCTTCTCCTGTTGGGGTGTGTGTGGCTTTTTTTTTTTTTTTTAACATTAATCTTTGTATGTTACAGATCAGATACCGGTTTCTGTGTCCATATCACAAGTCCTTGATCTGGACCAGGAGGACAGGCGCTTCATCCAGAACAGAGCAGTGTCCTTCTCTGTAGCAGTTCATGACCCAAGTGGATATCTTCAGGCATCAGACATATCTTTCTCCTGGGACTTTGGAGATGAGAGTGGTACACTTATAACCCGGAATACAGGCGTTACTCATACATATGTTTCTCCTGGTGTTGTCAAGGCAAAAGTTGTTGTTCAAGCTGCCATTCCAATCTCTCCATGTGGTAGTGCTGCTCCTGATGTAACAACCGCACAAGGGGAAGTGACTACAGATCTACCAGAAGAACCTACAACTGGAGCTGCTACAACAAATGGTGGACAATTGACTGGTATGTTATGATCAACTCTTTGCAGGTTTAAGTGTAAATACCTATATAAAAGCAGTAGTCTCCTGCATAAACTGAGAATTAAAAAAAGGCTTTCCTAATATCAAGGCTGTCTACAGCCTACTTGCTCCCAGTGGATAAAAATCAGTCCATGGACATACAAGTGCACAGCTCGTTGGTCACTGTAATTGGAAAACTACCTCGTAACAAGCTGTGCACCTGTGTCCATCACATGATCATAGACTGAGTAAACAATGAATGACAGCAAGCCGAGATCTAGAAAACCATAAGGAATTGCTACAGAAAGTATATTGGGAAAATGGTACAACTTATACAAACAATAACATTGGTCTGAAAGTGGCCAACCCTCTTATATGAGGGGTGGGGTTTAGTGCCAAGCCTATTGCAAACTAATAATTCCTCAAAACGGGTGGGGGGAAAAAGTAGCTTACAAATGGCAGGACACTAGCTTCTAGCCAAGCCTCTCTATGAAAGTGACTTTATTTTTCTTATCCAGTGGTTCCTAGTGGTACAGCCATGACCATTCCAAGTAACTCAACACTGTCCCTTGATGTAGCAGATGATCTGTCTGTAACTGAGGCTTCCATTAATGAAGTGGATCCTCAAACTTTGGAACCAGGCACAGATGAAACAAATGTACCAACTGTTGTCCAGGAAGCTGGAACTTCACAAGTGGTTGTAGTTGATGGCGAAGATGTGGTAACAGAGGCTTTGCCTGCAGCTGATGGCTTGCCTGCTACACAAGAAGTCCTTCCAAGTGATACAGCAGTAGTCCTAACAGAAGCTGTCCCTAGCCAGGCTGTAGAAACTGGAACACAGCTTGCTGAGAACATTGAGGAAAATACTACACCAAGTACTGAGGTTGGGGAAAACTCCTCTACACTAGCACCAACAGAAGGTATGTTCCTGAAAAACTGTGCATTTATAGGGCTTATTGTGTTTCAGAATGGTGTGGAGTAATGCCTTCATGTTTAATAGCTGATTGTGAAGGTGATGTCATGAATTAATAACTTCCAGAGTATACATAACTCTTATTATGGGTAGCCCTGTCCTCACAAGCGCTGTGCAGGGTGAGCGAGGAATTATAATGAATGATGGCAGTTTGTACTAGATTTTGCTTACTTGTATAGCGCCTACATGCTTTGCAGACATTATGCCATTGTCCTGGTTCTAGTTATGTATAACATGATCTGACTATATAGCCGGGATAGCTAAATAGGTTGATTTGACTGGAACAAACTCCCCACTGAATCTCCAGACAAATACACGTTTTATACTGTTTATTTTAAGCTTCAATATTCAACCACCTCTTCCTATATAAAAAACAAAAACCTTAACACCCCTTTAACCAATATTACAGGGGTACAGTAAGGATAATGGCCTTCCTGTTGACAGGTGAAAACTGTCTGCACAACTTTTTTTTTTTTTTCTCCACAGGAACTGACTTGGCTGCATCAAATGAAACTGTACCAGCCACAGACGCTAATGGAGAAGTCCTAATACTTGCCAAACGCCAGGCTCCAGAGGGACCACTTGTTGGGTGCCTGCTGTATAGATATGGAACATTTGCCAGTGACCTGGAAATTGTTTGTAGGTATCTAGTGTGTAAGAGGCATGTGGCTCCATCCTCTGCACCCAGCTAACCTGCTTCATGTTTTAACTCTTACAGCTGGTATTGAAAGTGTACAGATTGTGCAAGTGGAGCCAATAGTGGCTGCTGGCCTTGAAAATACTGTGGATCTCACTGTTACTTGCCAAGGAAGGTAAGTGTATGCTACCTTAACTTTTCATCCTCAGACTTGGTTGGGGGTCTAGGTACTCAGCAGGAAAGTCTTACATTTGGGAAACTACTAGTCATACCATAGTATCTGACAACTTGCTGAGATGCCTCACAAGTTATGTCTCTAGAATCTATTGGTTTCAGACTTAAGTTTACTTTCCACAGTGTGAAAACTTTTTTTTTTTTTTCTACCATGAATCTGATTCTTTATTACAGTGTACCAAGACAAGTTTGTACTGTTATTTCTGACCCAGACTGTGAAAATCCACAGCAGACAGTCTGTAACCCAGTGGAGCCATCATCTGACTGCCAGCTAGTACTGCGGCAGGTCTTCAATGATACTGGAATATACTGTGTTAATGTGTCCCTGACTGATGACGTCAGCTTGGCTGTTGCTAGTGCCCAAGTTAGTGTATCATCAGGTAAGTTATTACAATTCAAGCCAGACTGTGCTGACATAACTTGACCTTGTGTTTTGAGGCACAAGAGGGTTTTTACTGAGTAATTCTGTAAGAATATGAAAACCATTGTAGTATTCATTCCATATTGCAGGGCCATTCTCCTGTAAAATCACTTACTTTGGGCATGGTGCCTTATGGAGGCAGCATATATTAACACAACGCTTTGTGTTTTGTTTTTTTATGCTATCCCATGATCATTACAATGATTCTACATAAGACAATTCAGACTCTATACTCATGCTTCTGTAAATACTTGCTGATAGTATCTGTTACTCATTTGGTTACATCTTTGTGGAGACCTGGGTGAAGGGTTATTGTTTATATAGCATCATTAATTCCATGGTGCTTTACATTTGCGGATTTACATACGGTACACAAAATATACAAAACAGATAATACTAACAGTGACCAACTGGCAGAGAGGGATAGAGGGCCCTGCCCGCAAGGGCTTACAGTCTGAGGGATAGAGACAGAAGATGGGTGTAGAAGCTGTTCAGGTGGTGGTGTGGTGACAGTAGTGTTATTGGAGGTTGTAGGCCTTCCTGAATAGGTGAGTCTTCAGGGCCTTCTTGAAGCTTGTGACTGTGGGGTCTTAATGTGTCTTGGTAATGAGTTCCAGAGTATGGCAGATGCATGGAAGAAGTCTTGGAGATGGTTGTGTGAAAGGCAGATAAGAGCAGGAGGTCTTTGGAGGATCGGAGGCTACGTGTGGGCAGGTAGCGGGAGATATATGAAGGGGACAGGTTGTGGATGGCTTTGTATGTCAGCATTAGTAATCTGAACTCTATTCGCTGGGCGATGGGTAGCCAGTGAAGGGATTGGCAGAGGGGAGCCGCTGATGAAGAATGGGGGGGGGGGGAGAGGTGTATTAAGCGAGCAGCACAGTTTAAGGTGGACAGGAGGGGGGAGAGGGTGTTAGCTGGGAGGCCATAGAGAAGGGTGTTACAGTAGTCTAGGCAGGATATTGAGGGCATGGACTAGCATCTCTATAGTTTCAGGGGGTGAGGAAGGCGCGGATTCAATACATGTTCTTGAGTTGGAGGCGGCAGGAGGTGTTGAGGGATTGGATGTGCAGCCTGAAGGATAGGTCAGAGTCTAAGGTTATCCCAAGGCAGTGGGCCTGTGGTGAGTGGTTCCATTAACATTGATAGATGGGTCAGGTAGGGGGATTATGTTGAGTTTGAGAAAGCGGGAGGAGAGAAAGGAGGCTACGGCTGCTAGACATTCTGGGACTCTGGACAACAGGGAGGTAATGTCTGGTCCAGAGAGATATATCTGGGTGTCGCCAGCATAACAATGGTAACTAGATCTCACAGGAGGACCTCTATTGTGACACTTATTAGACATTTAACCTAGAAGTAAAAATCTGACCCTTTAAAAGGCCTAGAAACATGACTTGGTATATCAGCCAAAGCAGAGTAACAAACTATATTATTCAATGACGCTTTAATTCCTAGCAGATAATAAGCTTGTGATTCTTGGTTATAAATCTCAAATGTTCACATAATGTTTCTCTTCAATCCAAAAACCATACCAATATATTTTGGCTAAATTAAAAATTAGCATTATATATGGAGTAGGTTGATGACAAGTATTATGGGTTTGCTATTTCTGTAACCTCTGAATTGTGTATTTTAGGTGCAGCATCTTCTGTCAGTGGAATTGCTGTAACGGTTGGTGTGCTCCTGGTTGCTCTGGCTGTAGCTACTGTAGCTTACACATACAGGTGAGAGGATGTGTATGTAAATTGTCTTGTGACCTGTTTTAATGAATGACTTGTAGAGAAATGGTGTAATCTGCAAAATGGCTAGCAAATACCCCTACTTTTGGTCCAATCACTTTACTGTACATAAAGATATGCCAATCTGCCCCATATTTGGCACTTATGAAGACTTTAGACTGGGTTTCGAGTCTCTAGGACCTACCACTGCAAACAGTTTCACAAAAACAAATGTAATGGCACTGGCTTCCACATCACATGACCTGTATTAGCCAATAGAAGCTCAGTTCCCTCACTCTTAATCTCACTGACATACAGTCATGGCCAAAAGTTTTGAGAATGATACAAATATTAATTTTTACAAAGTCTACTGCTTCAGTTTTTCTAATGGCAATTTGCATATACTCCAGAATGTTATAAAGAGTGATCAGCTTAACAGCAATTACTTGCAAAGTCAATATTTGCCTAGAAAATGAACTTTATCCCTCAAAACACATTTCAACATCATTGCAGCCCTGCCTTAAAAGGACCACCTAACATCGTTTCAGTGATTGCTCCATTAACACAGGTGTGGGTGTTGATGAGGACAGGGCTGGAGATCAATCTGTCATGATTAAGTAAGAATGACACCACTGGACACTTTAAAAGGAGGCTGGTGCTTGCCATCATTGTTTCTCTTCTGTTAACCAAGGTTATCTCTAAAGAAACACATGCAGTCATCATTGCACTGCACAAAAATGGCCTAACTGGGAAGAGTATTGCAGCTAGAAAGATTGCACCTCAGTCAACAATCTAACGCATCATCAAGAACTTCAAGGAGAGAGGTTCCATTGGTGCCAAAAAGGCTCCAGGGCGCCCAAGAAAGACCAGCAAGCGGCAGGACCGTCTCTTAAAAGTGTTTCAGCTGCGGGATCGGGCTACCAGCAGTGCAGAGCTTGCTGAGGAATGGCAGCAGGCAGGTGTGAGTGCATCTGCACGCACTGTGAGGCGGAGACTCTTGGAGCAAGGCCTGGTCTCAAGGAGGGCAGCAAAGAAGCCACTTCTCTCCAGAAAAAACATCAGGGACAGACTGATATTCTGCAAAAGGTACAGGGAGTGGACTGCTGAGGACTGGGGTAAAGTCATTTTCTCTGATGAATCCCCTTTTCGATTGTTTGGAACATCTGGAAAACAGCTTATTTGGAGAAGAAGAGGTGAGCGCTACCACCAGTCTTGTCTCATGCCAACTGTAAAGCATCCTGAAACCATTCATGTGTGGGGTTGCTTCTCAGCCAAGGGAATCTGCTCTCTCAGTCTTGCCTAAAAACACAGCCATGAATAAAGAATGGTACCAGAATGTCCTCCAAGAGCAACTTCTCCCAACCGTCCAAGAGCAGTTTGGCGCTCAACAATGCCTTTTCCAGCATGATGGAGCACCTTGCCATAAAGCAAAGGTGATAACTAAATGGCTCAGGGAACAAAACATAGAGATTTTGGGTCCATGGCCTGGAAACTCCCCAGATCTTAATCCCATTGAGAACTTGTGGTCAATCATCAAGAGATGGGTGGACAAACAAAAACCAACAAATTCAGACAAAATTAAAGCATTGATTCTGCAAGAATGGACTGCTATCAGTCAGGATTTGGTCCAGAAGTTGATTGAGAGCATGCCAGGGAGAATTGCAGAGGTCCTGAAGAAGAAGGGTCAACACTGCAAATATTGACTTGCTGCATTAACTCATTCTAACTGTCAATATAAGCTTCTGTTACTCATAATATGAATGCAATTATATGTCTGTATGTGATAAAAACATCTGACAAACACACATAAAAACCAGAGGGCAGCAGATCATGTGAAAATATAATATTTGTGTCATTCTCAAAACTTTTGGCCATGACTGTACACATTATCATAGGATTCTAGTACTCATTACTTTATCAGAGGACAGCACTTACATAACAGAGTGGGGGGGGGGATTACTTCAGGGTCATGACACCATGGGATTTGTAGCCCTAATAGTGAATATTGCCACAAACATGGTCTATATTATACCAGTAGAAAATCAGCTTTCTGCTGATACAGCCTCCAGGACTTGCCAGATTTGACTCTTTATCTGCCAGTAGCCACTTGTGCACTCTTCCATGTAGGATTATGTAGTAAGATACAGTGGCTGTCTTTACCAGTCAGATTAGTAGTTTTATCTTTTAAAGGGGCCTTAGACAGCTGATACCAGACTGGTTGAGATGGTCATTTTACACTTCCACAACTTTATTGGTTTCAGTCATAGTTCTTGAAGAGGAGTGGGATCTGCCAGTTCATCTCCCTTGCACTGGAGGAACTCTTTGCATTCATAATTTATATACTAGAGAATATACATAGCACCCAACATCTGCAAAAAAAATGAATGTGGGCAAGTATGCGCTTATCTGACTCTCATCACTTTAATCTTAGACACCTGAAGACTTACACACCTCTCAGAACAGAAAACTCCTCCATCAACTGGTTCCCTGATCGACCATCTCTTCGCCTCTTTATTCAGAATGCCCTTGGACGCTCCATGAGCGGGGAAAATAGTCCCCTCTTAACTGGTCGAATGGTTTGATACAAAAAAACTCTGTTCCTGAAAGCTGTACAGAGAATTGAGGGCAAGGTTATTAAAATAAGACTTTTTAAATGTGGCTGTAAATGTTTCCCCATGTGAGATTATATGCACTTCATTATAAGGCTGTAACTGTCTTGCCAATAAATTGTATTAAAACCTGAACTGTGCAGGGATTTTTATTCTCTACAGCAGTATCTTACAATTTTGATGGAATCTGTGTGCACTCCTCCGCCACAAATGACCCCCCCCCCCCTCCAATGTTTCCTATAAGTCTTGCACTGGCCACACAATTCTATGGATTTGTTTTGTGATTTAACCTCAGTTTACCTAGAGGTAAAGCCATTTTAGACCAAGCCAAAAACATAGCGAGAATAGCTGGGAAAAAACGCTGCAGAAAAGACCATGGCAGAACCTTTTTTTTGGCCAGAGTTTTCCTCTGCAGACATTCTGCTTCTGTTTATAGATATACAGAAAATGCCAGTGGTTCTGTAGGTATAAATGAAATGACACTCAGCCATTCTGCTGCAGATATCTTTACCTGGAAAGTGGATCAGATTTTGGCTAATCCCATCCACACATTGCAGAATGTAAAACACGGCAGTTTCAGCCATAGCCGAACTGCTGCCTTAAGAGGTTTCCTTCTGCACAAACTGTGAAAACTGCCAAGTAAATACCCCCAAATGTGAAACTGTCACCAGACTGCTCTAATCTGCAGTCCTGTCAGAGCCCATTAGGCATTCAGAGAGATTAAAAGTTCTGTGCAGCCCCTGGGAAATAGAACATGGTACCACGTCTTCAAATTTGGGTGCCTTCTACTGGACAATTGTATTAGCATTATTGTCTACTAAAGGATGAATCTCTGGAGGGAATGACCCTGTGGGTAGGATTAGTGCTGCAACACCTAAGGAGTTAAATGGCAAGTATGACTTATGGGTGTTTGAAGTCCATGGTACCCCCTCCCCTGGGGTCCTCTGAAGGGACAGAAGAATAAATCACTCTCTCCCTGAACACTATCAGCTGCACACTGGCTGAAATGCGAGCTGGAAGTATACGCAGCATCACTTCAACCAGTAGATTGTGAGCCCTAATATGTGACTTGTCTGTAAAACTCTGTGGAATATGTTGGTGCTATACACTAAGCTAAATATTATTGTTTATATAGCACCATTAATTCCATGGTGCTTTACATTTGAAGATTTACATACGGTACACCAGATATACAAAACAGATAATACTAACAGTGATCAATGGCACAGTGGAATAGAGGGCCCTGCCCGCAAGGGCTTACAATCTATGAGGGAAGAGGGATAGATACAGAAGGCGAGGGGAGAGGCTGTTCAGGTGGTGGTGTGGTGACAGTAGTGTTATTGGAGGTTGTAGGCCTTCCTGAATAGGTGAGTCTTCAGGGCCTTCTCGAAGCTTGTGAGGGTGGGGGACAGTCTTATGTGTCTTGGTAATGAGTTCCAGAGTATGGGGGATGCACGGGAGAAGTCTTGGAGACAGTTGTGTGAAGAGCGGATAAGAGCAGAGCAGAGTAGGAGGTCTTTGGAGGATCAGAGGTTACGTGCGGGCACGTAGAGGGAGACTAGGTCGGAGATATGTGAAGGGGACAGGTTGTGGATGGCTTTGTATGTCAGCATTAGTTTGAACTCTATTCGGCTGGGCGATGGGTAGCCAGTGAAGGGATTGGCAGAGGGGAGTGGCGGATGAACGTGGGGAGAGGTGTATTAAGGGAGCCGCACAGTTTAAGGTGGACTGGAGGGGGGCGAGAGTGTTTGCTGGGAGTCCATGGAGAAGGGTGTTACAGTAGTCTAAACGAGAGATTATGAGGGCGTGAACTAGCATCTTTGTAGTTTCAGGGGTGAGGAAGGAGCAGATTCCTGGGGCAAGGTTCTTGTCTCTCAAATAAGACAAATAGTAGCTCTAGCCCCCACAGCTGTGGAGTTGAGAAGTTTTAGTAATTGCTTCCTCTGAAGTTTCCCTGCTTGGGCAAAACTGTTGACAGTTGTATGTTGCTCCTGCTAGTTAGGTGGTTGAATGCCTTTGCTTATTCCTTGTCTGATACCTTCTCATCTATTAGGTCCTGTGACTCTCTTACTCTGACCAGGTAAAATCTACATGGAATATTGCACAGATCCCAGACTTCCTGTATGATGGACTGTCCCACAGGGAAGACTTTGTCACTAACTATTGATAAGCAGGCAGTTCCTGTCACACAGCTATAATAAAGCAGCTCAGCTTCCTTAACTATATACTTCTAGTCTCTTAAATGCTTTAAGAGAATATAAAGCAAAGGATAATTACTCTGCCGTGCAGTGATGTAGATGGATTAATTATGGACATTTTGGAGTGTTCCATGTGGAGCTGTTTTAGAGAAACTTTGTCTGATTTACAGACTACTTGGGGGATACAAATCTATTGGACCTGAGCATTTCCTTCTGCATCACAGAGATTTTAAGTGTTATCAAAACCCATTGCTTAGACATTTAATTTAACTGATTTTTGGCTCCTTTCTGTGAAATCTTGTGCTGAAATCCAATTTTTTTCCCCCCCCCTCTTGTCAGCTGAAATCTGTACACTGCTTTTCACTGGGAGCATGGATAGGTGAGTTACTGTATAATGCAGAAAACCAGAGGTGTTGGGATGTCCCAAACAGAATTATCTGACATTTTAAAACCTAGAACAGTGGTCCTGGTGTCATATGAAAGGTGATCTTGTTTTCACGGTATTACAGGTATTATTTCCAGAAATATCAACAGTTGAAAACAAAGATGTGATTGGGAACAAATGCAACTGCATATAAGAGTGACAATCCCCTGTGTTTTTAACTAGTGATATCTTTGAAATGAATACAAGTACAATCATGAACTTGGATTTTATATGGAAGCTGAGAATCCCATTCTCACTGTTCTAAATTTTAAAATGCCTGAGATATAATTGTTTGAAGTGGCTCCCTCTTTCCCCAGCCTCAAGTATATTACAATATTTATTAAAGGGGTTATCCAGTTTTTAAAAAAATATGGGCCAAATAACAGGATGCATCAATACAAAACACTTCCCAATATATATATCCTGTTTAAACTTGGCATCATTTATCTGATTTCTTTTCAGGTCATTGACCACAACGGTGACATTTCGTTTACAAGCTCACTACCCCTTCCTGTGAGCAGTCCAGCCAGCAAACAAATCGTTTCAGCAGCACGTGATTTCCTTGCTTCTTGAAGCCACACATACTGACCTTGGAATGGTTTATTACCTGGTCAGATATGCCGAGGATAACTGCAGGAACTGAAGAAGAAATATGACATGAGACAGACCCCCAGGGAGGGAGTTTGCACACAAGCGTTGTTTGTGTTGCGTGTTTTTATTCCAGGAGAGAGTGGAGGAGGGAGGGGGTACACAGAGAGGAAGATGATTTATAGGAAATTGTTTTTTCACTGATTCACCATGTAAATAATAGTGACACAAGGAGCGGCAGGAAAAAGAAGGCCAAGCAAAGGGTGCACAAAGGAACAGTGTGTATTTAGCACTGCTGTGGATGTATTTCCAGAAAATTTTTGGAAGTTGAATAACCCCTGCCAGAAAAGCACCCAAATTATAAAAGATTGGTTTTGGTTCTCTGCAACCCAGATTGCCAGTTTACAATTGATGTGGTCACTAATGTAAAGTATTTGTACTCTTTGTAGAAAAAAAATTGTAAAGTAAAATGTATTCAATAAAACACAGGGAGATGAATTGTGGAAGGTAACGTAATACACTGAACAAGGCATTTATTACAACTAAGTAATCATTGCCATATGTTGCATTGTTTTATTTCCTACTGTTTACATGATTCTCTAAATCAAACTTGGCAACAATTATATTTATTTTCCATATAAGCATCATAAGTTAAAAAAAATATAAATAAAAACAGTGCAATGTGATCTGTTGTCCCAAGTTTGTGGTTCGTACCCATTTCAACTGCAATAAAAGATGGGAGCGGTCACGGTCCCCATATTCTGCTGTATACTACACGTGTTGGAAAGTTCATATATGATATGTTATTTTCTACACATACTTACGCTTTTTTGTATTCTAAAAATATCAGATATTGTAAACATACAATCTGTATGGATTTTTTGTCCTAAAACAAGGCAGTGGAAAATATACTCTTATCCTAAAATTGGTACTATAAGGCTATCAGTACTATATAATAGCTTTTTAAGGGTAAGCTAAAAGGAAAGTGGAACATGCTCAATGGGCATCAAGAGAACAATAACCTGCTAAATAACTGTGTTGTGTGCAGTCATACAGTATATAGTATATATATTACTTCTCTGATGCTCCACTCATAAATGATCTTTGTCAGCTCAGCTGGTAAACAAGATGGTAAAAAGCAATGGTGATGGCAAGGAGGCCAACCCTACAATTTGCTTATAACAAGAAGAATCTGAGGGTATACTGTTAAGCTTATGGTCCATGGACACTTGGTTCTTATAGGAGAAGAAGAATTTATCATCGATCAATAGATATTGATAAATGTCTCACAACCCTATCTGCTACTTAGAAAAAAAAGCTTGAGGAGCGTGGTGGAGGGGCCAGCAGCATTGGTGCCTGGTTCTTGTGTGTGATCTTAATCTGGAAGACAAAAGGTAATCAATCAGGGCATAACAAAGTATCCGCACAAACAAAACAAAATAGAACTGTGTATGGCGCTCTGTTTACACTGGTGCCATGGTTTCCTGTGCTACAGACTCCATACACTTAGTAAAAGGGTATTCCCACATACATATAACCATTTTTAAATTTGTAGATAAAAGTTAAACATTTTTGCAAGTATAAGTAATTAAATATTTTGCAGATTTTTAAAGATTTTCTCTAAATATCTTGTGATCACAGTCTTGTTGCCTTGATCAGTTGCCAGTGGATACGACCATGAATGCAGGACCTTTCTAAGGTCAGAAAATCAGCCATGATTTCTTTATTGTGTCCGGGATATCTTCTCATACATGTAGTGTCACTGCCTGATAACTGAGCCACAATAAAGTCATGGCTGGGTTTTTGACAAGTCCCAGACCATATAAAATTTCTGCATTTGTGGTCGTATCCATTGGCAACCGATCAAGACAACAGACTGTCAGCACTATGATAGTTAAAGATTTTCTCTAAAACTCTGCAGACTTTTTAGCTACTTATATTTGCAAAAATGTTTAACTTTTAATTACCTACAAATATAGATATGGTTATAGTCATGGGAATACCCCTATAACGGAGGACAGACTGCTGTACTACTTGCTGTCAAATGTGATAGAACCACCAACAGATGCACTTAACGTGGTTTTCAGGACCCAAATCAACTTTTATACCCATGACCTATCCACGGGATTAGCTTGTGATCTGTCAGGGTCCAACAACCAGACCCCACACAGATCATCTGTTATAGCTGCCTCCTGGTGCCGGAAGCTGCTAGTGGTTGGGCAGCGTGTGCAGTGCCGCTCCTAGTCATTTTGGTGAACTGCAGCACTGCTCCTATTATTTGAATAATACCTGCAGGCTGATAGAACAGATGATCTGTGCGAGGTCTGGGTGTTGGACCCCGACAGATCACATACTGAACACCTATACTGTGGAAAGGTCATCAATAGGAAAACCACTTTAATCCCAATGTGAACAAACTTTGTGTTCTTTAGTAGGTTGCACAATTGGGTATTTTCTATTTATGGGTTCATCTACATTGCAACTGAACACCTATTTACAATCTCCATCTCAATCTGAGTTTTTTATGGTTCAATTTGGTGGGACACCATTACTGTTGTCAAAAGAAAAAGCATTCCCTTACTGGTTGTAAGCTAACATTTCTATGTCATATAGTCATCTTAATATGACAATGGTCAATCTAAAATGGCTAATAGTGCAAGTCCTAAAGGTTGAAAAGGAAATATTGCATTTAGGCAGCTTAAAAGGTTTTCCACCTTATTAAGTTATATTATATCCCTAGGATAGCCAAGACTGCTGGGACTGCAGCACCTTTAGTACTTTCTCTACATAGCGCTGTTCACAATTACGTACTGTACAAAGAACAGCAGCATAGTCCAACTTCAAGTGCGGAGCTGGGAGTGCTGCTCTGTCTTACTAGTGGTATGGTCCGACCCCACCAGTATGTAAATTATAGCATAGTTAGTAGAAGAACCCAAATTCCAGCAAGATACCTCCAGATGTTATTGTTTTCACTAAATGTGACATACTCTTCACCATAACTGATAACGGGGTCTAAAATATGAAAGCCCTTTTCTATACTCAAAAGGGTAATACAAGAAGATGGCTAATAGAAAAGAACAACAAATAATATTTGCCATAGATAAAAGTGTATTCTTACTGTGCATGGTGGCTGCATCCACGGTTCCCCATCAATTTGCATCGGAAGTGGTTTTGTGGTCCTATAGAAAGTATAAAACTTTTAGACAAAGCATAATAAAACATTGTATTCCTTTTTTGTCAGGGGGAACGAACAAAAAACAGCAAAGTTTTAAGTAACTAAAAATGGTACCAAAGCTACAGCTTGTCCTACAAAACATAAGCTCTTTTATGTTTAATCAAAGTTTATTAAAGATTTTTTTAAGTACAGTGGAAAAAGAAAACAAAATAGTGCGAGCAAATAAATGACGCGAAGACACTCAGGCCTCACCTATAAACAAGAAGCTTGGGATAAGACCCAAGCTAACGCTGTGGAGCACAGTGCAATAACAGAGGAACTGAAGGCCCAGATTATGGGACCATAAAACAACATCTTAAAAGTAATGGGAGAAGAACAAACAGACAAAGGAACACACAATGGGAACTACGATCAGGAAAACATATACTAGAGAGAAATAGGGAGAGGGAGAGGGGAACAGAGAGATGGAAGAGCGACCAATAACCTCCTCCAAAGGACGGAAGAGAGAAAAGGGAAGAAAGAAGTAGCAAGGTATCACAATATCAGGAAAAGAAGGAAGAGAACTCAGATGATTCCTGGAACACCACCCAAGGCCTCCAGAGAGCATCAAATTTGGAGGGGTCGGGGGAATCCTCCGCCACTAGGGCCTCCATTCTCCTTATGAGGAGAAGCTCCTGAAGAAATTCAACCAGGGAGGGTGAAACAGTGCTTCGCCAGTGCCTGGGAATGACGGTTCTAGCAACATAAGCTCTTTTAAAGCCAATATCATAAAAAAATTAAAAAGTTATGGATCTCAGAATATGGCAATAGAAAAATTGCTTTGTTTTTATAGTGCAAAAGTAGTAAAACTTCACAGAATAAGATTATACCAATCCCAAAAACAATGGTGGAATAACTTTTTACCATCCCCTAACAACAAAAATAATAAAAAAATATTTAGTACATTATTTACCCCAGTATGCACCAATAAAAACTACTATCATGTAAAAAACAGACCTTCATATGGACATGTTGAAGGTAAAATAAAAAGGTTTTTAGAATGTGATGATAAAAAAAAAATTCTGCCTCCTTAAAGCCCAAACTGGGCTGTGTCCTTATGGGGTTATAAATAAAGTGAACTCACCTTCCGGACCACTTCCACTCCTGTGCTGACGATTCCCCTGCTAGTCCTTTTTTCCTAGCCTTCAGTGATATTTTGACACAACTATGTGAAAGTTTTAGCCAATCCCTGGCTACAGAGGATACCACTGACGTCATCACTTCAGCCAGTCACATGTCATCACTGGAGGTCAAGATACAGAGACCAGCAGGAGAACCAGCGGCAGAGGAGTGGAGGGGGAGTTCACTTAGTTTGCTCTTTGTTACGTTACAGCATTCTAAAGCTTTTGGTGAATATTTTTGTGAATTGAACATCACATTTAATATATATTTACATGGAAACTTCAAGTGTTAACACAAAAGAAAAGTATCAAACATTAAACAATAACTCACCGAATTGTGAGCTCTGAGCATTTAGCCAGTCTTTTCCTTGCACTTTTCAGACCTGTATAAATTTGTCCCATCTCAATGGCGCCCTCCAGTCCTACAACTTCAAGCCTCTTATCACTAAGATCTGTCACAACAGAAAAAAAAAGTTAAGTAAAGTGAAGCTCCTATGAAGTTTTAATGATAAATATATCAGCATTCTGATCAGCCTTTGACATTACTGTTATTTTTTGATACTTTATCCCATATACCACCTAGAATACAATTGAAAAAATTGTTTACTTTTGTTTTTTTGAACTGAACTTTGCTTTTTACAAGTCACTTCATTATTCTTGGTATGCTTATTATTAATAATATGAAGTTCATTACTCTCACCTTGAGTACATGACTTTAGGGCCTCTGGGTCAGTGATAGCTTCAGGAATATTCTGGGATGAAGCATTTCGAGGTTCACCCAGTGGTTTTCTTGTCTCTCCCCACAAATTGGAGCCGCCATGCATGCTGGGAATATTAATAACAGCAATTCCTTCAAGGGACACTGAACTAAGATCCAAGGGGGATCCACAGCACTGTGGCAGATACAAGAACAATAATAGTTTAATTGATAGTCTTCAAGTATGTTGTTGAGACTAAGGCCACATGTTGCGGAAAATGCTGCATTTTTTGTTGCAGATCTTGCTATGTCCTTTCTTTTGAGCCAAAGTCAAGAGTGGCTTCAAAAGAGATCGGAAATATAAAAGAAGAACATATACTTGTCCCTTCTGCTACATCCACTCCTGGCTTTGGCTCAAAAATGGCAACAAAATATGCAACAAAAACGCAGCTCATCTGCAATATGTGGCCTCAACTTAAAGGTGTTCAGCAAGATCAGAATATTGATGGTCTGTTATCAGGAAAGAGCATTAATATCAGATCAGTCAGAGTCTCTCTTGATACCGGCACCAATCAGCGGAAAATCCCTTTAGGCTAAGGCCCCACGGTGCAGAAACGCAGCTTTTTTGGTTGCAGATTTTGCTGTGTTTTTCTTTAGCCAAAGCCAAGAATGGCCACAAAAGAAATAGGAAATATATAAGAAGTTCTTATACTTCTCCCTTCTGCTCAATCCACTCCTGGCTTTGGATCAAAAAACCGCAGCAAAATCTGCAACAAAAAAAGTTGCGTTTCTGCAACATGGGGCCTTAGCCTTAATGACAAATTTTCACCCTATGTAACAGAAAATGCAGGACAGCTGTGAGACTATACTCATACTGCATGCATGGACAGCGTATGAGGGCACATCCATCTAACATACGGACTTGTAGGCCTGTTTGCTTGTGTATTGATCCACCGAGAGAAATGCTTCTAGGGGAGAATTCTTGCATAATATAACATATGTTGGACCATGGATTTGTAATATGGCAATGTGCATGAGCCCTAAGTCAGTAAAACATGGTAGTAAAAAAGACATCAATGCTATTTATACATACACAGATTTCTTTATATAAAAATATTACAATTTTTTAAGATTCAGAATACTATTTTATGTCTCTATGTCTTTATGATTTCTTTACACAAGTCAAGTGATATTATTACTGGAGATAAGAAAAAGGACTGTATTGTATATTCACACCAGTCGCCAGTCTACATTAAGGTGAATTAAGAATCAATGGAAGTTATAGAATAAAGCCAGAGCCAATTAAAAGAAACCTGTCACATGAAAAACGCAGTAGGCAGTATGATGTTATAGAGCAATAGGAGCCCAGCAGATTGATGTATAGGTTTGTTGGAAAAGATTCAGAATAACCTGTTATTTATCCATTGAAATCTCTGTTCTTTCTATGTTGGGAAGTCAAGGCAGGCATTTGCAGCCTACCCCTATGACTGTGCATATAGAGAGAGCATTGATAGAACAGCCTTCTTGATATCTCAACATAGGAAGAACAGATATTTTGATGGATAAATGACAAGTTATACTGAAACTTTTTCAACAAAATTATATATTAATCTGCTCAGCCCCTCTGCTCTATAATATGCTGTCTGCAGATTGAACAGCATTGTCTATGTGACAGATTCACTTTTAAGGTAAAACTGCAGCAAAACAGTGGCCTTTCAGAAGCAGTAATGGGTTCAGTGGTGCTTGAACCTGAAAGTCTGGACTAAAAATTACTATAATTTGTCAAAGAACTTTTTAAATTAAATTAAAAGTGATTTTCCAAGCTAAAAATATTTATGACCTATTCTATCATATTGGTCATCAATATCACATTGGTGGGGGTCTCTCACCTGGCACTCCCATTTATCAACAGCAGCTGATACACAGAGAATAGAGCAGGAAGCAGACAGCTCAGATTATATCAAATATAAATGAACTAGAAATAATCTGGTGGAGCGCAGTAACTCACACCATCACTGACCTCAATTGTCACATACTCCTTCAATTTTTTGCATGTAGAGAAAACTGTTTCCGATGTTGCAAACTCAAAATACCAGAGTTTATTCTTCATCCTGCGAATGAAAAACACATGACACCAGCAGTTTCTATAGTGACATTAGATCCCAATGTTGTACATTGAAAGCCTCCATTGTTAGAGAAGAAGCACCAGAATATAGAAATATTCCTATAGAATATGTTGTCATGATAACATTACAATAGAGAAGCCTCCGGCTCACTGATAACTCAGCATAGATCAAACATACTAGCAAATGTTTTTCACATTGTAAGTGCAAATTATAGGGCTTTTCTTGTATTCCTTGTGATAGCTATCCTACACACAGACTCTCTGTCTACACCTACACAGAACTACTGTGTTAAAGGGGTTCTGCCACAATCCACATTTATTACGCATCAACAGGACAGGTGATAAATGTCTGACCACTGGGACTACCATCAAACACTAGAATAGTGGTCCCGAGCTCCTCTTTCTTCTTCACTGCACAACCACACATCTAATTTCCTTTTATTACACTAAACCATTAGCTGATTTGTCATAATAGAAGCAAATCTGTCATAGTCACCTGCTGTTGAATTTCTCAGGATATTTCTCCCTCATAACATGAAACCGATGAGCAATGGAAGCATCCTGTAGAAAGAAGACACCATCAAGCACATGTAATAGTGGTAATACACGAGTGAAACTGATGTTGCAGAAATTTCTTCAGCAAAATCTGCAGCATGTAAATCCACCCTTATAATATAGTGGTATAACCAGTAAAAAAAAACCTGCACATCGCTATGGAGAATATAATGGGGGAATTTACTAACCCATCTATGCCATTTTCAGATGTAGATTGGTGTAAATGTGTTGCATCTTTTAGTGCATGGCCCTTTTATGCGCCTTCTGCGCCTTGCTTGACACTTTTTATGAAAGAAAAGGCAGGCCAGGGCAGGGATGCCTGAGAATTTGTATTTTAATTCCCACAGTCGCACCCTTTTGCATTAAAAACAAATATGTACCCTGCTTTCCGAATGAAAGAAGTTCCCCAAAGTGATATGGCTGTTGTTTTCTTATCCAAAACTACCTTTATTGGGTTAGAGTTTGGTGATTAGGGATACCGGGTCATCTGATGCAGGTCACCTGTGGATACCAAGTCACTCTGAAGGAAGGGGAGTGTTTTGGATCATTGCCATGTTTCTTCTCCTAATTTGTCTCCTTCCGGAAGAGTTTCTGTAAAGCAGTTCTACCACTGAGTCACAAAGTCTTCTTAAGGAGAACCGCAGCCAAAAAACGCTGCGGAAACGCACTGCGTTTTTTTCCGCAGCGTTTTTCACAGAAAATCTGGAGATTTTCCTCTGTGGATTTTCTGCCTCTATTATACCTATAGGGAAACTGCCGGCATTTCCATAGGTATAATTGACATGCTGTGATTTCCAAAAACGCAGGCGTTTTTGAAATCCCAGAATTTCCTCTGTAGATTTTTTTCTGCAATGTGTGGATGGGATTTGCAGGTAATGTAATGTAAAACGCTGAGGTTTCGCAACGTAGGGCCCCAGCCTTAAACAGCTCAGACTGAAATGTATTTACTGCTTGAACTAAGTGAAGCATTTCTGAGACTAGTGGCTGGTAACTACATCTTACAACACACAGGTAACTCGTGGTCTTCCTATCTTTTTGTGAGCCTCAATAAGCTACTGCCTGGTCACTGAGTGGTCTCCCAAAGCTGTTGTAGTTTTGTGGAAAGACTAAAGTTCATTTATATTGTAAGCCGATGACTGGAAAAATATTGGAAGGGATGTATATCTCACCCAGGTTGCTCAGATGGGTGAGATGAGGGAAATCCAGAAAGTTTGCTCTCAGCAGACAATTATGTTTGCTGAGCATTACAGTATTTAAGTGCTGGGCACTGGACTGGATTTTTTATGGAATGGCGGGTAGGTTGGTAATGGGACCTGCCATTCCCATCCCCTCCAGTCCACACCTTGTGGACACTCCTGGAAGAAACACAGCTGACTGGGATCTCCTTGTTAAGTGGATATAAGAAGTCTGCTAGGAGAGCAGACTGTGGCAGAGCTTGGCTGGAAAGCCACAAAGAAAGTGGCTACTGCTGGAAGACAATCTGACTGTTTGAACTTGTTCCTATTCTAGGTGAGGTAACCTATTTCTGTTTAGTTAGAGCTCAGACGGGCAGGAATTTATTTTTTTTTGGTTTCTGTTATGTTGCATGTACCAAGTAGTGTTTTGAGTGAATAAAACTCAACACTTGGACTAATACCTTGGCGTCTGTGTTCATGTCAGCCCACCCAGCACCCCAGATCCTGACAATATATAAAGGCTATGGGGACATTTTTTTTTAATTATTGCATTATGCCTATTGTATGTTTAAAAAAAAAAAAAAACAAAAAAAAAATTTGTCCTAATAGGTTTTTATTAAAAACTCTTAATAGCTTTCCCTCTGCAACTTGCATTTTTTGCTGTGTCCTGTTCAGGGCAGTCTACCAGAGAAGTTGTATGACAGCTTGTTCTGTAGCCATTATTTCTGTTCTTCCAAGGGATTACAAACTCTTATTAGACTGAATTCTTACTGGTTTTCTGAGGAGCTCAATTGCAGCTATGCTTTAACTTTATTTTACATTGTTTTATATAGTCAAGAATATTTTTGTATGGAAAGTGAATCAGTAACTTGCTTTATATTCACCTTAACACAATTCAAGAATATACACAATTTAAATGCAATGTTAGGCTAGGTTCACACTATCGTTGTTAATGTCTGTTGCTCCATCACAGGATGAGAGCAACAGATATTAAATGACAGATGCAAATGGCGTTTTCTTCCGTTGTGTTTTTTTTTTTTTTTTTTACTTTTCCAATGGAAGAAAAAGTCATGCATGCAGGACTTTTTCTTCCATTACAAAAGTAAACAAACATGATGGAAGACAACGTCCATCATGTTTTTTATGTTAGAGTCAATTGACTCAGCTCCATCCTATTACAGATGACAGCAACAGACATTAATGATGGTAGTGTGAATATACAGTACAGACCAAAAGTTTGGACACACCTTCTCATTCCAAGAGTTTTCTGTATTTTCATGACTATAAAAATTGTAGATTCACACTGAAGGCATCAAAACTATGAATTAACACATGTGGAATTATATACTTAACAAAAAAGTGTGAAACAACTGAAAATATGTCTTATATTCTAGGTTCTTCAAAGTAGCCACCTTTTGCTTTGATTACTGCTTTGCACACTCTTGGCATTCTCTTGATGAGCTTCAAGAGGTAGTCACCTGAAATGGTTTTCACTTCACAGGTGTGCCCTGTCAGGTTTAATAAGTGGGATTTCTTGCCTTATAAATGGGGTTGGGACCATCAGTTGTGGTGTTCAGAAGTCAGGTGGATACACAGCTGATAGTCCTACTGAATGGAGTGTTAGAATTTGTATTATGGCAAGAAAATAGCAGCTAAGTAAAGAAAAACGAGTGGCCATCATTACTTTAAGAAATGAAGGTCAGTCAGTCCGAAAAATTGGGAAAACTTTGAAAGTGTCCCCAAGTGCAGTGGCCACAACCATCAAGCACTACAAAGAAACTGGCTCACATGAGGACCGCAACATTAAATGAAGACCAAGAGTCACCTCTGCTGCGGAGGATAAGTTCATCCGAGTCACCAGACTCAGAAATCGCAGGTTAACAGCAGCTCAGATTAGAGACCAGGTCAATGCCACACAGAGTTCTAGCAGCAGACACATCTCTACAACAACTGTTAAGAGGAGACTGTGTGCAGCAGGCTTTCATGGTAAAATAGCTGCTAGGAAACCACTGCTAAGGACAGGCAACAAGCAGAAGAGACTTGTTTGGGCTAAAGAACACAAGGAATGGACATTAGACCTGTGGAAATCTGTGCTTTGGTCTGATGAGTCCAAATTTGAGATCTTTGGTTCCAACCACCGTGTCTTTGTGCAACGCAGAAAAGGTGAACGAATGGACTCTACATGCCTGGTTCCCACCGTGAAGCATGGAGGAGGAGGTGGGATGGTGTGGGGGTGCTTTGCTGGTGACACTGTTGGGGATTTATTCAAAATTGAAGGAATACTGAACCAGCATGGTTACCACAGCATCTTGCAGCAGCATGCTATTCCATCCGGTTTGCGTTTAGTTGGACCATCGTTTATTTTTCAACAGGACAATGACCCCAAACACACCTCCAGACTGTGTAAGGGCTATTTGACCAAGAAGGAGAGTGATGGGGTGCTACGCCAGATGACCTGGCCTCCACAGTCACCAGACCTGAACCCAATTGAGATGGTTTGGGGTGAGCTGGACCGCAGAGTGAAGGCAAAAGGGCCAACAAGTGCTAAGCATCTCTGGGAACTCCTTCACGACTGTTGGAAGACCATTTCAGGTGACTACCTCTTGAAGCTCATCAAGAGAATGCCAAGAGTGTACAAAGCAGTAATCAAAGCAAAAGGTGGCTACTTTGAAGAACCTAGAATATAAGACATATTTTCAGTTGTTTCACACTTTTTTGTTAAGTATATAATTCCACATGTGTTAATTCATAGTTTTGATGCCTTCAGTGTGAATCTACAATTTTTATAGTCATGAAAATACAGAAAATTCTAGGAATGAGAAGGTGTGTCCAAACTTTTGGTCTGTACTGTAGCTGAATACAGTTTGAATGATACTTATAGAAACACAAGGAGATCATCAATAAAATGCAGTAGTTAACCATCAGATACTGACTTTCATGTGTTTAACCTTAATCTGCATGACTGCTTTCTTTGTTTGCTGCAGTGCTTGTCTCAGTAATGCCTGGTGATGTCCCCACTCCCATCAAAATTGCTGACCAATGCTAACACCTCAGTACATACCACTCCAATGGAAAAGTAATTATTGATTATCTCATATGGGACAGGGTCGCCTTTCTCATCAGGGTTCTCTGGTATGACCTCAATGGTCCATCGGTCCATCAATAATACTGAACTTTTTTCAATGTCTTTCAACACTTTAATTAGATTTTCACCATCATATCCTGAAAAACAAGAAGTTCATATCTGCATACTCCTCATTCATGTATTAATGCCAGTTTCTGATCTGATATTTATTTACACTCTATTTAGATTTTTTTTTTTTAATGTAATTATTTTATACTCCATTTAGCCTCAAAGTAACATAAACCCCTTTTCAAGAAAATCAACAAGTAATACTTTCATTTTAATAAGACTGAAGAGGCCAATTATGCCCCACTACCAGCCAGCAGTACTTCTGTCTATTTTACCATTGATCTATGTGTGGCAAAAAAAATGTTAAGGAATCTCACCTCCTCCCCATCTGAGACATCGGGCAAGGTCATTCCCAGTACCGAGGGGCAGCACAGCTACAGGCGGTCTTTGTGGAAGATTAGCTTTGTCTAGGAAAGAAAAGTGGAAGGAGATGTGTACACAAATGAAACTAACAAAAGTATAGGTAAAACTGACTAGTTGTTCCGCATTATGGGTGTATGTCATAGTGAATGCACAGTCCATGATCATGGCTATACTCACAGTCACACATGGGATTTGTTGACAGTCCAATGACTAGTAAGTATACTGGTGTTGTGTTTCAGTGGTGTATATTATGCACTTAACTTAACCTAGGCTAGGGC
This sequence comes from Leptodactylus fallax, assembly GCA_947044405.1. Taxonomy (NCBI): domain Eukaryota; kingdom Metazoa; phylum Chordata; class Amphibia; order Anura; family Leptodactylidae; genus Leptodactylus; species Leptodactylus fallax. The sequence goes on along the minus strand of CAMRHE010000029.1, from coordinate 6,896,486 downwards.
TACTTGGTCATGACAATCATGACCAGGTATCAACACATATCAAAAGATTGTCATATAATTCTATAATATTGCAAGTCATGTAAGGTTCTATGCACACAACGGCTATCACACAGCCATTTTCAAAACAATGAGAGTCTATAGGGCCATTCACACGTCTGTTTCTTTGTGTAAACAGCCCACGAAAAAATAGAATATGTCCTATTTATGGTCATTTTTCATGGATTCCTCATAGACTTAAGTCTAAGAAAATCTGTGAAAAAAAATGTAACACAGATACAAATGTGGCATCTATTTTTCACAGATTCTATTTCTCACAGCTACTTTCTTAGCATGGTCGTGTGAATATAGCCTTAGTGAATGGGCTTGCACTGTGACACTGAGGTTATCGTGACAGAATCTCTCATTTGAAAAATAAAATCGAGTGTGCTCCTGAGAGCTGCTTTAGTGAGCTGACTCACTGTTCGTGGTGCTCCGTTCTTGGCCTAGCTCTGATCGGAGATTTTTGTTTATTTATTTGTTAATTTCCTCTCTTTCCTTCTTACTTTTCTGACTTTCATACCCTTCCCCCCTGATGTTGCGCATATCTCTCTATGAGATTATCTTTAGCTGATATAGTATTTTACTATATGGATTGTCCGTATTATTGTTTGTCCTGTCTTTATAGTTCATTCCCGGCCCATTTGTGGAGGTCATTTGCACATAGTTTGTTCTGTGTATCTCTATTCTTGTTATAACTAAAGAATTTATAAAAAGAAAAATAAATAAATAAATAAAATAAAATCGAGTACTTTTTCTTGTAAAGGTCTCTGGCTAGCCCTAAAGATTTATACACAGGCCAAGAATCTTAGCACTGCACCCCTTTGATAAAGCAGTTGTGACATTTACGTCAAAGCATAATTAAGTGTCTCCTTTTTCACACTTCTGTGTTGTTTATTGGAATATTGATTAAATCATAACATCCCTCATCTTGAATCTCTTTAGTAAAAAATCCTAAACAGACCCCCCAATATGCTAGTATTGGTATTATTAAATTGAATATTATTTCACAAACCATGGGGAAAGAAGAACAAAAATTTTTTTTTTCTCTTACCAATTGCATCCAAAATCCATCCAACAGTACCGTCCCCGCCACACACTAAAATTCGATAATCTTGAACATCCCAGAAGAAATTGAGACTGGTGATAAATAGGAGTAAATTTACTGTTACAAAACAAGATCCATAGTATTGAAACAGTTTCCCCTGAAGACTCTGTATCATATGTTTTTTTTTTTTGAGAGGGGAAACAGGTGGTTTCATATCTTGTCTACAGACAAAAATGGGGAGTTGACTATGTCCAAGCAGACAAGGTTGCCAACCATTCATAAATTGTTAGGCAGTTGGTAAAAACAGGGATCTTTTGTCCATAAAAATGGAGATGTCCGCAACGTTTTTTTTAAGCTGGAGAAGCTCTTGCAGATGACTGATTGTAAATATCAGAGTAAATGCTGGCAATATGCTCATGTCAGTACTATGGGCTATAGACATACATAACTCTATTTTCTTTATGATTTATTAAGGTTTTCCAGTTTGTTTGTAAAATAATATCTGTCCTTTTTGTTAAGTTGTCCAGAAAAAAAAAAATCAAGCTGGCAACCTTGATAGTTACATTCAATAATAGCACAAAAACAGCCACCAGGTCCCAGCAGTATATTATTTTTACTAGATAACCTGGTTTATTGTATACAGTATGGTGCAAAAGTTTTAGGCAGACATGGAAAAAATGCTGCAAGGTAAGAATTCTTTTAAAAAAAAGTTATATATATACTGTATATATATTTTATTTTTGTCAATTAATAAAGCTAGGTACACTTGCAGGCAGTTTGTGAAAGAACTCGGCAGGGAGGTTGTTCCAAACATCTTGCAGAACTAACCACAGATCTTCTGTGGATGTTCAAATCCTTCTGTCTCCTCATGTAATCCCAGAAAGATTTGATGATGGTCGGACCAAATATTGAGTTGATTGAGATTTGTTATTTGTTCATTGCTTTCATTTTGTTAATTGACAAAAATAAACTATTACTATTTCTATTTTTGATAGCTTTCTTACTTTACAGCATTTTACCACACCTGCCTAAAGCTATATCACACTACTGTACATGTTAAGAATTGTATACATTTCCCTCTCTTTTCTTACCCAGGTGCAGGCCCCCCTTTGATAAGATTATACACTTGTCGAGGGTTTAGCAGATACTGGAATTTACGGAGAACTCTGTAGCAAATGAGAGAGACATCCAGTATTACACACAGGTTAAGGTGATGATGTCCTAAATACAGTAGTGTAAAACTATAATGCAGGGAACTATTAAAATACTTTTCAGGCTGACAAGATTACCTCCTAGACTACTAGTGTATCAAGTACTACTGATGTATTTTTTGTGTGATGGACCGTTCACTAAAGGTTCAAATAAAACAGCTTATTAATTTACAGTGCTGGCCAAAAGTATTGGCACCCCTGCAATTCTGTCAGATAATACTCAATTTATTCCAGAAAATGATTGCAATCACAAATGCTTTGGTAATAAGTTTTGAGAATGACACAAATATTATATTTTCACATGATCTGCTGCCCTCTGGTTTTTATGTGTGTTTGTCAGATGTTTTTATCACATACAGAAATATAATTGCATTCATATTATGAGTAACAGAAGCTTATATTGACAGTTAGAATGAGTTAATGCAGCAAGTCAATATTTGCAGTGTTGACCCTTCTTCTTCAGGACCTCTGCAATTCTCCCTGGCATGCTCTCAATCAACTTCTGGACCAAATCCTGACTGATAGCAGTCCATTCTTGCAGAATCAATGCTTTAATTTTGTCTGAATTTGTTGGTTTTTGTTTGTCCACCCGTCTCTTGATGATTGACCACAAGTTCTCAATGGGATTAAGATCTGGGGAGTTTCCAGGCCATGGACCCAAAATCTCTATGTTTTGTTCCCTGAGCCATTTAGTTATCACCTTTGCTTTATGGCAAGGTGCTCCATCATGCTGGAAAAGGCATTGTTGAGCGCCAAACTGCTCTTGGACGGTTGGGAGAAGTTGCTCTTGAAGGACATTCTGGTACCATTCTTTATTCATGGCTGTGTTTTTAGGCAAGACTGTGAGAGAGCCGATTCCCTTGGCTGAGAAGCAACCCCACACATGAATGGTTTCAGGATGCTTTACAGTTGGCATGAGACAAGACTGGTGGTAGCGCTCACCTCTTCTTCTCTGAATAAGCTCTTTTCCAGATGTTCCAAACAATCGAAAAGGGGATTCATCAGAGAAAATGACTTTACCCCAGTCCTCAGCAGTCCACTCCCTGTACCTTTTGCAGAATATCAGTCTGTCCCTGATGTTTTTTCTGGAGAGAAGTGGCTTCTTTGCTGCCCTCCTTGAGACCAGGCCTTGCTCCAAGAGTCTCCGCCTCACAGTGCGTGCAGATGCACTCACACCTGCCTGCTGCCATTCCTCAGCAAGCTCTGCACTGCTGGTAGCCCGATCCCGCAGCTGAAACACTTTTAAGAGACGGTCCTGCCGCTTGCTGGTCTTTCTTGGGCGCCTTGGAGCCTTTTTGGCACCAATGGAACCTCTCTCCTTGAAGTTCTTGATGATGCGATAGATTGTTGACTGAGGTGCAATCTTTCTAGCTGCAATACTCTTCCCAGTTAGGCCATTTTTGTGCAGTGCAATGACTGCACGTGTTTCTTTAGAGATAACCATGGTTAACAGAAGAGAAACAATGATGGCAAGCACCAGCCTACTTTTAAAGTGTCCAGTGGTGTCATTCTTACTTAATCATGACAGATTGATCTCCAGCCCTGTCCTCATCAACACCCACACCTGTGTTAACGGAGCAATCACTGAAACGATGTTAGGTGGTCCTTTTAAGGCAGGGCTGCAATGATGTTGAAATGTGTTTTGGGGGATAAAGTTCATTTTCTAGGCAAATATTGACTTTGCAAGTAATTGCTGTTAAGCTGATCACTCTTTATAACATTCTGGAGTATATGCAAATTGCCATTAGAAAAACTGAAGCAGTAGACTTTGTAAAAATTAATATTTGTATCATTCTCAAAACTTTTTGCCATGACTGTACAGTGCCTAGTGTAAAGATAAGGCAAATAATACAAAGCATAAAGGCAAACTCTGTACCAGACAATGAACCAAGGTTGTGTGGACTATTACATATCAATTTTCTCCAAAACACTATTATTGATATCCAGTTGGCGTGCACTCACCGCTCTCCTTGTTTTCCTCCACTCTTTGGGTTCACAAAGACAAGTATAGGGTGTGTGTCTGAAATTGGTACAATCTGAAAAAATAATAAAAATTGTAAATTGGATTTTTTTTTTTGCAGAAATACTCTGTCGATCCAGAATGTCCATGCATTACATAGATGGCCAATTATCTGAATGACCAACATGTAACGCTACAAATGTGGCCACTACAAAGGTAATGTATATACAGATGTAGTTTTCCCTGGCAATAACAGCTGAACCACAAGGGCTAGAGAACAAGATCTATAGTCATCAGCTGATGGCCTGGCTGACTTCCATTAAAAAGAAATGTCCTTATCACAATTTTTTAGCGCAGCTTTACCCGTAATGCCTGGCTTTCTGCTGTACTGAAGCTCTGTGATGCTTCTTCTGAGGCAGCAATAAGATTCTTCTGGCTGTTCTGTCGTTCCTGAGCATAAGAGAGAAGGAAAATGGGAATAAATGTAGTGAACGGAATGTAGTAAGCAGAATGTTAACATAACACATACATGCAGATTTATACAAGGTTTACAGTAAACACTGGTATCTGATATCAGTAAATGAACACATGGCATACAGTATATATGGAACGTGTTTCTATATGAGGATGGAACCAGTATTAAATGGGTTGTCTAGTTTCAGCCAATAAATGTTATTCTTTCTATACTAAAAACTTATTCAATTTTCCAATACACTTCATGTATCAATTCTTCATGGAAATATAACGGATAACTTTTTAGTACACATGCAAGAACATTTACTTGCAGAAACTGAATAATCCCTTTAAGCAGTTTTCCCACTAACAATATCACTGTATAACTGGACAGATTTGATGCTTAGAAGCTTGGAAAAGCTCAGCAATGAAACCTGTTAGATGGGTAATGAACACATTGGTAATGTTAATGGTCTATCACACAGAAAGAACAACTATAACAGAGTTATAAATACTGAATAGTTTTAGCACAAGAGGAGAACGTATGGGATTGTTTGGTTCAAAAAAACTATTTTTCAATAAACTATTAGGATATTCTAATAATACATTTTATTTATATAGTGCCAACATATTCCGCAGCACTGTACAATTTGTAGGGTTCTAATACAGACAAAAAAAGATACATTACAAAGAAATAGTCAATTCACACAATGGGACTGAGGGCCCTGCTCGCAAGAGCTTACAATCTATTCTTGGTTAATAGAAGGATGTTCTTCATTCAACCAGGTGGAGAAAGGCTTCAAAGAGAATCTCTTGTTCTAGATAACCAAAAACATCCATGCATTACATGGACCGCCCAACGATTGTATTGGGAACAGTGTCAATTTTCATTTCTCCTGTGGTGGTGCTACAGGGAAATTGCACACTTGCTGCTGTGTTCCCCACAGATGATCTCTAGGAAAGTAGTAGTGGAACATTTGGTGATTAGATTAATTTGGGGGTATCTTTCTAACATTACATTTACATAAGATTTCTTATTTCTAACTCAATTTAATATTTTTAGGTGTACAAAAGAAATAATAGCACCTACTAATACCAACTAATAAACCCACCAAGATTACAGGATAAATGGAGGAAGGAGGCAATATATGGTCCCGTAAGACACCACCGTCACACTTAGGAGAGATCATAGAAACACATTCATCATGAACCTAAAATATAAGAGAATTTTTTAGTGCATCTAATTTCATCAAACCATTTTACCTATTGCATGCATGTTTTTTTCTCCATCTACTGTAAATATAACAGATCCACAATGTAAAGGATGCAAACAGACAACACCTGAGCAGTACAAAACAAGTGTACTGCTAAGCTTGTGGCCTCCACCTCTAGAGACGGCCTACTTGACTATACATTTATCTGTGGAATAGGGGGTTCCAGATTAGATTGGATTACAATTAAAGCAATATGGATTTAGCACAGTGGTGACACTGTAAAGGTACATAAAACTAATTTCTGCTTTTCTCTAGATCAATCACTATAGAAACACTCTGTACTATATGACTTTGATTTCCTGAATTGTACCTATGTATCTTGGCTGCAGATGAGGTTTGGCCTTATTCAGTACTTTTACGGTATATTTACATGTGACACTTATTTTTGCAGAAATTTTTTAGAATGTCCAATCAATCTGACTGGCAGAAATCCATGTGCATGCACTAAAACAAATCTATTCACTTGAAATGGAACTTATATAAGGTTAGGATAGGCGATAAATATCTGATCGGTGGGGGGGGGCCGACAGTCAGACCCTGCACCGATTAGCTGTAGGTGGACACTTCTGATGCACGTACTTTCACAACACGGGGCCCTGTATATTGGCCGGGTGTCAGTATTGCAGCTCAGTTCCCATTGACTTCAATGGGATCTGAGCTGCAGTACTATAGCACGCCACCAATGATATAGTAGTTTGATGAGCATATAGGATTAAAAATTATTTAATTTCTTTAGTACTTTGGTATTTATGCAGATCACTATCTAATAGATTCCAAATGTCCTTTTCTGTATGCCTTCCTTCTGCACATTGCAAGAAATAATCAGAACCAAGTCTCTTTGCCTCCTCAGAGTGCCCTATATGATGCCTCTATACATTTAATGTAAGCATGCATCATATGTTATGGTAATTCTGACTGCGACACCCTAAAGGAACCATTCATAAAATGTAAGGCCTGATACTATAAAATGAATAGTTTGTTGAGGTCAATCAGAAGACATACAATATTGTTACCTTTGTATGGCACCAGACACAGCGCTGACCAGTTAGACTCTGAAAGCTTTTTATCTTTTTCTGGCATTTGTCACACTTGCTGGCTTCACAGCCCCCTCGCACCCATACATGAGTCTGTCCCTGTGGCAGTAGAAGTATAGTTAACATACTTTGACCAAATGAACATAAAGAATATATGTAAGTCTGTAAATGACTACGCAAAAGACACAGTGATGAGAGGAATGAAAGCAGATGCCAACAGATAAGACAAAGACACCACAACTGATCCAGAAACGATACAAGCGATGGTAGCATACTGAGTGACACTGGGCTACAGTCATGACACTTACACTGGCATCTTTGCGGGACTTGGCATAAGTGCTGATGCAGTTATTCGGTGCTTTACGAGCACAGCGTTCATGAACAGTAAACTTACAAACTGCAGAGAAAAATGTAGATTTTACACATATATGTGTTCCTATACTAACTGGTGTACAATAACTTACTGTACTTATTTCCACAATAAACCTCTTGCAAGTATGTGTAGCCAATGCACAAAAAAAAAGATATCTCAACTACTCATCTCCTAATCTGCTTTTCATTAATCTTATTTTATTTCATATAGCAAATAAATCTTAGAATTTATAAATAAATCTTCTATTTGTATTCCTCTGTTCTGGGATATCAGATATGCCCCCCCCCCTCCTCGTTCTCACAATGTTAACATCACCCATTATGTGCCACCTTAGTCATTCACCAATGAAACAGATAAGCAGGAACTTAACCCCTATATTCTCTACAGGATTTCTAGAAGATTGTTTGGCTACATTTACACAGAAGAAAATGAGGTGGACATCCGACAAAATTCCTCTTCATTTTCTACTTTCCCCCCTACCATTTCCCTGCAGACTAATCAGCTGGTAGTTTTGGTTTTGCGCAGCGGACTCAGTGGTAAGATTGAGCAGGATGCTTCGATCTCTGCCTCCTATTGAAAGCAATGGGAAGCAGAATTAGGGCAGAATCAGTGCCAGATTCTGCAGTGTGAACAGGACCCTTTGTTTCAGGAACAAGCATAAAATCCTGCAGACTGACAAACAGTGAGGGGAAGTTTATCTACAGTTTACTTTTATCATTCATTTCTAGGTTTAAAAGTCCTATTAGAGTAAAAGTAAAAGTCCTATTAGACGGGCCAATATTCCAGGTATTATTAGTAGTGAGCACTCCTAGGAATGCTTGTTCCCTATAACAATAACAGCCCTTTCTAATAGTGCTGCCGATCAGCTGAAGAGAGAAAACGTTTGCTGGTCGGCTGAACACGCCTTTTATGCAGGATAAAAGATGCAGATCTTCAGCATTATATCACCTTGTGTGATCAGGGCACTGCTGCTGATAATCCATGCAGCCAAATGGGGGACGAATGACTGCAGCAGATATCGTTCCTGCCCTATTCAATTTGCACCGACTGGCGTAATTAGGCCAAAACAAACGAGGGCCGATCAATGCATTTCTCATAGTTCGCCACTCCTGAGGGCAGAGATCTGGCAGTCTGATACAACCTGTAGATGATTTAGATGTTTCATATTATACTACTAAGCAGAATGTGTTCCTTATTACCTCAGATTGCATAACTAATTTTTCTCATTTTGGTCACTTCTAGCCTTATAAGTACTCCTGGTGATTGCAGTCACAACATTACAACACCTAAATTTGGTTACTATAAAGTATCTCCATACTTACAAGTGCAGCACAGGCCTTGCTTCCTGACCCCAAAGAGCAGAGCTTCACAAACATTGCAGTACACCGGGCGGTTAAAATGCTTCAGACGCCACAAATGCTGCCCATCATCCTTTATATTCTGTTCATGATTATATGTAAAACACAAAACAAATTTGTAAAATTGGTAAATTATGTTGCTATATCATTTTACAAAAATGGCCCTTATACCTTTGTAGGACACAACTATTCCGCCTATATTTACATCGTAATCCTACATCACTATATTATTTATGTAAATGTCCACCATGAATATGGATGCTATGACTGATTTTCAATTTTTTTTTATTATCCCTTTAACGGATAGGGGACCGCCAAACTTTCTAAAACATCTGCTGTTCCGCACACGAATCTGCAAGGGCAATTTTACATGTTCTTGCAGAATCTGCAGCTTCAGGACAGGATTGCTGGCTGTTAAAAACAGTTGGACACCCCATAGAGAAGGCAGAGATGGTTTATTACTATATATGCCTTCCTGAACACTATATACAAGTGCATCTCAATAAATTAGAATATCTTTGAAACAACGTTCATTCATTTCAGTAATTCAGTAATACAATCCATAATTAGCGTCTTCCATGATTATGTGTCCTACTGAACCAGACTGAGGGACCATTTAAAGGCTTAGGAAACCTTGGCAGGTGACGCACTGAATTTACAATACTGAACTTTTTTACAATATTAAAATTTTCTTAGATTTTGGTTTTCATTACCTGTAATCCATAATCAACATTTACAGAAGTAAAAAAACTCTGTGAGTAAAGAATCTAGAAAATATAGGAGGTCACTTTTTTAATTCAATTACTGAAAGAAATAAACGTTTCAAAGATATTCTAATTCATTGAGATGCACATGTACATGGCACTCAATGAGTACAATATTTGTAGGTTAGGAACCAGCAATGTTACTTCCTCCTCCAGCTCTAGCAGTCTCATGATCCTCACGTGTTGACTAGCTGCAAGACAAAGATTAGCACTGCATTGTACCTCAAGCATTTGTATTATTCTGTTATTGTGGCTATTTTTTCTGCACCAGCTACAGGTGAGATTAGTAATAAAAATACATTTAAGATTAAAATGCCTATATACGGCTCTACTATGGCGTTATGGAGGGTACAATGTGTAAAATAAGTTAATACAGCAATTAAGACAAAATAAAAAAAAATATATAAACAAATTTTTAAAAAAAGCAAAACCGCCATCACTAGCCCAAACCACAACTTGTAGTTCTTACCCCCAAGATGACCTTGTAACCGATGCACACTGCAGTCTGGCCACACGCACTGGTGGGACAGTGTGCACTATGGTACTCATCCAGCGCCATGGTCCTCCGTGGTAGACATACCATACTGCCTATCTACTAAGGAAGGGGGGGAACAGCCAACTAGTTAAGGTGTGTGTTTGCACCACCTTACAATGCTTTCTTTTGCAGAATTCATATATAGTATGTACACACAGAAAACAAATTAAACTTACAGCTTCCATTCCTAGCAGCACCAGTAAAGGCACTGTGGTGAGTCCACCTTTCAGCCATTCCTCATAGGAAACTGTCCCATTGCCATCATAGTCTACTTGTCTCATCATCTCTTCCAGCATCTGCAGGGAAAGAAATAGAAAAGTCACTGGCAAAGCCACCACTGTATGTTATTTTACTTAGGCTGAATACATGGATCTTGATGTGTGCAGCATACACAAATGACAGAATTGCTACACAAAACGGAATTGGAGAAATGGAAACGGTGTGCTTTTACTGCAACAAGGCAAACATATACTACTAGAGCTCACAGGAGCATACACACTGATAAATGATTTAAAAAAAAAAAATAATTTATAAAAATAAAGGCAAACAGACCAGCACACCAGTTCTGGCATTGTCACAAACAATCCTGCACCAAGACACTGGTGTATCTCCAATCTCCATATTGATAATATATACAAAACTCAATCTTGCTCTTAGAGTTTCCCCCATTTTGAAGGGACATTCCTTATTTGCTACTTAAAGAGAACCTGTCACCTCTCCTGACTTGTCTGTTGTAGTAAAGTCTTATTTTCCATAATATAAAAATTTTAGATTATTTTTCCAATAATGATACATTGTGCTGTTCTTCTGTTATTCCAACTAGAAATGTTTTCATAAATTGACAACTGGGTGCTACCAGATGGGGGGTGTCCTTACACATTTTGACACTGTCCAGTCAGTGCTAATATTGGCAGACTGTGGAAGAACAAAGGGAATGGTAGCACCCAGCCACCAATTATTCAGTATCACTCTGGAGGAATAACAAGAGGAACAACATAACAAAAGTTATAAGAAAAGATGGTCCAGTTCATGGGGAATGCAATTATTTAATAAAAAAAAGACATGTCAGGAGTGGCAATGGTAGTCTTTAAGTAACATTATACTTGAAGTACTGTCTTTGATCCTATAATATCATGTTTCTGCCATTATTAGATTAAGGGGCTTGGACACCTATGCCATACTGTGCTAATGCTATTTAAAGGGGTTTTCCAAGACCACTGCACTGAGAAGTTCATGTGTTGTATATAGAGACTGAAAATGTTTCACTTACAAATCCCTGTCCCTGCCTCTCTATGGTGGTGATGTCACTGGCCTGCACTGAATAGTGGCAGGACAAAATAGGAGGGAACAGAGCGGACACGGAGGGAAGCAGAGAGTGGAGGATTCTGTGAATTGTAGTAGAAAGGGCCTGTAAATGCCATGACCAGAAATTCGGAATGTAAATAATTCCAGTGTGCGCAGGGGATCCCTGGGGGATCATGAGAGCAGTATGTTTATTTGTATAATGTACAGTACAGACCAAAAGTTTGGACACACCTTCTCATTCCAAGAGTTTTCTGTATTTTCATGACTATAAAAATTGTTGATTCACACTGAAGGCATCAAAACTATGAATTAACACATGTGGAATTATATACTTAACAAAAAAGTGTGAAACAACTGAAAATATGTCTTATATTCTAGGTTCTTCAAAGTAGCCACCTTTTGCTTTGATTACTGCTTTGCACACTCTTGGCATTCTCTTGATGAGCTTCAAGCGGTAGTCACCTGAAATGGTCTTCCAACAGTCTTGAAGGAGTTCCCAGAGATGCTTAGCACTTGTTGGCCCTTTTGCCTTCACTCTGCGGTCCAGCTCACCCCAAACCATCTCGATTGGGTTCAGGTCTGGTGACTGTGGAGGCCAGGTCATCTGGCGTAGCACCCCATCACTCTCCTTCTTGGTCAAATAGTCCTTACACAGTCTGGAGGTGTGTTTGGGGTCATTGTCCTGTTGAAAAATAAATGATGGTCCAACTAAACGCAAACTGGATGGAATAGCATGCCGCTGCAAGATGCTGTGGTAACCATGCTGGTTCAGTATTCCTTCAATTTTGAATAAATCCCCAACAGTGTTGCCAGCAAAGCACCCCCACACCATCACACCTCCTCCTCCATGCTTCACGGTGGGAACCAGGCATGTAGAGTCCATTCGTTCACCTTTTCTGCGTCGCACAAAGACACGGTGGTTGGAACCAAAGATCTCAAATTTGGACTCATCAGACCAAAGCACAGATTTCCACAGGTCTAATGTCCATTCCTTGTGTTCTTTAGCCCAAACAAGTCTCTTCTGCTTGTTGCCTGTCCTTAGCAGTGGTTTCCTAGCAGCTATTTTACCATGAAGGCCTGCTGCACACAGTCTCCTCTTAACAGTTGTTGTAGAGATGTGTCTGCTGCTAGAACTATGTGTGGCATTGACCTGGTCTCTAATCTGAGCTGCTGTTAACCTGCGATTTCTGAGGCTGGTGACTCGGATGAACTTATCCTCCGCAGCAGAGGTGACTCGTGGTCTTCCTTTCCTGGGACGGTCCTCAGGTGAGCCAGTTTCTTTGTAGCGCTTGATGGTTTTGGCCACTGCACTTGGGGACACTTTCAAAGTTTTCCCAATTTTTCGGACTGACTGACCTTCATTTCTTAAAGTAATGATGGCCACTCGTTTTTCTTTACTTAGCTGCTTTTTTCTTGCCATAATACAAATTCTAACACTCCATTCAGTAGGACTATCAGCTGTGTATCCACCTGACTTCTGAACAACTCAACTGATGGTCCCAACCCCATTTATAAGGCAAGAAATCCCACTTATTAAACCTGACAGGGCACACCTGTGAAGTGAAAACCATTTCAGGTGACTACCTCTTGAAGCTCATCAAGAGAATGCCAAGAGTGTGCAAAGCAGTAATCAAAGCAAAAGGTGGCTACTTTGAAGAACCTAGAATATAAGACATATTTTCAGTTGTTTCACACTTTTTTGTTAAGTAAATAATTCCACATGTGTTAATTCATAGTTTTGATGCCTTCAGTGAGAATCTACAATTTTTATAGTCATGAAAATAGAGAAAACTCTTGGAATGAGAAGATGTGTCCAAACTTTTGGTCTGTACTGTATGTGGAGGCTTTAGAGAACATATCTTTTTATTTTTTCTAAAACTGGCTTGAAGTTCAACAAAACCATTTCAATAATTTTGCACATAACTGGAATACAACACTAAGGATATTGCTGCAACTGGCAAAAATGTATGCATGACCCAAACACAAGTTCTATGATGGTTTTGGAGTTTTGCCATTTTATTTTGTATCAGCACTTTTTAAGTCTATGTTAGGCTAGTTTCAGACAGCCATAATACAGCTGCATGACCAAGAGCTGCATACAAAAGATCTATAACATTAATCCACATTACTGCCATATAAAATCTGGTTTAATTTGCACCAATATCCAACATTTTCACCATGAAAAGTTTTTTCTGATATTTAAGGGGATTTACAGTACTATGATATTGATGACCCATCCTAAGTATAGTTTATCAATGTTTATTCCAGTAAAACCCCTTTTACCAACTTCACAATGGTCACAAAAACCTACCGGTTTAAGTTCAGTGATATCCCAGTCCAAGTATTCTGCAACTCTCATCATTTGTGTAATAATCCGGTCAACTTCCTATTGTATAGAAGAAAAGTAATATGTTTGTAAGATATACAAAAAGCAATTGATATTCCCAAAGTAAATGTTACAGCAAGAAATGAAGAAAAAAAAAAAGAGTGAGTGGGTGTAGCATTGTGAAAGATGTGACAATAGACAGTGACGATGATAAACTCACAGAGCTGTCCAGGAGTCCATTGCTGTCTTTATCATACAACTTAAAGGTGACTGAATGGGAGAAAAAAAAAACCTTGTTACTAATTTACAGAGCAGTATTCTGCTTACCAAGTATTCCTAGCTTGCATCCATACCAACTGAAAGCCAGATTAAAGTGTTCAGAACTGCCACTGCAGCAACCTCTTGGTTAAAACACTAGAAAAATACATGCTCCCCTGTGGGTATCAAAATAATAGCCCATGTTCCAGATCTAGTTGCAGTACTGCTTTCTTACAGGAAGATGGCAATATCCTGCCTTATATCACCTCCAGCTGCAGAAGATGGCAAAGGTGACTACTGCTTCATTTTCCATTACTCTTGCACACAGATTTTTTTTTTATCTTGGTGACATTATCATGAGTAAATAATTATAAGATAACATTATTTAATGCACGGTTTATGCAAAAAAAAGCTGCTATTTATGGAGCATATTGCTTCATGTGTAATATCAAATCAATACTACTAGGACAAAATGAATTCTCAGTACAGTAGGGTGTAAAATGATGTGATATCAGAGGTCACTACTGCAGGGGAAGGGTTCATTGTGTACATAGGTAGGTTTGTAGTCATAACCATTCTGATTTTTATATCTGAGACCATAAGTAGAGCATATTTTCTACCGTCCTGTATCTTTCTTTTTTTGGGACTCTTTATAAGCTGTAAACATCAGGGTGTCACCAGGGTGTTTTTAGTGTTTTCAGCCTATAGGAGTGAAGCTTTGCTCAATCACATTTTCATGTGGAAAAAGAAATAAATGAAATGTCACAAAGACCTATTGGTAAAAACTCCAAGGGAGCAATAGTACTACTATATTCCATATTAATAGGGGTATCATGACTTAAGAAGGACATGTCTATTGCCCATGAATTAGCAATGCTGGATCATCACGTCTAAGACCTCCTTCACACAACCGTACTGGTTTTTAGTGTCCGCAAACACTGATCTGCAAAAAAACATGTCCATATGTCTTCTGCAATCACGGATCTGCAAAAAGGCTTGTATGATCCCCTATACTTGTAGGATTCGCAACAACAGGCAAAATTAGGACAAGCTTCATAATTTGTGGTGCTTGTATATGGCATGCACACAGCCGCAAAAAAATGCAGTCATGCGTCTGGGCCCAAACAAATGCATGTGTCTATACTTTGATCCACAACTGTCGTGTGAAAGAGGCCTTAGAACTATGTTGTGTTGTTCCTCAGCATTTCTCTGGGAAATGTATGAATAAATTGCCAACTAGGTGTCGCCATTACTCTTATCAATGAAACGTATCCATACACACTCCAAGAGTGGTGTCCCACATAATGCCCATTGTGCGTTCAATAGCCACTATGTGGTACACTAACCTGACATTGTCTAGTCGATGTCTCCCCAAATCTGTAAGGAGAATGGTAACACCCAGTTGTCAATTAAGACCAATATTTTCAGGAGGAATGGCACAATGCATAGTTTTTCCATTGTTTTTTTTTTTTGGTCCTTCATTCAGAAAGGATTATGTTTTTTTACTGGAATTATTCCACAGGATTCTTTTTAGGACCTGAAAAATGTAAAAAAAATTTAATGTTAAAAATGTTATGATTAAAAAAAAAACACAAAAAACTATGTGCTAAAACTCATTACTAGAAGGAAGCTTTTGGCAGAAAATGTCAAGATTTTCCATCCATCTTTGGCCTGAATCCAGACAGAATATGACTAATACATCATAACAATGATCCCAAATAGACAAATAATCCTATTGTATAAAAACTAAAGCAGAAGACAATGTTTATGAGAGAGACAGAACACTGTTTTTGAGCAATCCAGGCAAGGCAGACCCAGAGATAGGATGAATCATTCTAAAACAAAATAGCCAAGACAGGAAATATTTGTTTCTAGTCATAGTTAGAAAGGCACCACCAGCTGTCATACATGAAACCTTCCAAGAAACAAAGGACGACAACTCCGTTTATTTAACTGATCCATTAAAAAAAACGGACACATTAGCATCAGTTAGTGTCCGTTTTTATGTTGTCTGTTTTTTTTTTGTTTCTGCTTTCTGAGAAACCGGACAATAATAACTGACAGTATAACAGACACCCGTCCACTACCCTTAGACATTAATGTTAAAAAATAACGGACACTTGCCATCCGTCATAAATCCGTTATTTTGATCGGACACAAAAGTCTGGCACCCTGGGTTTTTATGTCTGCGAAAAAAAAACAGACACTAATGGACATTGACGGGCAATAGATAAAATATTATTGAAATCAATGAGTTTTTTAACGGATTTATGACAGTTCTGTTAGTGTCCATTGTTAACATTTTGTAACAGATACTAGCAATGGACACTACTAACGGTAGTGTGAACACCTCTTTAGGCCCTAATTAACACAGAAGGTTAAGCAATAAACAGCTTTATAGTATATGTGTTACATAATAAATATATAAATTGTCGACAAAAACAATACAGAATAATGTAATGTATATTAGGCTCTTCACAACTGCGGTAGTCTGTCAGACTTCTATCGCTCTTTGATGCACCAATCTGTTCTGGAAATATATGGATGTCGGACAAAAAACTTACAGTCCTATTATTGGATTGTGCCCAATTTGCCTAGCAATAATGGATTAAAACAAATCACTACGATCAGTCAGATCTGTCAAGATCTGTCACAGAAGGCATAGAATAGCCTAAACCGTTATGATAATGCTTTTATACAAACTAAAATGGTAATATTAGATCTCCCTACAGTAAGTGACAAAGTAAGACTCAGGCTTTATTAATATCTCTCCAATTATATCTCTCCAGGGGACAATTTAACTAGTTTACAGTAGTCACCCACTAATCTTTATAGATATCTACACAAAACAGTACAGAAACATCACTAGTGATGGCATGTACATGGGCTACGTCTCTGCTATACCTTTAGTGCATATATATGATGTAGTAGGCAGGCACATAATAGGGTGTAGTGCAGGGTTAGGCAACCTTCGGCACTCCAGCTGTTGTAAAACTACAACTCCCAGCATGCATACTTGCTCTGCTGTTCTTGGAACTCCTATGGAAGTGAATGGAGCATGTTGGGAGATGTAGTTTCACAGCAGCTGGAGTGATGAAGGTTGCTGACCCCTGGTGTAGTGGTTTGTGTTCTACACCATTCTGGAGAGAGTTAGAAGTGACTGCGAGAACTATAGTGCTATAGAGAAATGTAGTGGTACGAAGCAGGTGTAAAACAAATTTGAGTCGGACACCTTTATTACATGAGTACTCTGGACTACCATACTCAGACTTTAAGATTTTTAGATTTCCCCGATAAATTCTTTAAAAAGCAAGACCTTTGAGCAGTTTTGAAGAAAACCACAAACACTTTTATATGCTCATTGACAAGGTTTACAGTAGAATGATAAGTCCTTCCCTCTCTCTGCTCCCTGTCCCCCCTTTTTAACCTCTTTTTCCCCTTCTTCATTGTTGCTACGTACTGTTGAATATACCCTACTGATAGATTTAGTGTTTCAGTTGTTAGCTGTATTGAACACTGTACTAATGGCCCCAACTTTGTCGTTGCTATGTCCACGGACCAATTTTTGCATAATTACTCAATGAGCTGTAGTAGATATCACTTTGCCCTCAAGTTTTATAATCTTTGCTTATTAACCTTTCTTCTTCTTCTATATCAGTGTTGTTTTCTTGTTTTATACTTTTCTGTTGTAGCTCTTTTATAATACATTAATAAAAATTAGTTCTCAAAAAAATGGTAAATCCTCCATTATATCTAGAAGTCCCTGAAATAGCTCAAATGTGTTGCCTTTTTAGGAACATGAATTAGCAGTTGAGTTTGAGGGGGATCCTGCCTCAAAATCAGCTTCAAATTCCACTTGAAATTGGTTTTTCATTTCAATGAGAGGCAGAGACTGATTTTTTTTTCCTCTAGCTGTTTTTTTCAGCTGGCAGAAAAAATAAGCGTCATGCTTGATCTCCAGGCGGAATCTGCCTGATAACTCCCATTGTGAATAGGAGGGAGAAATATTCTGCCTGGATGGTGTAGAATTTGAAAATTCCAAAGAAGATTTCATGGTGGAATGTTATTAAGAAGAAAAATTCTGCTTCAAATTCCTGAGCAGAAGGTAGAAGTATAAGTATTTACTATATCTTTCCCATTCCTTTTGTAGGTATTGTTGGCTTTGGCTCCAAAAAAAAAAAAGCAGCAAAATCTGCAACAAAAAAGTGGGTCCTTAGCCTAGGGTTTTTCCAGGCTAAAAATATTACAACCTACCTTAGGGATAGACTATCAATATCAGAGGCTTGTGTTCGAACAGATGATTAAGTATCTATACTTTTAGCCCAGAAAAACCCTTTAATCTTTGGTTCTCCCTATTGAAGCAAATATGCATGGTGGCCAGGGTAAAGTTTATTTTTCTTCTATTGGTACAAGAAAATAAGAAAAAGATAAGCACAAGCCTATGTGGCCTAAAAATAGAGAAATAATCCAAAGTGTGAATTCTTCTATGTTTGAAACTGGTAATGTAGATTCTGTGAAAATGCCAATATTTCATTTTTCCTTACTTTTAGCCATACTTACTAAATACTTAGTGCATTTATGACACTCCAACTCTTCATCATGTGATCAACCCAGCTCTATTCAGAGTACAAGCAGCAGAAATACAACGGGGATGGTCATGGGACAAAGAGTTGGAGTCAGGAGAGCAAACTGAAATACCAGATTTACAGTCCCCTGGCAGTGCACTGATAAAACTGTAACTAGCGGACCCTTCTGGGGAAGTATATACATTGGCAGAAGTTTTTCCTCCCTACATAACCCCTTTAATGTTCCACAGCCTGCCTGGAGCATGCAGAGAACAAGGCTATGATTGCCGAATTTATGTTGCTGACTGAAAAAAAAAAAAAAAGTAGTGTTTCTGCATAAATAGCCAAGGAGTATAAAATGTACCCTTTGTGTACCCTACAAAGCCACTATTTGGTCACATATCAGCATTCACTAATAAGTGACTTTTTGGTACGGCAGGCATAGGGAAAACTAAAAAAAAATCTCCATTGTGAGACCTGCAAGAAACAGAACTCTAAATGTCACCTTCCTAGATTTCTATGGGTATGATTTAGAGGTAAGTAGGAGACTAAGTTCATAAAAGGGAATCTTGAGCTTTCAAGGGGTTGTCCGGGATAAATTGATCTTTATTTTTTTTTTCAATTCAAATATTTTATTGAATTTTCATGAATAAATATAAAACAACAGACCAGAAATACAGAAATACAAACAATACGGACCGGAGCCATCAAAGGGGACCCCAAGACGGCCACAATCAGCAGAAGAATATGAAGAAAGAGTGGAGAGGGGAGGGAAGGGGAGCAGAGAGAGAAGAGAGAGAAAAAGGAAGAGGAGGAAAGAAAAGAAAAAAAAAAGGAGGGGAGGGGGGATTGGTCAGGCAGGGAGGGTAATGGGGGAGTGAACAGGGTAACATACCATGTGTGGGCTTTGAGGGAGGCCCGGAGGACAACACAAGTCAGGGCTACAGTAGACGGACCTGAATTCCACTATGTAAGGTCAGATGTAGAAACAAATACAATGGAAGGACAAATGCTAATGGTGGGATACTATGCTCAGAGCTTAGAGACCAGCGTTCAAGCCTGGGAGGGGGGCCCAGAGCCCAAAAGCGCCTGATACTCTGCAGTGCGTTGGAATTCCAACCAACAAAACCAGGTTTTGTTAAAGGCTTCACCTGTGTCATGCAGGAAGGAAGTGAGGTTTTCCATGCGCATAATCTCATTGACCTTCAGAATCCAGAGGGAGAGAGGAGAAGGCTCCACTCGCTTCCAGAATTGCAGAATGTAAGCTCGGGCTGCGAGGACCAAAAATGGAGTAACAAGCACCTGTAGATACGCACCGGAGACTCGAAGTGGTGAAGTACAAACAGAGCAGGGCCCAACTGATGAGACTTCTCAGTAATTTCCAAAATGATCCATTTAACACCATCCCAAAACAGGGAAAGAGCTGAACAGGACCAGAAGACATGAAGCATGTCTCCCTCCTCCTGCCCACACCTCCAGCACATCGGGGAGACCTGCGGGAAAAGTGTATGTAGCTTTGTGGGGACCCTATACCATCAGGACAAGATCATAAAACTGGCCTCAAGGCAGCGGGAGCTGACAGAAGTCACATGTATGAGTTGGAAAATACGTTCTCTTTGTTCCTGGGAGAGAGATACAAATCCGCTTCCCATTTCAACATAATGGGGGGAACTGACCCATGAGGAGGATCAATCAGAAGGTTGTAGATGACTGAGAGGGAATGGCGCAGGAGACTGTCACCCACGCAGATGTGCTCCAAAAATGTAGGTTCTGACCTAAATTCAGTCGGGGGAGTAAGTTCATAAAATGACGAAGCTGCATATCGCGCCAGGTGTCAAGAGGGGGGTAAGTCAGTCGAGGCCAGGGTAGTCGGCGTCATCTGCCAACTGGAGTCACTTTGGAGGTGACATACACGGTAGATCCCATGGCCAGTTGCGGAATACCCTGTCAGAGATTCCCGGAGGAAACCTGGTTTTCCCCAAGAAGGGGTAAAATGAAGACTCCAGAGGAAGAAAGTGGGAGCGGATCAGACGTCTGGAGCAGATTCTAAGTGTAGGTTCGATGGTGGGGTGGGAACGGAGGGCTGACAATAGAGAGGGCTCAAGCCAAGGGATCATCTGCAATGGAACCGTAGAAAATGCTTGCTTGATGTAAAGCCAGGGTTTAATAGAACTATGTCTATGGCAGTCAACTATCCGGGCCAGGTGAGTAGCGAGATAATATGACTTTAAGTCAGGAAAGGATAAGCCACCACAATTCTTGGGGCGAAAAAGGAGGGACCTACTAACTCTCGCTGGTTTGCCCAACCAGATAAACGTCAGTTGGATAGAGGAAAGAGTCTGAAAAAAGGAGGAAGGGATATGAATGGGCAAAGTCTACATGAGGTAAAGAAGACGTGGTAGGATATTCATTCATTATGCACCTCCCAAACCAAGTAAATGTCCCAGCTGTCCATCTATTACAATCGGCACAGATCGACACCAAAGCGGGTCGGAAATTGTGCCGGAAAAGGTCTTTCGGATCGGGTGTGAGATGAACACCTAGATATTTTAGAGCGCGGGTCGACCAGCGGAAGGGAAAGGATTGGCTCAGGGAGGAGAGCTGGGAAGGAGAAGGTCACATTAAGCGCCTCCGGAAAAGTTAGTCCTAAAATTGGATAGCTGGGAGTAATCAGGGACATCAAGCAAGGAAAAATTGATCTTTATAATCTAAGCTAAACACTCCCTCCCTTCTACTGTCTAAATTACATACTGTACCAAAAACAAAAAATCTATAATTACCTAGATCGCTGGGACAGTCAGGCATATTTTTCGATTTTCCAGTGATGTTCCGTTTCCGAAAGGTGGAAAACGGAACATCACCAATACTAAACCCACCCCCACCCCATCATACTTACCTGTCTTCCGGTCTGGATCTTCTGGGCACAGGACATCACTTCATCTGGGAGGCTGGCACCTCCTCTTCTTGATGTCTGCCGGCCATCCATGCCTGAGCAATAGAACTGGAGTGCCAGGTACTGAGCATGCCCAGATGAAATGACGTCCCGTGCCCAGAAGGTCCTTTCCGGAAGACAGGTAAGTATGATGGGGTGGGGGTGGGGGGCTGAGTTAATTGTAAGGTCTAGTAGTGAGCAGGCTAGCTACGGAAACAGGGAGGGGGTGTGAGTGAGAAAGTGAGGGTGAGGGAGTGAGAAAGGGAGGTAGTGTGTGTCAGCTCTGAGTGGCCCAAGGCACCATGGTAGTTGAAGGAAAACAGAACAGGAAGATACCCATATAAACAAATACATAAGATGCCAGGAGCTCACAGAGAAACCCAGGAATCAATCAAAACACTGCTAAAGGTATTTGGATGTACTTATTAACCTATTAATAGCACTAACAGACCTTTTTTGGAAAATTACTTTTTTGCCCAGAAAACCACTTAAGGCTACGTCCCCACGTTGCAAATAAATTCTTTAAAAATCAGACAATGTGATTTTCTGGATTTGTTTTCTCATTTTGTATCTCATAGTTGAGGTCTACCTATAATGACAATTACAGGCCGGCCTCATCTTTTTAAGTGGTAGAACTTGCACAATTGGTGGCTGACAATGCTTTTTTTTCCCCACTGTATTAGAAACAAAGCTCCATGAGGACTCAGCATCTTAACCCTTTACTACATCATTAATCTCACCATACTATTTCTTTATAATAAATATATTACAGATACAACCTCCTGAGCGGCCGCCATATTTAAATACCCAACTTCCACCATACTAATACAGCGGATATCAGGAAAGGGTTAAAAGAAGTCAAGTCAGCAGTAAATGTGATTTTACAGTTTCCAATTATGCTTCTGTTATTCAGCTTTGAAGGCCCATTTTCATGTAAATCGCTGTTATGTTCATCTGCAAATGACACTCACTTTAATGAAGTGTGACCTTTTAGTCTCCTGTTATTGAATTATCAGTTGGAAATCAAAGTGTCCATTAAATATTTTGCATATTTGCCCTCTGATGCCAGTGTCTTTCCCCATTGCTCTAATTTATCAAAACAAACAAACAAAAAAAACATTTCCACCAACTCTCTCTTACTATATCCTGGAAATGAGAGCTTAGTATCCAACTCTCTGGCAAAGAATGGCAGAAAGCATTTCTCCTTATCCATGTGCTACCTATGGCATATTTTGCACAAGAAAAGAATGATAAAATCCTCTTGAAATGGTATAGCATTCCTACATTGTTGCATAGTGTGTTCCCCTCCATGGCAGATAGCTGTTAGTGTTGTGGTACGGCACTAATAACAATGTTGCGCAGTTGATGGTTTTGCCCTAATTTGTGTATTTCCTGGAGGAAAAACCAGGTAACTGACCCATCTATCGGCCATGTGTCCATTGCTCCTCTTAGGGCAATAGAAAAGTACTGCTTTTAAACAGCAGCCAGAACCATTATTTCACAATACTAGAATTTGACTGTGCCTCCCTCTTTGCAAGAGTGGGTAGTAGGGCTGAATCATTTGAGGAGGATGGAAGACCCCCTCTTGCCACACACAGGTACCTCTGACAAATCTGTACACACCCGGACTGACTGTGCGGCCCATGTTTAACTCCTGGCTGGATTTACTATAATGGATTGGTGAGTAGTCAGAACTGTGCAGTCTAATCTTATAATTGTTGAATCTGACGTCTGATGGACATCCCTGGCATCCCTTCCTTCCTTAATGTTGCTTGTCCCTTTTTCACTTCCTTTTCTCCACACTTTTTCTCCTTTCTATCTCTCTTTCTCTTTGTTTCTTTTTTTCTCTTGTCTTGTACACATGGCTTTTCCGTATATATGCTTTAAATCACTAGCTGCTATACTGTTTTCGTTTTATTCTCTGTCATTTTGAACATATTATTTCTGGAATCTTATTACACATCATCGCGGTGTTTTTGCCAGTTGATTTAACATTCCTCTATAACCTGTTCCTCATCACATCATATTGTTTTTCATGGTATGATGACTTTTATTTGCTTTTGTCATTACCATTCTATTTTGGAGCATATTTGTGCTTGAGATGGTTCACTTTGCAATCGAGCCCATATTTTCTATATTGCCTTCATTTTTGTCAATTCGGTTTGTCTCATTTCCTCATAAAAACAATAAAACATTTCATAAAGCAAAAAAAAAAAAAAGATGTGTGAACCTCAAATGTTTTTGATTCATTGACAGGAGGTCATTGTGCCTACTCCTGGTAAGCTACTGTGATATGACAGGTCTATCGTTGGCTAGTTTCACATGGGCCTTTATGGTGTGTAAAATACAGTCTGTATTTTGTCCATATTTCCTGGACTGCACTCCGCCTGGAGACCTGGACTCACAGTATCAGAGTTATCCTTGATGCCATGAGTAACTGCTTCATCTTGGGACTACTGCCCTGCCATGATTGAATAGATTTTTGGAAATTAATATTAGATTGATATGAGGTATTAGCTGATCAACTATGTGAAGAGCTTGTGGCATTTGGATGAGCTTCAATACCAAGTGCAGCCACTATACAATGTATGGCACTGTGCTTGGGAGCACTGAAGAGGCCACAATATTTGTGCAAAAGTTGTTGCCCTTCATTTACAGTAGCTTCTGAGCTGTTCTTTCTTCTGGGGACAAGAAGTCGGCCATTTTGAAAGCTAAGACAAACTCTATTTTGTTAACCTGTTACAGAAACTGTGTAGCTCAGGCACAGAAACTGTTTATTCAGGCACACTCCATCGCCTCTTTCCTCCTTTTCCTTATATACATGCCCCTGTGCTCTCTGTGTCTACTTGGATAAGTAGACAAGGTCAAAGCAGACAAAAATCACCCAGGGGCTAGGAATGTAAACTTCCCCCCTCAGGTTTTCTAGTTATGTCAAAAGTGGACAGCTGTCAGGTAGAAACAGCTGTAATATATATATCTATATATATATATATATAGATATACACATTTTAACAAATAAAAGTCCATACGTATACCTTAAAGTAACTGACCAAGATCCAGATGTAAAACATATACTGAAGATTGCCAAGAGATATTATGGCTGGCTTCACAGGCTGACAGATTAGGCATAAAGAGCTGTAGGCCGTATGTTTACTGAGCCACACAAAATCAATATGTGAGCTTCCCTAAACCAGACTGAAGTGAAATCATTAGAATGTGCTCACTGAGTATATTAAGAGCCTCTAGTGTTTTCAACTGTGTGGAACGCACTGCAAATAGCAGACACTATTGTCTACACTGGGACTACTACTGTGATGAGATGTGGCAGTCAGAACACTAGAGGATATGACGTTTTTAACAGCTGAAATATCAAATGTAAGACTTTCTTCTAGGGCTCACCTGGCAGGGTCCTGTGCATGGAGCCTGTACAGCAGTGCACAGAAGTTGCATGGCTCCTTAGCATGTAGTTGCCAGGCCTTGGTGCACTACCTAATTGGCAGAATCTGTACATACAAAGATAGTATCCCCTCGAGGCAAGAACTTTGAATATATGGATTCCAATGCAGCACGTCACACTTTTTTCTGTTAGATTCTTTTAGAAAACAGCCGGATGTATCAGCATAGAAGAAGCCTCATATGACATACTTATATGTACAAACCAGAGCCGTAATACAGCCACGTAAATCAGTTGTGTGGATAAGGCTTTCAAGTCAAAATTTCATGTAATAACTTTGGATACAGGAGTCATGATCTTCCAAATCTCCCATCATCCGAGCTGCCTAACACAGTGACGCTTCGTTCACACTTGCGCCTGGTATCCATCCGTCATGAATCCGCCTTGGGCTAAAGCCCCATGTGGCGTAAACGGTGCGGTGGAAGCGGCGTGGAAAAAATCACAGCGTTTTACAGTCAGAGCAAAGTGGATGGGATTCTAGTGAATCCCATGCCCACTTTGTGGAAAAAAATGCGCTGTGGACACACTGCGATTTCCAAAGCCGGCACAGTTTTGGAAATCGCAGCATGTCAATTATACCTATGGAAACGCCGGCGGTTTCCCCATAGGTGTAATTGAAACAGAAAGTCTGCAAAGGAAAACTCTGCAAACTTTCTGTCTAAAGCGCTGCAGGAAGAACCGCGATGCGATCCCGCCGTGGTTTCTCCCACGGCACTTTTTTTGCTGTGGGACGCTATGTGGGGCCTTAGCCTTAAGATCAGAAAAACTGTTTGGAAAAGGTTTGTTTAAAAACCCATTCATTTCAATGGGTTTTTAAAACAATCTACAGGTGTACGTTTTGAGCCTTTCCGACGTGTATCCACTTTTTTGAACGGAGACCAAAGTTGGACTTGCAGGACTTTGTGTCCATACAAAATATAAGGATACACAACGGACCGCCTCAAAACCGGTTTTTTTTAACATTGAGGTCTATGGAAGGCGGATTACAAATGGATTACAACGGATAGTCGTCTGTTTGTTCCGTTTTGCAATCCGTTTTTCCCTCTGCACATGCTCAGAATGAAGAAGGAAAAGAGAAAAAAAAAACGGTTTTGTCAAAAACGGACACAAACTGACAGAAACTGACACAAACGGTCCGTTTTTTTGACGGACACACATTGACTATCCGTCTAAAATGGCAGATTTGGGTATCCACAGTGTAACCGTTTGGAATCATTTTTGTACCAAACCATTTTTTTATTTTTAAACGGTTTGCAAGTGGACGGATACCAGGCGCAAGTGTGAACGAAGCATGACTATGACACATTTCATGAGACCCCTCAAACCGTAAGCAGTGCAGTAAAGAAGTTGCCCCAACCAGGTACAGAATTCAGAATCTTATTGGTTGGTATAACTTACTGTTCTATATTCACTTTGCACTAGTTTTGATAAATTTCCCCTAGTGTATCTATGGTCACAGGGCAACTTGCATGCTTCCTATTGTGACATCCTGTACATTAGTTTATTACATTATATTGCATTTGTTTATCACATTAGTTTGCTAATGACTCTGTATATGTACCTAATATAGTGTGTGATACCCTCTTTCACAATATTTTCATAAAGATGATAAAAAAGCCTACAGTACTTACAAGCAAGTTTGTCCTCTGCTGTACCCCCTTCCAGCAAGGAAAAGTAACAGGAAACATCATTCAGGCTGACACGACCATTTTCTACAAAGTGAAAAACAGCACACAGAATCATAAAAAGAGAAGACAAACTGATTCTAGAGAATAGTAAATTTTATGCTTTGGTCTTTATGAAAAATTGATGAAACCCATAAAATGACAATTAGAGGATTAGAAATCTGTATTAAGTGCAGTGTGGTTAGCAAATTGTGTCTAAATGCACTTATAGGACACTTTGCTTGTTTTGGAAATGCATGTTGTAATATAATATTCACAAAAAATACATCATAAATAATATATATACAATAAGCAAAAACAATAATGATTTTTAATTGGGATCTTACTTAAAGAGGTTATTCCACAATCTCTAACCATCAACAGGAGAGATAATAATGATGGCTTGGGGCCCCACAAACATATGCACATAAGCATGTGCAGTACAGCCCTATTCAAAGTCTATGGGACAGATGGGGATAGTCAAGTACAGGGTTTGGCGTTTTTTTTTTTATCGCAGAAACTTTTGACTGTTCTGCACATCTAAAAAAGTGTTTGTAAAAATTCACACACTGCAGAAAGAATTAGGGTTAGCAAAATCTAAAACATTTTGTGAACATATAGATTTTAGACCTAGGCTTGGAGCGAGGCATGTGCTGTAGCCAAATAAAGGAACATCTGATTCTGTGAAAACCAAAGCAATGAATCACATCCTTCTGCAAAGATTTGAGTGAAAACAACAAGCAGCCTGCCCCACTTCTGTAGCAGTCACGCTGCAGCAACTGTAATGCCGGCTTGTTTGCAGGGACAGATGTTGCCATAGCTCTACTGTCTCTCAAATATAACAGATACTGTTACATAAAGAAAAGCATAGCCACCGGGTCTGGATGGGGGGTAGGGAAGCTGTTTCTTGTCTTAGAAAATACTGTTAAAATCTTAATACATATCACTTAAATTAAAAAAAAAGAAAACTTTGCTTTGGGCAACTGCTCCACCTTTCCATTGCACCAGTTGTGACAACTATCTTTATCGGACACTGTAACTGCGTCACCTGCTGTGAAATACACCATAGGGCACCGTGGGCTGCAGAGTGCACATTTGTGCACGAAAAAGTTTAGCGGCCAGGATGACATTAAACAGATGGACAATTGCCATCTTTCTCTTTAAGTGATCAGTCAGAACCACTTCCATTGTAGCCATTACTATTTACAAGCAGTCCTGCATTGGTTGTATCCAGTAAAATTACACCAATATTTCCCCTTTATGTTCTGTAGAAGCAGGGCTGCCATATAAGACCTGAATATATCATTCCAGATAACATGACATGAAGGTCATGTTACTGGTTTCAAGTAAAGCTTGCAGAGCATAACAAGCATCATGACAAATGGTGCTGTGACAGAACTATTACAATCTTGTGCCTATATCCTTCTCCTGCCCCCCATCACCTGGGGTACAGCACTGACTTTCAGCCATTCATTAAATAGAGACTCAAAATAGTGTTCCCCGTGTCCTACTACTGTTCAGTGTAATATAAATGACCTCATTTATAGTGGACTATAATCGCTGGAAAATAAGTAAATTCTGCCTGAAAACCCCAGGAAATAACTTCTTGTGTGTTATGGTTTATACTGAAATGATTGTTCATGTCCTGTATTGCATCCTGTGTCCTCATTTTTTGTGTTCCTTTCATCCCAATTAGGTTAATTAGTATACAGATTTTCAGAAGAACTGCAGCTTAAGGGGAAAAAACTTTGGTGATGCAATTCATATTGCATTATGGTTTATGTATACACATGTTGCTGAGGATGCTCCATGTAACTGTAGTCTGTAAATGAACCCCTTAAGGGGCAGACATCTATATAATTGTCTGGATTTCTTCCATAGGAGCACTTTAATGATCCTGCGTACATACTGTGTAAAAAGTGTCAGTAGTGGGAAATGTCACAATTCTTTAGAAATGGAGCAAATACTCGAGCCTTTTAAATACATGTAGTTTACAACAGATGTGATTTTTTTTTTTCCAACAAAATCTGTATACATGGTGCCTGGTACGGGTGACATATGCATAAAACACAAAAAAAGTTAGCATAGATGCAGTAGCTCCAAGTAACTGTAGTTAGTACTCCTGCGTGCATAGGCGGGAAAAAGACTTACAGATAAAGACAGTGTATAAATAACCATAAGGAATCCCTTTTATCACTGCATGACATATTGAAAACACTAAAATTGTGTTCATTACATTTTTAGAGGAAGAGCAGCATTTGAGGAACAGCTCATAAAAGCGTTGGCAACAAAACTTCTGAGTGTGCAAAAATATGGTTTCTGCAGTACTGCAATGAGAAGGAGTAGACACTGCCAGGAGTGGACATGCTGCCAGCACTACTGCCAGAGTAGCTCAGCAACAAAGTACTCATTGAAATGTTTTGCACTTCACAAACACTGCACTAACCTCACATTCAGTCTCAGCGTGTGTCTTAGATGTCAGAAAAGTGCACTTACAACCAATCACAGTGCAGCTTTCATTTTTCTAGTGCTGTTTAATAAATGAAAGCAGAGTTCTGATTGGTGGCTATTGTTAGGCAATTTTGATGAATAAAGCCCAAATGTGTATATTTGTCAAAGAGCTATCTCTAGCCATAAAGGAATATATTTATTATATAAGTATGGTCTTGTGGATATTTATTTCTCTCCAGATAGATACAGTACATGTGTAAATACATAAAGTGCATGCATACAATCGGGCACCCCACTGTGTAAGTAAAATAAAGGTAGCATAACCTCTGAGGGTACAAACTTAAATAAAAACACCTCTCCAACTTCTATGATGGAATTCTGGCAGTGTTGTGAAGGGAAACGCCACACCAGATTATAAAGCCTGGCAAGTGGATGAGGTTTGAAAAAAATTTCATCCGCATGCTGCATAAATTTTGTGGATTTGGCATAAATTGTCCTTGTTGACTTCAAAGTAGCAGTCCACAATAAAATATGCAAGCAATGTATTGTTGTGGATTTAGCTGTGAATCAATTGTGCGAGTTTTATTTTAGTTTTTTTGGAAATCTACAGCAAAATCTACAACTTAATGGGCTTGTTAAACTTATAACCTATACCTGAGTTATTTATACCCATATATACATTAAAGGGGTTATTCGGGGAAAAAAAATCCCCAAAATGAAAAATGGCATAAAATAACATAAAACCACTTATCTGTTAAACATCCATGCTCCAGTGCAGGTATTTGTTTAGTTGACTGTAGCAATGACGTGCCCATCTTCACACGTGGCCACTGCAACCAATCATTTGCTTCAGTGATCTTGTGCCGTACACTGCTGAGACCAGTGATTGGCTGCAGTGGCCATAAAAGGAGACAGACGTGTTGTTACTGCAGCCAAGTAAACAAAGATCGATGGAATGCCCCAGAGTGGTGGGGCTGGAGCAATGGTGGATTTAACAGGTATTGAACTTCTTGAGCCTAAGGCCCCACATAGCAGGCCGCAGCAAAAAAGCGCTGCGGGAAATACTGCGGTGGCAATGCATCGTAGTTTTTCCTGCAGCACTTTTCATAGAAAGTTGGCTTCCATTATACCTATGGGGAAACCGCTGGCGTTTCCGTAGGTAAAATTGGCATGCTGTGATTTCCAAAACCAAAACAGTTTTGGGAATCGCAGCTTCGACGCTGCACATATTTTTCCACAATGTGCTAATGGGATTCGCTAGAATCTCATCCACTTTGCAGGGACTATAAAACATGGGGCCCCGGCCTTAATCTGGTTATTCAGATATTGATAAATTTCCATGTCAGACCTGAGGGTCAGCACTCAAAGTACTAAAAAGAGACATAAAATAAGTAAAGTCAAAAAACTAATGTACAGGGATTTTAGTTAGCAATAGGAAATTTTTCCTTTATTCCAAAGAGTAAAAGTGATGTACATATATCAAAAGCTTTACTTTACCACAGTATTCACTGTGATGTGTATCCTCTCACTATGATGCATGGACATTTCCTATAGTTTTACTTACCATTTGCCCCATCTGTTTCATTCCCTTGTCCATCCACACTGGGTGCAGCCTGGAAAGACATGAACAATCGCTTGCAGAGATCAGGAGAAATGTCATCTGTATCCAGGTAGGCCTTCAAGAAACTCTCAAACCCCTCAAAATCTATTGACTGGAAAATACATAAAAAGAAAGTATTAGACACGTGTTGGCACCAAATCTCATTTAACAGGTTTGAAATATGCTCCAGTCCCAGGCACTAAAATCTACATTCATATTCATTCTCTGTATAAATGGAAGCAGCAGGGAGCTACTGTATGATTTTCATCAAAACTGGCACAAAAACGAACATTAAAAATTGTATGCTAATCCTGCAGACTGAAACACTGAAACAGTGAATATGATCTTAGCCATGTTAAAAAAGACATTAAAACATATTATAAGGAGAATAAAGTCCAGGTAAACCCCACATGTGAGACAAAATAATTATGTACTCATGTATATGTCTTGTTCTTATCACCAATATGTTTGCATTCTGGGTTTTTGTTGTTTTGATAGTAAGTTATGATGTGGTTCTTTGTATTTCCTCATTTTGCACAGTTTTGTTTTTTACAATGACTAATTTTAATAGGTAATATAAAATAAATAAGGACACAACACAAGTGTCAAGACTGAAAACACAAATTTCAAGGGTTTAATAACCCCGGGCACAGAATACTGCAGGATAAGTTACAGTGAAGGTCCCATGTATATGTAAAACATATATTGCAAAACGAGATTGAGATGGAAACCTAGGATCATCTAAAGCACATCTGTGTCAAATACAGAGCTGGGAAACACCCTGACGTCACTTTACTTTTAAGCTGTACCACAGCACCTGCTGCAGAGGAGACGACCTTACACATGAGAAATGTAAAAGAATGGAAATCTGCAGAAAAAGCTTACCTCCTCAGTTAGGTGGGGGCTGGAGGTGCCATCTCCGTAAAACTCCTGCAGAACATCTTGAACCTTTTTGGTACTGTCTAGAAACAAAATAGTATTTGATTTGAACATGTAGATCTCTGGCACAATTTGCTTGCAGTCTTCTCCTCTGGCTAGGACAGCTGAGCCTGAAGGTTGAATAATGAGGACATATGCAGTGGAGAGTATAGGGGATGTCTACTCACAATCAATGTACTTCTGCAGTTGGGTGAACTCCTCTGGGCTAAGGATTGCCCACTCCTTGTTCTCCTCACTCATTCTGGCTCTGCGACAGCCCTGCGGCAAGACAGCAAGATGAGGTGAGCTGATCCAATGTACAAGGATGGGGAGAGAGATAATGAGAGAAAGGGCACGCTGTCTGGGGATGAATGGGGTGTGATTCTGGCTCAAACCTTGAATTACATATTAGCTGATCTAACACATTCTCCCAGAGTTTTCCAGAGCCACTGTGCTGCTGGAATAATGAGACAGAAACAGATTGAGTGGCAGTGTGACAGAGAGAGGGGGAGGCAAGAATGGGATGGAGAGCAATGGAGAGAACCGATAAAGCCAGAGATACACACTGGATGTGTGCAGCAGAGAAAAGAAAGTGGCACTGGTAAGCTTAAACAGGAAGGGGCAAATGGCAGGCAGAGCTGTACGAAATAAGAACTGACAGGCAAAGGAGACCAGGGAGATCCAGCAGAGTGGTGGGTGTAGTACAGAAATATAAAAAGTGTCAGAGGAGGAGATTTGGAGGCAGAGGAAAGGTAAGAACACACGGATCATGGAGACAGCCTTGAATTCAGACAGATCAGCAACATGATGAATATTCTTTCCTTACTCTGAGGCAGTATCATTAGTCTACGACTCTAAAGAGATTTCTTTCCTCTTGTGTCTCCACTGAGAGTCCATCAACCCTCTAAGTGGCTGGTAAGAGGTTACTTTAGAAGATACATATATGACAGCAACATTTGGAAGTAGCAGAGCATCAAGAATGAATGCATACACATCTACTGTATATTGTCCTCAGAAACATGATGGCATCCTGACATCTACACCTGGCAAGTAATAGAGCACAAACAAGTATCCCCTGCCAGTTAGGAATCCAAGTCCCTCCGGCCAGAAACAATATTAACCATCTACTACCAGTTAAAAAACTAATGTAAATCATCATATGCACTGAATGTAGAATAAAGTAGCCCCTTCATATAGTATTGGACTAGTTCGAAAGTTTCTAGTACACAAGTCAAATGTCTATATAAAGCACGACAACTGCTCCTTCCAACAAAGCCAATAATGTCAAACAAGTTACTGGTATTTTCAACAATTCACCTGCTCAGTTACAGGCGAGAACCATGCACACGGGGAAAAAACCTTTCTGAACATCACTTTCGATGAATGTGAACAGAACAGTCATAGAAACAAGTCTTCTGAACTTATCCCTGTGTGCACAGCCAACAGCGGTGATGTGAACTGGATGCTGCAGAGATTCCTTCTGTATAGTCCTTAACGTTAAGTCATGTTCTAAAATCCAGTAATTTATCAGAAGAAGCCAGAGAAGTGACCGTATGTGTGGTATATGGAGGGTTAAAACATTCTCTCATCTTTTATTGGTGTTGACTTAAATATTTAATGCAGTTTTCCAAACTATTAAAAAAATAACACTGAAGCACTTGATTTTCTAAGTATTTCAACTTCCTCCTGAACCATGAAGTGATCTCATAAGGCCATTATGGGAGCAGCTTTTACTGCTAATAAGGAGGAAACAGCTAATGTAGGACACGTCCCTTATCAGCCATCGTATTGGAAGGAGATTGTATCTGATACAAATGAGATGAATTTCCATGGGACCTGTTACTCTGAGATAGAGAAACAGCACGCCTGACAACAAGCCAAGTTACAGAACCACCTGCTTGTTGATGGTGATAGTTTATGTCTTCATTTTTGTCTCAATTCTCTAACATTTCATGTTAAAGTTTTCTTAATGTGGATTTTGGTACCAAAAAAACTGGACATGCTCCAATCACACCTGGTTTACTTCCATACATTAGAGACTGGGAGCTGTGCCACAGTATTTAGTATCAGGGCTGTGGAGTCGGAGTCGGAGTCGTGGAGTCGGTGCCTATTTTGGTGGAGTCGGAGTCGGTATAAAATGGACGGACTCCGACTCCCAAAATATATAATAAATTGGTACAGTTAGTAGTACAATGCAGTATGTGCTGAATATATTTTCATAAGAAAATGATGAAATGTTGAAAATGATGAAATGTCCTGTAAAGGTCTGTTCTATTCCTCATATAATGATGGGACTGAGTTCTGAGTGAACCTATAAGGTTTAGCAGTGCCAGGGCTGTGGAGTCGGAGTCGTGGAGTCGGTGCCTATTTTGGTGGAGTCGGAGTCGGAGTCAGGGGAAATTGAGGAGTCGGAGTCGGAGTCGGGGCTTTGGCGTACCGACTCCACAGCCCTGTTTAGTATATACTGTGACTCTTATTGCCAGTAGGCTCCCATTATACATACTCTTTAGAGGGAGTCTGTCACCAGGAAACAATACCAAAACAACCACAGTACTTTGTAGGGGGCATTATTTTGAGCACCATCATACCTTTATATAGTCCATTACCTTGAAAAACAAGAAATATGCTAATGTACAGTGGGGGGTACCACAGCCTTAGGTTTCCAAACCTGAATATAGATCACTTAGAGGCTGTAGCCTAGCACACCCAACAGTGCTTGAATCTCATATTTCTAAAAACAGCTTTTTCAAGGTCATGGTGAATCTATTGGACTATGTAAAGGTATGATGGTGCTCAGAATAATGCCCCCCTACAATGCACTGTGGCTGGTTTGATCATAGGTTTCCATGTGACAGATTCCTTTTAATATATATAATATATGTACTCATAGATTGTAAGCTCTTGCGAGCAGGGCCCTCAGTCCCATTGTGTGAATTGACTATTTCTTTATAATGTATCTTTTTGTCTGTACTTGAACCCTACAGTGCTGCGGAATATGTTGGCGCTATATAAATAAAATGTATTATCATTATTATATGTATAGAACATTGCAACAGATTAGACTTTCTTATATAAATGGGAACAAAGTTTTTCAACCCAGTGTATGCCAAGCAAACACTGTATATATTTGGCGCAAGCAGTGAGAACTTTTCTAGCACATACAGTGAACATAAGCTAAACTTCTTGCATCTTTATTTTCAAGGTATGTGTAATGAAATAGCTATAAAAAGTGCCCTAGTAGTACACACGGGATTCCCCCACTTTGATCTCAGGTACAGCGGATCAAAGTAAAAATGACAGCACATTATTGAGCAAGTTAACACATAAAGAGGCCCCCACTTGTCAGGAGATGTCTGTTTCAGTAAATAATAATTCTGGAGCATCTTTTTGGGACAGTTACAATACAGAAGGAATGGAAAAAATGGCTTATTTTAGAAAAGTAATTTATGTCATCCTGTCCACCCTCCCCACACACACATTATCTTATGACTATCAAGTGACTAACAATACTCTATCGATCAGGTTTGCTGACTGCAGGGTTACATGTGCTTACGTTTGTTACAGTAGATAGATAAATGAGGAACAAACCCACCCATGATGGATGTGTCTCAGCTTCGAATAAAATAGAATTCACTGTTATGCTCAAGCTTTACAATCCATGTAATCCTCATGAAAAACACTTTTAGTGCCGATTAAGAAGGATTCTGGCAGCATTTGCCATGCTACACAATGACTTAGAGATTGAGTATCCATTATTTGTAAAACTAAACAAGCACATAAAATACAATCTTTATTTAGGAAGATATATGAGTGACAGATAAAGTTCTGTAGCAGCAGAAACACATTTACCTTTTGTGTTAGTAACATAGTGTTGAAAATGTTGGAGCTAAATAGACAGAAAGTGTTAAATTCTTGTTGGTTTTATTACTTATTATCAGTTAAAGGGGTTGTGCAGGATTAGAAAACATGGCTGCTTTCTTCTAAAGAAGTGACTTCACGTCTGTTGGACACATGACAATGCTACAGCTCAGTCCCATTAACATGAATGAGACTGAACCAATGTACGTGATGTCATTTCCTGAGAAACAAAAATCAGCCATGTTTTCTAATCCTGTACAACTCCTTTAATCATGAATGAAAGCTCATAAATATTCATTAGGGGTTCAGCCTCCAGCTCAGTCCAACTGACCTATTTTGTGACCACTTGAGCAATACTAAAAAGTCAACATGCTCATGTTACCTGCCTGACTTTAATGTGTTCAACCCCTTACACATTCAACCATCAACTGAATCCAGCAGATGGTAATCTAATGTGTATGGGCATGTTTAGCTTAGATACTCTATAGATGGAGGAAAGTATTGGGACACCTCTTCATCATTGAATTCATGTGTTATTCAGTACCCTTGCCACAGGTGTATAAACCCAGCACCTAGCCATGTAGTCGTCTTTAGGCTGAGGCCCCACGTTGCGAAAATGCAACTTTTTTTGTTGTTGCAGATTTTGCTGCATTTTTTTAAGCTACAGCCAGGAGTGGATTGAGCAGAAGGTAGAAGTATAAGAACTTCCTAGATATTTCCCACTCATTCTGTAGTCATCCTTGGCTTTGGCTCAAAAAACTGGTCAGGACCTTTGGTGCAAACTTATGTTTGCAGAATTTTGCGGTGTGTCGGGGAGCTGAATATCGCTAAATCATTAATGATGTACTACTGGGAAAGAGATCCCTGCTGGAAGGTAGCAGTGTTTTTTTTTTCAGGGTGGTGTCAATGTATTTTTAATTACATGTAGCATTCTATCACTTACATAAGGGTGGCCAACACCATCTACTTACATGCATGCCCAAAGCATAACACATGTCAATTTATTTGCATTTGCTTCAGTACAGTCAGGATGTAGCTTTTCTCAAACTATTTGCCTCATAAATAAAGATATCTTATTTTCATCATTCCTAGTTACTTGTGTCCACTGACCTTCTCTCCATTCAATTCATTATTTTGCCCACTGTAGTCATTTCTGGTGCAGCTGTTACTTTTCTTTTTATTTTCTATGAATCGTCCCTCTTAGCCATAAGCTGGTTGCACACGACTGTGTGCTAACCGGTGGCCGTGAATGAACAGCACGGACGGCGCACGGGCGATACACGGATGTCATCCATGTGCTGCCCGCGCACCGGCCGTGCTTACGTGGCCCCTTTCACTCAATGAACAGGAGCCGCAGAAGCAGGGACACAAAATCGGACAGGAATAGGACCTGTTCCATATTTTGCCGCCCAGACTGTCGGCCTGCACACGGGACCGTGTAATTCACGGTCATGTATGTGTACGGGCCCATAGAAATGAATGGGCCAGTGTTCTATCCAGGAAAAAGTCAGATAGGACACTGAGCATTCATACAGTCGTCTGCAAGGGGGCTAATTCAGACAACCGAGCTCATCAGCTGTGAGACGCTCACGATCCATGAGCAAATAGTGAATGCAAAATGAAAACTTCAAAAAGGTAGGTCATAAATATGTGATCCTTAGGGGTCTGACACCCAGACTCCACACAGATCAGCTGTTCCAGCAGCCTCCCGGCAACAGAAGCTGGTGCAGTGGATGGGGAGTGTGCACAGGCCGCTCCTATTCAAGAAATAGGAGCAGCACTGCAGCCCCATCCCCTGCATAACGGTGGTTGCAGGAAAATGCCGAACACCTGATCTGTGTGGGGTCTGGGTGTTGGACCCCAACGGATCACATACTGATGACCTATCCTGTAAAAATACTTCATTTTGGGCCAGAAAACCCCTTTAAGTCTAAAACTGAATTATAAAAGTAAACAACATAGAGTTGGTATTTTCTCCATGATTCTGAAACAAACGTCATAAGTTCTGCAGAGAACATAAGGTTAATGTCCTGCTGATGGTTCCATCTTTGGTGGCTGGCTGATAAAAGGGGTTTGGTCTGGTAAAATGGGTGGAGCTTAACAATCCTTTGTCCTACTGTAGATGGAGCACATAAAGAAGGCTCCTGCTCCAGCTAGTAGTGTTACAAACAGACACAGAACAGTGAAGAGGAGGAGGAGGGAGGGAGAAGCATGGCTGAGCTACTGAGACACAGAGAGATTTCTGTGTATATTTCTCAGTCTTAATTGTAATATGAGACATAACAGAATCAAAGGAAATGAGAAATACAAGGAATACAGGCTGGGATATATATATATATATATATATATATATGCATTTTTTTCTACATTCTCTGTGTTTATTGA
The DNA here is from genome assembly GCA_947044405.1 of Leptodactylus fallax. Lineage (NCBI taxonomy): Eukaryota > Metazoa > Chordata > Amphibia > Anura > Leptodactylidae > Leptodactylus > Leptodactylus fallax. Next base: position 6,858,724 of record CAMRHE010000029.1, on the reverse strand, counting down.
TCCATTAATGGGGATTCCTTTCAAAATGCTGTCAATAGAAATTGTATCTGCATTAGTTTCTATATATGTAATGCTTTAATATATTAGGTGCAGTTTTAAGAGAATGGATATATGTTTCTATATATAATCTCTCTTTTTATAAACAATACATATATATATATATATGTATATACACACAGTACATGTGTGTATATACACACATATATATATATATATATATATATATATGTAAATATATATACTGTGTGTATGTATATATTATATATAAATATTCACACACATACGATATATATATATATATAGTGTGTATATATATATTTATTTATTTATTTATACATATATATAGCAGATAGAGACAGAGAGAGAGAGAGAGAATGAGAAAGATAGCTGTAGTTTTCTTGTACCATAAAAGGAGTTTAGCAGATCATGAATATTTTAGCGTGGTGCTCTTAGCCAATTTAGAAACAATAGAAGTATTTTTAAAAGGCAGTTTTCATAATTATGTTATGCTAAGATCATAAAATGCCATGTACAGGTAGGAATGGGAGCTGTAAAACAATTGATATCTATGTTATGGAAGCCTACGCAATGGAAAAGTGTCCCTGAGCAGAAATAGCATTGTAAGTGGTGAAGTCTGACGTGGGAAAATTTATCGACTTGCAGATATACTGAACATATTGCTTGTGGCAAAACAAACAAGACATTTATTTCTTTTGTCTTTTGTGCTGTAAATCACTTCTCTATTCAGTTTCGTGACATATTACTGCATGCATGTACAATGCTTAGAAGTACATCTCTGCAATTGCTTTCCACATTTAGAGAACTCACAACAGTGTCCAAACTGCAAGAAATCTCCAAGATTCAAAAATGTTTCATATAGTACCACCAAACCTTGGAATCACCTTGTAGAAGGATATGTCTATTACCATATAACCATAGGGACACCTTCATAAACCTTTAACGTTACAACACAAACTAGAACAATCTTGGGGAGATTTTGCATTTCTGCATTTTCATTTATTCTGTTAGCACTTTTTTCTTTATGATATCTCCTGTTACAGAATCGTAGTCTACTGCTCAGTACAAAAGGATTTATCCATAGCAATTTACTGTTGCTGATATAATTTATTGCTGCTAATGTAATGACCCCCCTCCTTTATGCAAAAATCAGAAATAAAGAATATACATATTAAAACAGAACTGCACAAAATATACAGAGGGGGCAGTGTTGTAGTGAAAAAAACATGGAATACTAAAGATGAAATAGAAAAAAATATTCCATTTGAAAACTATGACACAAAGCTTTAAAGTACAAAGGACCTCTCACCACCTCCACCTACCCCAACTCTCTGCATCCTTCAACAGGCGTCACCCCACTTTTTCTGGGGCAGTTACAATCTTTTCTCTAGCCCCCATTATTCCTTGGGCAATCATTGCTGCTAGCTTCAGCACACAATATGCAAATTATCCTATTATCCGGTCCTGTGCTGGAGTAAACTGAGTCTGGGTGCAGAATCTACAGATATACTGTAATTGATTGGAAACAGTGGGGGTTAGAGAAAAAATTCCAACAGTTCCAGAATCAGTGGATTGAAGCCTACTAAAGAATGTAAAGATTTGAAGTTGGGGGAGGTGGTGAAAGGTCCTGAAGCCACACACTGAGTTAAAGAAATTGTCCAGTCTAATTTTTTATTTTTTTTAATTAGGCCATGGCAGGTAAAAAAAAAACCCCAAAAAACAAACTCATCTGCCCCCAGTGCTCCGATGCCTCCCAGCACTGTCTGGTCCTGCTCCTCAGCTGTCTTCTTTTGCTGGAAGTCCTTGCGGCTGTGACGTCCCGTGTCCTTTCCAATAAGGGATTGGCCTCAGTGGCCTGAGGAAATGACCCGGGGATGTCATTACCTGTGACGTCCCATGTCCTTCGCTGAGGCTGCTGACTGGCCTCAGTGGTCATGTGCGGCGGGGACTGCCGCCGGAAGAAAACAATGGAGCTGCAGGACCAGACCGCACTGGAATGCACCGGGGATAGGTGAGTATGTTTTGGGGTTTTTTACAATTCTTTTCACCTCCCCTGGCCTAATAAAAATAAAAAAAAAATATCCTTGACAACCCCTTTACAGCTAAGGCCCCACGTTGTGAAAAAGCTGTTTTTTTTGTTACAGATCTTGTTGAGCCAAAGCCAGGAGTGGACTGAGCAGAAGATAGAAGTATAAGGGCCGCTGACATATTCCGCATTCCTTTTGTAACCACTCAAAAAACTGCAGCAAAATCTGCAACAAAAAAAGCTCAGTTTCTCTAACATGGGGCCAGCATTTTGCAGTCTAGTCAATCCCATCCACACATTGCGGGTAAAATACGCAAAGTGGACATGCTGCGATTTCCAAAACCGTTGTGGTTTTGAAATCCGCAGCATGACAATTATACCTACAAAAACACTATAGGTATAATAGAAGCAGAAAGTCCGCAGAGGTTACCTCTGTTGAATTTCTGTGAAAAGTGCTGCTGGAAAAACCGCAATGCATTGCCGCCGCTTTTTCCCCGCAGTGCTTTATTGCTGCAGCCCGATACATGGGGCCTTAGCCTTAAACTGTGTTTTTTGTTGCAGATTTTTGCAGTTTTTCAAGCAAAAGTCAGAAGTGGATTTAGCAGAAGGGAGAGGTACAAGTGTTTTCTTTATATTTCCCATTCCTTATGAGGCCACTCTTGTCTTTGGCTCATAAAAAATAGCAAAATCAGCAACAAAACACTGCTTTTTCAGCAACATCTCAGCCTAAGGCTAAGGCCCCACGTAGCGAGCCGCAGCAAAAAAAAAAAAAAAAAGCTGCGGAAAAGACCACGGTGGAAACGTATTGCATTTTTTTTTTTTGCAGCATTTTTCACAGAGTTCAAAGAGGAAAACTCTGTGGACTTTCTGCCCCTAATATACCTACACGGTATATTAGCGTTTCCACAGGTATAATTGACATGCTGCGATTTTCAAAAACGCTGCAGATTTTTTTTTCTGTAATGTGTAGATGGGATTAGCCAGAATCCCATCCAGTTTGCAGGTAATGTAAAACGCAGTGTTTTTGCAACGTGGGGCCCTATTTTTTTCCGCAGCATTTTACAGTCACATTGCGAGAAGATACAATCAGTGGACACACTGCCATTTCCAAAACCATTGCAGTTTTGGAAATCACAACATGTTAATTATACCTACGGAAACGCTGGCAGGTTCCCTGTAGGTATAACTGAAGCAGAAAGTCCAATGAGGTAACCTCTGCAGACTTTTTTTTTAATAAGCGCTGCGGGAAAAACTGGAATGCGTTGCCGCCACGTTTTTCCTGCACCTCTTTTTGCTGCAGCCTGGCAAAAAAGCGCTGCGGGAAAAAAATGTGGCATTTACGCCACGTGGGGCCCTAGCCTAAAGGTGTTTCCAGCCACTTGAGGATCTGACATCTACTTAATTTCAACAGCATAAAACAGGTGAAGATATATATCATTAGTATGTATGATTCTTGTTATAGTCAATAATAAATGTTAGCATTTTTTTTGCAAATCTTTTGTAAAATATCTGATTAGAGCTTTCACAAGTCAGTTGCCTCCCATTGCCAGCCTGCAGGAATCCTGTAAATGTTCAGAAAACTTCACCTGTCACCAGAAAAATCAATCAAGTGTAAAAACACCAAGCTGAAGATAGTGAGACGGGGGTGCAGCTGTTTTCAGCAAGCATGGAGAGAGAAAATGTGCATTTACAAAAAAAAAGCAATTGGAAGAAGACCAAAATATGCCAGTTTGACACATTTTTGGCTGCACTGTCTTTAATATACACCTGTAGCAAACAGTGGTTGCATGTTTTTTAACAATAAGTATCATTAAGATTAAAGGGGTATTCCCATCACAAAGATCCTATTTTAACTGGTAGCTTATTATTAATTGAAGTGCTTCACTAAATGCTGTAATGGGGAATGGATCGCAGACTTGCGTTGAAACCATCACACATCCCCCAAAGTGATATCAATAACAACTTAATCTTGCCTCATAAATAGGATCCCTTACACAGCTCCGTATATGGGAATATTAAAAATGTATGGATGTCAGAATATGGCAACACAAACACATTTCCTTTTCTTTTTTTTTTTCCAATTCCACCCAATTTTCTTAGCAAATCACATACGGCATCCATTAGAACCGCCTGTCTTCGCATAGGAAGACTCCAGGTACTGAACTGGCCTGCCTACAGTCCAGACCTTTTACTAATAGAAAACATTAGGTGCACATTAGACAAGAATAGGACAACATTCCTTATCCAAAACTCCAGCAATTGGTCTCTTCACTTCCCAGACATTTACAGACTGTTATAAAAGAAGAGGGGATACTACACAATAGTAGACATGGCCCTGTCCCAACTTTTGTTTTCTGTTGCTGCCATCAATTTCTAAATTTGTTAAGTTTTTCAAATAAAATGTCTAACTTTCACCTGTAGTATAATGTTGTACCGTGTTAGCCATAGAAAGTAGTGAAAAAGTGAAGAAATCAGGCAATACCTTTCAGAGGCTAACTGAGTATATTTGATAGTGAGCTTTCAAGAGTACTAGCTCTCTTCTTCAGACATGGTATAATACAAGAAACTGAAAATTCACAGACTTTTTATACACACACAAGACATGACACTTCAAAGGATCTTGGAATAACAAAATGCAATATAAGTAGAGAAGTTTACAACAGATCAGTAAATAAACAGTCTGGAAAACTTGTGGGGCGTGATGGAGGGATCTGTTATCTGTTTGCTATCAGGTGATTTGTGACCCTCACAGTTCATACATAGTGTGACATGAAACTGGCATGAATATTAAGTCCAAATTGCAGAATTTGAAATTTTTGCATGAACTTATATTCCCATTCCTTTCTCTCCCTCTGCGTCTTAAAATGTCCCATAAAAACCACAACCCGCAAATCTTCAATAGAGTGGTCTTCTCCGGAGAAATGTGCGGCCACTGGGAGATCTGTTCTGCTGTTATTAATGTTTAATCTGTGTGAGTTCATGCGCTAAGTCTCTGCCCTGTTTCCCCCACATAGAGGCCTGTGGTGGGACATTGCACACACATTATGAGATACGCCACATTGGAAGACCTGCAGGAAAATGTCCCCCTAATTCTATGCACCTATTGTGACTATGGGACAGGTACACTGTCAGCGGTGTGGATGTGCCTGCAGGTCTTGCACCTATTTTGCAGGCAAGGTGAGGTGCCATTTTCAGTTGGGGCCTTCAGGGCACTCTTGACAATAATACGCCTCAGGTTTGGTGGTTGTCGAAAGGAAAGGGGAGGGGGGACTGGAAATATGTCTTTGAGTCTGTTGTCCCTATGTAGCACAGGTTGGAGCTCCTTGGCAATCCTTCGTAAGATCTCCAGCTGTGGGTTGTAGGTGACAACTAGGGGCACTCGGGCTTCTTTCTGGGTCTCTTTATATGTAAGAAGACTGTCTCTGTTAATGGCTGACGCTTTGTTTAATTGGTTGTCCATCACTTTTGGTTTGTATCCCAATCGGAGAAATTTTGTAATCAGATCTTGGAGGTTCTTGTCCAGGTCTGCTTTGTTGGAGCAAATACGATTGTATCGTATAGCCTGGCTGTAAATAATAGATTGTCTTGTGTGCTTGGAGTGTTAGCTGTCATTTCTCAGGCCGTTCTGTCTGTGGGTTTGTGGTATATTGATGTGAGTAGCCGGTGGTCTTTAATGTATATTGTGGTATCCAGAAAGTGGATTTCACTCTCTGAATAGCTAAGTTTAAGGTTGATGGTAGGGTGAAAGTCATTGAAGTCATTATGGAATTGAAGTAGGGCCTCCTCATCTGCAGTCCAGATGACAAAGATATCGTCGATATAACGAAGGTAAATCATAGGTCTGGTGGTGCATGTTGATAAGTATGCTCCTTCCAGTTCTGTCATAAACAGATTTGCATACTGGGGTGCACATCTGGTCCCCATTGAAGTTCCCATTTTCTGTAGATATAGATACTCTCCAAAAGTAAAATAGTTGTGGCTAAGGATGAATTGTATGAGCTGCGTTACTGGTTCTGTTGGGAGGTTTTGTTTTTCCAGGTGAACCCGACATGCTGCAACTCCATTCTTGTGGGGAATGTTGGTATACAGGGATTCCACATCCATGGTGGCTAAAATGGTACCCTCAGGTAGTGGGCCCAGGGCATTCAGTTTGTTAAGAAGGTCAGTGGTGTCCTGGATATAGCTTGGAGTATCCCTGACAAGGGGTTTTAGGAGATTTTCCACCCAACCTGAGATGTTTTATGTCAGTGTCCCAATGCCAGAAATGATAGGCCTCCCAGGGTTGCCATCTTTGTGTATCTTTGGGAGCATATAGAAGCAGCCCGGCCTGAGATCCTCTGGGATAAGCCCTTTTACCTGCTTCTGGACCTGGATTGGAAACTTCTTGATCTTATATTGTATTTTGTTATTCCAAGATCCTTTGAAGATCCATGTCTTGTATGTGTATAAAAAGTCTGTGAATTTTCAGTTTCTTGTATTACACCATGGCTGAAGAAGAGAGCTAGCACTCTTGAAAGCTTACTATCAAATATACTCAGTTAGCCTCTAAAAGGTATCGCCTGATTTCTTCACTCTTCCATAACTTTCACCTGCTGATATGTGTTCTATGTTCTATTGTGAATAAAATATGGTTATATAAGGTTTCCAAATCGGTGCATTTACATTTTACACAGCGTCCCAAGCTTTTTTGGAATTGCTGTTGTACTCCAGAGTAGCAAGCTGGCAAAAAGAGTGTCTCTCAATTCACATCCTGGGATCAAGGTTATTAGAGGCTCATTTTAACAAAAGCAACTGTCCAAAGCTGCCAAGTTGTTTCCTGCAATCTATGATCCATTTATCATTTTCCCAAGTAGCATCTTAGACTGACCCTACCCCTTTCAAGTGCATTTCTCCTGACAGACATTTATGAAATGTGTTACGCTAGGTTCACACTAACGTTCGGCTTTCTGTTCTTCAGGTCCGCTTGGGGACCCGAAAAACAGAAAACAAAAAGTGGAGACCTGCAGACCCCATTGACTATAATGGGGTCTGCTGGGTTTCTGCCCTAAAAATGCGAAAAAAGAGCAGAGAGAAAAGTCCTGCTCCGCATTTTTTAAGTGGGATCAGGCATGTAAACCCCAAACGAAATACAGGCGCAGGTGTGAACCTAGCCTAAGATGCGCAAATAACATAGCTCATTGTTCTGCAACTTTTGAGATGCAGAAACAGCATAGCTCACTGTTTCACTTTGTTTTATTGCAGCCATTTGCTAAAAGCAAAAAAGTTCATTTTATTTCTCATTAATGTACACTCAGCACCCCATCTTGACAGAAAAAAACAGAAATGTAGATATTTTTGCAAATTTATTAAAAAAGAAAAACGGAAATATCACATGGTCGTAAGTATTCAGACCCTTTGCTCAGTATTGAGTATAAGCCCCTTCCTTTTGAGCTAGTGCAGCCATGAGTCTTCTTGGGAATGATGTAACAAGTTTTTCACATCTGGATTTGGGGATCCCCTGCCATTCTTCCTTGCAGATACTCCCCACTTCCGTCAGGTTGGATGGTGAACGTTGGTGGACAGCCATTTTCAGGTCTCTCCAGAGATGCTCAATTGGGTTGAGGTCAGGGCTCTGGCTGGACCAGTCAAGAATGGTCACAGAGTTGTCCCGAAGCCACTTTGTTATTTTAGCTGTGTGCTTAGGGTCAATGTCTTGTTGGAAGGTGAACCTTCGGCCCAGTCTGAGGTCCAGAGCACTCTGGAAGAGGTTTTCTTCCAGGATATCTCTGTACTTGGCCGCATTCATCTTTCCTTCAATTGCAACCAGTCGTCCTGTCCCTGCAGCTGGAAAACACCCCCACAGCATGATGCTGCCACCACCATGTTTCACTGTTGGGATTGTATTGGGCAGGTGATGAGCAGTGCCTTGTTTTCTCCACACATACCGCTTAGAATTAACGCCAAAAAGTTCATTCTTCGTCTCATGAGACCAGAGAATCTTATTTCTCATAGTCTGGGAGTCCTTCATGTGTTTTTAGGCAAACTCTATGCGTGCTTTCATATGTCTTGCACTGAGGAGAGGCTTCCTTTGGGCCACTCTGCCATAAAGCCCCAACTGGTGGAGGGCTGCAGTGATAGTTGACTTTATGGAACTTTCTCCCATCTCCCTACTGCATCTCTGGAGCTCAGCCACAGTGATCTTTGGGTTCTTCTTTACCTCTCTCACCAAGGCTCTTCTCCCACGATTGCTCAGTTGGTCTGGACGGCCAGGTCTAGGAAGAGTTCTGGTCGTCCCAAACTTCTTCCATTTAAGGATTATGGAGGCCACTGTGCTCTTAGGAACCTTGAGTGCTGCAGAAATTCTTTTGTAACCTTGGCCAGATCTGTGCCTTGCCACAATTCTGTCTCTGAGCTCCTTAGGCAGTTCCTTTGACCTCATGATTATCATTTGCGCTGACATGCACTGTGAGCTGTGAAGTCTTATGTAGACAGGTGTGTGCCTTTCCTAATCAAGTCCAATCAGTTTAATTAAACACAGCTGGACTCCAATGAAGGAGTAGAACCATCTCAAGGAGGATCAGAAGGAAATGGACAGCATGTGAGTGAAATATGAGTGTCACAGCAAAGGGTCTGAATACTTATGACCATGTGATATTTCAGTTTTTCTTTTTTAATAAATTTGCAAAAATATCTACATTTCTGTTTTTTTTCTGTCAAGATGGGGTGCTGAGTGTACATTAATGAGAAATAAAATGAACTTTTTTGCTTTTAGCAAATGGCTGCAATGAAACAAAGAGTGAAAAATTTAAAGGGGTCTGAAAACTTTCCGTACCCACTGTAAATCCCATTAACTTCTACGGAAGTTATGGAAACAGAATAGCTGTCAGTGGGACAAGATCTGGGGAGGATCCGTTCTAGAGAGAAGTGGGGGGGGAGGAGAGTCACATCTATCAAAATTTATGGCATATCCTATTGATATGCCATAAATGTCTGTCGGGTGTAATTTTTCCATTTTTCTATGGGTATTCATTTATTAATTCTAGCATTTTTTAACCAGCACATATTTACATACTTTGCTAGCAACGGTCCACCAAACAATGTCTTGTTAACAGAACGAAGAACAATCTGTAACAAAGGTAAGATTCTATTCTGCCTCGGGTTGTCCCAGGATATACAGTAAACGGAATCTTGACCTTGTGAAGACAGCAGACTTCAGTTTCTTCAAGATATCTGCAAGCAAAACATAAATCTGTTTTAGGAAACACATTTTACATTGACTAAGCATGTATACAAAAGAACCCTGCTGTTCAGAAGTTTCCCTCAGAAAATCTGTATAAAAATAGTATAAATTCTTTTCTTAATCAAAGACGTAATATGAAACACTTTAAAATCGATGACATTGCCAAACTAAAATAATTTTTGCTTGACTCACTTTATCAGTCCATAATTTGGTCGCTAACAATAAGTATACAAAAAGTAATGGAAAAAAAAAAGAAAAATATACAATGATCTATCTATCTATAGCTTTCTAGGAACCAGATGTATACTATAAAAAAAAATGTACTTTAGACTAAGGCCCCACGTAGCAAAGGAAAAAAATGCTGCGGAAAAAGCCGCGGCAGATACGCATCACATTTTTTTTCCGCAACAATTTCGAAGAGTTTTCCTCTGCGGACTTTCTGCCCCTATTATATCTATATGGAAAATGTCAGTGTTTCCGTGGGTATAATTGACATGCTGCGATTTTCAAAAACACGAGCCCTGGTCTAAAGGGATTTTCCGGCTCCAAATTTAATTTTCATACTATTGACCTATGCTAAGGATATGTTTCTGCTGCGGCCAAAATGCTGCGTTTTCACAATATGGAGCCGTGGCCTAAAGGGGTTTCCAGGTTCCAAAATGATTTTCTATACTAATTACCTATGCTAAGGATAGGTCATCAATGTCATATTGGCCGTGGTCTGACACCTGGGACCCCTAATGATTAGCAGTTCTCAGCAGCTGAAACACAGAGAATGGAGTAGACATTAGACAGTGGACATCTGTTCTCTTTATAGTGGCCAAACCAGGTTACTGCAGATCAACCCTAGTTGACTTGAAAGGGAGCTAAGGCTAGGTTCACACATGCGCCTGCTCTCCATTCGGGGATTCCGTCCCTGAAACCGCCTGAAAAATGCGGAGAGAAATGTCTGCGTTTTTTCGCATTTTTCGGGGGGGAACCCAGCGGACCCCATTATAGTCTATGGGGTCCGTGAGTTCCACAGGTAACCGCTTTTTAAGCAGATTAGGTTTCCATTTCTCGGGTCCCCAAACAGACCCAAGGAATGTATAGCCGAACACTAGTGTGAACCTAGCGTCAGTTGTAGTGACTTGGTTCATACACTACACAGAGAACAGCACTGTCTGCTTCCTGCTCCATTCTCTGTGTATCAGTCGATGAGAACAGGTAATCAGTGCGGATGCTGACCACCACAGATCTGATATTAGTAACCCATGATATTAGGATAGGTCATCAATATTGTTTTTATTTTTTTGTTGCAGATTTTGCTGTGTTTTTTGAGCCAAAGTCAAGAATGGCTTGAAAAGGAATGGGAGATATATAGGAAGCACTTACAGTATACTTCTTCATTCTGTTAAAGAGGACCTTTCTCCGTCCTCATGTATATGCGGTTTTACATACCACTAGAAAGCCGACAGTGAGCTGAATTCAGCGCTCTGTCGGCTTTCCCGTTACATGCCCCAGAGCTGGAGATATTGGGGGTCTAAATTTCACTGTTCACTGTCAAAAGGGTGTTCCTGACAGTCTAGCTTGGTTGTGAGGAACGCCCTCCCTGACAGTACGCGTCCAAAGCCCTGTACTGAGGGGACGTTCCTCACAGCTCAGCGTCATCACTGGGCGGTAAGGAACGCCCCCTCGGACAGTACAGGGTTATGGGACGAGTACAGAGAGAGGGGGTGTTCCTTACGGCCCAGTGATGACGCTGAACTGTGAGGAACGCCCCTTCAGTACAGTGAATGGTGAAATTTAGATCCCCGATATCTCCAGCCCCGGGGGATATAACGGAAAAGCTGACAGAGCGCTGAATTCAGGGCGCTGTCGGCTTTCTAGTGGTATGTAAAACCGCATGTGCATGAGGACGTGAAAGGTCCTTTTTAAGTCCACTCCTGGTTTTGGCTCAAAAAAAACCGCAGCAAAATCTGCAACAAAAAAAGCTGCTTTTCCGCAACATGTGTTTTGTTTTTTAGGCTAAGGCCCCATGTTGCGGAAACGCAGCTTTTTTGTTGCAGATTTTGTTGCGTTTTTTTGAGCCAAAGCCAGGAGTGGATTGAACAAAAGGTAGAAATATAAGAACTTCCTATATATTTCCCATTCCTTTTGTAGCCATTCTTGTCTTTGGCTCAAAAAACTGCAACAAAATCTGCAACAAAAAAAAAAGCTGCGTTTCTGCAATGTCGGGCTGTAGCCTTAATATGTTTTCTTACATGCAATCTGAAATTAGTTGGAGGGAAGATCAGAAGCAATGTGAGGAAATATTATTTTACTGAAAGAGTAGTTGAGGCTTGCAACAAACCTCCAGCAGATGTAGCTGGGAGATCTACAGCAAGTGAATTTAAAGGGGTTTTCCCATAAACATAACCATATTTAAATTTGAAGACAATTAAAAGTTAAATATTTTTGCAAATTTAAATATTTAATTTTGCAGAGTTTTAAAGATTTTCTTCAATCTTATTAGTGGTGACAGTTTTTGCCTTGTTGCCATTGGATATGACCAAGAATGCAGGAACTTTTTATGGTCTGGGGATTGTCAGAAACTCAGTTATTGTTGCTGGATTATCTTCTCATACATGTAGTGTCCCTAGCTGATAACCTGTCCACAATAAGGACATTATGGCTGGGCTTCTGACAAGTCCCGGATCATCGAAAGTTCATGGGAAAATCCCTTTAAGCATGCCTGAGATAAAAACAATTCTAACCAAAGACAAAATGGACATAATCTAAGGCAGACTAGATGGACCTTGTGGTCTTTTGTGCCTTCATTCTTCTATGTTACTATGTGTTTCATAAAGAAGTGGCAGATGTAAATCAAGGCTCAATTCAGATGAATAGCCAACTATATAATGCAAGGACAGCTCAAGGCCGCCATACAGAGCAACTCTTCATTCTGGTTCATAAAGGTGACGTCCCAAGATCGGGACCCCTATCTGTGACATCTATATGCACAAATTTTTTTTTTTTTTATCGAAGGTCTCAAAGCTGTGCCAGAGAAACACCAGTGCATGGAAAAAAGTGACGGGTGCCACTGAAAAAACGTGCAAAGGATGCGGTCTATCGCAAAACCCATCTCAAAAGAGAATTGGTCCTCCGAAACTGTCCCCAAACTCAGAGCCAAAAGGCCCAAGAGTAAGGGGGCTGAACCAACCCAACTGCCTAGACAGGAGGGTCAGTAACTTACTTGGTTTCCTCCAGGGCTGCCACCACCAGGAGTACTACCAAGCCAGCTACTTGCATCAGTCTCCTCAAGGGCTGCCACCCCAAGAGTACGACTGAGCCTGCAACTGTTGTCTATCTCCACAAAAGCAGAGACAGACACTGGAGAGCAAAGAAGGAGAGAACCGAAGGCCACACACTCCAACTCCTAGACTTCGGGTAGGACCCAAAAGGGTTTCCGCATCCCTACAGCTACACACACACAGTGACAAACGGTGACAAACGTGATAAACAAAAAAGAATAAATAAGTGAATAGAGTGCCAGTGTACTGGCCTGGTCTATCCGCCGGATCTATAAAAATTACCCATGCTGGATAAACCAAGCAATAGGGTGAGTGCTAACAAAGTGTTTCAAGTGCTGTGCAATGCCCCAAACTCAGTGGGTTTCCCACGCCCAGTGAGGTAAGGCACCTCTGGAGTCACCGTCCCCAGAGGCACTTGCACCATGAGACCTTCGAAAGCTTTCCCAGCCTAATGGCTTCGATCCCAGGGTGAGAGCAAGCCCTGGTGTGGTTCCCTGCCCCATGTTCACAGAAATCTGAACAGGAGTTTCTTCTTCATAAGACAACAATTAATTCTTTATTATATTGCATTATGTGGTTACCAAATTACAAGAAAGGAGAGGGAGAAGGAGGAAAGGGAGTCTGTCAGTCTCAGCTGTAGGCTCCAGCCTAAGCACTTCCCCTCATTTGCATATGAATAAAACAGCTGTATATCAGAGGTATAGAATCGCCTCTACAAGATGCTGTGGTTAGGTTTATAACCAATTTACTGTTGAAACAAAGTTTCAGAATTTGGACATATTACATTCAAGGGTGAAGAACAAGCAGTCCTGCAATATTGGTTGCCACATTTGAATAAGCTCCTTAATAAAACTGTGCCAATGCTACTTGTTGAACATGGTGACAAAAACATATTTGTAGTCAGTTTCTGACAAAATGACTGCGGCAATGATACAGACAAATTATAATAGCTCTGTGAATAAAAAAAAAAAACAAAACATAATCAATCACAAACTTTAAATACTGCTCTAACTTCTGATGGTAATAGTCATAGTTACATCTCTAATAAGGTCGAATAAAGACACATTAAGTTCAACCTAGACTATCATCTACGGTTGTTTTTAGGTGTGGGTGGTTCTGTTCATTTATCAACCTCAAATTGTCTCTGCAAGCGCTAGGTCAGAGTCTGCCCTCAGACTGCACAGACGAACATTTCCTGACATCATCCCTTCTAGAGAAAAAGATAAAGCAACCCAGAAAAGATGAAGGGTCTAGGATAAAAATAAATGCAATGCCCACAATGTCCACCACATCCTATCCGGTGTTTAAAACCATATTTCCAAGTTTACCATAATACTGTAAAATACTAAATTAAAGTACTTTATTCCTTTGCAGTTCCTTTAAAATACTATATTTCCAAAAACTATGTTGTTTGACTGTTCAGCTCGGCAACTAGTATCCAAAAATGTTGCCTGGTAAATGAGGTACCTCCTTCCTGTCTCTGTTCTTGTGTGTGCATTTAAATTGTTACCATTTATTTATTTATTTTGCTTACTTATATAGCGCCTTCATATTCTGCAGCGCTTTACAGACATTGACAGTCTCTCTCCCATATAGGGCTCACAATCTTGGTCCTAAACTTGACCTTGTTCCTGACTACACTCCTGCCAGGTTCTTTAAAATACTACACCTGGAACTTGTATTACTTCTGAAGACATCAGGCTTTTTCTTGACTTCGTTCCTGCCTAGCTCTTCAGATACTTTACCTGATTTCTGTCACTTATTTATTATTTCCTCTTTATTCTCTCAATGCTTCTTACTGGATGGTGAGGCTGCTGTATAATAGCGGAAGCGGAGGGTGGGGGGTCATGTCAAACAGTCATATCTCGGGAATTATAATAAATAGAACAGTGGTGGCATATCAAAAAAGTCTCAGCTTTGACATGTCACCAAGATCACAGTTCTACCTATATTATTTTTTGAGATTTTACCAGCTGAAAACACAGTCTATATGGTATATAGATGTTGTATATACATCTTGTTGGCATATGAAAGCTTCAAATCTCGTCTTTGCATGACCCCAGAACCACTGTTCTAGGTATTATCTGAGAGATAACTGTTTGAAATTACCCCCCTCCAGCCTCAACTTCTCTGTATTATGCAGAAGCCTGCCCCCAGTACTCCAATGAGAAGCTGTGACAGTTTTTTTGCTGGCAATAAAGAAACAAAAAAAAAAAAAAATAAGACAGAGAAAATGGATTAAAGCTCAGGATGCCACAGAAAGTAGTCAAAATCCGTAAATAAACTATATTACAAAATGTATTAATGATAGAAGATTGTTCTGATTTGCTAGCACGAAGTCAATTCGGAGTATGTTTTCATACATTAATTAATACAGCCGTATTATTCTTTTTTGGTTTTGTCAGTTTATTGACTTGTCCAGACAAGATATTTTTCTTACTTCATTCCAAATAGCTTTGTCACATAGTGTGACTGGGAATTAACACAGAATATAGACAGAATAATAGCACGGAGGGGACAAAGAACATGATGAAAATTTGAACTGTCACTTCTTTTTATATATATACAGTTAGTATGAGTATATTCTTGTTTGGACTGGACCATCTATTAGAATCCTATATTTCAGAATTTAGATTTCTTGGGAACAAAACATGACGAGTGCATTTAACAGCCCTAAAAAAATTGCTCAGCATTGTAACATGAAAAATTAGACTGCAACAAGTACTGATGAGATTGTATGTAGAGCAGAGGCTACTATCAACGATATGGATAAAAGATTATAATGGTGTAATGGAAAGTGTTTAAGTTCTAACTGAATATTTGTGGTGTTATGTACATGTCTATTGTCTACTGTTTATTGGGTTTCTCAACATTAAAAAGGGATTGTCCAAGATGTCAGATTTTATGGCTCTGTGCCCTGTAAAGTGGCCAGGTCCCAGTGAAGTCAAGAAGAGCTCTGCAGTGACGGCACCCAGCCACTATACATGGAAATAAGGCTTTCTGCATCTGGCCCTGTCTTGTGTATAGTATGGGTGCCAGAAGTGTCCCTGTACAACTGATCAGTGCAGGGGCCAGTTGTAGGCCTCCCACAGATCAGATATTTATGGCCTATCCTAAAGATAGACCATAAAATCTGATATCTTGGACAATGCCATTAATCATAATGTAATTTAGTTTGACAGTACTGAAATGCTACTCACTATTTTGCTTTGGAAGACTATAACACATATAAATAGAACACTAAGGGTCTGTTCAAACCACATTTGGTGTGTATGAGGGGGTGATGATAAGTATTTGGCTCTGTAATGACAGCAAGATACAGGGCTGAAAAACATGTATTTACTCTCCATATCTCCCTTCCCTTGAGCACCCCACACATATAACTATGTTCTTCTAACTACTTTAATCCATCAAATAATAATTCTTTGAGAAGTGCTGCAAACCATTTATATGCAGTTAATACGATCCCCTCCAATGCTCGAGACGAGTTACTTCTTTAGTTCTTCAAGAAATGCAATGTAAAATGAAGAATATGGCTACAGTTCTAAAATTTAGGCAAGACGCATAAAAATAAATGATATTTTTATAACATCAAAGCTTATTTATTAGTCTAAAAATAGGTGAAATACAGTAGGAAATGAGTACAGTAGGAAAGCATTGCATTACATTGTACTGGAGATCAAGAGATCCCAAGGTCAAGTCCCCTTGTGAGACACTCAAAATATTTAAGAAACATATATATTTTATATAACTATATAGTGCAAAGTGTTTTGGTCACCTCGCCTCCCCCAAATATAGCAATAAAGACTGATCAAAAAGTTGTACATACCAAAAACTGGTACCAATAAAAACTACAACTTGCCTCAAAGAATGATAATGATAAAATCATTTTCACACAGACACCTCTAAAACATTAATCAAAACTAATCAAAACATTATATGTTCCCAAAAGTGGTGCCAACTAAAAGTACAACTCATCGCACAAAGACTAAGCCCTCACATGGCTATGTCGATCGAAAAAAAAAAAAAAAAGTATGAATTTTGGAAGGTAGAGATGGAAATTATGAAAAAAGTTGCCAGACATTAACGCCCAAACCACCATGCTTCCTCAAGGGGTTAAGGAGATGTTGCTTATTACACCATGTATGCCCTGATAGGAATTCTGGGAAAGGAATATGCAAATAAGTCCTCCTTGGTGGAAAAGGAGAACTTGCTCTAGCTCCACCTTTTGGAAGGTAGCTCCCTATAGATGCCTGCTAGTAGCATATAGTATACTTTAGGAGATTTTCCCCACGATGTACATGCCAGAGGAACTCATCAATTGTGATGTGAACACAGAGTAGAAACATATCATTTTAGTTTATTAGGAATGCTCTGGAGAGATAGCTGCCCCACTGCTGCACATCAGTGTTCAATGTTCCTAAAATGGTCTCTATAGAAAATCACACTGTGGTACCTTACAGTAATCCTTGGCTTATTTTTTTCACACATTTTTCTCATTGCATTTTTCTACACCGGGAAAATAACAGAATTATCACTACTATTAGTTTTATACTAATGTAATTCAGCTTTCAACCGCACTGTGTGAATAGGATTTCACAGAATTCCATTAACTGCAGTGTAATATTTGGCATCTGTAGATTACCGTAAACTACCTCTGTGCCAGAAACACTACAAATTAATAGTTTGTAAAAGCATCCTGTATATCATCATGTGGACAAATAGCATGATATAAGACTTAAAGGAAGGAAAAGAAGATGCAAGACATTTCATTACTAGAGAGTCTCCTGTGGCAAAAGCCATTTGCATACATAAAATAAAAGCACATCCCAACCAGTAAGACGGCAATGTGTACTTAATTCCCATTCCACCAAGCAATTCAACCAGCACTTGTATCCCTCTCTCAATTAACTTTATAGGAATGAATCACAACAATTATCGCTAAGACACTTTGGCTTTAGCTTCAGTTGCTGGAAAATCAATAAGTAGATGATGGGAAAATGTATGAAAGAAAGCCAGGAAAGAAAAAGAGAGGGAGTATATAACACTAGATTAGACACAGAAAGAGGGTATTTATATACAAACAGGTCTGGCATTGGTTTCCTGCTTTATTCCAGTATTACTCTATTATCAGATCATTAGTCTCCTATATCCTATTAAGCCTCCAGCTTCCTTATTAAAATGTCATAATAGTTTGCTAATCCAGCTCACTAGACATCTGCCTCTCTGTGATGGTCGATGTCATGCAAGATATTAAAGAGCAGCTTGTAATTTTTCTATGGTGCTAAACTGTTCCGGTCATTTTATTCCAGATTTACACTGAAGCTGTACAATGTAAAGGAGTCACCAGCATAAGGATGAATTCAGACATGTGTAGTTTGGATAATATGGTCCAGGTAACAGCCACATTTTTCGAACCAATTGTGGTTCGGCATTAAAGCGACCTATGGTCCTGTAAGTTTCAGCTTTACCACACATCCGTCGTTCCATACTGAAATGATGCTGTATCTACAGAACAATAGGCCTGCGCATGGGCTGGAACTTACATCATCATCATAGATCACTATGATGCCAAGCCACGACTGGTCTGAGAAATGGAGTTGTCACATAGATAAGTTTACCCAGACCACAAACGGCAGTTTGAATTTGCCCTTATGTTGAATTCTATCTCTTCAGAAGACTTGTCCTAATAAAAACTTTTGTTTCTTTTTATTTATTATCAGATGACCATGGACCATATATCACATGACCATGGAGTATACATCACATGACCATGGACTGTATATCACATCACCATGGAGATGACCATGGACTGTATATCACATGACCATGGACTGTATATCACATTACCATGGAGTATACAGTCATGGCCAAAAGTTTTGAGAATGATACAAATATTAATTTTTACAAAGTCTACTGCTTCAGTTTTTCTAATGGCAATTTGCATATACTCCAGAATGTTATAAAGAGTGATCAGCTTAACAGCAATTACTTGCAAAGTCAATATTTGCCTAGAAAATGAACTTTATCCCCCAAAACACATTTCAACATCATTGCAGCCCTGCCTTAAAAGGACCACCTAACATCGTTTCAGTGATTGCTCCATTAACACAGGTGTGGGTGTTGATGAGGACAGGGCTGGAGATCAATCTGTCATGATTAAGTAAGAATGACACCACTGGACACTTTAAAAGGAGGCTGGTGCTTGCCATCATTGTTTCTCTTCTGTTAACCATGGTTATCTCTAAAGAAACACGTGCAGTCATCATTGCACTGCACAAAAATGGCCTAACTGGGAAGAGTATTGCAGCTAGAAAGATTGCACCTCAGTCAACAATCTATCGCATCATCAAGAACTTCAAGGAGAAAGGTTCCATTGGTGCCAAAAAGGCTCCAGGGCGCCCAAGAAAGACCAGCAAGCGGCAGGACCATCTCTTAAAAGTGTTTCAGCTGCGGGATCGGGCTACCAGCAGTGCAGAGCTTGCTGAGGAATGGCAGCAGGCAGGTGTGAGTACATCTGCACGCACTGTGAGGCGGAGACTCTTGGAGCAAGGCCTGGTCTCAAGGAGGGCAGCAAAGAAGCCACTTCTCTCCAGAAAAAACATCAGGGACAGACTGATATTCTGCAAAAGGTACAGGGAGTGGACTGCTGAGGACTGGGGTAAAGTCATTTTCTCTGATGAATCCCCTTTTCGATTGTTTGGAACATCTGGAAAACAGCTTATTTGGAGAAGAAGAGGTGAGCGCTACCACCAGTCTTGTCTCATGCCAACTGTAAAGCATCCTGAAACCATTCATGTGTGGGGTTGCTTCTCAGCCAAGGGAATCGGCTCTCTCACAGTCTTGCCTAAAAACACAGCCATGAATAAAGAATGGTACCAGAATGTCCTCCAAGAGCAACTTCTCCCAACCGTCCAAGAGCAGTTTGGCGCTCAACAATGCCTTTTCCAGCATGATGGAGCACCTTGCCATAAAGCAAAGGTGATAACTAAATGGCTCAGGGAACAAAACATAGAGATTTTGGGTCCATGGCCTGGAAACTCCCCAGATCTTAATCCCATTGAGAACTTGTGGTCAATCATCAAGAGACGGGTGGACAAACAAAAACCAACAAATTCAGACAAAATTAAAGCATTGATTCTGCAAGAATGGACTGCTATCAGTCAGGATTTGGTCCAGAAGTTGATTGAGAGCATGCCAGGGAGAATTGCAGAGGTCCTGAAGAAGAAGGGTCAACACTGCAAATATTGACTTGCTGCATTAACTCATTCTAACTGTCAATATAAGCTTCTGTTACTCATAATATGAATGCAATTATATTTCTGTATGTGATAAAAACATCTGACAAACACACATAAAAACCAGAGGGCAGCAGATTATGTGAAAATATAATATTTGTGTCATTCTCAAAACTTTTGGCCATGACTGTACATCACATGACCATGGACTGTATATCACATCACCATGGACTGTATATCACATCACCATGGAGTATACATCACATGACCATGGACTGTATATCACATCACCATGGAGATGACCATGGACTGTATATCACATGACCATGGACTGTATATCACATTACCATGGAGTATACATCACATGACCATGGACTGTATATCACATCACCATGGACTGTATATCACATCACCATGGAGTATACATCACATGACCATGGACTGTATATCACATCACCATGGACTGTATATCACATGACCAAGGACTGATTTTTATTCACTAGAAGTAAGAAGAGTGAATGACAGCCAGCAGAGATCTAGAAAACTGTGAGGAATTGATACAGGAAGTATATTGAAAAATTGTACAACTTTTTATGATACAAAAAATTGCATTGAAAACAGAGTTCTCTAATTCTAGGTTCACACTAGCATCACCTATCCGTTGTTCTGGTCTGTCGGAGAACCAGAACAACAGACAGGTGGATCACTAAAATAGTGGTTACATGCAGAGCCCAGCGACTCCCACTGCACTGAGACTCCAGTGCAAATGTGAACATTGCATTAGATGTCAATTTCTCATCGGTTTTATGCTTCTCATCATGTATCTCCCTTCTACACCACAAATATTGGACGTCACTCGGTGGTATTATTCCATATCACTCCCCCATGTTAGGGTGATCCTAGAATTAGAGAACCTCTTTGTTTTCAATGAAATTTTTATTTTGCATAAAAAAGTTAATGCTCATTTTTTGTTTTGAGACATTTAACCCTTTCACTGCCAGGGGTTTTCAGAATTTTCTCTCTGTTCATAGTTTTGAGATGGACAATTAAAACCTAAATTGCAACATTAAAAAATCATACTAACCCCCCATACCTATATATTTTCTTAAAGTAGACACCTGCAGCATTGTCAGAATGCCACTTGGTACTGTATACGAACAGGCACCTTCATGCAATTTTGATTTAAAGTGTATGTTTTATAAAAAAAAATGCAAGTAAATGTATATTAGTTGCTAAAAGTGGAAACCAAACAAAAAGCTATATGTACCAAGCCTCCTAAAAACAAGAGTTCAATATGTGCAGAGTTCTCACTAAGGCCTACACCTGCATGCACATGTCTTCAGAAAACTGGAAGGAACAAAAATCTGCTTTGAAGCTGGAAATATTAAAAAAGTATCATCCTATAAAATGTAGAGACTACACTCCATGAAAAGCAAGTGAACCCCTAAATCCTATATATTTCTTGAAAGTAGCAACCTGAGGATTACATGTGTCTCAATGGGTTATCAATAGCTATGTCCACCTTCATGTAACTTTGTGCCAAATACAAATAATTTTTTGAAAACATGCACTAAAACATATATTTGCACCTAAAACTAGTGTTCAATCGTACATTCACACACAAAAAACATATAAAATAATAGATCAAGGTGTACACAATTTATATATACCGCAAACATCAACTACAACAAGAGCCCACACTCTCAAAAACACGGATACAGAAGACAAGCAAGATTTTGATGTTATTCACTAATATGTTAAAAATTTATACTTCACATAGCAAACTGTGACTGTGATACCAAAATCTAACTTTTTTGAGATTGCACAGCATACCATATATAAAAACACAGCTTAATATTTCATATATACAACCACCTTCATGCAACTTTGCAACAAACAGAGATTACAAGCAAAAATTGCATAAAATTTCCAATTTGCCACTAAAGTTCATGCTCAAGGAGTCCCTTTCTGCAAAAAATTGCAAGATGAGAGTAATTCATAGATACCACACATATATATATATATTTTTACAGGTGCAGGTGCTAAAAAAACGCCAAAATCGCAGAAATGCCAACTAATTTTATGCATGTAAATCAAATAGGAGCTTACATATGTGACAACTTGGGGGAATTAATCTGAAATGGCGGCAGACTCCTGGTCCCGACAGCAGTGGTTCGTGGTACTGGGCGCTGGAGAGATAGCATTCAGATGGTCCAAGTGTAAAATAAACGGGCTTTATTCAGCTTACGTGCAACATAACAAAACAACAAAAAACCTAGGCCACAGTTAGGGCTCTAACTGACTCCTTGAGCCCCTACCTAGCCTCTGGGGCAATTAGAAGCTTGACTTAGTCTCTGTAAGTCCTCTCTGGACCCCAGCCCTCTGGGGACAGACCGCCCTGTCTGCCTTTTGCTGGGTCCACCATTTCCTGCTTCCTGCAGGATACTCCAGCCTTCTGGAGTTACGCGCCCCCCACCCAAAGGCGTGGCTGAGAGCCTTTTCTGGCCTAGGCCTGGTTACATACTCACACATAGGAATATAATTTTCTATAAAAATTGTAGCAATTTATATGTTCATCTCTAGTGATAATTGTTATTGCTATTATATTAGCGTGTAACGGATATCGCTAGAGAGGCGTATATTACTCTAGAAAGATTAGGTATGGACAGGGTCAAATGTAAACTTTATTGATGACTTTGTGTATGTGTTGTCTTAGTGTTTGGTGCAACTCTTTTGGCGCTGCAATCTGGACGATGGTAAACGTCTGGGTCCCAGCGCCAATAAATTTCATGGTTATGTTCAGAGGGGTATTACATAAGAATATTGGCTCAGTGGGGTATTCTCTGTGTGAGAATCAGAGAGCATAAGTATAATATGCTCTTTGATTGCTAGCAGGGGGGATAACATTCTGTCCCTGCTACCCCCCCCCCCCATTCCCCGGGGTCACATACAGGTTATACAAAGATGATGATGATTTATCAACCTCTGTGCAGTCTGCAGCTCTGCTCCCCCCTGCCTGAGGCAGGAGGAGGGAGGACATTTTAGAGCCCCATATCTCAGGATCCGTTAGGGCTATGAAGATGAGAATCTCATCTTTAAAATGATACCAAGAACATCAACATCATAATAGCCCTTACAGATTTGGAGCAATCTGCTGTTAAAATGCTGTCGGGAATTGAGATCGTGAGGAATTGATACAGAAAGTATATTGGAAAATATATTAACTTTTTATTATACAAACAATAAAATGTGTCTCTCAATATTGGTCTGAAGTGGATAACCCTTTTAATTTTGTTTGTCACTGTGTAACATTCAGTTTCAGTCCCCAAAATGTAATTTTTATGAAGTTATAAAAAATGTTGAAAAGACATTTTCATACGAAAAATGTCTATACTATATAGTAGTTCTAAATTGTGAACATTGGGTACATTGTTAGTCTTCTTATTCTCATACACATTTGGACATCAGATGATAACACATTCATGCTATAAATATATTACCACTATCAGGCTGTGTTTAGACCTTCAGGTTTTTGATGCCAGAACCAGGAGTTGATTATAAGGGAGAGAAAACATAAAAGGACAATATTTCTATATTTTTCATTCCACTCCTGGTTTTTGCTTCAGTTACTGCACCAAAAAAAACCTGAACATGTAAACACACCCTCAAACTCCTAGAATCTCCTTTGCTTTGCAGCTCAAAGTTCAGTACTGGGCAGGGTTCTTTAATAAAGTTTTATGGGACAGCTATAGAAAGCGACCTGGAAGTAGTCACATCAACACACTGAGCTGTTCACAGGCATGAATTTTGGTAGTGGATGAATCTTCATACAACACAATCTGCAACACATCTGACATATATTACTAAACAACCTAAGGACGTGGCCCCACGTGGCGTATTTTTTTTTTTAAATCGCGGCGTTTTACAGTCAGAGCAAAGTGGATGGGATTCTACCGAATCCCATGCCCACTTTACGGTAAAAAATGCGCTGCAGACACGTGGTGAATTCCAAAACGGGCGCGGTTTTGGAAATCGCAGCATGTCAATTATACAGTACCTAAGGAAACGCCAGCGGTTTCCCCATAGGTATAACTGAAACAGAAAGTCCACAGAGGAAACCTCTGCGAACTTTCTGTCTAACGCACTGCGGGAAGAACCACAAAGCGTTGCCACTGCCGTTCTTCTGGCATCGCTTTTTGCTGCGGGACACCACGTGGGGCCTTAGCCTTAAACTGAAATATTGCATTATTTAAAATGGTACAGACAGCAGCAATGTCCTTTATTGCACTTTCCTCTCCAGAAAACACATTCAGGCTAGGGCAATAAAGTGCTGCTGGAAAATCCACGGTGGCAATCCATCGCGGTTTTTCCTGCAGTTCTCTGCAGGCTTTCTGCTTCAACTATAGCTATAGAAAAACTGCCGGCATTTCGTAGATATAATTGACATGATGCGATTTCCAAAACCACAACGGAATGGACTGAAATATATAGGAAGCACTTATACTTCTCTCTTCTACCCAATCCACTCCTTTTTTTGGCTCAAAAAACAAGCAGCAAAATCTGCAACAAAAAAGCTGCTTTTCCTCAACATGGGGCCTCAGTCTTAGGGTAAGGCCCCACGTTGCGGAAACGCAGCTTTTTTTGTTGTAGATTTTGTTGCGGTTTTTTGAGCCAAAACCAGGAGTGGATTGGGTAGAAGAGAGAAGTATAAGTGCTTCCTGCAAAGCTGCGTTTCTGCAACGTGGGGCCTCAGCCTTATATGGTCATTTTAGCAAACTCTGCATAAATCTATAAGTTTACCAACCTATCAGGCTCTTTCCCTCCTCCCTCTGCTTTTCTAAACTGCTCACTCACTATAAACTCACTGTTAAATTATCTGAGTCTTGAGAGACAAGACAGATTAGTTCACTGAAGTATCAGGATAGGGTAGTATTGTTGGGTCTGTTATTCTGATCTGACCTGACACCCATAAAATCTTTGGAGAGCGATGCAAGAAGAAGCTGCAAAGTGATAGCGAGGCAGAGACTTTGCTGATTTTAGTAAGTTTTCAACCTTACTCAGTTCCGGATTCACAGTAACGCTGCTCAGCATAGTCATGGTCATAGGCAGCAACAAATTGGAGCTGACTCACTGAGGTCTATGGGAGAGTTTTCTACACATGTACGGGGAGTAGATAAACTGTGACATCATCTATTGTCAGTAGTGGATACAGCAATGGCTCATCTGAGTTACCTACAGTGTTATTGTCTATTGCAATTCTGTCTGTGATGTAAATGAGGTGACTGCTGCAAAGAAAACCCCTACAGAATTGGCAAGTGTCAGTCTATCATTAGGTTTTGTGGGCAGAGTGAAAATGACAAGATTTAGTATTTTTTTTTTTTAATATACTGATATGGGAAATTAAAAATAAAATGATCAAAATAGACAACACATTTCCTATAAGAGACATCAGTTTGTATGATAAGATATTTATATCTAGTATGAGAGCATAATTTTGCAATCCACACAATTTACCAATTCTCCTCTCCACCACCCATTCATAGTGCTCTAGTATCCTTGTCTGTAGGTACCTCATGTGTCCCCTAAGCAAAGAACCCTGGTATGATATTGGCAACCTGTGTAACTCCTATCAGTATTCATTTTTATAAAATTTCCTTTATTTGCCTGTATTAACTGCAAATTGCAAGAAACTTTGACTTAGCAGGTAAAGAGATATCGCCAGCGTGGCCTGGAAATATTGTGTATGAGAATGCGAGTGTTAACAGGTATCAGAATGATGTCCCCTGCGTGTGGGTGTAATGTTTACATGTTTGCAGGTAACAGATTGTCTGTGTGGGTGTAAAGACCTCATATTTGCAGGTTTTCTGGATTTGTGTATGTACATTGTGACAATAATATTTGCTTCAATATTCACTGCAAAGATATTTTTCACGTGGATTCTGTAAGCAGGTCCAAAAATGTGAAATGAAATTACTGAGTAATATTGGTTCTCACAACATATCCTGACTTACTAACCTGGACACACTAACTCACAAAAGGCCATTTATCAATTGCAGAACCACAGTACTACAGTTTTGCAAGTATATATTCATTTGCAGAAATGCTGTTGAAGTCTACATATTTTGGGTTCTTTAACATAATAAAATCTCAGCTGGACATCAGATAGATCCATCTGAATAATAATGTTCAGTGTGCATCCACTTATATCAACTATGTAAGGAAAAGCTTGAGATAAGGAAGAAAAATGAGAAGCTTCCTCTCCTTACTGTGTTACAGAGTCTATTATCAAGAGGAACAGATAGACAGCAGGCTGGGCAAACTTAATTTAGTGCCAGAATTTCTAATCTAGCTGTGTAATAGCTTATTTCTTATGCAGTAAACCTCCCATAGCCTGGCACGCTCTGTACAGCCATTCACTCGGAGGACATTGTAACTTCCAGAGTCCTGACCTCTACAGGCCTGCCATGGGTCATCTGCAGCCCTTATAAAAGGACTTCTACAGTCATAATCTGGGAACTTTCCAAACAACTAGCTTTCCTGACAATTTCTGACAGCCAAATAATTCTGGATAAAGCTAGGACTACACTGAGGATTTTTGTACAGTAATAGATTAATTTGGACTATTTATTTGTGAAAATAAGAATCAAATAATCTAAGGCCTGTACCTAAGCCAAAGCAAGGCCTCCCAACCCTCCCAAATCCAGTAGGACAATAGATTTCAGACACTGTCCCCCTGTCCCAGGGAGCCTGATACAAGTCCCGATTTCATATGTATCTACTTCCTTGGTTGAATACTATGGTAGAGAAGGGACCTGTATGCGACCTGCTCCATCATGTCACCCCAGTTGCCTGCAGCTTTGTGAAGGCAAGCACGATGAAAGTTCACTAGAGGGCATCACTAGGGGCACTACTTCTGTGTGTGTGACTCTAAAATGGCATCTACTGTGCAGGTACAATAGAAAAGGCATTAGTATATTGAGTGGGAAGCACTACAGCAGCATAGCTCCCAACAGTCCCGATTTCACACTGCTGTCCCGCGGTCCCAGATAGCTTACAGTTTGTCCCGCTATACCCCTGAAGTGTTTTGCTGTTAACAAACTTTATTAGGGTAGGGTAAAGGCTAAATAATAGATGCTAAATCCTAGTGGGCTAAAGGACCTTTGATGACATCATGACCATGTGATCAGACTCTTGTGTGGGCGGAGCTATTCTGGATACTGCGGGACAGTGTGATGTTACACAGAAAGCTGGGAACGAGAGTGATCGAAGATAAGGAGAGAAGAGACAGCATGTGTGAGCAAGAGGGGGAACTGGGGACAGATGTAGGGGCAGTTAAACTGAAGGCAGATGAAGGGGGCAATTAAACTGGGGGAAGATGAACGAGCAAATAAACTGAAGGCAGATTAAGGGGGACATTAAGCTGGTGGCAGATAAAGGGAGACATTAAATTGGTGGTAGATGAAGGGGACAATTAAACTGGGGGTAGATGAAGGGGGCATTAAACTGGTAACAGATGAAGGGGGGACATTAAATTGGTGGCAGATGAAGGGAGACATTAAATTGGTGGTAGATGGAGGGGACAATTAAACTGGTGACAGATAAAGGGGGACATTAAACTGGGGGCAGATGGAGGGTGACATTAAACTGGGGGCAACTGGAAAAGGACAATAAACCGTGGGGGGTAGCTGGAGGGGGAAATGTCTGCCCCTAGTTGCCCCCAGTTTAATGTGCCCCTCCAACTACCCCCAATGTTTAATGTCACCCTCCAGCTGCCCCATAGTTTAATGTAACCCTTCAGCTGCCCCAGTTTAATGTCCCCCTCTAGTTTCCCCCAGTTGAAACTGGGCACCAGGAGAGGGGACTTCATACAGTGGGGCAATTGAAGGGGAACATTATAATGTGGGGGCATATAATGTTATGATGATTGTAGGAGCATTATACTGTGTGGGGAGCACAAAGAAAAATGGATGAGAATGGGCAGAGTCAATGTAGAAGTGGGTGGAGCTAAATTTACCATGGAGCGCATAGTGTGCCACATATTTTGTCCGTCTTTCTGTCCTTTGAAAGTTGAGAGGTATGCAGCAGGGTCCATACTGTGTAAGAGTGCCCCCTTAGTGTAGTGTGCTGCGGAATATGTTGGCGCTATATAAATAAAATGTATTATTATTATTATTATTAGTGTAGTCAGACCACAGTCTGATGTAAATGCTACTACTAGTCAGTCCACAGTCTAATGTAAATGCTGCTACTAGTCAGACCACAGTATGGTGTAAATGCTACTACTAGTCAGTCCACAGTCTAGTGTAAATGCTGATACTAGTCAGACCACAGTCTGATGTAAATGCTACTACTAGTCAGTCCACAGTCTAATGTAAATGCTGCTATTAGTCAGACCACAGTATGGTGTAAAAGCTACTACTAGTCAGTCCACAGTCTAATGTAAATGCTGCTACTAGTCAGACCATAGTCTAAAGTAAATGCTTTCTTTTTTTTTGCTGATAATAATTTTTAATTTGACTTCCAATATTTTTATTTTAATAGTTTTTTTATACACCCAGGTGATATTTTTTAACCTTGTAGATGCCAGTGAAGTATAATAATTGAGATTACGTTTGAAAGGAAAATGAACAGGATATTCTTGATTCATTTATCATAAACTAACATCAGACTGACCTAAGACTGCATAAACTGGCATACAGAGACAAAAGGGTAGCAATATTTAGTTTGTAGGAAGCAGGCCAGACAGGTTTCACTTAGAACATAAAGGTGGAGCTTTTTTATTTTTGTTTGGCATTAAAAACAGGGTAAATGTATACGGCAGCCGTGTATGTTTTCTTAACATGCACAACTTGACAAACCACATTCCAGGACCACAGACCTGATGTGAATCATTGTAGGTCAGTGACAAACAGTCCCTGCTGGGCATCATCCTCCCACCTACCTACTGAACTATAGCAGGAAAATAATATTCCTCCCACACATCCAAAATCAAGGACGGCCAAATGCTGTTATGTTCTATTCTCTAAGGCCAAGCCGCTCACAAGACATGAAATCAACCAGTTCCTACTCTTGTGTATTTCACTCTATGTGATGTGCTT
The DNA here is from genome assembly GCA_947044405.1 of Leptodactylus fallax. Lineage (NCBI taxonomy): Eukaryota > Metazoa > Chordata > Amphibia > Anura > Leptodactylidae > Leptodactylus > Leptodactylus fallax. Next base: position 6,829,853 of record CAMRHE010000029.1, on the reverse strand, counting down.
TGTAGATTATTAGCCAGACCTTCAAGCTTTGCAGGAGGGATATCTCTATTGCTCTACATGTTTCTACCTTTTTTTTTCTGAAAGATTCAGGTTTGCACACTCTAAACATTGCATATGCAAATAACACACAGCAATAAAGTATTATTATTTATGTGTATGTAAACAAAAAGTGACGCATAAATTGAAATATACAGTACAGTGAAAAAGTATTTGCCCCCTTACAGATTTCTTTTGTTTTTTGTTATACTTACATTTTTCAGATTATCAAACAAATTCAGACAAAGATAACCTGAATGAATACAAAATGCAGTTTTTCAATGATGATTTTATTTATTAAGAAAAAAAAAACTATCCAAACCAACCTGACCCTATGTGAAAACGTAATTTCCCCCTAAACCTAATAACTGGTTGTGCCACCCTTGCTGGCCACAACTGCAATCCAGAGTTTGCGATAAATGGAAATGAGTCTTCCACATTTCTGTGGAGTATTATGGCCCACTCTTATAAGCAGAATTCTTTAAATTCAGTCATACTGGAGACTTTTCGAGCATGAATGGCCTGTTTAAGGTGATGCCACAGCATCTCGATCGAATTTTAGTCCAGACTCTGGCTAGGCCAGTCCAAAACCTTAATTTTGTTTTTTTGTCCAGCCCTTTAGAGGTGGATTTGTTGGTTTGCTTTGGATCATTGTCCTGCTGCAGAACCAAAGTATGCTTGAGCTTAAGGTAATGAACTGATGACCAGACAATCTCCTTCAGGATTTACTGTTAGAGAGAAGAATTCATGGATCCATCAATTACAGTAAGTCGTCCAGGTCCTGAAGCAACAAAGCAGTCCAGGCCATCACACTACCACCACTGTGTTTGACTGTCGGTATGATGTTCTTTATCTGAAGTGATGTGTTAGTTTTAGAAAGATGTAACGGTACCCACACATTCCAAAAAAGCTCCTCTTTTGTCTTGTCAGTCCACAGAATATTTTTCCAAAAGTCTTTTTCTTTTGGATTATTAAGAGGTTTTTGGCATATGTGAGAGGAGCAATTGTGTTCTTTTTGGTCGGCGGTGGTTTTCACCTTGGAACTCTCCCTTGGATACCATTTTTGCCCATCCTCTTTCGTTTTGTTGAATCATGAACACTGACCTTAACTAAGGTAAATGAGGTCTGAAGTGCTTTAGATGATGTTCAGGGCTCTTTTGTCAACCTCCTGCATAAGTCGTTCATGCACTCTTGGAGTAATTTTGGTAGATCGGACACTCCTGGGAAGGTTCACTACTGTTCCATGGCTTTGTAACCTTTCCCAAACTGATAGATGCCAATGATTTTGTTTCTTATCTGTTCTTGAATTTCTTCAGATCAGGACATAACATGTTGCTTTTTGACATCTTTTAGCCTACTTCAGGCAATTCATTGAAGAACAATAATTTTTTTTTCACATAGGGCCAGGTTGTTTGGGATAGCCTTTTCCCTTAATAAATGAAATAATTTAAAAACTGCTTTTAAAATTTGTTTGATAATGTGAAATATTTAAATGTGACAAATGTGCAAAAACAAAAGAAATCTACAAGGGGGCAAATACTTTTTCACAGCACTTAAGTTGCAAACTATATGATATTCAAAAAAATACATGAGACAAAAACCTAAACAAAGTGTCCAAGACAGTATATCACAAGGCATTATGGGAAAGGAGCTGGGGAGCTCATGCGCCCTCTGTTGGATGTAACAGATCCTCAATTTGCTTTTGACTCACCGAGCCTTGAGACAGCAAAAGGGATTTTAGCCAAGCCAATTTCACTTATCTGCATACAGCGCTGTTTCCGGATTGTTGTCCTTCATCAGTACAGAGCAAAGTGAATTGGCTGGCTTAGTGGGAGGCAATGAGTGGGTTAGGGACAAGAATCTCTCACATTGAGGAGAGCACCAGTGAAGGTGTGTAGTATAAGCATCAAAAAATGGAAAATCTCTAAAGTCTCATAATAAAGTCCACAAAAAGACCTCAGCAATTAAATACTTCCTATAATAAAACCTATCTCACTCTATCTATATAACACAATTTCACAGATGATCACAACAGTGCCATCCATAAGTGACCCTGCCAGAGGTTTAACTTAAAGCTCGTGGGCCAAATGCAAAATCCGTGAGGGGGCTCCTACCTACCTGCCATTTAAAATAGTGATACATTTTATGTGGCAGAGGGACCTTCAAACTGTATAACAATCCAACAGATCCACAGCTTATCATACTATTACTATAGTACATTCTGGGTATCTTTAACCCCTTCCCGCAATAGTCATTTTTCTTTTTAGTGTCTCCGCTCGATCACAGTGATGCCAAATGTAAAAAAAAAAACTTTGTAAAAGTACAAAAAATTCTGGCACTTTTTGTTGCAGGGAATCTTAATTTATTTATTTTTATATGTAAGCTAGGGAAAGTGGGTGTGATCTGAATTTTTATATTTTGTCGAGTTTTTTATTTATTTTAAAGCATTTATTTTTACACCCTTATGATGTTTGAACACCAAAGGGTTTGATCGCTCATACATTTTACTGCAATACTACTATACATCAGTATATTGCTGCCCATGGCAGCGTGTGATAGATTTTTTTTTCTGTTTTCTGATGACAGGCCTGGGATCCTTCAATAACCAATTTCTGCCCCCTGATAACTTTTCTGGGGCAGCAATCAAGTCCAGGCCACTACAGTTTATCTGCTTCATTCACAATTAAGTGAGAGATCTAACAGCTGCGACTGTTTCAGAAACTGGTTGTGACTGTTAACAAGTGTATAATACAGCTGACACCCACTGTGTATGGAGAGGGCCTCATTCCTGAGCCCTCTCTTTATACCCTGTTCAACAGACACCAAGATGCTGCTGAATTTATGTACCAAGAGCCAAGCTAACTTAAAGGGGTTTTCTAGGCAAAAAATGTTTTTTGTTTTTTTTTTTTTAAAAAAGGTCTGTTAGTGCTATTAATGGGTTAATAAATGCACCCAAATACCTTTAGCAGTATTTTGAGTGATTACTGTGTTTCTCTGGGAGCTCCTGGCATCTTCTGCATTTGTTTACACAGTGTAGCTTCCTGCTTCCTAATGCATCAAGATATTTGTAGGCTCAACTTGTAGGCTGACTCGCACTCTCCCTCTCACTACCTCCCCCTCCCTCTCACACCCCCTTCCTGTCTCTCTAGATATCCCGCCCACTACTAGCCCTTCCCGGCATGCACAACAGTCCCGGCGCTGCACAGTAGAGGTGGATTGCTGGCTGCAGAGCAGAGAAGAGGGAGGAGCCATCCCGCAGGAGGAAATCTGAAAGGAAGAGATGTAAGTATGATGGGGTGGAGTGGGGGAGTAGTTGTGAAGTTCCGTTTCCGGAAACAGGAAAACGGAACATCACTGGTAACCAGAAAATGTCCCTGCAACGGTCACATGAGCACATCCAGGCGGTCTGGGGGCAAGATCGGGGTCCTGACAAAGCTGCCATGTCATTTTTAATGCAGAGTGAAGGCAGTAAAAACAAAATGCAAAAAAGTATGATAGAATTGTGTGTTATTTCACATGGACCTCAAATAACGTAAATAAAAGCTTATCAAAACATTATATGAACCCAAAAATGTGGTGGCAAATGAAATTACAACTTGTTATGCAAAGAATAAGCCCTCACTCACGCTATGTCAATAGAAAAATAACAAAGCTATGAATTTTGGAAGACTGGGAAGGAAAATATGAAAAAAGTCCCCGAACATTAATGTACAAACTACCCTGTGTTCTTAAAGAGTTAAGGTATGTTCACGCTTGCACTGTGCCTTTTTTTTCATATCCTATCACTGGTGCCCAACATTAAGGCTATATACAGATGATCAGTCCAAATAGGACCTGTTTTGAGTTTTACTTCTGTGCTCACAGCCCCATTCACTGATACACCCATGATAATACATAGGAGTGTGTGTAGAGCTATTAGAATATAATGGGTTAATGTTACAGCACAGCTAGCATTCTAAAAGAAAACACATACGTGAGTATGGCGTTATTATAAGGTCTCCAATCAGATTCCAATGTAGAGTTCGACATTTTTCAGTTACAACAGTATCAGTTTTTTTGTCCTTTAAGTAATTACAACTGACACAAAAACTAATGGGAAAATGCATCAGTTGTCATCAAGCTTTTTCACAAATTTCTACTCCAAAATCATCAGTTGGCATCAGTTGTTGTCAGAGTAAACCATCAGTATTTACAATGTTTTTTCCATAAAAAGGTAGTCTAGGCTCTGAAAATGAGCCAACTTCAGCATGGGGGCTAATGCAGGAGGCAATATATTGTATGGGGCCAATATACCATGTGGGGGGTCAGTAAATGGGGCAATATACTATGTGTGTAAGCCAGTAAAGGAGGTGTTATACCATGTGGGGGCACTAAACGGATCATTATACGGGGAGTAGAGGAGGGGGGTGGTGGTCACAGGTTTGCCATAGGACTTTCCTACTTACACCCCTGTATATGGGTACTGTATAATCCACAAACAGCTATATAGAACCCAAATTATTGCCATACTTTGCCCACTTTTGGCTAGTTATGTCCAGTGAATGAAAGAGTAGGGCAGGTTTATTAAGACTGGTGTATCGTATGCCAGTCTTAATAAAGTCCCCAACTCTTGCAGGGACTGAGAGGGGCTGTGACCTCTCCATAAATCAGTCGGACATCCCTGCGCCAACTGGTGCAGATTTCCAGAAAACTGGCGTGAGTTATAATGAATCTATTGGGCCAAGGTGTCCCCTCCACCTCACATTCGTGCAGTCGGGGCTTGTGGTGCAAGTTTCGTGCCCCATATTGAACTGAATAGAGTGTGTAACTTGCTAGTGAATGGAGCTACCAAATAGCATTGAGTTTTTTTAACTGTAGATTGTATTTACACACTGAAATGGATATGCTAGAAGTCCTACCCAGTGACTTCCAGTGCTTGGTAGGGCATTTAGTAACGTGTATAGATTCCTTATTTTGCATCTTTATTTTCAATAAGTTCAATTTTTATTCATTATGCAAATTAGGGTGGAAGCGCCACAAGGATGGTTCCATCCCCAGAAAATACACTGGGTCTTGCTAGCAAGAACTGCCTTGCAGGACACTGTCTGTGGTTCCAGCATCACTACTGCATACCTTTCAATTTTCAAAGGACAGAAAGATGGACGGAATGTGTGGCCCAACCACTCCTGTTTTGGCTCCGCCTATTCCCATCCAATTCTCTTTGTGCCCTCACACAGTATAATGCCCCTACAGTCACCCTAACATGATATGCCCCCACATTATAATGTCCCCCTCTAGCTGCCCCCAATTTAATGTTCCCCCTCCAGATACCACCAGTTTAATGTTCCTCTCCAGCTGCACCCACAATATTATGTTCCTCTCCTGGTACCATCCAAACAAAAAAGAAAACTAATATTCACCTCACCCTGCTCCCTTGTTGTTCTGTCTGAAGTCTCTGCTCCCAGAGGCTTCAGGGAGCTGCAGGTGTGATGTGAGTGATGTCATCACTTTGCGCCTACAGTTCCCGGAGAAGATAAGGAGTACGAATGGTGAAGCAGAGAGCAGACGGCTCGCTGCTTCACCATTGTATTCAATGGTTACATCAGGGACATACCTGCAGCTGACTGCGACAGCAGATGGCCTCCTCTCCAGCCTGCAGTCCAGTCCATCCACTTTTTACTTTTATTTTCACTGTCACCGGGTGCTGCAGAAAAGTAGATATGGCAGCACTGTCATGGCGTTGGACCTCTGAGTGAGTGAGATAGAAAAATGCTATTAATTACCTGTGCAATGCGAGCTAGCTTTATTATAGTCAGTCAACCTCTATAGCACAGGTAATTAAATACCTGTGACATTGGGGAAAGAAGGGGCGGAGCGACCTGGGTAGCCAAACGTTGCCTCTGATCACATCCGGGGGTCGTAACGTCGCTGGAACCGTCTGGTCTATCAACAGGAACCCCAGGACCAGGTAAATGAATAAATACTCACTGGACAACCACTTTAACAAATTTACTAAGCAACCTAAGAACTTTCAATACTCAAAAATGTGGATAATGCAGCATGAAGCATGATGGCACATCTGTAACTTAATATAATCCCTCATTGGAAAAAAGTACTATAGAAGTTTAATTTCGCAATGTAAGAATACAGTCCTCAGTATCATGGAATAGATGACATTATAAATATCAATAGAGTATGGCCATACAAATATGGCATCCTATACGCATATACAGACAACCCCTTCAACAGACCTGAGCTGCCATCAAATTTATCAGTTAATATATTGGATCATTAATATCACCTGTACTTAGGATGAGAAAGGACATGGCTGAACAAACATGTATATATTTACATGGGGTTAATGTTATTTTGCTGTAAGAAGGCGTCTAAGCCTTTTTTTGAAGCTGTGACCAGCTAGTAAGATTATTCCATAGATTTACAGTTCTTATGGTAAAGAAGCCTTGTTGGCTCTGGACAATCTTTAACTGATGACCTATCCTAATGATAGATCAATTAATAAATCACACAAAAAGCCCTTCAATCATGTACCTCCTTAGAAGTTTCTGCTCAAGACTACATAGATTTAATTCTTTTAACCTTTCCCCATATCTCAGGTCCTCCATGCTCTAACCCAGGGAATCTATGAACTGGTGGTTTACAATTGGGCGATCCTCAGACAGGCAGAATAATTTTAGGTTATAGGTATGGAATTACTGCCTTCCCATTGTTAGATTCCAATGGAGTGAAATAGCATTTGTTCTCTACCATATGGAAAATCAGTGTGTAAATTCTTTGTATAATCATACCCAACCATAATTAGATTTCCACCCAGATCCTAGCAGAGTAATAGAATGTGAACCCATTATTACATAGGTATATAAAGCCAACTTAATATGGTCCATAAACAGGCTCGCTGCAGACACCTACAGTATTTACTGCATGGTGCTGTAGGGGTACTGAGCACGGGTTAAATGATAGAAAATAGCTTGGCTTGCAGTCTCTGAGTGGGCTGCCAGAGAAATAGCACATTGTGCTGGGAATTATTCCTCAATTGGAACAGTAAAGCTCGAGGGAAGCTGAGTGTTTTCCTAAGAGGGAACAGCCTTAATGATAAAACACTTTGTACTTTTCCTCTAGACCTATAAAAAGACCTGGGCCACTTCATTTTTGCCTTATTTAGGAAAAAAAAATCTTTCCTTTTCATTTAATCACAGGAACAATACATTATTTATGGTGGAGAGCCGTAGTGGCGCTGTGACTCCCTACGTAACTGAGGAATAATATGAGTTAATAAGAAGCTGTAAATGAGTAATTAGGTTGTAAGAAGACGCACGACATTCAGTGCTGTGAAGCAGAGATATGCTTCCATTACGGAATGACTGCAGGATTGATGACTTATGCATCTGCCATGCCTGTAATGACAGGGTACCTACCTACCGATTTCCAAAGGACTCCGTAACACAGCATCCACAAATTGCTATGGGTTCACACTCAGGAGCATAACTAAAGGCAAAAGTTCAGCTTGGATCCTCCTGCAAAGTTCTCCTTACAACCGTCAGCCATATCCCATCTGTACATTTTGGTGACATTTACATTTTCCTTTCCGACCACACAAGCTTGCCAGTATTCCCCTCTGCTGTTAAGGTATGTTCACACCGAGTTTTTTGAGACGGAATCCGTCTTTCCCAATCATTTTAATGGAGTCAGTAGCAGATTTTTTTCCTCTTGGCCTTTTTCAGTGTCATGACCTATCTTCTGGTGGATACCCTCTTCCAAAGCCAATCGAAATGAATGTGAAGTGGAAAAACCTGCTAGCGTTTTTTCGACATGGCCTTTTGCTGTTTTTTTTTTTTTTTTACAAAATCCTCCCATTAATTTCAATGGGCTTTACAATCCGTTGGGAGACGGATTTTTATGCATATTCTGCCTTGAAATCTGCCTGCAAAACCTCTGTGTGAATTGATCCTCAGTGTCACATAGTAATCGCATCCCCCTTTGTGCCACAGTCTCCCTCCGCAGAATACATCCTTGACTATATGCTGCTGAACAAATGCAATTCATGGTATTAAAAGGTTTATTTTCTCCTTTCTGACAGTTTAAGGCTTTGTATCATAAATCTTCTTCACCTGTTTCACTGCAGTGCAACAGAGGGCAATGATCATAAACTTACTGTGCACAGACTGTTAGCAAAGAAAATTTTGAAAGGAGATGAAAGAAGTTAAATCAGCCTTAGTGAGTTAAGGGCACCCTTGGGCCCCCTAGATTATATGCCCAGTTGCAGCTGCAAACCACTGGGACCCCTATAGTCTAAACCTTCACTTTATCATTGTGAGTCTCTTACAGGGGTATGCCACAAAGCTGCTGTACTTCAGTTATCTCCAGCGCTCCAATGGAAGTGAATGGAAGAAAGTATGCATCCTGTTCAGCAGGAGCAAGTCTACATTTAGTACAGCAGCATTTACAACAGGGGTAAAACGTGTTCTCATGATCAATAAGGGTCTCAGATCCCCATGATCCGCTATTTAACCTTTTAAATTGAATCCAATACTGTAGTACAGAGGCATTATAAAACATCAAATCAAGTGTGAACTTGGCCTTCAGTTTCCGTAGCAGGATCAGAAATGTTGTAGATACTTAAAGGGGTTGACCATGGAAAAAACATGACTGCGGACTTCCAACAAATTCAGCACTCCTGTCTACAAGTTGTGCATGGTATTAAAGTTCAGTTCCATTCACATTAAAGAAGCTGCACAGCAATACCACACACAACCTGTGGACCGTTGTGGAAAAATTCTGCCAGTTTTTATCCTGGGCAACTCCGTTAAAAAGGAGCAGATGACCTTTAGGCCTCAAACACATGTCCGTATTGTGGCCTCACTTTGTACACAGCACCAATAAGGCATCCATAGATGTGCCTGGGGCCTTTGATATGCCCCTCTATTCCTCTTATTTCATGCAGAGGCATACTTAGTTTCTTTCTGGCAGATTTTAAAGGAATCCAAAAAAAAATAAAAAGTCACAGCATTCTCCTTTGGATGATATGTATGAAAAGTTCTGTACACCTAGGCACCTGAACACGTTGGAATCTGCAGCACTGAGGGTTAAATCATTTTCAGGATTAGGCCCAGTTCATTCATTGAATTTTGCTAAAAAAAAAATTCATGCAGTTTTGTAGCCAAAACTAAGAATAGATTAAAAAAAAAAAAAAAGCATACTCTGAAAGGTTTCAATTCAGCTAGGGCTCAACCACATCATGGTAATATCGTGTCAATTTTCACAGCAATTTTCAATTTTTCTATGAGAAAAAAATATCTGCAAAAAACTTTAGTTTAGGGCTACACTGAGACTGAGTTTTTTTTTTTTTTTAAACCTCAGAAAATTATTAAACATGAAAAAGTGAAGATATCTAAAGATATTTATATCCTGCTCTATGAAGTAACAAAGTAGCTACTACTTTCCAAATCGGCAGAAGCACCATTAAATTTAGGTTAGTAAATTGCCCGAACAGAATTATTTTCAAGAGATTTTAGAGTCCCAGTGTGTTGCTGTGAATAGCGATTTCTGGGCAATTTGTTATAGTTGACAAATAAAAACTTTTACTCGTACTCTTACTGTTTGGATACAAGTCACACACTATAAATATATATACATACATACAGTATATATATTTATATATACAGTGGGGAAAAAAGTATTTAGTCATTTTGGTGTAGGTGTACAATTTTTTTTTCTGGTGTCCTTCCACAGCTCTTTGGTCTTCACCATAGTGGAGTTTGGAGTGTGACTGTTTGAGGTTGTGCACAGGTGTCTTTTATACTGATAACAATGTCAAACAGGAGCCATTACTACAGGTAATGAGTGGAGGACAGAGGAGCCTCTTAAGGAAGAAGTTACAGGTCAGTGAGAGCCAGAAAACTTGTTTGTTTGTAGGTGACCAAATACTTATTTTCCACCATAATTTGCAAATAAATTCTTAAAAAAATCAGACAATGTGATTTTCTAGATATGTTTTCTCATTTTGTCTCTCATAGTTGAGGTCTACCTATGATGACAATTACAGGCCGGCCTCATCTTTTTAAGTGGGAGAACTTACACAATTGGTGGCTGACTAAATACTTTTTTCCCCACTGTATACGCACACAAACACTATATAAATACCTAAACGAAACTGCATAAAATCTGCAAAGTGTAGGGCAGGTTACTACTTGCAAGCAGGTGTACAAATGAGTCACTGCTTCCCCCTGTGCTGAAACCTTCCTTGCCACTCTTTCCACTTCTACCAACTGCTAATTCTTTAATGTTGGTATCTAGTGGACATCTAGAAGAATCTCTCAGCACCAAGGATGCTAGGAACCTGAGACATGGCCAGAAATGGCAGCCAGCTCCTGAATAACAGAGGGAAATCATCTGGCAGTGGCATTCACAGGTCAGCGCCATATTTCAACTTTAAAGAATTATTTTGGGAAACCATGGGCAAAGTTTATTGCATATAACATGTGGAATGTCACAATATGTAATCTCTATCATCTCCAAGTGATGACAGTCTGGTTTATACATAGTACATTTGTACCTTTATGTCTTCATTCCTGGTTTGTCTGGGAAACCCAGCGATAGTTGTAAGTATTCTATTGGGGTGATAGAATACTGCCCACCATAGTATCAGACACTTCTTTACTCTGACTAGCACTATTATAAGGGCACTATAGTTCCATTGCCATGGTCTTTGTGGACAGTAAGACAGAAAATGATAATGTTATTACTAAACACTTTGATGGCCTAATGGAATAAAGTTTCAGCCAAAATTGATGAAAACAACTTTTACTAACACTAAGGATACAAATACATAGTTTGGCAGCCACAGTTAATTAATTTTTATATCATATATATTATACAGCTGCATAGAAATATCCTAATCCCGACTGTGTTTTCCACAAGTGATACAGTATGTCTGGAAATAATGTAGATAGCACTGCAGCCTTAGAATCTCCTCTTCCATATGACACAAAAGCAAGGTTGTACGCTTTATAATGTCCGAGATACAACTGATTGAAGTGACCCTCCACTACCCTCAGTTTCTCTGCATGTTACACACACAGTACTCCATACACAGTAACATTCAGTGAGAGGCAGAAACAGCTCTCAATACAGAAACAAGGGAAAAGTGAAAAAATGCAGGATTTCACAGAAAGGAGCCAGAATTTGTTAATAAAGTATATTACAAAGTTTATTAATGACACAAACACTGCCAGAAAATCAAAAGTTGTCCGAAAGCTTAGTTACGCTTTAAGTATTAAGTATGGGAAATTACTAAATAAATATAATGAAAGCATTAATAAAGGAGAGCATGGTAGATTTGTACTATATGGAAACTGTACTAAGGTCCTCCATGTATACGTCTTATCATACATAGTGCTGTCTCTATTCCTGTACTAGTGATCACCCACACTCAGTGGGCAGGACTTTGGCCACGAGTGGTTGTCAGACCGCGTTTCACTACCATTCCAGTTTCTATGACTTTATACTTTATGATCATTGAGCCATCTGATAAAAAGTATGTCACTATACTCTAAATATAATCCACTATATATCAAATGTAAGACTACATATTCCAGGATTTTTATATAACAAGTCATTTTATATTGTGTTGCTCTTATGGGCATTGTTTCACTATTTTGTAACAAGAGGAAACTGTAAAATCAGTCAAGGCAAAAGTTAAGTTAAAGAAGATAGTTTCCTGTTTGACATAACGGTTGGTTACAAAGACGTCTGATCAGATAGAGCCACTCTAAGAATACATCCTCCTCCTTTCATGCGTTACCCTTCATCACTATCACTCACACAGCCCACGCATATATAGTCAGTCTTAACACCACACAACAAACCTCAAAGAAAAATAAAGTTTTGCTTCGCTAGAAAAGAGAACTAGGTTGCATGAGTCATATACAGACGTATCAATGGGGCACTGATGTTAGATTGTTGGCAGATCTATTGTCTATGGGGCTTGGCAGACTACTGCCAAAGGGTTAGCCTTAGGGAGAAACTATTATGCAAGATATGTTTTGGAAGCCATCTTACTGTACTAAAATAGCACTAACACTCAGCTAGGCCCTGCAGGAATGCAGGCGTATAGATATAGGACAAAAGGGATGGGAATACACGGTAATCGCAGAAACTAGAAATACTGCACCAAATGAAGAAATAGAAGTAAAAACATTGCTGATATGGACTGGGGCCAGAGAGAGGACCATCATTCCATGGGGCAGGTGCAAGAGAGGAGATTCCCAGAAAGGAGATCAGGATTATATGAAATTTATGAGGTCAACTTGAAGACTAGAGCTCAATCTAAGCCCTCCAAGTGTGGACAAATTGTTTGTGAAGCTCTGAAGTGTTTGTTGTAAGATACTCCATTCTATGTACAAAGGAGACTACAGTGAACCATTCTTTAATGAAGGGCGGTTCCTGACTATTTCATTGCTGGCAGAAAACATTTTTTTTTTGCAATCTGTATGAAAAAGCTAGCTAGTGACCTCTTGTATTTGGAAAAGCCTGTTGGGAACATAAAGAGGAGAAGCGCCTCCAGTGTGGGCATGAAATGTGTAAAGGCAAGGATATACACCCAGTATTTGTTTATTGGTGGGTAAGTTTGTCTGCAATAAGAGCTTTATATACAAACAGAAAACTACAAAGCCACTGAGATCTGTTAAGGGTTTTCTGCAACTCCATCTGCCACGCACAACAAAAAGAAGGAAGTGTATCAGAAGAGTTGGTGAGCAGAAGACTGTATTGTATAGCATGGAGCTGGAGGGAGGGCGACGATATTAGACACATTTGTTGACCCTGATTTAATGGAGGGACAACAATGTTTTAGTTAGGCGTAGTCATAGGATGACATAGGTTGGTGCAGTTCTGCAGGGCCTGTAAAGGGGCTAGGGCCGTGCCCGAGAGGACATGGTAAAATATAGGGGAGTGTACTTTGTTCTGGCTAGAAAGCAAAAGGATGATAGTCCTGGTCAAATTGCAGAGTTATCCGTGACTGGGAACAAGGAAGCTGCAAAGTCTATCAAAGAGTTGACTTGTGGGCATACTTCAAGATATGAAAGTATTGTATGTACTAAAGGACATAGACCACATAAAATAATCAGTGATACTATGGGTCCAGGGGAGGGGTGTGAAGACTTTGGGGCAAAGTGCTTGAGAAAACTGGATCCAGAATTTATGGGGTGCAACTATGGCGTATATATATTTAAAGGGAGTCTGTCACTATGCTCAGTAACAAACCATCCACAGTGCATTGTAGGAGACTCAATAATAATCAATAACCTTCGGTACAATTATGGTGCTGTCTTCCATTTTTTTCATCTGCCTTATCTAGTAACCTAATGCGCCTATTAAGATTGTGAGCAACTTCCCGTCTGAAAACGGCCATTTGTATGGCAAATGAACTTGTTATATGATTTTGATCATTTTCTATATTGTACACAAACATGCACAGATATGGTACAGCACAGACTCGCGTTAGTTCGTCATTTTCCCAATTTATTTCTTTGATTTAAAGTGGTTTTCTAAGGTAAATAATTGGTGACCTATCCTATCCTATCCTACAGCCTATTCAGTACTTACCAAGCAAAGTGCCATATATTTGTGCAGTGGCTGTGCTTAGTAGCACAGCTCAGCCCACTCACTTGAATGGGACTGAGCTGTCATCAGGCCATGTAATGGATGAAAGTGACATCACATGGCCTGTGAAGCAGAAACTCAGGAATCGCAGATTGTGCTTCAAACAGCTGATCCATAGGGATCCCGGGTGTCATCTTAGGCCCAAAGTGTCATTCTAAGGATAAGTTATCAGTAAAAGTTCTGGAAAACCCCTTTAAGAAGTTAGTCTGTGCACAATTACAGTACAGAAAATGATCAAAATCTTATAACATGGTCATTTGTTCTTAATCTTGATAGACTAGATAAGGCAAGTAAAAAGAAGGAAGACAGCACCATAGCTGTAGTGAAAGCTACAGATTCATGAACAACAATGGGGAGGGACCTTCTCCCTACAATCGAATCAAAGAATGATGTGGCATGATGTGAGTGATGGCAACAGTATCACTTTTGGTAATAAGTTTTTACTGATCCAACAAGATCATATCATCACAGGTAATGGATCTTGAGATGATACTTTACAGGAGATGAGCAGTCACTGACATATCTGGATACAATGTCCATATACAGTATAACATGGATTTAGGGTTTAACATGAATAAACAACAGAATGAGGAGTAAAGCTTTGAAACAAACATTATGAGAAGTGAGAACACAGATGAGTTCTAATTGAAAGTCTCAATTACAAAATTATTAATGTAATTACACTCATTAACTGTATTAGCCCTTTGTAATAGTTCACAGTAGAATGCATAAATTACAGTTGTTATACTTATTCTGCACATTTTGGTTAATGGAGAAAGCTGTCAATGTAATGAGCTATTATTCATTAGGGAATCCTTAAGGCCAAGTTCACACATACATATATCAAAAGCCTACAATGTGTTGCATGCTGACACAATGAAGGAAAACCTCTGTGAAAAGTGAGTGGGGTTTGTTGAAATTGCAAATTTCAGTGGGGATTCTGCAACTAAAACTCTGCAACAAATATGAGATATGTGAGAAAAGGCTTAAAAGGTCATAACACTTTTGCTCTGTGATTAAAACACCATTTAGTGTCTGCAGCCTCTATGCATACCCGTGCGTCTCCATGGTTACTGACTACAAACAAACTCTGTGTAGTCTGATCCTGCTGTCATACTGCCATCCATATATCCTTTTCTGCTTGATAACAAGAATGACAGCAAAGAGTAGAGGACTGGTCACATGACTGAATGATCACTGTAGTCTGTTACCATGGAGACATAACACTACATAGGAGCTGTAGACACAATATGGTAGGATATCTGGTAGAGGTATGCATACCCTCTAATTAATTTCCCCAGAGGTGTCTGTTCTGTAATGACCTACTGTTCAGAGACCAATGTCTAAGGCTGCATTAGACACATAGATTTTTTATTTTCTTTTTATCCGAGCACTGGTCAGTGACAAACCGCGCTGATCAGCACCACCCTATTATACAGGCTGATGTAGTGTATGTGCAAGGGGAAAAGTGATAAAGCTATCGTTTCCCTGACATGTACTTTCTTTGCCAGCAGCAGGCCCTTATCAGACAGGGTGATGTGCTGCAGGCTATCAATGATTTTTTGTTCCGTTGAAAGCAAGTTCTCATTCATTGGGTTCTCAGCGGCACTATTAGACAGGGCTATTGTTGGGAATGACTCGTTCTGCACTGGCCTATTACACAGGCTGATTTAGAGCATGTGCAGGAGGAATGATCGATAAAGCAATCGTTCTCCTGACATGTCCTTTTATTGTTTGCCAACATCACAGCCCTTAATAAATAAGGCGATGGTGCTGTCGACGTACAATCATTTTTTTGTCCCACCGAAAGCAAACGCTAGTTCATCGTTTGATCAGTGATACTATTAGATAGGGTTTGTGGCCAATAATACTCCTGAATATTTCCCTGTCTAACAGGACCTTAAGAGAGTGTGCTAGTGCGGGATCGGTGGCTCAAACTGATAATGGTCGCTAGCACTTCTGGACACTAGTAATCCATACACAACACTGGAGGGTGGATAAGTAAATACCAAGTTTTTTTAAGCTGAAATGCAACATTCTGAGCATGTAGACAACATAAAACACAATGCTTGTTTAACTGAATATGTAACCTGTAATATGACAAGTCTGACACACTAGCCTCATTGCACCCAAGAAGCAATAACTACTGTACAGTCATGGCCAAAAGTTTTGAGAATGATACAAATATTAATTTTTACAAAGTCTACTGCTTCAGTTTTTCTAATGGCAATTTGCATATACTCCAGAATGTTATAAAGAGTGATCAGCTTAACAGCAATTACTTGCAAAGTCAATATTTGCCTAGAAAATGAACTTTATCCCCCAAAACACATTTCAACATCATTGCAGCCCTGCCTTAAAAGGACCACCTAACATCGTTTCAGTGATTGCTCCATTAACACAGGTGTGGGTGTTGATTAGGACAGGGCTGGAGATCAATCTGTCATGATTAAGTAAGAATGACACCACTGGACACTTTAAAAGGAGGCTGGTGCTTGCCATCATTGTTTCTCTTCTGTTAACCATGGTTATCTCTAAAGAAACACGTGCAGTCATCATTGCACTGCACAAAAATGGCCTAACTGGGAAGAGTATTGCAGCTAGAAAGATTGCACCTCAGTCAACAATCTATCGCATCATCAAGAACTTCAAGGAGAGAGGTTCCATTGGTGCCAAAAAGGCTCCAGGGCGCCCAAGAAAGACCAGCAAGCGGCAGGACCGTCTCTTAAAAGTGTTTCAGCTGCGGGATCGGGCTACCAGCAGTGCAGAGCTTGCTGAGGAATGGCAGCAGGCAGGTGTGAGTGCATCTGCACGCACTGTGAGGCGGAGACTCTTGGAGCAAGGCCTGGTCTCAAGGAGGGCAGCAAAGAAGCCACTTCTCTCCAGAAAAAACATCAGGGACAGACTGACATTCTGCAAAAGGTACAGGGAGTGGACTGCTGAGGACTGGGGTAAAGTCATTTTCTCTGATGAATCCCCTTTTCGATTGTTTGGAACATCTGGAAAACAGCTTATTCAGAGAAGAAGAGGTGAGCGCTACCACCAGTCTTGTCTCATGCCAACTGTAAAGCATCCTGAAACCATTCATGTGTGGGGTTGCTTCTTAGCCAAGGGAATCGGCTCTCTCACAGTCTTGCCTAAAAACACAGCCATGAATAAAGAATGGTACCAGAATGTCCTCCAAGAGCAACTTCTCCCAACCGTCCAAGAGCAGTTTGGCGCTCAACAATGCCTTTTCCAGCATGATGGAGCACCTTGCCATAAAGCAAAGGTGATAACTAAATGGCTCAGGGAACAAAACATAGAGATTTTGGGTCCATGGCCTGGAAACTCCCCAGATCTTAATCCCATTGAGAACTTGTGGTCAATCATCAAGAGACGGGTGGACAAACAAAAACCAACAAATTCAGACAAAATTAAAGCATTGATTCTGCAAGAATGGACTGCTATCAGTCAGAATTTGGTCCAGAAGTTGATTGAGAGCATGCCAGGGAGAATTGCAGAGGTCCTGAAGAAGAAGGGTCAACACTGCAAATATTGACTTGCTGCATTAACTCATTCTAACTGTCAATATAAGCTTCTGTTACTCATAATATGAATGCAATTATATTTCTGTATGTGATAAAAACATCTGACAAACACACATAAAAACCAGAGGGCAGCAGATCATTTGAAAATATAATATTTGTGTCATTCTCAAAACTTTTGGCCATGACTGTATACTGAATGTTTAGACAATCCGAGCGTTCTGCTCAAAGGACAATAGTCAGCAATTCTGCCCAGAAAATTCAATAATTCACTGAAAGCAATTCCAATGACTGATCATGTAACATTCCTTCCATGTGTATAGGAAGAATCTGACATTTTCAGTAGGGTAGATTAAACTCCTAGTTAAAAAAATAAAATAAAAATAGAACATTACAATTATGCTAATATTTATGATCAGTACAGTCCTAAACCCTACATGCCTGGGGATGGCCATATTTCATTACACAGTAAACACATCATTCATTTCTTTTAACACCCTACCTACTGTATAGCAACCGGCCATTCCCCTTAGCTGGCGCTGTATACAGAACTATAAATAAACTGCTGCTGAGAAATAAGACTGGGGTATCTATCATCTATCAGTAGTCTGAAGTAACACTCTGACACTCATTGGCATGACTACTGTTCCAATATCTTCTAGCGCAATGTTGGTGGATTAAAAAAATAACAAAGCTGAACAGAACTGCTCCATTAGGGTTCATGCACAAGACGTGGACACAAAAGCAAGCCACAGTTCCATCCATATCAATGTGTTCAGAGAGAGCCAAGCACTGTACTTTGGCTTCCTCCGGTGGTCCCATTGAAATGAATGGGGCAAAGACTTGCTTTTAGGTCCACCATTCAGAATGGGGAAGAAAAACATCCATGTTCATGTGATTGATGGGATTCCCAATGGTCAGACTCCCAATGATCTGCAATTTTCCCCTCATCCTGTAGATATGGGAAAAGTTGTTTGGTTGGACAACTCCTTTAAGAATTGTAACCAGCGCTGTTCCAGAGGACCCAAACAAAATGAAAACAGAATTTTCGGAGCAGCAGTGGTAAAAGTTGTTAATTTTCTTTGGTTATCACACTGATATAGACAGCATTGAAGGCACAGTTTTCTCTTTATCATCAGTTATTAAGGTGGTCATACACAATAGACTTCAGTAGATGAAAATGGACAATTTCAACCATAAGAAAAGACTGTTGAGTGTAATTTTACTGGGTTTTTCTGGGACTTTTCAATTGATGACCTATCTGATGATCATGATGTCAAATGACCTGTGAAGCAGAAGCGATGGCCATCTGACATCACATTCATCGATCAGATGGCCTGATCACAGCTCAGTCCCATTCAGGTGAATGGGTTGAGCTGCAATAAGCACAGACACTGTACAGCACTGTGCTTGGTAAGTACTGGCTTATGCTGCAACCTTTTCTAACAGTTGATTGATCGGGTGTCTGACTACCACTGATCTTTTATTGAAGACCTAACCTAAGGATAGGTCATCATCTATTCAGCCTGGAAATCCCTTTAAATCATAAGAGTTCTCAGGGTAGATACCAATTAACTTCTAGGGCTCCAGAATGGGAAAATGAAGAACTCTTAAACTGCGTCTGTGCTGTTCTGTATCTGTGCATGCTTGTGTACAGTATAGAAAATTATCAAAATCATCTAGCCATGGTCATTTGCTACATAAATGGCCATTTGCAAACGGGAAGTTGCTTATAATCTTGATAGATTCATTAGCTTACAAGATAAGGCAGGTGAAATTATGTAAAACAGCAACACAGTTTTCTCTTTACCATCAAGCAGAACTCACATACATGCTTTTACCCCAAAATTCTTATGGGGGGGGCATGCTCCCTATATGGACAGACAAATATTTAGGCACTTAATTAAAAAAGCAAAAATAGGCGGCACTCCGTAGAAAGTAGTGAAAATTGTGGGTTTATTGCCCCATACAATAATGCAACGTTTCAGCTCAAGACACTTTTATGTATATTGGGATTTGCTTGTACCTTGAGGCTGGCACCCTTCTTTTAAAGGTGGTCTTTGTTTTGACAGATATATAGATATATATTTAAATACACAATGCCTGATTTTGGCTCAGTCCTATTGAAGTGAACATGATGAGCTGTGATACCAAGCACAGCATATGCACGAATGTACAGCACTGTGCTTGGGGAGTACCAAAGAGGCTGCAGTGCTTACTCGAATTCTGCAACCTCTTCAAACAACTGATCAGCCAAGGGCCTGGGTGTTGGTCCCCTGCTGATCTTTAATTGAGGACTTATTCTAAGGATAGGTCATCAAATAATAGGTACCGGAAAAAAATCTCTGTAGCAAAGAACAAAAGTTTTAGACGACAATTGAACAAAAGATATTTCATGCACAAATGATCTTTCCTAAAAGGACATTCTCAATAAAGATCATTGTTCTTTGCATTGGAGGGAACAATTTTTTACCAAACAATAGTAAGTTTAAGCTATTACGTTCCCTAACTAGATCAAGAAGTCTGTCATCCCTGTGCACTATACAACAAAGTCCAATATTATAGTGGTGGGTATGGAGACGTGGCACAAAAAGACTAGAATTTACCTAGAATTTATTGCTGAGTAACATTATACTAATAAATGGCTTTACAGGAACTTGGACCTTTAAGAGTATAAGTGTCACACATTGTATAATTCTGAAACAACATGAAACTTTGCCCAGTCTATATTTGGATACAGTTTTGGCAGCAAATCTAATACATGAGAAGGAAAGAAGAGACTATTCAGCAGAAGAAAGCTTAAAACTTCTACTGCTTAGAAACCCTTTCTAGTCTTTCTAAATTAAACCTTCTATTCCCCAGAGAAATAAACGGCGCTGTGTTATTACATCCGAGAAAGCTTTGCAGTCATTATTCTCTAAATACATATTTTAATGGTGTTCCTTTATAGCAGCTGAGCTCAAAGGAACAAATACATAGCAAATGACACCTATCACATGTAGGCTGAAGTCACATGTCTGAGAAGAAGTCATAAAGTGTAATGTATACAATAACCAGTAGTCAGTATCTTAGTTACATAAACACTCCCATAATAAAGCATATGGCATAGCTACTAATGTTTACCCTTCCTGACAATATCTATTGGAAGAGTGAAGAAATCAGGCGACACCTTTTAGAGGCTAACTGAGTATATTTGATGGTAAGCTTTCGGGAGTACCAACAAATATACTCAGTTAGCCTCTAAAAGGTATCGTCTGATTTCTTCACTCTTCCACTACTTTCTATGGCTAACACGGTACAACATTATACTACTGACAATATCTATGAGAGACAGAAGCTTCAGCAGCTACAGGTAAAGGATGGGCTTTGTGTTACTTTCTTCTCTTTAAAGGGAATATATTACTAATATGTTTTCACTAATTAAAATCAGATAATGAAACATATTCCTAATAAATATATGTATCACACAATGGGTCATATTCTGACAACACATCCCCTTAATAGTGTACCTCTCACGCGACTATCCCAATAAACAACCAGTTAGAAGTTAATATCTTTCTGTTTCCTCTGAAGACACTTTACTAAAGAGACTGGTACAAATTAGATGAATTATCATCTTCCAAAATGTTCAGGTTTTGCTATGACAAAACCACTGAGGGTGTCAGGGTCATGAGATGCAAGGGTGTGCGTGTAAAGTACATTTCTCTAGCCTTTAGGCTACTTTCATATGGACAATCCTTTTTCAGAGCTATAAAAAGACATACCATATTCTAATGTTTTGCCATTTTTTGATCCATGTATCCCCTTTTTTTTGCGTCCACCCACAAAAAAACTGATGCTTCTTCTTTATTTTCCAGCTTCACCTTGCAATGAATCTGCGAAAAAAGTAATGAAATACAAAAAGCACGTCCGTGTGCAGCCCTTTTTTTTCATGTCTCCACAGACTGGCATGGCTGAGAAGAGTAGAGAAAATACAATAGAGTGAAAATATTCCTATCATTTCTGAGGAATATTTTTAGCCAAGAAGGAGTACAAAGTACAAAGTTTGCAGTAATAAAAAGAAATATCTAAACATAATAAAGCTAAGCTGTCGCTATTTATGCAGGGAAACCATTACTATAACTGTCTTCCATGTATAAATAGCGAATTTAGGGTTTTGTTTTTACGGTGTGAAAATGACGTTCCTTATATTCTTTAGGTCGGCGTGATCATAGTGATGCCAAATTTGTATAGTTTTTGTTATGTTTTAATACCTTTATAAAAATCCAAAACTTTGCAAAACGCAAAAAATTATTTTAGCCGCCATGTTCTGACACCTGCAATTTTTTTATGTTTCCGTGTACAGAGCTGTGTAAGGCGTCTCTTTGAGGCATAAGATATAGTTTTTATTTATGCCATTTTGTGGAATGTCTGAAATTTGATCACTTTTTATTTATTTTTATTTTTTTGAGGCAAAATGGCAATTCGGCTATTTTGATCTTTTTCACAATTGTACTGCAAACTATGGGAGAATCACTGTATAACTGTTGAGGCCGGCCATAGACACAGGACGTTGCCTGCGATCTTGCTGTGCAGTAGCCGCACTGGCATCTAAGGGGAGGAGCAGGGGCTGGAACTGGTGTAAAGAGGCACAGAGGGGAGGAGGGCCTCGGATACATTAAATGTGCATGATCAAAATAGACTGATCGTGGGCATTGGAGCTTGGTCTTCGCTGTGTAAACCAGTGGAGATCTAGTGGATATGGCGCTCACGCTGCTGTTTTACACACTGTGCCATGTTTAAGTGCAGACAACTGCCATAATAGTACAGCAGATGTCTGCAAGGGGTTGCACAGTGTCGAAGTGGGGGCAGAGCTTAGTGTTGAAATCCAAGAAAAGTATTAATACACATGAGACTTTTTTCAACGAGTATATATTCTTTTACAGGCATCTATGACGCCTGTACAGATGTTACTGTGACTTCCAAGTGCATCCAACATTTTATTTTTCTCACTGGCCCTGGGACATGTGAATAACCTACTATTCACTATAATGGGTCAGTCAGCTGTCTGTTAGCCCTTAGTGATAGAAAAGAAAGAAAATATGTTGCGTTGTGCAAGTCTTGGTTAATTTTTTAGATACCACACAGGTTCTCCATACCATTACCAACAACATTACCAGGGGCTTAGCTATAGGGGGTGCAGAGGTAGCAGATGCTACCAAGCTCTGCAGCTGGATGGGGCCTCTCTACCACTTAAAAAGACACCAGTATAATAGATAGCACCTGGTAAGTGGGTGCCCCTTTACAGATTTAGCACTGGAGCCCAGGAGCTTTGAGTTATGCCTCTGCACAGTACACGTCTTAAAAGAGGTTATCCACATGTTATAAGTACCAAAACAGTGGAAACACTGAAATACAACTTTTATTACTAAATATGTGTCTAAAAGGCAACATTTGCCACATATTCTAAAACTGTGCATTGGATATTAACCAGTGAGTTAACTAATTCACTGGGGAACATACAGGATGGAGCTAACCATATATATCTATTGCTACCATCCAATAAATAAAGAAGCCCCAGGTATAATAGAACTACATGAGCACTGCACACTTAGAGAGTGATCATTAATTATTCCATATTCGACCTCCCCTAAGGTGCAGTAGGGGCTAAAGCTCACTTGTCAGAGCCACTTCACTCGCCCTGCCGCTAATATTAACAAATAACACTGTCATAGAACAGCAAGGAGCTTCAGCTCAGTATCAAGGGCTACTCACATAACTATTTCGCTATCACAATAGCCTGTACTGACTCACAGCCAAGGGCTATAGCTCAACATATAAGAACCATTCTGCTGCTGCCGATCAATTAAATTATCCGACGCGTTTCTGCTAACTTATAGCTTCATCTGAGATTTAAGGATATTATTGTTTTATGGTATAAAGTTTCCCCACAGACCCCCGGCACTTGTATGGTTGTATGTATTATACCTGAGGCTTCATTATTCATTGGATGGTAGCAGTAAATATGTATGGTTAGCTCCATCCCGTAATAAGAATAATAACTTTATTTATATAGTGCCAACATATTCCGCAGCACTTTACAAGTCAGAGGGTATGTACGTTCCCCAGTGAATTATTTAACTCACTAGTTAATACTGAATGCGCATATTTAGAATATTTGCCAAAATGTTGCTTTTTATTACATATTTAGTAATAAAAGTTATATTTTAGTGTTTCTACTGTTTTGGTATAATATATTCACATAGGGACACTTACCTCTTGAAATTATTTATGTGGCGTTATATAGGTTATCCACTTGCCTCTATAGAAAAACACAGGGACCCTGGCATAGGCCCACTATGCAGCAGTCACTAGACTCCAATCCCACCACATCCAGTCAGGACAACATGCTTACAGGTAGAAAACATACAATGTGAATGGAAAACACAAACACTGTATACCTTACTTTATACAGGTCTGTAAAGTGGTTAAACATTCTGTGCTTTACATTAAGGCTAAAGCCCCATGTAGCATCCTGTCGCAAATAGCACTGCGGGAAAAACCGTGGCGGAAACCCATGGCGGTTTTTCCCGTAGTGCTTTTCACAAAAAGTCTACAGAGGTTTCCTCTGCGGACTTTCTGCTTCCATTATATCTATAGGGAAACCGCTGGCGTTTCTGTAGGTATAATTGACATACTGAGATTTCCAAAACCGCAACGGCGTATTTTCCCAAACTGTGGGGATGTGATTCCCCAGAATTCCATCCACTACACAGCGACTGTAAAACGCTGTGTTTTTTTCCATGGCGTTTCCGCCACAGCCAAACCGCGGTGTTTACACCACGTGGGGCCCTGGCCTTAGGAATATGTTTCCAAAACATATCTGAGCAGCAGTGGTGTAACTCATAAAATCTAGAAGTCGCTATATGTAAATTACATTTTTATTGGCTACAGCTTTGTGAACATTTAACCCTCTTACAGACCTTATAAAATAAGCTATACAATATTTGTGTTTTCAATACACATCATATGTTTTTTTCTATCTATAAGCTGCTGTCAGCAAAGGTCGGAGAGCACAGTTTGTTAAAATAAGTGATATAGACTTATGTCAGTCACCACAAATCTGGCCTAAGGTGCATGATAATAATCCATTTTACAAAGGGGTATTATAAAATCATATGAAATACTTTTGCCCTTACTATGCGGATATCATATACCAAAGGTGCTGCTTATTTGGGGGTAAACAACAAAACTGGACAGGAACTTGTGCTATTATGCACCGAGAGAGTTTGTCAGGCACCACAGACATTGATAGATATATCAATGATCATTGGTGGTCAACACTCTGTCTTGTGAGGGGATGCACATTAGCCCTGAACTCCCTTAAAGGGCTGTACATCACAATAAGCTGGGGTTGGGGTAGGCACATTCAGCCAGGCATAACACTTTTTCACACAGCTAAATTTCTTGCCAGCATTTTCAATTTCAGAGAAAAACTTTCCAGAACAGAAATGGATCAAACACAAACAACAGGTATATAATAACAGAATTTCCATCACAGTGTTAACATAGCCTTATAAGAGAATAAGCTGGTACTCCGTTCTGAGATTCACTTTCATGGTTACTTGTTTCTCTCCTGTTGCCTTAAATGGTCACTGTCGTTTCAACAAACAAATAAATCAATAGTAAAAGAGAATATAAGAAATTTTGTAATGTATCTTATCAGAGAAAAATACTTTTTTCATATCAGTACATGTCAGTACTTTTCTATATATGTCCTGCATGATCCTGTGGCTATTTGTGAGTGAGAGAGAAAGTCAGGGAACAGATCTGGCTCCAGGTACTGTATGCAGTATATGGCAACTAGTCTCTTCCTACCAGCTCAGGGAGAACTGCAAATTACAGATAGAGTGTGCAGAGGGTTAGACTACTAAAATATGTAGAATAAAAGTCAGATAAGGGCCACAAATAGTATCCCTTAAGTACACACATGGCAGATTATCATTAAAAGTCCACTGAAACAGATACGCTTTAAAGCTTTAGCCACTTAAGCTCCGCACCATACAATTCCATTGTGCTGAGTAGCAGGGACTAGCAGCAGGATTTGAAAACTGCTCTGACTCTGGCAGATTAACCCCTCAGATACTGTGATCAATAGAAACCATGGCATCTGGGTGGTTATGGGGTGGGAGGCACCCCTTTTTTCACCCCCTTGGTCCCCTCGTAGTGAGATCTTGGGGTTCTGAGACATTGCCGTGGCAACCAGGAGACCAATGAAAGGCCTTCCAGCTGCCCTTCCCTAATACACAAAGGCAGATAATATACCATACATTGCAATACAGACATATTGCAGTATATTGGAAAGGGGAGGAAGGGGTTCAAAGTCCCCTTGAGGGACAATATAAAAACGACAAATAAATTGTAAAAAGTTTGAAAATAAATAAATAAATGGTAAGTTTAAAAACCCTTGCCAATTTCTCAAACATATCTGGTATCACCAGGCGCATATAAGTCCAAGCTATCCAAAAATAAAGTTATACAAAAACAAAAGTCTATGGCAGCACAGCTGAGTATACAACCTTCCAAAGGCAGATGGGTGCAAAGTCCAAGAAGACTGGCTAATCTCCTCTAATAGTAAAAAACAAAATGGCAGCACTCCAGGGTTTAGCAAAACAAGTGGTTCTTTATTCCAATGCAACGTTTCGGTTCATGTCTGAACCTTTCTCAAGAAATATATCAAGTGGCACAAAAAGCTTTATAGCGTATACAAAGTGTATAATGTAGTCAATTATGCAAATTCATACATATCAAAATTCATCAAAACAAATATTAAGGTGTAATCACATAGTGGAATAAAGTTAGTTATTCCATATGAGTGAAAGCTGTAGAAAGAACAAATACCACGATGACCAAATTAATGTGTTTTAGGCTGGGGCCACACTTAGCGAAAACGCCGCAATTTGGCTGCGGCATACCTGGAAAGTGAATGAAGAAAAATATCTGCAGCTGAAATGCTGCAATTTTAAAAACCGTTGCATTTTTGTAAAACGCAGCATGTCAATTATAGCTACGGAAACACTAGTATAATATAACAATAGGGACAGAAAGTCCGCAGAGGAAAACTCTGTGGACTTTCTGTGAAGCGCCGCGGAAAAAAAAATGTGATTTTTTTTTCCGCAACGCTTTTTGGCTGCAAGTCGCTACATGGGGCCCAGGGGCGTAACTACCGGGGTAGCAGCGGTAGCAGCTGCCACAGGGCCCGGGACATTACGGGGCCCTGCGGGCCCCCGATGCTTTTTTTTTTTTTTTTTTTAGTCCGTTATCTGCTGGAGTAACCCCAGCAGGTAACGGGCCCTATATACTTACCGTTCCCCGAGGTCCCGATCACGGCCGCCTGCGCTTCCGATTCTGCGGAGGCGGCTGTGAGCAGGAGCGGGGAACGGTATGTGAGGCCGCGGGCCTAACCCCACAATCTCTGCTATCATTATACTTCGGGGTCTTTTCAGACCCCGGAGTATAATAATCGGAGGCCCAGAGTTGGTGAGGGAACATAAAAAACAATGTACTTACCTGTCCTACGCTTCTCCAGGCTTCGGGCCTGTTTGGTGACGTCCGAGACATCAGCCGACGTCATTTTGCGTCGAGACGCAGGCCCGCGTCACGTGACGCCGGCCTGGTCCAACATTGAAGAAGGCCGGAGTAGCGCACGGGCATGCACCGGAGCGAGGAACAGGTAAGCAACTTTGTTTTTTTATGTTTCTATCCTCCCCTGGGTCTCCGATCATTATACTCTGGGGTCTGAAAAGACCCCAGACTATAATAATTGTTCATGGGTGGTCCACAATGGGGCAAACTACTGTGTGCAGGGGCCACTATAGGAAAAAAAACTCAGTGCAGGGGCCACTATGGGAAATAATAGTGTGTGCAGGGGCCACTATGGGGAATAATAGTGTGTGCAGGGGCCACTATGGGGCAAAATACTCAGTGCAGGGGCCACAATGGGGAATAATAGTGTGTGCAGGGGCCACAATGGGGAATAATAGTGTGTGCAGGGGCCACTATGGGGAATAATAGTGTGTGCAGGGGCCACTATGGGGAATAATAGTGTGTGCAGGGGCCACTATGGGGCAAAATACTGTGTGCAGGGGCCACTATGGGACATGATACTGTGTTCAGGGGCCACTATGGGACATGATACTGTGTGCAGGGGCCCCTATGGGACATGATACTGTGTGCAGGGGCCATTATGGGGCAAAATACTCAGTGCAGGGGCCACTATGGGGAATAATAGTGTGTGCAGGGGCCACTATGGGACATGATACTGTGTGCAGGGGCCCCTATGGGACATGATACTGTGTGCAGGGGCCACTATGGGGCATGATACTGTGTGCAGGGGCCATTATGGGGCATGATACTGTGTGCAGGGGCCACTATGGGGCATGATACTGTGTGCAGGGACCACTATGGCACATAATAGAGTGCACAGGAATGCGTTTGTTTTTGGGGGGGGGGGGGGGTTGGAGGGGGCGGTCCGGGGGGAGGGGTCGGGGGCGGCGGTTCGGGGGGGGCCCCATGTCAAATGTTCGCCTTGGGGCCCAGCCATTCCTAGTTACGCCACTGATGGGGCCTTAGCCTCAGTCACCTCTCCTCACCAAAAAAAGCAATTAAATGTGATCAGAAAATTGAGCCCTCATATCGTTTTGTCAAAAAACTGCATTTTATTCAGTATAGTGGTAAAACAATATCACTGTAATCATAAAGAGCCTGCCATAAAAATAAAACACTAAAAATGCCACAATTGTACAGATTTTTCACGCAGACTCCCCAAAATGGTAATAAAAGCTAATCAAAACAATATATGTACCCGAAAATGGTGACAATGGCAACTAAAAATATAACACATCACACAAACTATAAGCCCTCATATGACTATGCCGAAAGAAAGATGAAAAACAAAAATTAAAAATTTTGGATGGTGAAGATTCAAAATATGAAGAGAGTCGATGAGCCCTAATGTCCAAAGTAGGCTGCATTCTTAAAGGGTTAAACGGGTTTTGGTTCATAATAGCAAGTCTAACAATAAACAGTACTATAAATTTTACAAGTTGATTCGATTCATGATAGTGAAAGTCATCTTTGGATGTCTCAGTAGTATGTACAATTCACGTGGCTCCATTTAATTGAAATAATACCTGAGAATATAGCACAGTCATTTGATGTCAATTTTTTTTTTTTTTTTTAAACAAAACAGCACATACAACTTAATGGGGCAGATGTATTAAGACTGGCATTTCATACGCTAGTCTTAATAAAGGCCTCGATTGGCACAGGGCACAACTGTGTGCCAGTTCCTTACTGGTGTGTTATAATAAATACTTCAGCCTGAGATACCGCTGCCCCAGCCCTCCTCTCCCACATTCACACAATGATTGGAGCAAAGCACTGAACGGGGCTTGTGGTGCACGTTTAGCGCTAAAAGATGTGAGCCATAATATCACCCCTCTACGCCAGAACATTGACTTAGAGGCATTTCCTCCTATATGTATAAAACATTCATCCAAATGATCGTGCAAAACTGCTTACGCATCGAGCTTAAGCACATAGTTGTGGCAATACCACGGCCAATAGCGGCATTATTTCATTTTATTATTAGAATTGCCTACAATGGATCATTTCTTAGGAATCCATTTTTCCAGCTCAGTTTCCCCAAGAGGGGTATATTTTAGATTAGACATGACACATTTATGTGAACAGTGACCTTTAAGTTTCTATCCATTATGCTTTCATTACTGTACAGAATATTTCTAGTCCAGGCTTGGGTAGTTAGAGGCTTATAGTTGTTCAGTCATGATCCTCTCCCATGGCTTTAGCACTGGGTGACAGATACTATTTGCACATTTTTATTAACAGGTTCTTAAGACATTGTAGCAAATGAGAAAATCCAGCCGCCTTCTTTATGCCTCTCTCAAAAAGGAAGAAAATTACCATGATATTACCATTATCGGAATGTTTCTTCAATTCAGCATCAGACCGTCAGAATTTTTTTCAATGTCCTTTATACAAATACAACATAATCTAAAAGCTCTTAAAAATAGAATCATAAGATTTACCAAAAATAATGCATGATGAGACTCCTCCTCTGGACCACAACACACATGTGAATAGAGGCTTATAAGCACGGGCATAGCTTTATGGGCTGCAGAGGTAGCAGTCGCTATCTGGCTCTGGAACCTGAGGGGGGCCCCAAAGGTTCCTCTACCACATAAAGTGTATTGCTGTTCTAAATGGCACATAGTATTCAGGTTCCCATTACGGCTTTTGCATTGGAGCTCAGGAGTTTCCAGTTACGCCTCTGCTCAGGATCTTTTCTATGGCATTTAGTAGCTTTATGTTTATTTTCTTTATACATTTAATTATAATATGGAATCCAAAGGTATGAGTTACATTTAAAGGGTTTGTCCACTTTCAGGCCAACATTAAGAGATACATTTTATTGTTTGTATAATGAAAAGTTTTACAATTTTTCAACATATTTTCTGTATCAATTCATCAGATTTCTAGATCTCTGCTTGCTGTCATTCATTCTGATTACTCCCAGTGGATAAAAATCAGTCCATGGTCATGTGATATACAGTCCATGGTCATGTGATGAACACACAGGTGCATAGCTCGTTAACAGGCAGATGTCTGATTACTGTGCTGTGACTATAACATGCTGTGCACCTGTGTGTCCATCATATGACCATGAACTGTATATATCACATGACCATGGACTGTATATATCACATGACCATGGACTGTATATATCACATGACCATGGACTGTATATCACATGACCATGGACTGATTTTTATCCACTTGAAGTAATCAGAACGACTGACAGCAAGCAGAGATCTAGAAAACCATGAAGAATATATACAGAAAGTATATAGGAAAATTGTAGAACTTTTCATTATACAACCAATAACATATTGGCTCTTAATATTGGCCTGAAGCTGGACAACCCCAACACAGGATTTGTGACATAGCTCATCTTTAGGTGGCATCAACAAATCCCTTTAAATTACAGCATCAGTGATGTGACTCCTGTAGCAATTTAGTTATCATAGCTGTAGTCAAACTGGTATATTTAGCAAACACTGGAACCCTACTTGTGCCGTGACAGCTGCTGCACAATGCTTAGTAAAAGGACCAGTGGTTGGCAGTGAACTCATTAAATAGGACCTTAAATAGCACCTCTCCTGACATGTCTGCTTTAGTAAATATTTGTATTATAACAGAACTATTTTGGCTTCCAATATTTTTCTTAAGGTGTTTTTCTAATAAAGTAACAGGAGTACAAAGAAATCAGTTGTCGTATGCCCATTACATATTCACATAGAACATAACAAGGTAATCCTGGGTTCATATCTGTATCAGAGTCTCTGGGAACGGCAAGTCTGACTTTCTTGACCAGCAGTTTCAGTTTAATTTTTTTTTTTTTTTGGTGGTCCAATGTGTCTGTTGTTCTAGTCAAACAGCCAAAATAATGGACACTGATCTGAACATAGCATACCAGGGAAGAGTTAAAATGGAAATCTATGTTCCTAAGTGACGTGGATTTCCATTCTGGCACAGGGATGTGTGGATGATTTATGAAGGGGCTGGAGACTTTTCATAAACCACTTATTCCCTGTGCCAGTCGAGGCCTTTATTAAGATTATTATAATCTGCCTCAGTCCTTATTAAAAAACTGACCTGTGAATAGGGCTAGGCAATTATGACCTACATAAAAATTGCGATTAATCAGGCATTTTACCTTGATTACAACAAATGGTGATTATTTATGTCATGCCCCTTTTAAACTACACCCCCTTTACAGTATGATTAAGTATTGTCTCGCAAGGTTCACACAACGGTTTCGTTCGGAGCAAACATGGCCAAACCGAAACTACTATTATTATACTGTGGGGTCTCTTCAGACCCCAGAGTATAAGAAGAGTCCCAGGGAAGGTGATCAATCATAAAAAACAGTGTTACCTCCCCTGCACTTTGGTGCGACTCCCTGCTGCCTTTAGCACTTCAGGCTGACGTCAGAGACCGCTGTTTGGGCCTCAGCGTCACATGGTGTCATTACACATATACGCAAGTGTTGCGACACCATGTGATGTCAGCCAGTTCCAGACATCAGCCAGAAGTGCTGAAGATAGAAGGGTATGAGCTAGAGAGGTGAGTAGAGGTCTGAAGAGACCCCACAATATAATAATAGCAGTTTAGATTCGGCTGTGATTAGTCCAAACGAAACTGCAAACATTGTAATAATCAAACAGAAATAACTGACATGAACAAAATCACGTGGGTTATCCAGGTTGTCGTTCGGTTTTGGTTATTTTTCGATTAATCTTTCAGCCGCACCTGTGAATAGATCCATAGACATTCATGGGTTTTAAAACAGCCATGTGATGAGCATTAAAAAACATGGCTGTCACACGGCTGTTATTCACTGTCATGTGAATAAGGGCTTAAGTTCAATAGTTCAATTTGCTGACACCCTGACTAATTCAAGCTTAGTGAAGTAAGTATACAACATGGATGGTACTTTGTGTTTTTGTATTATATTTTGTCTGTAAGCTGTCTGCCATATTGTGGGTGCAAATACTCAGTGGTGAACCTAGCCTCTTTGCTGCCTGAGGCGGACTATAGAAAGACGCCCCCCCCCCCCAAAAAAAAAAAAAACACAAAAAAAAAACTGAGTTTCCATGCTACTAGTTTAACACACTGTTATCGTCGAACAATATACACAATACACAAAGTTATAAAACAGTTTTTAAGAATTCTTCTTCCTGTATTACTTCAGTATCAGATCAACAACACAGCATTAACAATGAAAGTAACTTCACACATCTTCTGCTTGGTGGATGGACGAGCCCATGTGGCCCCCATTCTCTATAATAGGAGCCCCGCAGATAGCTGAGTACTGGACTTCGGCTATCTTTGGCACTCCCATTGAAGTGAATTATAGCCACGTGGGTTCGTCCATCCACCAAGTGACACACCTATATATATGGCTGCAGCCATGCTGGATTCCCACCTAGTGGGGGGAAAAAAAACAATTCTCAGGCTCAGTGGGGGTCTCAGCAGACAGACCCCCATCACTCAGGTATTTATCCTCTATCATTTAGGTGAATACAGGGCAGTAACATTCTGTGACTTACAGGTGACGTCTCTGACTAATCCTTCACATTTCCCTTCTCTTCCCTCTGGACCGCCATGACCACTTCTTCCAGCTGTGACTTGTCTCTGTAAAGTTTGCAACACAGACATCTTTGGCTCCTCACTTTTCCAGGCATCCAACCCACATTGTCCTCACCTACACACCCATCCTGCTGCTACCCCCAATTATAAAATATATGATATAACCCCCCATAATGAATAACTCCCAAGTGCATCTTTATATTAATAACATCCGTGTGTACCTTGTATAAATAGTGCCCCTTATTAATAATGCCCCAGGTGTTAACTAATTAAAAGGTTTTCCAGGTCATTAATAAACTAATCAGTGGGGTTCAAAAACCCAGGACCCCCACTGACCAGCTGTTTGAATGGTACCTGTGTAAGCGCCGTGACCGCTTCTCTGTTTACATAGTGTCATTCATCTCATAGCGGCCATGTAATGTAACTACAGCCTCGTCCTGTACATGTCTACAGTATGTGACAAGGCTGTAATTACATCACACGGTCACTATAAACAGACAGCGTATAATATAAACAGGTGCCATAGCCCCTGTTTATAGCGCCCCATTTACACACACTATAATGTTCCACAGCAGCCCCTGCACACAGTATTACACAGTGCTATGGCCCGCAGCGGCCCCTGCACACGGTATTATGCTCCATAGTGGCCACTGCACACAGTATTATGTTCCACAGCAACTCCTGCACACAGTTTTATGCCCCATATTGGCCCCTGCACACGGTATTATGCTCCATACTGGCCCCTGCACACGGTATTATGCTCCACAGTGGCCCCAGCACACGGTATTATGCTCCATAGTGGCCCCTGCACTGGTATTATGCTCTATAGTGGCCCTTGCACTGGTATTATGCTCCATAGTGGCCCCTGCACTGGTATTATCCTCCATAGTGGCCCTTGCACTGGTATTATGCTCCATAGTGGCCCCTGCACTTGTATTATGCTCCATAGTGACCCCTGCACCCGGTATTATGCTCTATAGTGGCCCCTGCACTTGTATTATGCTCCAGAGTGGCCCCTGCACAGGGTATTATGCTCTACAGTGGCCCCTGCACACACTATTATTTCCCATAGTGGCCCCTGCACACAGTAGTTTGCCCCATTGTGGACCACCCATGAACAATTATTATAGTCTGGGGTCTTTTCAGACCCCAGAGTATAATGATTGGAGACCCAGGGGAGAATACAAACATAAAAACCAGAGTTACTTACCTATCCTGGACACCGGTGCACTCCTTGCAGCTTTCGGCCCTGTTTAATTGCGCACACACGTCACGTGATCAGGCCGGCGACGCGACCTGATGACGTCACCAGAGGCCTCAAGCCTGCTCGGAGTTACATTGGATCGCAGGAGGTGAGTAACACTGGTTTTTATGTTCCCTCACCAACCCTAGGCCTCCGATTATTATACTCCGGGGTCTGAATAGACCCCGGAGTATAATAATAGTAGTATTTGCGGCCAGCGGCCCTCACTTACCGATACCCACGGCCGCTCACAGCGGCATCCACTTCCCTTTCTGCGGCCCATAGTAGAAGGGGAAGCGGGGGGCGGCCACGAGCAGACGCGGGGTAGGTAAATATAAATAGGCCCTGACCTGCCGGGGATACTCTAACAGGTTACGGCCTATTTATATATATAAAAAAAAGCTATAGTCACCTGCGATGCCTTGATGCAGCCGTCGCCGCCTCCTCTTCTTGTCCGCGACGTCTGTGTCTCAGCGTAGGCGGCGTGATGACGTCATTGTATCGCCGCCTGCGCTGAGATGCGACGTCTTGTAAACCAGCCCAGGACAGGCCCCGCTCAGCTCTGTTTTTTTTTTTTTTTTTTAAAGCGGCCTGTCCTGGGCTGGTTTACATTAAATAGTAAAAATGCCGCCCCCGGCCGCCTCACTTCCCCTCATTAGCGGTGCGCCCCTGCAAATACTGATCAATTATGAGAGCAAATATGCAGAAAGTTTTACAGTTTCCACAGATTTTTATAGGGAGATTTTGTTCATATACCATATATAGATGTCATGTCATCACACATATAAATAGAGACATATTCAAATGATATGCATGTAAAGCAAATTACTGTATTTTAGCATTTTTTAGGTAAATAAATTTTATACTTTTTATCCCCAGAAAACTCTACATTCCAAAATTCTCAACAAGTGTATACAGAGGAGCAGCTCAGGAAGAAATCTACATATTTATCTGTGATATTTCTATGCATTGACATTTTTAACAGGTCAAATAAAATAGCAGAAATAATATTTAGTCATCACTTTGGGCTGTGCTGTGGAATATAATGGAGCTATATAACTAAGCAAAGTAAATAAATTATTTACACATATTGGTTATCACTGGAAATGGTCAATAATGTGTGCCCAGCATTAGAAGCAATAGTTTAATTTTAAATTTATTTTTTTTTACAGAAACTGTATCATGTTTAACTATGGGTTGTATCTGGTATTGCAGACCATCCATAATTAAAATGGTTTTCTGGGACTATGATATTGATAACCTATCCCTAGGACTGACCAGCAATATTATATTGGTAAAGTCCAACCCCCACGAGCGTGCTAGCCCTACAATTAGCTGAAGAACTTGCCACACTTGGGTGAAATCTTGATCATAGGGATTCCAGGTTTTGGACCCCTACCAATCTGATGCTGATGATCAATCCTACGGAGAGGTGGTCAACATAATAGTCCTGGAAAACCATCACAATAGTGGTGTTTAGTGTCTGCAAACACTGATCCACAATCTTCAAAAAAAAAAAAATGCCAACATGACATCCACAAACACAGATCCGTAAAAAGACTTGATGATACGCTACGCTTGTATGTGCTGCAAATGCGGGCAAAAACAGGACATGCTTCATAATTTGTGGTCCTTGTATATGGCACGGACACACGGACGCAAAAAAAAAAAAAATATATATATATATATATATATATATATATATATATATATAAAAAAACACACTATGTTACGCTACCATATGTTTATTGACTTTTCACTTGCAGGCCTCCCAGACAAGCTCTAGGGAGGATAATAAATAAGCTGTGTAAACACAGCAGACAGAACTAATTTAATGACATTATCTTAAGTCTTTAAACATTGTCAGCCATAGCTAAGTACTGTATATTCCCATTAGCCTGTTATTATTAAACATTAAAATGATGACGTTCATCAGAACCAACCCAACCGCTCATCATTATACCATTATTTTATGCATCCTGTTAATGAAATCAACCTGCACCTTTATTACTGGTCTGTTATAGCTGCAATCCCATCCATTTAACCCCTTAGGTGGTTGGGCCAAATAGGATGCCAGTCAGCGTTACTGTCACTCTCACTGCCTGCCACGTCCCCACTGACAGGATGCCATTTGTTCCAAGTCTTCACCACATGCGCTGCCATACTCAATGATCCTTCAGTCAAGCTCCACTACTGATCCACATCCAGCTTCAGAAATCAAGTCATGGTTTAGTTCTGTGCTCTATGGTAATGTAATACTATGTAACTTCTTGGCCTACTTCTACAGTTAGCAATAATGCTATTTAATGAATCATCCTCCATGCCCGATTACCTAAGCTTCCAACTGAGTGCCAAGGAATTCCCAGGTATTGACTCTGTTTGTTTTTGTCCATACCTCCCTGTGGAGTTATAGGTGAAGAAAACAAAATCACTTTGAGTCCTTAGTCAAATCTGTAGCAACCATTGGATCCACAACACAGGGGAGGGTATTGCTAGTTATACTGACATATAATGCATATAATATACTGCAATAAAGAAATAATGCAGTGGAGTATATGAGTGGCTGACCAATTACATGGTCAAGCCCCCTAGTAGGGCTTAAACAAAAAAAAAAAAAAATCTATAACATGTTTAGAAATATTTTTAACATGCTTTCTACCTGTGCCAGGATGAGCGGCTCCTTTGGATACCAGGAGAGGGTGGCTCCATTGCATTTTCAGGTACACTGTATAATGCACAAGACCATAAACAAGCTCCTTTAGGCTACAGCCCCACGTTGCGGAAACGCAGCTTTTTTTGTTGCAGATTTTGCTGTGTTTTTTTTGAGCCAAAGCCAACAATGGCTACAAAAAGAATGGGGAATATATAGGAAGTTCTTATACTTCTACCTGCTGCTAAATCCACTCCTGGCTTTGTCTCAAAAAACCGCAGCAAAATCTGCAACAAAAAAAGCTGCATTTCCACAACGTGGGGCCGTAGCCTTACTCTATATATAGCAGAATTATCTTTACAGGTAATTAGGAGTCAGGACAAGAAGACTAAAAAACTGCAGTCAAGACAAAGGGGATGTGTTTTTCTAGAGAAACCATAGAGAACAAGACTACATTAACATCTGCACTGGGTGTCCGTCTGGTGCAGATCCATCAGAAATCATCAGATGAAGAAAGTGCTGCAAGGCTGACTTTTTTATCCAGCGATTTCAGGTAAAAAAAAAAAAAATGGATACCCGATGGAGACCCCAATTATAGTCAGTGGGGTCCCCTGTGCTCCATTTGTGGCTGGCATTTTCAGGATCTGTTGTCTGTTTTTTTTCCATTCTTCTATAACTCGAATGGACCAGAAGAACAGAAACAAAAACCAAGATGTCAACATAGTGTAAAGTATTTTATCCATAATTCTCTAAGTTGGCCTGTTTTATTTCTGATTTTGCCTGATTTTTATATTAGGATGAAACTGGAGAAACTTTACTTGTCTCGGTAACACAGGAGCACCATTGCTGACTCTACATCATGTTTACATAATACTGTAATTTCCCTTAGGAAAGCTATCCCACAAAGGTCACAGGCCTTAGCAAACCAAACAAGCCGCCTTGATGTCTATTTCTGCGTACTGTACTGCAGACTAATAACTTACAACTTTCATTCAGGACAAAATATTACTACTGATAGATTACTTGCAGATAAAATAGACTGGCTTCTAAATACAAATTGATTTTATATTACAGTTTAGGCACTGCTTTATTATAGGAGCAGAGCTATCAGGAATTTCAGTAAAGCTACTATTGCTTTAAGGTTACCGTGCCAACCTGGGAAGCTCCTGCAGTGTCAGAGTTCTCTGGGCTTATCCAATTAGCAGTTGAGGAGACCTACTTAAACTCTCTTCCTCCTCAGCCAAGTGCCTGCAATTGGTTGTACCTAGTCTGGCTTTCAAACCTGATTCTTTGTGCTGCATAGCTTTATACTGACCTCTAGGAACGGACCCTTGGCTTGATACTGGAAAACTGCTTGTCTCCTGATTTTGGCTCTGACGCTACTGATGGAGGGCCTTTTCACACTAACTACTTTTCTGTCCATGTATTGTCGGTAAAAAAAAATCCGACACCACACGGGCCCATTATAAATCATGGAGCAATTTACATGTCCATTTTTTTCATGGTCCAAGAGTCTCTGAGAAACAAATGGTGCTATGCACCATTTTTTCACCTTTCTCTACTTGCCCCGGTGTTCAAATCTATGGGTCTGTGAAAAAAACATCCATTTGCTATTTTTCACACATACATTGCTAGATGATTGCTGAAAAATAAAGAGGCCAGTGGACACAATAAAACTGGATGACACATATATGGCACACAGAATGAATATTTGATTTTTTTTATAGCCGGCAGAATGGATAGTTAGTTTGAACACAGTCAAAAATCAAACCAAAATATATCAAAAAGTTCAAACTCTGCCTTATCTGTAGAGTGAATATACTTTAGCACAAAGCATTTGGACAACTTTTCATTTTGTGTCATTAATACATTTTGTATTATACTTTGATAATAAATTAAGCCATCTTTCGGTGAAATCCTGCATTTCTTTATGCTTCCCACTGTGTATGGTCCACGAGTGATGAAGAGAAAATGAGGGCTGAGGTGGACACTTCAAATAGTTATATCTCAGGCATTATAAAACATAGAAACATACTTCCGGTGTCATAATAAAGATTCTGGTGTTATTTACAGAACTATCAATTGAAAAAACAGTCAGACTTGGGAGTGGCTGCATACAAACAGGGGCGTAACTACCGGGGTAGCAGTGGTAGCGACTGCCACAGGGCCCGGAACATTACGGGGCCCGGAGCCCTGTGGCAGTCGCTACCGCGAACCCCACAATCACTGCTATCGTTATACTCCGGGGTCTTTTGAGACCCTGGAGTATAACGATCGGGGGCCCAGGGGAGGTGAGCGAACATAAAAAACACTGTAACTCACCTCTCTTCCGCTCCGCAGGCTTCGGGCCTGTTTGGTGACGTCCCAGACGTCAGCCGACGTCATTATGCGTCGCGACGCCGGCCTGGATCGCGCGAGATCCGGTCCGACATTGAAGATGGCTGAAGTAGCGCACGGGAGTGCACCGGAGAGAGGAAGAGGTAAGTTGCAGTGTTTTCTATGTTTCTCTCCTCCCCTGGGTCTCCGATCATTATACTCTGGGGTCTGAAAAGACCCCAGAGTATAATAATCGTTCATGGGTGGTCCACTATGGGGCATAATACTGTGTGCAGGGGCCACTATGGGGCAAACTACTGTGTGCAGGGGCCACTATGGGGCAAACTACTGTGTGCAGGGGCTACTATGGGGCAAACTACTGTGTGCAGGGGCTACTATGGGGCAAACTACTGTGTGCAGGGGCCACTATGGGGCAAACTACTGTGTGCAGGGGCTACTATGGGGCAAACTACTGTGTGCAGGGGCTACTATGGGGCAAACTACTGCGTGCAGGCGCCACTATGGGGCAAACTACTGCGTGCAGGCACCACTATGGGGCAAACTACTGTGTGCAGGGGCCACTATGGGGCAAACTACTGTGTGCAGGGGCCACTATGGGGCAAACTATTGTGTGTCGGGGCCACTATGGGGCAAACTACTGTGTGCTGGGGCCACTATGGGGCAAACTACTGTGTGCAGGGGCCACTATGGGGCATAATATTGTGTGCAGGGGCCACTATGGGGCATAATACCGTGTGCAGGGGCCACTATGGGGCATAATACCGTGTGCAGGGGCCACTATGGGGTATAATAGTGTGCGCAGGAATGCGGTTTGTGTGTGTGTGGGGGGGGGGGGGGGTTGGGGGCGGCGGCTTGGGGGGCCCCATGTCAAATGTTCGCCTTGGGGCCCAGCCATTCCTAGTTACGCCACTGCATACAAATATCCCCATCTCAACTGTGTTTTTAACTG
Organism: Leptodactylus fallax; assembly: GCA_947044405.1. Lineage (NCBI taxonomy): Eukaryota > Metazoa > Chordata > Amphibia > Anura > Leptodactylidae > Leptodactylus > Leptodactylus fallax. Next base: position 6,790,242 of record CAMRHE010000029.1, on the reverse strand, counting down.
ACGATATCTCTGGATAGAACTGCAACCTTAAGACATTTCTGTGTTTTATAATGCCTGAGCTATAGCTGTTTGAAGTGACCCTCCCCCACCCTTATTTTATCTTCATTACATAAGCCCTTACATTGTACACAGTAAGAAGCAGGGACAACTTTCAATAGAGAAGCAAGGGAAGGAAACAAATGCAGGATTTCACAGAAAGGAGCCAAAATTTCTTAATAAAGTATATTATAAAATCTATTAATGACACGAATACTGACTAAATCAAAAGTTGTTTGAAAGTTTAGTTACACTTTTTTATTTTCAAGATACAGTTTATACAGTTTTGGTTAACACAAGCTGGTTGAGTAGAATGAAATAAAAGAATATTATGTTTATTCATCTTTTTATTTGTATCCAAAAATCTTGGTCCATCCAGTCGTCCCTACAAAACAATGCTCTGTCTGCTAGGTATCACTATTCAGTACATACTTATGGAGTAGGAGTTATTTCTAATTCTGCAATACATTTTACTACACCACACGTAGCCACATCTCAACATTCCCTGCTGCAAAATAAGCCACACTCACTAAACCATGCCATGACAAGGCTTGTGTCAGTAGAAAAAAATTGCAAATTTTGGCAACTATGTGCAATTTTGTTTTCTTCCACAAAGAAATGAGTACATTGTATGGCACATTAAGGCCCCATGCACACAACCATAACTGTATCCACAATTGCTGATAAAAGTGCAGACCCATTCTATGGGGTGAATCGCACAGGCTGTGTATCTGTGTACAGAACAAGAAGAAAACCCACAGCAGACCTGGCAGGAGAGGGAAAAGTATCACTTTTCAGCATCAGTGACTGACAATAGTAATGAGGGGAGATACCTCAGAAGGAGAACAGTAGAGGAGTGAAGGTGTCTTGATACAAGAGAGCTAGTGAAGAGAGTAGTAGTCTGGAGTCCCAGAGAGACACTCCCACATGAGAAAAATCTGAAAATAGGATTATGTTCCAAAGTGCATATCAGGAGGTATGAGACTAAACAAAGGAATGAACATTGCACGCTCAGTGCAAATTTTTAAAAGTAAGTTTCATACCACTAAAAATCACTTCTAAAGCATGCATATGTTATAAAAGGAGCTATTAGAGACATAGTAAAATTAACTTTTTTGTGCCAAAGAGCAATCTTTTTAATTTATATATACACAGGGTGTTCTAGCACTTGCCAGAGAAACCGTTTTTGCATGTGGTCATTACCCAGTGCTGCCTCCTAACAAAGTTTGATGGGTCCCAATGTGTTGTGACCACAAGTGAAAAAAAGGTGCACACGCAGGCACAGCAAAGCCCCAGGTACACCAAACAGCTAATCTGGATATATATTAAAAGCTGATTTTCTTGACAGCAAGTTTTATCTTCGTCACTAAAAAGAAAGTTCACTATGCCACTAGTCACCTCTACAACTGCATATACTGTAAGTGGTTCAGAAGCAATTTTGGTGAAGGTAGATTCCCTTTAACTCAAGGTAACCGCTAACATATAAAATCATCTTTTCCATTTCATAGGTGTCCATAGTTTTTTATGCTGCATTTGTAGCTACCTTTGAATCATCAGAATAAGTACAATATGGACAAAGGTGTTCATAGTATCCATGGTCGTCATACTGTGGCTGTAGCTACCTTTCAATCAGATTATGGACACCTTTGCAATGCATGTGTAGATACTTTTAGATCATCTAGGAACGATCACTTGTGCAACTTAAAGATGAGCCAATACTATTAGTTGCAGCAAATTAAAGCTCAAATCAATATTACGTATAATTACAATGGGAGGTCTCTAAGGCTAAGCATACTAGACCTTACAAATGCAATAGTGTGCACGGGAGCCAGATGTATCCAGCCTAGTCATCACAGGTTCCAAACCATTTACATATAGACCATCCATACTGTAGCAAAGTTGTAAACTGAAACTAGCAAAAATCCCACAATCCAGAAAAACAGTAACTGACATTTCTACAGTACCGTCAGCGGCCTTAAACCATTGACCTAGTTCTTCGTCTCTTCCATGTAAGCAAGAGCTGCTGATAACATTCTCAAATAAATGACAGAGCAGCGGGAACTGCTTACCATAAAGACATTAGATGTAAAGCTGCGATCCTGGGAAGGGATGCAAATGTGTCATGTTTGTAGGCTTCCTGAAAAACACTGTAATATGCCAAACTATATAGTAATAGGCAAAGTGGGTTATATCCTGATTAAGGCATATTTTCTACACTGCTCTGTCTTCTATGCCCTTTCCTTATTTTTATTATTTCATCCTTCCTAATGTCAGTGAGCCAAGTGCCCTTCGCTCATTCCAAAATAGCTTTGTAATATACATCACATGGATACAGAATGCATACTGATTTGATTCATATACACCCCTTACTCACTGTCTGGTTTCAGAAAATAAATGATAATCCTTTGTAAAATAAAAAGCTATATAATCTTCTAACATATAGTACTTCAAGGTTTGCTAGACCTTTGCTTGCAGTCATTCACAGAGCTGTGGAGTTGGTAGGCCAAAGTACGGACACCTACTCCTCTATTTTTTAACTCCCCAACTCCAACTCCTTCATAAATGGCTGACAGCCATGGTCAGTCAGAAGCTGCAAAGCTAGTGACAGGTTGTTACATATTTACTTTCATAGGCAATCTATACATTTAATTAATGATACAATATTCATGGTCATTCAATGGGAACCGTCACTGTTCTGTCCTGGTCATGTATGTCAGCATGGCACATTAAGCATATTCAACTGTCCGTGTGGTTTCCGCTCGGTTTCGCACGAAACATACGGAAACATGTGGAAAGGAAAGTGCTGCTTGCAGCACTTTCCTCTCCGCTTGCTTCAAGTGGAAACCGCATGGACCCCATTATAGTCTATGGGGTCTGTGTGGTTTCACAGATAAACCATTTTTTATGCGTATAGGTTTCCGTTCGGAGGGGTCCCTAAGCGGACTCCCAAAACGGAAAGCGAACGAAGATGTGAACCGGCCCTTACAGAGCGCATTACATCATAACTCTGTTATTATGTCACTTTTGTGGATTTGGAGAAAATGAGGCACTTGGTGCACTGTGGCGAGCTTTCAGCTCCCAGAAGCACTGCTTTTGCTGCTAAAGTGGGGTAAAGTCATAGCAGTAGGAAGATAAAATCCTATTGTATGGGATGGCGCAGGAATGAGATGGTAAGAGCAGTGCTCTCAGAGTCCGCCCCCAGTGCACCAACTCATTTGCATAAAATTTCAATCTACAGAAGTTACAAGCATAACAAAGGTATGATGTTCATGAATGTAATGTACACTGTAGTATAGTACCTTTGGGAGGTGGTAGATTCCCTTTAAACACTACGGTAGGTTACTATTGTAACAATTCTGCCAATGATGAAATGCATACTACATACAGCTGAACATGGAACTGAACTAGTATGAACAACAATATATTTGTCATGACTGAACTTCAAAATTCATTTACATTTTGCTTCCCTGCAGTCTCCATATAAATAAGAGAGAAGTCAGCCATTTTTATCATACCCAATCTTTTATTTACCAAGGGATAAGCATGTGTGTATGAGAGAGTTGGTAGGAATAGGTGTCAGCCAGATGAGCCAACAGCCATTGAATGTGTATGGGAACCATTAGATTATAAATGGTTGCAATCCTAATTCTTTTATTTTACACACTTCTAACAATTCTTGATAATGCTGTGATTCTCAGATGGTAACGGACATCCCAAAGCAAAAGTTTGACCCTTTTTTTCTGCTAAATATTTCGATAGCACCAAATAGTGGGATTGGCCATGTTTTTATTATACATGGCCGTAACAGCAATAGCCCTGGTCAAGAGTCTTGACCAGTGAATTGAAACACAACCTGTAAGAAGGCAGTTTTCATACATTGTTGAGCCCTGCAAGAGCGCAGCCAGAAGATATGACCTCAGAATATTGGTGCCTGTTCTGCCTTCCACCTATAGATAGTGATCTACAATTAAAGAGGACCAAATGCAAAATGCTAAATAACATGAGTGACAGATCCTCTTTAAGCCTCCAATGCTCAGAAATCTGCCTCAATGGACTACCAGAGGCTGTCAGCAAATCTATTCCTAATGTGGGCAGGAGTATGCCAGTGTACGGACAGATATATCGAAGGCTATGGCCACACGCTGTGAGTTTACAGCAGGTTAGCCACAGCGAAAGTACCAGCGAAGAACTCATTGCAAAGTAAACTAGAAGATGGGATTTAAACAAATCCCATCCACACAGTGAAGAAAAAACCCACCACGCAAAATATTTTGAACCCGCAGCATGTCAACTGCTGTGTGTTTAGCCACGGTGGTCCTTGGAAACCTGGAATAGCCACATGGAAAACCCCACATCATAAACCACATTTGGCAGGAATTTTTCATGGGATGGTCCCCACAGATTATGCCCACTACTGACATCCCACTGTGAAATCGCAGTGTGTGTCCTTAGCCTTATTAAGGGATTTCTCAACTCTTTAAGTATAGTATACAAAGTAGGCGAGTGGTGGATGAAGTACTGTCAAATTTGGAAGCCAGTTTGCGTTCTTTAAAGAGATTCTATCATTGGGGAAACGTGTTTTTAACTGAAGCAATGTTGGAATATCCTTTATAAAGGCTATTCTACTCCTACCTTTACTTTTCTTCTCCTCGCCGCCATTTGTCCAAAAAAACACTTTATTCTCATATGTAAATTATGCTCAGAGAGCACCGGGGACGTTCCCCCTGTGCTCCGAGCACTCCGCGTCATTGCCGCAATCCGCCTCCAGCGCTGCTTTTTCACGCCCCCTGCATCTTCTTCTGTTCATCTTGCATCTGCTTTCTCCGTTGGCCATTTTTCTGAAGTACACTGGTGTAAGAAACTAAACAAAAATGGCCGATGGAGCATGCTCCGTTGGCTCTGCCTGAACTCAAAGTGGCTCCGGTGGCCATTTTTGTTTAGTTTCTTACACCAGTAGTCTCCAGAAAAATGGCTGACAGAACAAGAAGCAGATGCAAGATGAACAGAAGAAGATGCAGGGGGTGTGAAAAAGCAGCGCTGGAGGCGGGTTTCAGCGATGACGTGGAGTGCTCGGAGCACAGGGAGAATGCCCCCAGTGCTCCTTGAGCATAATTTACATATGAGAGTAAAATGTTTTTTTAGACAAACGGCGGCGAGGAGAAGAAAGGTAAAGGTAGGAGTACAATAGCCTTTATAAAGGCTATTCCAACATTGCTATTCCCCAATGATAGAATCCCTTTAAGGCCCATTTACATGGGGCAATGATTGGGCAATTATCAGGAACACTCATTCCCAATAATTAACCTGCATAAATGTACAAACACAACCAATGGTCAAAACGCTCGATTGTCAGGTGATCACATCATTTATATAAAAAAAATAAAAATTAAATCACAATTGTTGGCAGCACATTACCTTGTGTAAACAGGTGAATGTGCATCCCACAAATGCAAGCTGTATAGTGATGAATTATTTGTTCATCCCCATGCAGCAACAATTATTTGCTGCATGTAAATGCAGCAGACGGTCAGACAAAGATCAGGATGTTCTGCGGAACATCTATTCCCATTTATTGCTGTCGGGTTGTCCCACGTAAATAGGTCTTAGGCTAAGGCCCCACATAGCGGGCTACAGTAAAAATGTGCTTTTTACAGAAAGTCTCCTCTGCAGACTTTCTGCTTTAATTATACCTATAGGGAAACCACCGGCGTTTCCGTAGATATAATTGATATGCTGCGTTTTCCAAAACTGCAACGTTTTTGGAAATCACAGCATGCCTGCTACGTGCATTTTTTCGCAATGTGTGGATGGGATTCGCTAGAATCCCTCCACTTTGCAGGGACTGTAAAACACAGTTTTCTTCCACGGCGTTTGCGTCACGTGGGGCCCCAGCCTTAAAGTGGTATTCCCATCTTGGCCAGACATGTCCTCATACAGCTTTGAGAACAGAAAAAAAATAATAATAATAATAATAATAATAATAATAATTATTATTATTATTATTATAAAACAAAAGTTTTGGCTTTTCAGAGTCGAGGAGTAAAAAAAAACAAAAATTGAAAAGCAAAAAATGGCTGTGGCGGGAAGGGGTTAACATGCTGCAATTGCTCTAGGACAGTGAAGGTATTTGTGATGGAAGTATAAATGCTCTTCTTAGAAGGCTAATGACAAAGTATATTAATAAGCCTAATGTGATGCAGTAGGGTAATATAGCTAGGCAGCAGCAATGGCCTATATTCACCAGGACAAAGGGAGCATGCAGGCAGGAATGATAAGTCTATGAGACAAGTTACTACATTCTCATTTTAAGTACAGTACATTCTGATCCATCTTCCTGCTTTTGAAATTAAAATAAAATGTATTTCTATTTTGTGAGTATATTTGCACACTATTGTGTTATCAGACTCAGTGAGAGAGATTTATCAATCCCTCTATGCCAGTTTTCTGGTGCAGAGGGTTGATATTGTAGCCCACATTTGGCACAAGGCCCTTTCTAGTGCCAAAGGTGCACCACAATCCCCATTCTGTGCCTTGCTCACCACATTGTGTGAATGTTGGCGAAGCGATGCAGAGACTGGCCCATCCCAGCCTGACATATTCATTCTAACTCACACCAGTTTGTGGCATGAGTTATAATGGAAATCTATTTTCCATTCTGGGCTGGGACGTGCGGCTGATTTATGAACAGACCTCTTAAATCACTTGTTCCCTGCCCCAGTATTTTTAGCCATATGCTCTTTTGTGTGTAATGATATTAAATGCAGTTTTTATCACTATCATTTATCTGAAAGAAGATGTTCTCACTATATTATTAGGATAATATATCTAACAGTAGCTGCTCCATAAGACATCCTGAATAATACATATAGTTTTATCTATTTTTTCTAGTGACAATATTAGTGCAGCCCAGGACAATCATAATATTTACATGGAAAATATACAGATGTAAATTTTGTAAAACTGAGTCATTACAAACCATGAATCTGAACCCAGTAGACCAATATATACCATATCAAAGCACAAGATATACGTATTACCTTTGCCACAGGTCAAAAACAAGTTGATATTCTAGCAATGGTTTTAGCACACATGTTCAAACAGTACCAAGTCTAACATAGGCTAAGGCCCTATGGGAAAAAAAAAGCAGCAAAAGCAACCCACTGGACATTACATTAAAGTCATTTATTTCATATCCCATTGACCTACCTGCTTTACACACATTTCTCCAATGTTCCAGTGGGGGATTTATCAAGGTCCCCAAATAGCCAGCTCTGCAGTACTGCACATGTGCCAGTCTCCAAACTAGTGGATCATACACAAGATTGGTTTTACTGTAGCCAGCGCAGGAGAGTACCGAAGCCCACCATCAGGGTTCCGGGAACTGCAGTTTTTACTGAAATATCAGAATATATTAGGCTGCTTATTTACCTTATCATAGGCTTCTCATTTCTCCTGAGGAACCCTATACACGTGGGGGAAATGCGTTGAGGCTAATGCTGTTTTTGGCCACACTTGAGCAGTAGCCACAGCTGACGTTTTAATCTTATGCTAGCAGTGGTGCAATTCTGCTGAATGATTACCTAGGAAAGCTCACCAGGGCTAACCATTTGTCTTGTGCAGACTATACTGCTGGTTGCTTATTACTATGAATATAATAATACTGCTAGGACTCTGGGGGCGATACTCCTATAAGAATCACTATTTATGAGATGAGATGGAGAGAATATATATCTTTTTTCCATTGGAGGCTAATAATAATCCTCTTTTCGTGTGTGGGGATCCTCCTGATCTTTGACTGAAGAAGGGGAACCATGTTAAGGATCCCTATTGAAGATACACCTATATAGATCTTTTTTTCTATCACAATAGTGGGGCTAGCTACACAATAACAAGGGATTTGAGATATTCTCTTTTGTTATTACTCATACTGTGAGTGCGCTATTTTATCTTTTATATGTGACCAAGTACACATATCAGAGTCACTACTATACTTTGGGTCTTTTCTTTTAATATGTTTAATTAAAAGTCATATTTTAATCCCATTTTTCTGTGAAAATATAGGTTTACTGTACCAACTCAAAAAGTATTTATCAATAATACAGTTACAGGGCAGCATAAGACAGTGAAGGGAGGGGTCCATACATGAAAACTGGTGCTCTGACTGGCACAAATACTCCCCACGTACACCTATTCTGCATAAAGATTAACAGTGAAATATCTTGGCAGTCACTTTGCACTGTAAATCAACAATGTATGGTTATCAACCCCTAAAACACATTGTAAGTAGTTCAAATGTGATTTGGGAGGGGTAGATGCCCTTAAATGTGCTTTAACTTTGTAACTTTGTGTGTAACCACTGTTTTAGCAGTCCACCTCTCCGTTGTTCAGGTCCGTCGGAAGAGCCAGCACTAGTGTGAACCTAGCATTACTTACATCCATTTAAGAGGGATCCATGTATGCACATCATCAATACAGACTGCTAGGAGAACTGAGCCAGTAAGTACACAGTAAGTTTGCCTGCAGCCATTACACTCTGTGTGCTAACATGGATGGAAGGTTTATTATTTTGAAGGAACAAGTTCTGGCACTATGTAAAAACAGGCACTAGCTTGCTTCATACTGGAGACATTTATTAAAATGTGATAATAGTGATAATAGGTGTCTATTACATCAACAACTGTTATAAAGGTACTATTTACAGCAAAATATTGTGAACTAAAAGTGCTGAGAAGTTATGCTTTTATATGAAAGTGTTCAAGCAAATACAGAACTACGAAAACAGACAGCTCGGTATGGGAGTGACAATGAGTGCACAACACAAACAGTGTGAGTGTACTGTTCCGCCATAAGGATGAAATCCCCCGTACATAGTGAAGGCATGGTACCAGGACAAGCACTGCAGCATGCCAGAATTCTATTACAGGGAGCCTGGGAAACTGGCACAAGGTCATGTTCCTGATATGTCACTTGGGCAATGATAAATGCCAGCATCCTTGAAAAGGGCAGCAAGGAAGTTATCCTAATATAGAACAAATTCATTATATCAGATACAAGTCTAAGGAACAGCTCAATAATATTCCAATATACTATGCCCTTTACAGCCAGGACTCACCAACAGCGACATATTGTAATAAACTACCAGGGCAAGAGAAAGATTTGTACTTCTGAATAACTTAAAGGGGTTGTCCCAAGATTGGTGATAAATGTACAATTTCTGGGTCAACTGGTCATGAGAACAGAGATCTTGTCCCCTCCCTTTTGAATGAAGCAACAGCCGAGTATGTGCCCTGCTGCTCCATTCAAACTCTATGTGACTGTCAGAAATAGCTGAGTGCTATACTTTGCAGTTCTATAGACTGTGAATGGAGCTGCACAACTGCTGCTCCATTCATACAGAGCATTCAAGACACCAGTATCTGTGATCCGACTGCTAGGAACCCCACTTATCACCTATCTTCAGTCTTGAGACAACCTCCTGAAAGAGGACCTTTCATGTCCTCACTGGTAGGGAGTGTTTTATACCATAGCAAAGTTGATGTTGCGCTGAAATCACTGCACTTCTAGCTTTGCTGGTATCTTCCACCATTGCAGAGATATCAGTGCTGGTAGTGCTGGCTACCTATAGCACTGCACCGTCAGAGGGGCCAGTCTCACAGCTCAACATCATTGCTGGTGTGGTGAGGAACGCTCCCCCTTCACAGTACAAGTCTATAGCCATATAACACTCCCTACCTGAGAGGACATGAATGGTCCTCTTCATGGCTACCACTGTGGCGGATATATTGCGCAACAGACACCGGCAGTGATTCACGGATCCCACTGACTTATAATAGAGTCTGTCCGGTTCCAACAATGCATCTGCCATTTTGATGGAAAGAATAACGCTTTTCCTGTGAAAAAAAAAACGCTCAGGTCGTTGTAGCCTAACATACAAAAGATTCCCAGAATGAATACAATTTATATAAAAATAGAAATAATGTATATAAAACTAAGGCTGTATTCACACGTCTGCATTATGCAGATATGTGATGTCCCTGATAATCATGGAAAGTATTTCCTCTGTTTATTTGCGTGTGGTGCGCTGTCTGTGGTTGATCCATTTTTCACCAGCATGAAAACAGATCAACTTTTTTTTTTTATCAATTCCTGTACTTTTCAATGTCTCTGGGTCCATAAAACATGGATGACACACTAATGCCATCTGTTTTTTTTTCACTGACCCATTGGCTTGTATTGGAATGATACATCCACATCAGTGGAAAAACCCAAACAAGCTTTCCTTTTTTCACAGACCCACAGTCGCTGAAAAAAACAAAACAGATGTCTGAATAAATCTATTAAAAAGAATGCATACGCATTCTATCCATGACCAATGCAGACACCACGCATATGGGAAATGCAGATGTATGAATAAGTCCTAATACAATCCCCACTCCCTGGATAGCCTCAGAAATACAGAACTGAATTACCTTAAGTATGTGCCAAACACCCACACCTAATAGAACAGGATATTATGTAATGTAGAGGACGCAAATAATGGACCACATCTCCGTGGAATGAGGTGGTAAAAGAAATAAAATGACAGGAGAAGACACATTGAATGTTGCATACAGGACAAATATCCTCCGAGTGCTTGTCACTGCCTGCAGAAGACTTGCAAGTATCAACAGGTGATGACAAATCTGTTTAAGAATTGGTTACGTAATACATTCCTGTAATGTCATGTTGACAAGTAATCTTACAATCTGTTGTTCAGCGTGGCTATGGAGTCTTACCGATGTCCACTGATGATGACGAGCACCTTACAAAAGACTAAAATGAATGAGCATCCAATATAAGTGCCTGTACTATAAACTATAATAGTAGAGCCAAAAATAAATTCTAAGCAATGTATAGCTATAGTTTATAATATCATTAAGGGCACAATAGCTGTTACCGTATTACTAAAAATTGTAAAATGATGAGTTACAGTAACAGTGGGTTACATTACTAACAGGCTCCTATTGTAAAAATAAGGACCCCACATAATTTACTATGTTATCCTATACTGTAGTATACTGACCTGACTGATGGGGACAATCTTTTGGCTCCACCAGATGAATGGCCCTATGGATAAGTGCGGCATATACCAGGAGTTTTCCTACTGGCGTAAGCATAATCATAGGCTCTGAATGTGTGGAAGTAAATAAGACCTCTCAGAAGTTGCAGAGAACCCCTTTGAAATAGTAGTCCACCTAGTAACCCACAGTCAGAAGCCACAATCAGTTATCATGGGGTAGAGGCTGCTGACACGATAGCTGACATTTCAGTCGGTTTCGCTAAGTTGTCGTCATTTTCATGACATTTATCAAATGTGGCACCATGTTTGATAAACTTGGCACATCTATAAATCTAACAATTCTGTTCTGCAGTCATAGTTCACTTTCTATGCCACCACTCTACTGGAGTAAGGTTGAAACTATTTTTCCTTCTTTTTAGAAAGTTGCATTTGATAACTCAGCTCGACAGGCTTGCCATGGGCACTCTCCTGCCCAGTTTTCAAATTTATTTATTTAGCTTGCTTGTATAGCGCCAACATATTCCACAGCGCTTTACAGATAGTGCCAGTCACTGTCCCATGTAGGGCTCACAATCTACATATGTGGATCGGGTGGTGTAGAGTAGGGGACACATACGCCAGGATCCAGCTGTGAAGCTGCTAGCGGCAAAACTGCTGTGATCTACAGTAACAGCGCTGTGGATGAAATATAACAAATCTCATACACATGCTTGCAACATTCAATGGTTTTTTTTGCCGCAGGAATTTGCAGAGGAACAAGATGCAGAATTTCCATTCAGAAAATTCTTCTGCATGTTCATCCTGTATTACCTTGGCCTAAAAATGCAAAATGCAAATAAGAGTAAAAAGTTGCACCCCTATACAACATTTTTATAACAATATGATTCTGGATTGCAGGATTTAAAACCCCCCTCCCCAATGTTCATGGACAGCTTTATGCTATTCACATGTGACATTTTTTGTATAAGGTTGCAAACAAATTTAGTGACCGCTGCATGCAGACAAAAGCTTGCACACATGACATTGCCAATGATCACATGACTTAACAGCTAAATACCTGTATAACTGGGAGATCATTGGTGGTTGTATGCGGGGGGGGGGGTTTCATCGCATGTAACTGCCTCTATATTAGAACACAGCCTACACCAATAGCCCTTGTAATGACAGCCAATTCATCTAGGAGCAAGCAGGTCTGATCAATTTTAGCTCTCATTTATCAGATTTTTTTTAAATATTTTAGCTAGCTGATTGTAACTGAGGAATCATTACGTGTCTCTGACATCTCTGCAGGTTTCAACCTAGACATTACAAGGGTGAAAACTGCTGCGAAAATCCATTGACATGCTATAAATATAAAATCCTGACTGCAAGTCAATTTATGTGCAGATTCCTCTGGGTGAGATTTGATACAATCTCATCCACTTCGCTGCTACTGGAAACGCTGCGAATTTTCTGCCCATGATACATCCTGTATGCACATACCCTTGGGGTATATACACACACATCCAGGTTTTGATCAAGTTTTGTTGAGGTTTTTTTGAACAAGCAGATCCTGTGTCTACTTTCCTTAATATGATCCACAGCTAGCTAGCTTCTAAAACTGCAATATAAAAAAACTCCATGTGTGAAACCTTAACAATTGTTTTCCTGTATGATAACTGCAATTTCCATGTCAACATCAGACTGTGCCTGCCATAGATCACACATCACTGCTGAATACCACACTGTATATTGCTGACTGCAGCACAGTCCTCTACTGCAGCTTTAGCAAACCTTGGCAGACAGGGCTTGCTGGTACTTGTGGTTCCATAACTACCAAAGAGCCCCATCCTTGCAGTTTTACTAGTTCTGCAGGTCTTTAGAAATATGTTCAAGCCTACAAGAGTCTGATACATAGGACACCATGCAGCTCTATTTACATCCATAGAGCCTGAGCACTGGTGACCAGCAGCAGATGTCTGCAATGAGGGTAGGATTAGGTTAGGCACTGCCCTGGCAGATCCCAGCAGCAGGCAGCAGCAGCCATGGACACTCTATGCACCCCCTCCATGCCACTTACCTGCTGCACTCACTGCAGGGGCTGGCACTGGCTGCTGTCTTCTCCCTGCTCTCTTCTCTTCAGACAGGATGTGGCAACAAAACAAAAGAATGATAAAAAGCCCAAAATGGGGTAAAACACAGAAGGGGCGGTGAATAAAAGTAATAATATGTCGTCGAGGTGAAGTCTCTGCCAGGAAGTGAAACTTCACCAGTGTAAGTAACAATAATGGTTACATGTTACTGAGGGGGAAGATGAAAGGTTTAGTCAGAGGGCTGGAGAGACTCCAATGAGAGCTCACACCCTCTGTGAGGCGGCCTCTCCCCCTGACACACACATCTGTGAGGTGACTGACACAGCAGAGCCGGAGGAATCCCTGCCTACTCTACATGATCTTTGTACTGTTCAAGAGGAGCAGCCGGCTGTGTGTGACCGGAGCTCTAAGCCCTCACTGCCTGCTGACGACGCCTGAGCGTCACTGATAATAGAGGGGAATCCTCACTGAGACGTCGGCGGACAGTTCCTGCAGGCTGCGGCTTTTGTTGGCGCCTTCTTGTAGTGGTACAAGGAGGGCGGTGGATTTATTAGTAGAAATACATATATGTAGATACTATTCAGTATTCTTTGATACTATTTGGACGCTGGGTTGGGACCGTATCCAAGCACCTACACAACAAGCAGACACCGAGTGCAGCATACAAAGTGTAGTACTGGGATAATGCACACAGCGGTACAACAGTAAAGGGATCACATATAGTAATAGAACAATACAGATAATGTGCACAGTGATGTCATAGTACAGGAATAAAGAACACGATGATGTCACATTACAGGAGTAATGCACACAGTGATGTCACAGTATCAGGATAATGCACACAGTTATGTCACAGTGCAGGGATCATGCAGACAGTGATACAACAGTACAGAGATAATAAACACTATGATGTCATAGTATAGGGATAATGCCTTCTACGGTATCATAGGGATACTGCACAGGGATAATGCACACAGCGGTACAACAGTAAAGGGATCACATATAGTAATAGAACAATACAGATAATGTGCACAGTGATGTCATAGTACAGGAATAAAGAACACAATGATGTCACATTACAGGAGTAATGCACACAGTGATGTCACAGTATCAGGATAATGCACACAGTTATGTCACAGTGCAGGGATCATGCAGACAGTGATACAACAGTACAGAGATAATAAACACTATGATGTCACAGTATAGGGATAATGCCTTCTACGGTATCATAGGGATACTGCACAGGGATAATGCACAATGTGTATACTGTTACATCACAGCATATGAAGAGATTATTGTGATATCACATGCAGGCATTATGATGTCCCATTACAGTAATAGAGACACATAAAGTTTTCCATAGTCCATCATCCATAGCTGTCACTAATTGCACCCTAGGTCTCAGTGGGAATGGGCCCCTTTAGTTTTTTGGGACCCATGGAAGTTGCTAGATCTGCTACCTTACGCCCATGTCCAATTTATGGTATATAATTTATATAAGTCATAATAAATTTGTTGGGCTGAGGCGTCTCTGCCCTAACCCTCCTTCATCTATGCCCACTCTGCCCATTTTTTTGAAAAGTGGTGAGTGGAACATAAAATGAACAAAAGTCGCAAGTTTGGAAAAAAAACCAGCATGTGTATCAAAAATCTAGTTTTTTTCATGCCTTGTGTGCCAGAAAAATGCCATACTGTATAAGTCATAAAAATTTTTTTAGTTTTTGTTGCTTTTTTTTGTTGCCAATTTGTTGAAGAAATATAATTCCTTCCTTTATGTTTCCCATTCCTTTTTAATCCATTCCTGGTTTTGACTCAAAAAAGCAACAAAATCTGTCCCAAAAACTGAATTGGAAAGGGGGAATGCATAAATACCAGCATATTGTACGGTGGTCTTTATGTTCCCTGCACCAACAAAAGATGCACTTACTTCATGATGAAACTGTGCACCATCATGAGCCCTTGTGTGTAGGAAAAATCTATAAAAGCTCCTTGCTAGCATACATTGTTGCCATCTTTTATGCCACAAAAGTAAATAAGGCACAAAAGGTAATTGTGGAATGAGTGATGGCCCCAGCCCTGCCCACTTTCTGTAAATTGGTGTGACCGGTACAAAAATACCTCTTGCAAATATTTTAGTTGCAAGTGGCGTTAAAAATCATCAATTTACAATATTACTATATTACACAGAAAAACTGGTGTAAAAGATGAATGAATCCCCCCTTCCATTGTGTTTCTTCAGCCTAAAGGCTAGATATTGATAGCCTTCCCTTAGGATGGGTCATCAATACCAAATTGGGTTCTGACTCCCCTACCAATCAGCTGTTCAGAGCAGAGTATATGGAACTGGAGGCAGATGGCTCTGTGCACTGTGTAGCAACAATGCTGTCTATTGCAGCTCAGGCCCCATTCATGTGATCCCTGTTCTCAAGAAAGGCGCGGGTCCCAGATGTGGAATCTGCATCCACTGCACATCAGAACAGCATGAATAATGGCATCTTCTGAGAAAAATTTATCAAGACTGACGTCATACACCAGTGTGAAATGAGATCTCATCCACCTTTCTGCTACTGTACATTTCAGTGGATTGGCCACTGGCAAGACCGCTGCCAGTAATGTAGGGTATGTCCACACAAAACACATGACACTGTGGATTTTATGGACAGAATATTTGTAGCATTTTACAGTGGCAGCAAAATTTCATCCACATGCTACATAAAAATTCTGCAGTGGAAAATGTCCTGTAGTGAAGGACTGCAACATATCAATTCTACAGCATGTCAATTTATGCTTTCCATTATTAATTATGCATCAAAAAATGTGTCATTTTGAGTGGATTTTTGAGCAGTGCAAAATCTGCAGCATATCAATCCAATCTGAATAGTTGCAATGCTGCAGATTGCAATGTAGAGAGAGGAAATTACCGAAACAGTGCAAAAATGGCTTAAAAAAGTAAAAAAAATGCAGCGAAAAACAAAAAAATTATTGGGGAAATTATCAATGGTTTTATACAAAATTGGTATTCAAAGATTTTAAAATTCAGTGTATACTGTGTATGCCTCATTTGCAAAAAAAAAAAAAAAGTGCAAATTTGGCCATTTTCAAGTGCTTTAGCCTAGATTCTGAAAGGGGGTGGGGATTAGCAGGAAGGGAAATGATGGCCTTCTGCAGTCATTACAGACTTTCTATAATTTATTCTAGGATTGGGAAAAAATTAGCGCAAATCTACACCAGCTCATAGAATTGCGTAGAATTGCTTGGCACATGGACAGGCATGTCCTTAGATATGTCCAGACTGAATGAAAACATCCTGACTAAGCCCCACGTAGCGAACTGCAGCTAAAAGACACAGCAGAAAATATGCACCAGAAACGCATTTTGTTTTCTTCTGCAGTGTTTTTCATTCTGTTTTTCTCTGCTTTTCTTCTTCCCTCATTAGGCTAAGGTCTCACGTAGCAAAACGCTGCATAAAAAAACGTAGTGGAAACGCATCTGCAGCGTTTTTCATTGCATTATCGCTGAGTTTTCCTTTGCAGACTTTCTGCCCTTATTATACCTATAGGGAAAACTCCAGCACAGGAAAATTGACATGCTGCAATTTTTGAAAACGCAGCACTTCTGTTGCAGATTTTTTTCTGCAATGTGTGGATGAGACGTGTCAGAATGTCATTTACTTTGCAGGTACTGTAAAATGCAGAGTTTTCGCAACGCAAGGCTTCAGCCTTAAATCTATAAAGAAAACGCTTGCGTTTCCGCAGGTGAAATTGATATGCTGCCTTTTTCAAAATGCAGCTTTTCCATAGCATATTTTCTCCGCAGTGTGTGGATGGGATTACCCAGAATCTCATTCACTTTGCTGGTATGCATTTCCGCAGGAGCCAAAGACTGCTGCTTTTCTGCAACGTGGGACCTTAGCCTAAATGTCATTCCTTGTAAAAGGTTTGGACGTTCTTCATTTTTGTTCTTCATTTGTTTCTTAAACGATGATTAATAAAATATCTGTAGAGTCAACTTCATATCACTTGCAATATGATATTTAATAATACTAAAACCACACCATAAACCACACAGCACATGAAAGTCAAGTTATGTTTACTATAAGTGTATGTCAAGCTAATGAATAGCTCCGTAATACCAGGAGCCCCGCAATTCTTTGAGGGAAAACAACTATTTACATTCCAAAAAGAATTTTAATGAATTATTTTGAGAACGGAAGGATATAATCAGTATGCTCCAACAGTTATCACATATAACAGCTTAATGTCACACAGAAATTACACTGCATGTAGAAGGATACATGCATTACTTCCTGATGCTAAGTTCACATTATGGTTCCGAACAGACCACAACAACGAAAAGTTGGACCAGAGCTTGACGGACCCTATTGACTATAATGGGTTGTGTTGGGTGCAGGACTTTTTCGTCCACTGATTTTGGGTGGACATTGCGCTGGAGTCTCCAATGCAAATCTGAACGTAGCCTGAGACATTTTTGAAATTTTAGTGTTTTTTTCAGGTGTTTTTACAATTAGAAAAAGCAATAAACATACAAAAAGTCACTAGATGAGACTTGGTTAGCATGTTCACTGTGTTGTTACAGCATGGGAATAATGTAAACGGTGATGTCACAGTCCAGAAATAAAACGCATAATGCACACAGTAGTAAAGGACAATGAGCAAAGTGATGTCACAGAAGAGAGTCAATGTGTATAGCTATTCCACAACAAAAGTTTATTAAATTGAGAGGAGCACGCTGGTTTTGAGTGAACCACATTTGCCCTAAAATTTGCAACAACTTTAGATTCATTCAAACCGGAAAAGTGTGCAGTTTGATTTGCTAAAATGGTGGCCACCATGTAAAATCATGGAGATACCAGAGAATAGTGATCACATGACCTGGGGGGGGATCAGACAGGCTTCCCCATAATGCTTAGCAAGCAGCCCTCATGACAGGGGACAGTCAATCATGAGCGACTATAGGTCAGAAGTCACTGATGACTCATAGGCAATATGAAAAGCTCAGACAAAAAGAAAAGGTTTCATTTTGTGGAGAGAGATTAGAGAGATAGAGCATCTCAAACAGACAGGCTGAGAGAGATAGTAAATAATACAGTGTGGGGATTCTGGGGCAATGTAGTGTACTTAGGGGTGGAGAAGAAGTTAATTGATAGAGAGACATCGGACACTGAATCATTCTGTTTGTGTTTGTCTGCCCCACTGTAACCACATCCAGCACTGCAGCCCAGCTGTGTGTGTGTCAGTGTGTGCTACTGTACTGCCTTCTGCAGCAGTTGCATCAATCAATCACAATTCTCAGAGTCAAATTCAGTTTATACATTGATATCACAGACAGTGCAGAAAAAGTGCACACAATGATATCATAATACAGGTAATAAACACAGTTATGTTGCAGCATAGGAAGAAAAGTGATGTGACAGCTAGGAGACAATGCATACAGTGGTGCCACTGAGGGAAAATATACACTATCATATAAAATGTCAAGGATAATACAAACATTGATGTGAAAGTACAAAGGCTGCACACTTTTATGTCAGATATGGCTAAATTTAGGTCTCCTCTGCAGCCAGCCACAAGCCTCAACATTGACCTCTTCACAAATGTGACTGACTGGCTTCTGCAGTGACCTGGGACCTGTAAACAGAAAATTGAAATATTTGGAGGACCTGGTAAGTGAGTTATTTATTTTATTTATACTATTTTCAGCACATGGGGAGCTTTAGGATGAGGCCACAAATTTGTGGAAAAGGTGGGTTTTTTCTTGCAAATTTTGTGTACTTTTTTTGAACTAAGAGTGGATTTTGCAGAAGGAAGAAGTACAGTATAAGTGCCTACTTTATATGTCCTATTTTTAAGTAAACAAATCTAAACTTAAAGGGGTATTCCCACGATCATAACCATTTTTAAATTTGTAGACAATTGAAAGTTAAACATTTTTGCAAATATAAGTAATTTAACATTTTGCAGAGTTTTATAGATTTTCTCTAAATTTCTTGCGGTCAAAAGCTCTTGTCTTGATTGGTTGCCAGTGGATACGACCATCAATGCAGGACCTTTCTAAGGTCAGAAAATCAGCCATGATTTGCTTATTGTGGCCGGTATATCTTCTCATACATGTAATGTCCCTGCCTGATAACCCAGCTACAAAAAGAAAATCACAGCTGGATTCCTGTCAAGTCCCAGACCATATAAAGTTTCTGCATTTGTGGTCGTGTCCATTGGCAACCAATCAAGACAACAGATGTCACCACTAAGATGGTTAGAGAGAATCTTTAAAACTCTGCAGAATTTTTAACCAGGCTTTATAGTAGTGAGGGCCCCCTCAGCCGACCCAGTTTGAGTGCGACATTTCCGCATTTCGGGTGCTGTTCTGAGCGGCAGGCAGTGTTACTTTAAGGTACCTTTTCATCAAGGTAAAAAACACAAAGGGACGTAATAATAATATAAGTGTCATGACACAGGAGTAATGAGCCATGGTGATGTCACAATACAAGTAAGGCTTTAGTCACACATCCGCATATCACGTACATGTGTCGTCCGCAGTTTTCATGTACACAGTCATTTCAATGCCCTTATTCAGACGTCCATTTTTTTTGCAAAAAAAAAAAAAAACAGTGGAAGCATGTCCTTGTTTTTTTTCACTGATGCTGATGCATCACAGATGAAACCAATGAGATGAAAGAAAGTCTATGGGACAGTGAAAAAAAAAAAAAAACAAAATGGATGACATCTGTTTGTCATCCATTTTTCACAGACCCACAGGCATATAAATTACAGAAAATTAAAAATAAAAAAATGTTGATCTGCAAATGAACAGGGTGGGGCGCTATCTGTGAATATCATCCACGGATGTGTCAATGAGACCAAAGGCTCTGCATATATAGGTTAGGTTCACATGTGGAACATGGCACAAGGGCACCCATGGTAAATAATATATACCACATAGTAAACAATTTTACTGTGTTGGTCTGCATAGAAAAGTGTACTACACTACACTACACTTTACTATACAATAACACAAAAAGGAATTGAATCACACTAGCCCAACATATACCAACAGGACCCTACTTTGGTATATGCTAGGTGCATGAGGGCCTAGTAACAGGTTGATATTCCATGACATAAATCTCCAATTTGTACAACAATTAGCCTTAAAAGCACAAGCAATGTCATAGAATAAAATAGTGAAAAGTGACATACCAAGCGACAGCACACTACATGACTAAAATGCAAACAGGTAGTAAAGCACAGGAATATTAGAAACAAAAATACAGTCAGAGTACAGGTATTTAACACAAGATGATATCATCCCCTGGGTACACAGTAATGTCATAGCACAGGTATAATAAACATAATAGAATCACAACACAGGAATGAATAGAGTTGATGTCACTTCAGGACAATAATATTAAAGCATGTGGAATAATGAACACAGTAATGATACAGCACAGGCATAAATGTCAGGTACATTGCACATAGTAATGTCATAACATATGAATAATACACACACAGTGCTGTCACATCTGAAAGAAAATAAGCAGTAATGTCATTGTAAAGGATGATGTACACACTGTAATATCACAGTACAGGGAGTGCGAATACTATAACTTCACAGTATTGGAATTATCCACACATTAATGTAACTAGGGACTCATTCACACATGGCCCTTCAGTCTGTTCTCACTACAACTTTATATAAAACACTACAGGAAAACTGATAACAAAAAACTAATTTCATAGTTCCTTCTATTCATTTAATGAAAGGGGTCGCGAAAGCATGGCCGATGCACGGGCGGCACACGAAAGACATTTACGTGTCCCCCGTGCGCCGCCCATGCCTTTAATTTACGGCCGGCAGTAAGCACACGGTGATGTGCAACCGGCCTAAAGAGCACCTGATAGGATAAAGAATATAGCCACATAGTAATTGGAATAATGCATGCAACATTGGAATAAGATTATAATTAAGGAGTCTTCTAACATCTGTCATACCAGCTGTGGCCCTATGACAGTGCACCTAAATAGATGATATACTTGCCCAACATTCTATTAGCAGGTTATGAGGCTTCTAAATCAATTTAATAAATAATGGGGCTTCAGCGGATCTACTGTGTCTGCAGTGAAGTCCCACCAGATTAGCTAAATTAGTCCACAGCCAGCAGGGGAACTATTTAAAAGGAACATGTCAGGTGTTTTTCTGCTCTAAACTAACCTCAGCATGTGCAGCATAATGTAATGACCTTTCCTATGGTGTCCCTCACTTAAGATTTCTGTTGCTGAAAGGTCAAGTTCTAAGCTTTTAAAACCTTAGGTTGGCATACTCAAATTTACCTATAAGAGGACCTTTCACCAACTCCATAAAGTCCAGCTCTTTACATCAATTAATAGCTGCTGCTCCGCTGATTCTGACATAGGAATTTTTTCACTAGCCCCCACTGTTTCCGAGCAATCAATGCTGTTAGTTTTGGTGCCTGATATGCTATTTAGTACTGTCAGGAGGGCGATGTTAGGCAGAAGCAGGCAAATTTGGCAGGTACATTTGGTTATGCTAATCGTTGATTATATTGTTAATCTGTTTTCCCTTAGTCCTAACATCAGCACAATATGGGGTATTTCTCCCCCTGTGTGTTGTTTAGGACAGGTGGAACTTTTAATTAGCACAAAAATGTGCTTACTAACCTGCCCTATAAGAGGGCACGAGAGACCTCCCTCACCTGTGTAAATTATAAAGTAAAAGAAACAAGATTTTAGGGAGGGAAGCCTTGTGCTGCTGTTAGGACTAAGGGAAAACAGATTAACAATATAATCAACGATTCCCTTACGTCCTACAGCAGCACAATATGGGGATATAGCAAGTAATTCCCCTAGGGAGGGTTTCCTCGCCTTACAACCTCAAGAACTGTCTGACCAAAGGCAGTCGCCTTGGAACTGCGGACATCCAAACGGTAGTGTTTGACGAAAGTCAGCTGGGATGACCAAGAAGCAGCCGCACAAATTTGATCCAGTGGAAGCGAGCGATTCTCAGCCCAAAAAGTCGACACAGCCCTGGTCGAATGGGCTGTACAAAAAACTGGAGGAAGCAACCCTTGAGCAATGAAAGAAATTTTGATTGCCTCCTTAATCCATCTGGACAAGGAGGGTCTGGAAGCTCTAAGACCTCTGTCTTTACCATACATATTGATTAGGAGATTTTCAGCTCTCCTGAAAGATTGTGTCCGCGATAAGTAAATTCGCAGACACCTCACCACATCCAAAGTATGAAGTTTTAACTCCTCTTCTGAGGATGGATCCGGAAGGAAAACAGGCAAAGAAATCAATTGATTATAGTTATTACGTGAAGGAACCTTAGGGATAAAGCCAGGCAAAAACCTAAGGTGGACCCTATCCGAAAAAAATACAATATAAGGTTCTTTGGAGGAGAGCGCCTGTAGCTCTCCTACCCTTTTGGCAGATGTGATGGCTAACAAAAAAGTAGTTTTAAAGGCTAAAAATTTTAGCTCCGTAGCTTCCAGAGGTTCAAAAGGAGGACCACAAAGGCCTGAAAGGACCGTCGCAAGGTCCCATTGGGGAATAGGAGAAGATACCGCAGGTTTCAGCCTCGCCGCTCCTTTAAGGAATTTTGCAACCAGGGAATCCTGGGACAACCGTCTGTTTAAGTGGGCGGATAAAGCGATACCTGTACCTTTAAAGTAGCAGGGGCAAGGCCCCTGTCCAAGCCATCCTGAAGAAAATCCAAAACATCAGAAGTTAAAGGATTAGAAATATCAACGCCTCTTTTGGAGCACCACTCCAAAAAAATCTTAGCCGTCCTCTGGTAATTCCTTTTGGTGGATTCAGCTCTAGCACAGGAAAGCGTCTTCAGGACGGCTTCTGACATTCGTAGGGACTGGTCAACCTCCAGGCTGTCAGGTTGAATCTCCTCAGATCCTGGCACTTCAGTGATCCTTGGGAAACCAGGTTCTGGGTGGGGGGGAAGCCTCCAATATATCCCTCGACTCATCACCATGAGCTGGGAAAACCAAGCTCTTTTTGGCCAGAATGGAATGATGGCTATTACAGAGGCTTGGTCCTGTCTTATTTTCATCAATACTCTCGGTATCATAGGAATTGGAGGGAAAATGTATGACAGCCTGGACCTCCAAGGGATGCACAGGGCATCCACTGCCAAGGGATTGTCCTCCTGGTACAGGGAACAGAATGTCTCCACCTTGGCATTGAGTCGGGTTGCCATGAGGTCTATCTCCGGTAGACCGTATTTCAGGGTAATCTGATGAAACACTTCTGGATTGAGTGACCATTCTCCTGATACGGCACGACCCCGACTCAACCGATCCGCTACTGAGTTCAGGGAGCCCTTGATGTGAACCGCAGATAGATGGGTCAGATTTTTCTCTGCCCAGGAAAAAATCAGATCTGCCTCCCTGAGGAGGGATGATGATCTGGTGCCTCCCTGTCTGTTCACATATAATACCGTCGTCATGTTGTCCGAGCGAATCTTGACTGCTCTTCCCTTGAGAAGAGGAGAGAAATGGAGTAAGGCACGGTACACAGCTCTGAGCTCCTTCCAGTTGGACGACGTCCTTCCTTCTGGAGCGCTCCAGACTCCCTTTATGGAGTTTCCGTCCAGATGGGCTCCCCATCCCGTAAGGGATGCATCTGTAGTCAACAGGGTCC
This sequence comes from Leptodactylus fallax, assembly GCA_947044405.1. Classification (NCBI taxonomy): domain Eukaryota; kingdom Metazoa; phylum Chordata; class Amphibia; order Anura; family Leptodactylidae; genus Leptodactylus; species Leptodactylus fallax. Next base: position 6,766,387 of record CAMRHE010000029.1, on the reverse strand, counting down.
AACGAGGTTGGACCGTGGACCTTCCGTCCTTGAGGTGCAACCACCATCTGAGAGAAAGACGGGTCCTGGGGGAGAGACGAATCCTCCTGTTGAGACCGGGCAGAGAGCGATCCCAAATTCCTAGGATTTCCATCTGAAGAGGACGTAGATGCCATAAGGCCCAAGGAACCGCCATGATGGAAGATGACATCAGACCTAGGATTTTCATCAAAGTTCTGATGGACGCTCTCGGCCTCCTGAAAAGTTGCCGAACCGCTGTAATTAATTTCTCTTTCCTTGCAGTCGCCAAGGAGATTTCCAGCCGGTCTGAATCTAGGAAGTAACCAAGAAACTTCCTTTTGGTTGAGGGGACGACTTCTGACTTCTCCCAATTTATGAGCCATCCCAGGCTTTGAAGCAGGGATATGGCAATCTGTAAATGCTGGAGCAGAACAGACACTGACTGGGCTTTTATCAGCCAGTCGTCTAGATAAGGGACCACAAAGAGTCTCTGAAGCCTGAGGGCGGCTACTATGGGAGCTACCACCTTGGTAAAGGTGTGGGGAGCCGAGGAGATCCCGAAAGGGAGGGCCGAGAACTGATAATGCTTCCTGTGGCCGGAAACTATAACCGCAATCCTTAGGAACTTCCTGTGCGGAGGGTAAATTGGCACGTGCAAATAAGCGTCCTTCAGATCTAGGGTGACAAAAACGTCGCCCTGGAGAAGAAAAGAAGAAACTGAGCTTATAGTTTCCATGCGGAACCGTTTTTTTCTGATGAAACGGTTTAGATACCTCAGATCTATAATCATCCTCCATCTGCCTGCTGGCTTTGGAACTAGAAAAACGGGGGAATAAACCCCCAAACCTTCTTCTAGAGAAGGAACTTCTTCTAGAGCTCCTTTGCGGATATACTCTTGAATAGAGCGTTCCAAAATACCTTGCTGAGACGAGGGAAGACGGCGAGTTAAGACGAACCGATCTCGGGGAGGACAGAGAAATTCAATTGCATAACCTCGCTGAATTAACTGTAAGACCCAAGGGTCCTGAATTTTTTCCCGCCAAGCGCTGAGAAAAAGGGAGAGACGACCCCCCGACAGGAATTTCGGCCACAGGAAGACAGCTTCTCATTTCAGAAACTGGGCTTCCTTCTATCTTCGGTTTTGGGATATCTCCGTCCAGAGCCTCTAGAATAATACCTAGAGCCCCTCCGGGACTGCTGACCACGTCGAGGTGAAAAACCTCTGCCGCGGCCAGGGCCAAATCTGCCCCTAAAAGACTGAGGCAAAGTCTTGCCTTTTTTATCAGCCAAGCCTTCTAAAATTTCATCCAGGCTACTGCCAAAGACTCTTCCTGGCTCAAATGGTAAGGCACAAAGGTTATACTTGGAGATAAAATCAGCTCTCCAAAGTTTTAACCATAAGGGTCTCCTCGCCGCCGTGGAAAGCGCCAAGGACTTTGACACCAGCCTTAATTGATAATGGGAGGCCTCAGCTAGGAATTCTGCCGCCAAAGAAGTCGAAGTTAAGAAGGAAAGTAACTCGTCTCTGGAGACACCAGAATCGATGTCCCTCTCAAGCTGGAGCAAATCAGCCCGTAGTTTGGCTGAAACTTCACATGACGCAACAGCGACAGAGGTCTGAGCAGAGGCCGCTGAGTAGGCCTTCTTGAGAGTACTCTCCATGCGTCTGTCCATAGGATCCTGCAGATTTGCTCCATCCTCAGATGGTACTAGCGTGCGGCGAGATAGCTTGGCTACCGCTATATCCACCTTAGGGGGAGGACCCCACTGATCCAGTTGAGACTCTGCGATGGGGAACAAGGCCTTAAACCTACCGGTAGTTATAAAGGGTTTCTCTGGAAATTTCCACTCTGAAGACATTAACTTTCTTAATGTCTCGTCCACTTGGAAGACCCTAGGCCCTCTATAGGTGGACGTGGAGGCTTCCCCATCAACATCACGGTCTTTAGACCGGATGGACTTCAGCAGCCTATTGACTTTCTCGAGTGGGAAGAGAGGTCTGCTGGTATCTTCAGCGGAGTCATCAGAAGACAAAGTTTCATCTACAACCTGAAAGTCCGAGACCCGCAAGAGAGGATGTTTTTCAAGACGTGGTCTCTTGACGATCTGGGAGATAGAATTCCGGATCTCCTTGAGAGAGATGTATTCTTTCACCCATGTCACAACCTCACGTATGGATGGCTCCTCAGAAGGGGGTCCATGACACTGGCGACAGCGGGTGAATTCATAGCCGTCAGGCAAGGGAGTCTTACAATCTAAACAGGTTAAATGTTTACGCTTGGAAGATTTCTTCCTCCTAAAATCTCCATCACCAGAGCCGGAAGCAGAAGAAGACATCTAAAAAGACCACAAAAAGTCACAGACAATAACAATACCAATATTACAAACCGCAACCAGAACCAGAAAGAGAGGGGTACCTTAAGGAGGTCGGTCGTCGCGAAAAATGTTGCAACAGCACACGCAATAGTCAAATAGGGTAATCTCTGAATCACAGAGGAGAATTCTACTCCTTAGCTATAGGAGAGCCAGAAAATCACAGCCCAACCCAAATGGACTATGGGACATTTTAAAGGCAACCCTAAGTGGAGGCGGAGCCAAACACAAAACTAATCCACAATGAAAAAATTCATAGGAAATCATGCAGAGCAAGGCCAGCGATATGAATCGACCATTCATATAATATATGAACAAGAATGAATAAATATTATTTACCCTCCTGAGATTTATAGCACCAAAACGGGTCAAATGCCATAATGAAACATAGAGGAGCAAAAGCCTAAGTCAGAGGCTCAAACAACAAGCAGCAAAAATCAATTCTATATTTTGCCTTTAAATTTTAAATTTCCAAACTTACCGCACTTTTTCCGAGAACCGGAAGTAGGCGTGAAGGAGTCCGGCGAAATCCGCCCGCACGGGAACCCAGACACAGAGAAGGGTTCCGGCCGTCGCAAAGTCCGACGTACCCTCCGGGTAGGCCGAAGCCTACCGCCGCCCGAAGAATTACCGACAGAAGTGCTGAGAAGAAGGAACGCAGGCCGGCAACAGAAGGAAACGACCAACTCAAGGTAAGAAAAAACCCCTTAACTCTAGAGAGGTCACAAGAGACCTCCTCCACCTGTCCCACACAGGACAGAAAAAAACACAGGTGAGGGAGGTCTCTCGTGCCCTCTTATAGGGCAGGTTAGTAAGCACATTTTTGTGCTAATTAAAAGTTCCACCTGTCCTAAACAACACACAGGGGGAGAAATACCCCATATTGTGCTGCTGTAGGACGTAAGGGAATCTAAGGTTATAAAAGCATAATTATAACCTGACTTTATAGCAACAGAAATCTTAGTGACAGACACCATGGGAAAGGTTATTACTTGATGGTGCACATGTTGGGGCAAGTTTATGGTGGAAAAACCACCTGACAGGTTCCCCTTAAACCAAGTTGGTTTTTTTCTGCCACCTTTTTGTAAAATCATTAGCTGCTCATAGACATTCAAGAGCTGTCTACCAAGGGATCATTCCATTTGCAGTTATATTCCACGACTCCACCGTGAGCATGCAGTATCTGCTAAGATCAGCCAAGCACTATGGTGGACTAATGTTTGCACAAGTTAAAAATTAACCTATGTTAACCAGGCTATCTAACAAATAGGCAAACATTTCATTTCTGTTTTAAATATTTTACTACTATATTCAGTTGAAGTCATACACCTTAACCACATTCATTAAAGCTCTTTTTTTTTTAACCTTTCTTGACATTTATTCCTAGTTTACATTCCCTTTTTTTGGTCCATTAGATCACTATTATATTTTAAAAATGTGGAATGTCAGAATAATAGAAGATAAAGATTTATTTCAGCTTTTCTATCTTTCATCATTTTCCCAGTGGCTCAATAGCTTATATACACCAAGCTAAATGTGCCTTAAAAATAGTTTGGAAAATTCCTAAAAATCAGGTCTTGGCTCTAGAAGTGTCTGATAGGCTAGATGGCATCATTTGATATTCTTGGAGGTGTACATGCGGAAGTACTTTAAGGCCTACCTTCAAGACCCACCTTGCTTAATATCATAGGAAAATCAAAATAAGACAAGACATTAGCAACTGTGAACCTCCAGGAGTCTGGTACATCCTTGGGAGCAATTTCCAGTCACCTGAAGGCACTATATACATCTGTTCAAGTGATAATATACAAGTTTAAACACCATAGAAACATGTAGCCATCATGCTGTTTAGGAATAGACACCTTCTTTTTCTAAGAGATGAACTTTTTTTTGTGTGAAAAATACAAAGCAGACAACCTTATATAGATGCTATAAGAAACAGTATATCAACACTAAAACATCCTATATCAACATGACGTGAAAGAAGTGCTTCATTGCAAGAGGGACTGGTGCACTTCAAAAAACAGATGGCAGATGGAAGGAAGATTATATGAGGATACTGAAACAACATCTGAAGATAGCCAGGTTAAAGCTTGGACGCCAACAGGTCTTCCAAATGGACAATGATGCCAAGCATACTTCCAAAGTTGTGTCAAAATGACTTATGGCTAAGGCCCCACGTTGTGGAAAAGCAGCTTTTTTTGTTCCAGATTTTGTTGCATTTTTTTGAGCCAAAGCCAAGAATGGCTACAGAAGGAAAGGGAAATATCTAGGAAGTTCTTATACTTCTACCTTCTGCTCAATTCACTCCTGGCTTTGGCTAAAAAAAAAAAAACGCAACAAAATCTGCAACAAACAAAGCTGCATTTCCAAAACGTGGGGTCTTAACCTAAAGGGGTTTTCCACGTAAAAAAATATTGGTGAACTTTGCGAAGGATAGGTAATCAATTTCAGAACAGTGGGGGTCTGACACCCAGCACCCCCATCACTAAACACGCCCATCCTGCATTCAGTGGGCACTGCCCAGGGGGAGGAGCTGAATGCAGGATGGGCGTGTTTAGTGATGATGCAGCAATGCTCAGTAATAGAAGTAAACTCCCCCTGTGCTCCAAGATCCTCATTTGAATAAAGAATAAAAGTGATTTTTCTCCGCATCCCAGGGGCTCTGAAACATAAGAAAGGTATTGTTTTTACTCTGCTAACAGCATCTACAGCACTATGGGAGTGGTTTAAAGTAGCTGGGGTCAGTGATAGACTCCCTTTAAAGGGGTTATCTGGTTTCTAATATTGGTGACGTATCTGTGAAGTCTCCTAAGGATAGGCCATCAATATTAGAAACCTGATAACCCCTTTAATCCTTTAGCAAATTTATGGGTAGAACTGAAATAGCCTGAGTGAGCAAGAAACCCCGCAAGCAACATATTGTTAGAAGCTTGTAGATGGCTACCCAAAATGTTTGACGCAAGTTAGATAATGTAAAAGCTTTGTCCAATTTCAGCAAATAAATGTTATTGTTTGTATAGTAAAAAGTTATTCAATTTTTCAATATACTTTCTATAGCAATTCCTCATAGTTTTCTAGATCTCTGCTTGCTGTTGTTCCATTGTCTTGTGCAGACAGTACATGGTCATGTAATGGACATACAGGTTTACACTTTATTACAGTTACAGCTCTGTAGTCAGAGATCTGCATGGAAATAAGCCGTTCACCTGTGTGTGCATCACATGACCATGGGCTAAATTGTGTTCTTCCACTGGATGTAAACAAAAAATGACAGCAAGCAGAGATCTGGAAAACAGTGAGAAATTGACAATATATTGGAAAATTGTATAACTTTTCATTATAGAAATTGTAATTTTTTTTTTGTTGAAACTGGACAACCCCTTTAAAGGCACAGCTACCTAATACTACCCACATGTATGTAAAATTCTGAGCCACTAGAAATGTGACGGAAAAAAAATACAAGGTGAAAGAAGTCATTGGAGGTCATTCATTATCCCATCCATGACAGTTTTCTGGCCCATATGGATGATGTGGGTGGAGTGGGGCAAGGTTGGGTGGGGACGCCTTGGCCAGACATATTTATTACTCATAGCAGTTTATCGGCTGTGAGTTATACAAGAAATCTACACCACTTCCTGACTGGTGCACAGGCATGTGATTGATTTATCAAGAGACCAGAACCTTTTGTTAATTCTGACGTGCCTTGCGCCTGTTGGGCCCTTTATGAAGACTGACATAGGAAACACCAGTCTTAATAACTTTGCCCCATTGACTCTAGTATTATTCACATTAACATTCGTAGTAGTGATCATAACTGACCTAAGAGAGGAAATGTGGACGAAGATCAAATGCCACGAATTGTGAAATGTATGTGGGTAACGCATAAGCAAACTGATGTCTTTTGGGGGAACTTTCTAGTTAACAATGTCATGTTCATCTACATTATTTCAAGCAAGCATTTCTTCATCTCTTCATTGTCAGCGATTCTAGAATGGCAAGTAATTGGATTTAGCAGGCATGCAGAGTCAGTGACCATGAACGGGGTTGCAGCTCCACTATTTCTGTCAAATTACAGAGAATTTATAGCTTTGTATTGGTTAATAAGGAAGAATGAGAGGTCTTTACCACAGCTGAGCTGTGAAGGAAAGGTTTTATGAGGTGGATTCACACACATATATCATTCAACATTTATCATTTTTTAGGAAAAACACTTGAATTTTAGTTGAAAAAAACTCTGCAGCCAGATATAAGCTGTAAGGCAATAGGGAATTGTGACAGTCTCTACAAACAGTGCATTTTTGTGGCCTTTTTCCTTCACTTCCGGTAATTGATGGGTCCATGGTATTTTTTTAAACACAGGCATGTTTTTTACAGCTGTTATTCCACAAGCTACTTTATAGGAAAAAAAAAGTCTAAAAACTGCCACAAAAACATATGTATATGAGGAGGAGCAGATCCTGGAGAAGTTCTTATTTTTTTTTTACTGAAAGGAAGTCTTTTATTTGAAGAGGAAACTCCAGAAACTGTAGCCGTCAGACAGGATACCTGTGTCATGTTTTGCCTGGATATAGCAGTTTGGGGGCTATCTGATACAGTAGATCATATATTCTCAGAAGATTTTCAGTATCTTATGAAACAACCCCTGCAACATGAGACAACCAATTTTTACAATGGCATCTAGGTCTCTGGCTTCTCTAGCTTTAAGCAATCTGCAGTTATCACCCTGGGTAGCCACCTCTGAGCCAATGGTTGTATCAGGGAATATAATGTATTATGGGGGGAGGGTGTTGGGTGCTTCCTGGTCCACTAGAACTGGGGCCACTGTCTATGATAAATGTCTTGTCTGTATATCTTTATAAAGTCTAATGTGCACACACAGCCACTGCTATGAACATTAGCAGTCTGGAAATGGAAAAAGTTTCACATTCTAATATTGTAAAAAAAATGAAATAAATAAATAATAATGCAACCGTTAATTCTCCTTTACTACGTTATATCTTATCAGTCTTATCATCTGTCCGTTAGCAAACTCTTCCTGACCCCTCAGATAATAGGCTGACGTGACCTTCAGAAAGATTAGCCTTTGCTTGTTATTTTTATACATACAGTTGTGTCACAAATTTAACAGTAGAGTAGACCATTTTTATGATGGAAACAAGATACTTTTATCTGTCATCTTTTGCAATAAAATGTCTCACAGCCATTACTATCTGCTCGACTTTGACTCTTCTTCTATGTTTATACTGGCTGCAAGACTGTGTCTACAAAGATTCAGTACAAGGCTCTGTTCACATCCTGTCTTCACTTTATGTTTGGTATATATGCTGGAGAGAGACACCTCTCACCTATCTCTCTCTTGAGGGACAGTCCCTACTTTTGAACCTTCTGTCCCTCTTTGCTCCTTAAATGTCCTTCTTTTAGATAATATATAAGAAATATATGTACATTAATAAACGTAACTATATTATTCCATAAATTGGCTTGTCCCTAGCTGTATACTCTTCTAATATATTAAAATTTAGTGCATTATGAGATGATTTCTGTAGTGTCGTTGAACCAGTTTGAACAAATTTATGCATGCAATGGTGATAACTTGGACAAGTTCAGGAGGAATTGGGAGATATCGGCGACATCATTCCCTCCACCGACTGCTCATTGACAGCCTATACGTATTGACCTTCTTTTTTTCTGGTGCCATTGGCCCGCCCCTTCTTACTTACTCACCTATGGGATACTTTATGTGAATATTTTTAGAATAACCTTTAAACTATCTCAAATGTTGAAAACTGGTAGCGGGAAGATCTGCGCACGGGCCTACGTGGCAGACCATCAGTTTTATGGGTCGTGCTAGAGTGATTCGATTCATTCATTTTATTTTGCTCCATAGGCCTGTTCATTTGTTAATTTTCCCGCTTGTTGCGATCTCTCCCTTCCCCTCCTCATGGCTACCATTTGAATAGTGCCTCTTAACACCACTCTACCATATTTGGCTAATAAGTACGACTGGATTAAATAAATATTATTAGTATGCATTTCCATTTGTATCCTAGTTCATGCTGTACTTATAATGAGTATTCTGTACTCCCCCTTTGTATATGTAGATTGTGAAGCCATGAATGTATCCCGTGTTTTTTTTTCTGTATTGAATTCATGTACAAATTCAATAAAAACTATTGATACAAAAATTTAGTGCATTGTTTACCTTAAAACGTCTATATTTAGCTATTGTTTGTGCTAATGCATTCATAAAAATCTATTCAAGTATATAGATATGTAAACAAATGTTAAACTTTCACACAGTAAGTATCCCTCTTAGACAGCCCTTAAGGTTGGGAGATATGGAAAAGCATGGAAAAGTACCTCTTAGAGTGTCATTTTGGCATATACAAAATACATTGTGTGAAACTGTTACAATGGGAGTCAGTGGCAACAATTTCTTACAATGAGAGTCAGTGGCATTGTGCATATTCCTATACAGTCTCTTTTGTCAGAGGTATAAATTGGGGAATACTCCTGATATATACCTCCAACAGAAACAAACAACAAGATGTTAACAGAGCTTTAATTGATGTTTTCTGATTTAAATTCCTGCGCCCATGATGGAACGTCCTTCTTAGGCTGAGGCCCCACGTTGCAGAAACGCAGCTTTTGTTGTTGCAGATTTTGCGGCGGTTTATTAAGCCAAAGCCAGGAGTGGATTAAGCAGAAGGTAGAAGTGTAAGCACATCCTATATATCTCCTATTCCATATTAGCCAGTCTTTGCTTTGGCTCAAAAAAACGTAGCCAATTCTGTAACAAAAAAAAAGCTGCGTCTCAACAACAAGGGGCATCAGACTTAGGCTGGGGTCCCACGTTGCAAAAACACAACGTTTTAGTCGTGGAGGAAATGCCGTGGCAAAAAATGCTGCGTTTTACATTAATTGCAAAGCGGATGGGATTCTGGCTAATACATACATTACAGAAAAAAAAGCTGCGTTTTTAACATTATATGTTACTTATACCTATGGAACCCGTTGGTGTTTTCCGTATAGGTATAATAGAGACAGAAAGTCTGTAGAGGAAAACTTAGCCTTGGCTAAGGCCCCACTGTGAAGGATCTCGCCTTGCCAAGCCGCTTGGCACACCTGCGACCAACCTTCTTTCTTAACCTCCCACTCGCACACCGTGAGCGGACCGGGATTATAGGATAATACGAAACGAGCTTTCTAAATTTTATATATTTATTAACCCCAGTGGGTCAGTACTAAACATTAACATATACAGAAATATATATCAATTTTCAAGCAAATAAGGATAAAAGTAAAATACAGCACAACAAAATAAAAAGGGAAATAAAAGATAAAAGAACACCAGAACAAGTAGATAGTCCGTTTCTCTGAGCCTATTTGGTAGGCTTCAGGGTTCTACCTTAAGCAAGTTACAGAGCAGGTGAGCATGTGTCTTCTACATGCTGTCCAGAACAAAGAGGCCTCAGGCCTGCCTCCTAAGCCGCATGGCTAAAGTCCACACCATGACCTGTCCTCACATCTCCTCCAGAAACAAAGACCCCCATGTTCCTGGTCTGAGACCTTTTACTATACTGGTCTCCTTCCTAAGGAGGATGTCACCAAAAAGGAGAAGTCCCGCCCCCTAGCCTTGCATCTCAGAACTAGGATTCTTCATATCTCCTTGCTGGTTGTCCATATTGTAAAGCAAGAGTTCTGATGGGCTTTTTGGTGAAATCCTCATCATGTAGACACCAAGAATGACACCCAAATCCCCTTTGGGTAAGGAGATCAGTGTCTGGACCTTTTCCCGGTTTTGAACTGTACCATGTGTGGGCTTTAAACGTGCACCTTGGCCTGGCCCACTTGAAGAATTTATCGGGGCGACTGTAAAAGGTTCCCCAGGGCAGATATTGTCATAAAACCATAATGCTTTTGTTCTGTAGCTGGCTCCATCTTGTCTAGGGACTGTGTGCAGAGAGCACTTCTAGCACACATTTTCTGCAGGACCCCCTGCCATGTTAATGAGTGTAGCACTGTTATGTAAACAAAGGCCTGTGTGAGTGACTCTCTGGGGATCAAAGGGATGTTGATTACAGAGTCCACAGACCACATTCCTCAAGCCTATGATCAAATGGCTGATAACGGACAGGAATCACACAATATGAGCGAGTAGTAGTACAAAGTGACTGTAAAATGCCGCATTTTTTTCAGCAACGTTTATGCCACGTGGTTTTTTACTTTTCCTAAAAAGAAAACCTCCTTACATGCAACTATATGCTTTCAGGTTCAGTACAATGCATAATTCTTAATATTTTCTTATAAGCAGTATGGCAATCCTTATGACTTTATTTATATTTATCACCTCACTACTACAATATATACTATATCCTTTAAAATTAACTTAATCTGCTCCACTTTCAGAGCGTTTCCAAGGAAACCAGGGAAGTACCCACCTTCAGCAATGTATGAAAAGATATATTGGTTTAATTTTATTACCACATTAACAGTTATTAGAGCTAAGTAACTTGCGCTGAGCATTTTGCTTCAAGTTAAAAAAAAAAAAAAAAAAAAGTTTAGATAGTTGACTCATTTAGATGTAGAATCTGGATCCCTTGACAAAGGCACAAACTAGTGATATGAGCTCATGTCAAAATGATACAGGAATTGGATTGTGATGGAAAATGCATTCTGGAGCTCGACCAACTGTGAAATATTTTATACTTTTTTCTGAATACTACTCAGTGTTCCTTGAGTCACATCCAGCTACTAAGTAGGAGGCTGAGACATACAAAATGATGCACTTGGGATTAGAATCAAAATCAATTATTTGCTTTATTTGTTTTTAGCAGCAATCGACCTAACAAGAACACAAGTCATGTGATGCACAACGCCACATACCTCTGTATACTGCACATCATTATATTCTCCTAGCTTCTGGGCTTTGTGCCTTGTTACGTAAAGTTCTTTATATTTATTATGAAGACTTTAAGACTACAAGAGAAAAAGTCACAGTGTACTGTATAAATTAGAATTGTATTCTCTGCCTGAAAATAGAAGTCGTTCAATCATAAATATGGCAGAATCCGGTCATTACAAGCCACTAGCAGGAACTGATAATTACATTAGATGGGCATAAACACATTAATGTTCAACAGTGAAATACTGAACGGAATATAGACTGTAAATGTGATTTTTACAGCTGTTGAAGATCTGTAACTGGATAAGGAAGATTTATAGCTATGTAAAACCTCTGCAAATTCAACTCAACAAGAAGTATACAAGTCTAGGACTAGGCATACTATAAAGCAATTTAGAAATAATCATGTAAATCCAATTATCAAAAAGGTATAAATGGCATAAAACTGAAATATCAGAAGGGGAATACCCAACATAAAAGTTTAAAGTCTACCTGCTTCTTTTTTAAGAACTCTTGTTTTTGGGTTATTAATATTGATGATCTATCCTTATGATAGGTCATCAATATCAGATTGGTGGGGATCCAACAATGGACACTCTTAGTGATCAGCTGTCCCACTGGCAGCCAGAACTAAGAATGAGCTGTTTGGTGTACATAGAGCATGGTTACAACTGGCACAGCACCTATTTTTACTTCTGGTTGCCACCCAGTTCAGCACCCTAACCTAAAAAGATTGACAAAAGCAGATGTGCAGTGACTACAGATGGAAGCAGTTCTCAGGGAGGCTGGTCCACTCTCCAGGTACACTGAACAGCTCATTCACATTTAAACGCTTTTTTCTGGACATCAAAGATTGTACCTCACACAAAAAGGTATGTTCACTATGTCAATAGTCACTTCTACAACAGCATATAAGGCTAGGTTCACATCTGCTCTTGGGTTTCCGTTCTTCAGGTCTGCTTGGGGACCCGAAAAACGGAAACCTAATCTGCTTTAAAAGTGGTTACCCGCAACAACCCGCGGACCCCGTAGACTATAATGGGATCTGCCCGGTTTGCACCCAAAAAATGCGGAAAAATGCATTTTTAAAGCGGAATGGGGGATGGAATCCCCAAACAGAAACCGCACACAGATGTGAACTAAGCATAAGTGGTTTAGAAGAAACAGTAAACTTTGTCATAAATCTTATCAGAGGAAAATGCTTCTATCTCCTCTTATCAGTTCCTTTCCTGCCTGCTAAACTGCTCAATTCACTTCTCTTTGTCACTGGCTGCAGTGGATTGAAGTCTATGGAGTGGGTAGATGGAAGAATGAGAGAAGCAGATACAGAAATATATCTATCTTACCAGAGTTTTATTTCCATCTATACAGCTCAATACTTCTAAAACCTGATACAACACTATTATAAATATTTTCCTATAGCATCATGTTCATGTGCTTGTTTCTCACTCACTAGGCTCTTTCTCCTCCTCTCTATATGAAGGAATATAATATGTCAATATTCAGGCTTTATTTGTGTTAAAAGTATATAAATTATCCTTTGTAGTTTCTGTGAATTGTAAAACTGTCAGTGCAAGCAGCTGCCCAGAGGAGCAACCACTTTGTCTCTTTTCTGGAGCGCCAAAGTGGAGATTAATAGACCCCCTGGGGCGTTGGTCCCAGAGGTAGAACTTACATATCACACATTTATATACCAACTCTGTATGTTTACCCCTCCCTCCCCAATACTGGTCTACCTCTCTACCATTCATATAGCTATGTGTTCTGAAAGTTTAATAAAGTTATATTTGTTATAGCTGCTTTGTGCGGAACTATGTGTCTGTATGTACTTTTTGCCGCACCCTGCATTGCATAACCCTATATGTTATTTTTGTCATCTGTTATACTTCATAAAACTTAAAGAATTTTAAAAAAAGATGGAGCAGGATGCTTCTTTTTTTTCAGTGTAATGAAGAAAAAAAAAAGAGAAAGTGTCTGTCATTTTTTTCCATTTGTCATGGAAAACAATGGAAGGCAGAATCTGGATGGAATATGTTGCACATGACCGTATGCAAGGAGCCGACCGTGATTGATTGGCATGGCCGGCGCATTCATTCAATGAATAGGAGTCGTGGAAGCATGGCCTTAAAACCGTGCAGGAAACCTGTCCTGAGTTTTGCAGCCCAGATAGAAATTAATGGGTCAGTGTGCTATCCAGGCAAAGCACACTGTCCCACGCCACGGTCGTCTAGAAGGGGCCTAATTTGGAGGTGGAATCCGCCCCAAAATCATCTCCAAATTCTATTGTGTAAACCCAGATAAAAAGTGATACTCGTGACTCTAAAAGTGTTCACAATTAAAGTGTATACAACCTGAACATGAAATATAGAGTTTTTTCCGAATACATTATCATTGCAAAAAATGTTCCAATGAACTAATGTATTAGTGCACTGCCCTGTAAGCATTTACTACAGATGTCCTCTAAAGGGGAACTTCATATGGTACCTTCTTCATAAGTGCAAGCTTTACTATGACTTACCTGTGCCTTTGTGCTATACTCAACACTGTTGCACTTGTTCTTTGCTGGTATTTCTTTCTTCTATTATAGTCGCATACATCTGCTCTCTCTCCTGTGTTATTAGCTCTTTTGAGTTAGATTTAGTCTTGAGTACATCAAGTACATCAGGCATTCATATAAAGAAAACGTCCTAGAATGGCTCACCATTAACTATGGCCTAGAGCCGCGACCACTGTTCCATGGCACCCACTGCAGAGAGGAAAGTCATTTGCACTCATACATATCAATAAATCTGTGTTTCCCATTGTACCTGGCAGTAAATGAACTATTTTGTCACATAGCAGGTTTTGTAAGTAATATATATTCACAAAGACTTTTCTGCTTTTTTGATAAATGATGCTGTAAAGACATATTTAAACCTCTGCTGAACAGTGCACAAACCTTTATACATTCTGAACTCAAAACTAAAAGCAGCAAATGTATTTTTGTGATTAGAATACATACCTAATGTGCTATCACAATTTTCCCTACATTCAGAACTGTATGTACTACTAGATTTACCTAATCCATACACTAAGCCACCCACTCTTTCATTTTGCACAGTCAGTAGTAATAACTACATGACAGAAATCCAGTCCTTCCAAATCTGGCCTACCAGTGGGAACTCGCTTCAGAAATACGCAGTTTACGAACAATATATCAAGCCTGCTAAATGTAATGAAATAGAATATGTATGATCTACACCCACATAAACTGTCTCAATGTCAGATGGCAGCATAACCCTTTTTTATTACCGACTTCATTACGTTCTGCATTTACATTTCTATGTCCTCTCCATTCTAAATAGGGCTACCATATTAGACCAGTGGTCACTGGGTGCTATGTAGAAATTACAGGGTGCTGTTATGCCCTAAAATATTATATAGCAAACTAAACCTGGAGCATACAGAACTGTAAACCTGAGGCTTTGCTGAGTATGTACACTTACTCTTGTATTTTTATTATTAGCATTTAGACCATGGTCACACAGTGCGCCTTCACAGCAGGTTAGCCACCAGAGAGATCACATTCACACTGTGGAACAAATTCACAGTGCAAACTGTTTTGCGCTCTGGATTTTGTACCCATGTCAACTATTGCTGTGGATACCACTCAGACAACATGCATTAAACTTGAGATGAAAAAACTGCATTTTCTTTTCTTTTTTGCCACGGGTGTGTCCGCTGTGGGATATGCTGCTGCAGATATCACACATCAAACTACAATATGTGGCTATTGCCTCTCAAGAGGATCTGTTTCCAGGACAAGTCTCTATAAGGCTAAGGCACCACGTAGCAAAGCACAGCAAAAAAACACTGCGGTAAAAAAACTGTAGCGAAAACGCATTGTGTTTTTCTTGCGATTTGGCAGAGTTTTTCTCTGCGGACTTATTGCTCCTATCATACCTATACGGAAAACGCCAGTGTATAACTGACATGCTGAGATTTTCAAAAATGGGAGCTCAGCCTAAGGTCAGGTCCCCATGTTGCTAAAACGCAGCGTTTTGGCTGCGACAAAAATGCTGCATTTTACAGTACCTGCAAACTGGATGGGATTCTGGCTAATCCCATCCATACATCGCAGAAAAAAATCTGCAGCGGAAGAGCTGTTTGCGTTTATGCAGTGTTTTTTTCTGCAGCATTTTTTTTGGCGCATTTCATTTTGTGGGGCCTTAGCCTAAGGCTGAGGCCCCATGTTGCAGAAATACAGCTTTTTTTTGTTGCAGATTTTGCTGCGTTTTTTGTTTTTGTTTGAGCCAAAGCCAGGAGTGGATTGAGCAGAAGGTAGAAGTTTAAGCACTTCCTATATATTTACCATTCCTTTTATAGCCACTCCTCGCTTTGGCTCAAAAAACCGCAGCAAAATCTGCAACAAAAAAAAGTTTTGTTTCCACAAAGTTGGGAGCCTAAGTTAGAGCATGTACAACATGTTCTGACGCTTTGCCTACACTGCATTCAAGCCTTCCATTACAGCTCTCGGCTCCCAAATTATGCCTCCAATGCTGAAACACATGCCATAGGGCCCCACTACAAACACATGTATACAAAGCAGTATATGTTTTGTGGTGGACCTCTGTATAGGAAAGTCCAGACTAGTGTTCTTTCATGTACAGTTGAATAAAGGTATGCTTATCCATACTGGCCTGGCAGACACTGTTTTGTCCTCCATTGGGTGATTGGAGCCTTTTGGATTGTTACATGTATATATCACAAACTTTGCTTGACATATACACAAATTCTCATTTCAAAACAATTACCTGATACATATTTCCTTATTTTATTAGCAGAAGTGATTCTAAAAATAGGCAATAGAAAGGAAAAGTAAGTTAAATTAAGAATATAGTACATGGGACTACTGGAATATTTATCAACCTACACTGTTTACAGGAACAGATGTCACCAATGTGTTCCCCAAGCAAAACTTCAATTATATCAGATTACAAAACTACATTTATCTTCAGGTACAAAACTACAATTATCTAAACAGTAGCAAAAAATGTTTTGTTAAAGTGTACATCCCTACTTGTAACAAATATAAAATCTATGTACCATAAGGCCGGGGGCCCCACGTAGCTTAAATGCCGCAGAAAAATCCACAGCGTTTTACAGTTCCTGCAAAGTGGATGGGATTCTGGCTAATCCCATCCACACATTGCAGAAAAATATCCACAGTGGACATGCTGCAATTTCAAAAACTGTTGCATTTTTGTAAATCGCAGCATGTGAATTATACCTACGGAAATGCTGGAGTTTTCTCTATAGGTATAATTGAAACAGGAAAACTCTGTGGACTTTCTGTGAAAAGCCCAGCGGGAAAAACTGCAATGCATTTCAGCCGCAGGTTTTTCCAGCAGCGCTTTTTGGCTGTGGCCTGCTACATGGGGCTTTAGCTTAAGGGTGTGTTCACACATGGCAGATTTGTTGCAGAATAACTGCAGCATTTGCACAGATTTCTGCAGGACTCATTTGGTTATTTTCTGCTGCAGCTCACCTGCAGAAATTGCTGCGAGTGTATCCCACAGTAATAATTGACATCCTACGGCACAGATCACGTCACACAAACAAAGACTGGTGGATTGCCCTGCAACTTCTTCAGGAATGTTAGTGAATTGAGTTGCATCGCGACCCCAAGTGTGCCATGACTGTGACTTTAAGACACAAGCAATGTTCAATTTGAAGTTATGGTTGCAGACCACCTTGCTGTCACAATACAATTCCATTCACTCATATTAATGAAAGACAGGGCAACCCAGCAAGCTGTGGTCGTGTGATGGCAGTCACAGCCAAAACCACATGTAGCCCTAGCCTAAATCGCAGTGAGCTGGCTGCTGATGGCAAATTTGTGGCAGCTATCCTGGCGCAATCCTTTCACAAGTGGCCCCAAGCCTAAGGCTGAGGCCACATGTTGTGGAAAACCTGCATTTTTTTTGTCATAGGTTTTCCTGTTTTTTGGGGGTTTTTTTGAGCCAGAGCCAAGAGTGACTTCAAAAAGTATGGGAAATATAAAGGAAGGATTTATACTCCTCTCATGGTTTTGGCTAAAAAAAAACAAAAAAACAAAACTAACAATACTACTTTTCTGCAATGTGTGCCCTCAACCTGAGGGTAGTTTCACACACAGGGAAATGTATTAATATTTTGCTGAGCATGCATGTGTATAGGATGACGAGAGTCAAGAGAGTCTACTGTCAGGTACCTGTGTATAGCTGGCATATGTGCCTATCATGATCTGTATGTTATAATTATAGTCAATATTCCTAGACAAATAATAATAATAATAACAAAATCAATGTATACATTATATTTGGTACACTGAGACTTCCCTTGTCTAGGTGAATGCCTTATTTTTGTCTCAGTGCTTCTTCAGTCATGTCTGAGGTGTTAGAGTAAAAAATAGATGTCTCCTACCTGACTGCTACTTACAGTGTGTAAAGCTATGTTTGATAGGAAATTTCCCTCTTTGTACGTATACAGAACATGTTCACAAAACTCTGTGTTCCATCCCCATTCTTCTTGCCAAAAACAATATCTGATCCCCACAGAGAAAAGCAGAAAAGAACGTCAAGCTGCATAATCCAACCAAAAAAGGTAGTGCAACCTTAATACATGAATGTAGTTCCTATAATAACACAGAATTAAGAATAAAACAGATTTCTATTTTGGTCATTAAGAGAAAGAAAATCACAGTGGGCTTTCTACATACTTGTTATGGCTGAATAAAGACAAGTCAGTTAAGTTCTTTTTCAAGTACGTTTTGGCCTTATGTTCAGCATGCTGTATGCGTCAGAAAAGCTCCCTGCTTATATGCTGAACTTATTCATACAGTGCTGGCCAAAAGTATTGGCACCCCTGCAATTCTGTCAGATAATACTCAATTTCTTCCAGAAAATGATTGCAATCACAAATGCTTTGGTAATAATATCTTCATTTATTTTGCTTGCAATGAAAAAACACAAAAGAGAATGAAAAAAAAAGTCAAATCATTGATCATTTTACACAAAACTCCAAAAATGGGCCGGACAAAAGTATTGGCACCCTCAGCCTAATACTTGGTAGCACAACCTTTAGACAAAATAACTGCGAACAACTGCTTACGGTAACCATCAATGAGTTTCTTACAATGCTCTGCTGGAATTTTAGACCATTCTTCTTTGGCAAATTTCTCCAGGTCCCTGAGATTTGAAGGGTGCCTTCTCCAAACTGCCATTTTGAGATCTCTCCACAGGTGTTCTATGGGATTCAGGTCTGGACTCATTGCTGGCCACTTTAGAAGTCTCCAGTGCTTTCTCTCAAACCATTTTCTAGTGCTTTTTGAAGTGTGTTTTGGGTCATTGTCCTGCTGGAAGACCCATGACCTCTGAGGGAGACCCAGCTTTCTGACACTGGGCCCTACATTATGCTGCAAAATTTGTTGGTAGTCTTCAGACTTCATAATGCCATGCACACAGTCAAGCAGTCCAGTGCCAGAGGCAGCAAAGCAACCCCAAAACATCAGGGAACCTCCGCCATGTTTGACTGTAGGGACCATGTTCTTTTCTTTGAAGGCCTCTTTTTTTTTTCCTGTAAACTTTATGTTGATGCCTTTTCCCAAAAAGCTCTACTTTTGTCTCATCTGACCAGAGAACATTCTTCCAAAAAGTTTTTGGCTTTCTCAGGTAAGTTTTGGCAAACTCCAGCCTGGCTTTTTTATGTCTCTGGGTCAGAAGTGGGGTCTTCCTGGGTATCCTACCATAGAGTCCCTTTTCATTCAGACGCCGACGGATAGTACGGGTTGACACTGTTGTACCCTCGGACTGCAGGGCAGATAGAACTTGTTTGGATGTTAGTCGAGGTTCTTTAGCCACCATCCGCACAATCTTTCGTTGAAATCTCTCGTCAATTTTTATTTTCCGTCCACATCTAGGGAGGTTAGCCACAGTGCCATGGGCTTTAAACTTCTTGATGACACTGCGCACGGTAGACACAGGAACATTCAGGCCTTTGGAGATGGACTTGTAGCCTTGAGATTGCTCATGCTTCCTCACAATTTTGCTTCTCAAGTCCTCAGACAGTTCTTTGGTCTTCTTTCTTTTCTCCATGCTCAATGTGGTACACACAAGGACACAGGACAGAGGTTGAGTCAACTTTAATCCATTTCAACTTGCTGCAAGTGTGATTTAGTTATTGCCACCACCTGTTATGTGCCACAGGTAAGTAACAGGTGCTGTTAATTACACAAATTAGAGAAGCATCACCTGATTTTTCAAAGGGTGCCAATACTTTTGTCACCCCCCTTTTTTTATGTTTGGTGTGGAATTATATCCAATTTGGCTTTTTGACAATTCTTTTTGTGGTTTTCCATTGACGACAAATTAAATGAAGATATTATTACCAAAGCATTTGTGATTGCAATCATTTTCTGGAAGAAATTGAGTATTATCTGACAGAATTGCAGGGGTGCCAATACTTTTGGCCAGCACTGTAGTCCACCATTGGTGTGGCATATACTAAAATAGTGCCCAGGCTAGTATGTGTCAGCATATCTTCTTTTGCAGTATGACAGAAAACAAATATAAGCAGTAAAAATGTATAAAACACTGTATACATTTTATTACACTGAATGTCCGTTAGCAACATACCCATTGTATGAGTCCCAAAGTAGACCTTTAAAGTATAGATGTGAGCAGAGTCTGAGTGCAAAGGAAACACATTTGGAAAACTGAATCCTAATTAAATGAGTTGTCTTATCTTTCCATATGACCTTTTCAGACTTATGGACAACATGGGGGACGGGGGTTCAGAACAGCCCTGCTCAGTGTTTTCACTGTACAGATTTGTGAACACTGCTGTGGCATCTGTGGAAAGGTGGTATACGGTATATAGAAAAACAATTATTTCTCATGTCTCATGAGAAGGCAGATTATTAACCATAGTAATGAGATTGGAAGAACATGGGGAGTTCACCCAGGGCACCAATCAGAACCCTCTGCTAGGCACAGACCCACCTGTCAGCATAGGGGCATCTACATGTCATTCCTGGCCACAGCAAAGTGAAAGCCTCAGCGGCCCCAACCTGGAGTGCATCTATTCTGCATCCAGGAACACCATGTTGCACCACCTCAGCATAGCAGGCATACAGTAGAGGCTGCGATGGAACCTAACAACCCAACTCAATGAGACATAAGGTTAAAAGGAATCTACCACCTTCCCCAAGCATGTTCAACTGCTACAACCACATAACAGAGCACATTACAGTGATAAACCTCACACCTTTGTTACCTATGTTGCTTTTGTAGATTTGGAGAAAAATAACTTTGATGTCTTATGCAAATAAGGCATTCAGTGCACTGTGGTAGTACATGGTAGTGATGTACTGTATCACTGGATTAACAGACGTCCTGCAGATGAAGGTCCAGGGAACCAAAACGTCCGGGATCTGTTGATGTTTGACTGTATACTAATACATTAATACACTACCGTGTAATATTCAAGTTGTCTTGTCAAGATGTTATATTAATAAAGTTTATTTGTACTGAATAACGCTCATGTTTGGAGTTCCGGAGTAGAATATATATATATTATTGGAGTGAGTTGATCTGGTACACCACGCACCCATCCCCCCTCTTGGGGAGAGTTTATCATCAGAAACAGGAGTGCATATCTTTTTGAATTTTTGATCAGTAACACAATGATGACAGTTAAATATGCTTGGAGGAGGTGGTAGACTCCATTTAAGATAGTTGTGACTATGGAAGGGAGCGTGGAACATTGAATATGGCTCCATGCTGAGTTTTCCAGTGAAATCCCATGGTTACTCATGCTCTATGCATTATCCCTTTTCTCCCACATTCCTTTTTGCAGTATTTCTGTGCTGTGACATTTTACTTTTCATGTGTATTATTTGCATTTTGCTTTGATTATAGTTTGCATTATCCCTGTGATTCAGAAAGGGTCCTATGTCACCTTGGACACTACTGCCTTTTCAGGCCACCTTGCAGGGTACAGGTACTTACATCCTGACACTGTTAAGAATTCTGGAAAAGAATATGCAAATAAATCCTCCTTGGTGGAAAAAAGGGCAACTTGCTCTACTGCCACCTTTTAGAAGGTAGCCACCTATAGGTCAAAGCAGATATTGTTCTATAGGGAGCTACATTCCAAAAGATGGAGCTAGGGAAATTTCCCTTTCTTCCACCAAGAAAGACTTATTTGCAGTGAGTAGATTATCCCTGTACTGTGACATCACTGTGTGCATTATCCCTGTACCATACCATCACTCTGTGCATTAACCCTGTACTGTGCCACCACTGTGCGCATTATCTCTGTACTGTGACATTGTTGTGTGCATTGTCCCTGTACTATGACATCACTGTGTGCATTATCTCTGTACTGTGACATCTCTGTGCTCATTAGCCCTGTAGTGTGACATCAATGTGCACATAAACCCTGTGATGTAACTTCAATGTGTACATTAGTCTAATTACTGTGACTGACTGCGTTATCCCTGTATGTACCACCACTATATGCATTATTCCTGTACTGTAACACAATTGTGTGTATTATCCCTGTGCTTTAGAGACATCAAAATAATTATAAGCTTTTCATGTGCTGAACTGCTGAACTTACTTCTGAAAGTGGTCATAGTGGAGTAGGTCCCCAGTATGCTATGGCGCTCCAACAGTAGCATAGCTATAGGGGTTGCAAGCAGCCGCAGCTGCAACTGGGTGACTAAGCCAGGGGACCTACAGGACCCATCTTACCTCACACTGCATCCTAAAGCAGTTCCAGCAGCATCCTTCACACTCATTCATGCAGCTTAGTTATCTTCCTGTTATCTTCCTGTTCATGTCATCATATTTATCATTCCTGGTTCAGAGACCAGAGGAGTTCCCAGTAGCAGTAGCACTGCTGAAGTATAAGTGTCACTCAGCTCACATGTGGATATGGTATAATACATGCACCAGCTATCACATGCTGCCCTCATCCAGGGAAAGTGCCCATGATCCAGGGATATACAGTGGGGGAAATAAGTATTTAGTCATCCACCAATTGTGCAAGTTATCCCACTTAAAAAGATGAGAGAGGCCTGTAATTGACATCATAGGTAGACCTCAACTATGAGAAAATGAGAAAACATATCCAGAAAATCACATTGTCTGATTTTTTAAAAATTTATTTGCAAATTATGGTGGAAAATAAGTATTTGGTCAATAACAAAAGTTCATCTCAACAAATATCCTTTGTTGGCAATGACAGAGGTCAAACGTTTTCTGTAGGTCTTCACAAGGTTGGCACACACTGTTGCTGGTATGTTGGCCCATTCCTCCATGAAGATCTCCTCTAGAGCATTGATGTTTTGGGGCTGTTGCTGGGCAACATGGACTTTCAAATCCCTCCAAAGGTTTTCTATGGGGTTGAGATCTGGAGACTGGCTAGGACACTCCAGGACCTTGAAATGCTTCTTATGAAGCTGCTCCTTCGTTGCCCTGGCAGTGTATTTGGGATCATTGTCATTCTAAAAGACCCAGCCACGTTTCATCTTCAATGCCCTTGCTGATGGAAGAGGTTTGCACTCAAAATCTCGCAATACACGACCCCATTCATTCTTTCATGTACACAGATCAGTTGTCCTGGTCCCTTTGCAGAGAAACAGCCCCAAAGCATGATGTTGCCACCCCCATGCTTCACAGTAGGTATGGTGTTCTTTGGATGCAACTCAGCATTCACTCTCCTCCAAACACGACGAGTTGTGTTTCCACCAAACAGTTCTACTTTGGGTAAATCTGACCATATCACATTCTCCCAATACTCTTCTGGAACATCCAAATGCTCTCTGCAAACTTCAGACGGGCCTGGTTATGTACTGGCTTAAGCAGGGGAACACGTCTGGCACTGGAGGATGTGAGTCCCTGGCGGCGTAGTGTGTTACTGACGGTAGCCTTTGCTACGTTAGTCCCAGCTTTCTGCAGGTCATTCACTAAGTCCCCCCGTGTGGTTCTGGGATTTTTGCTCACTGTTCTTGTGATCATTTTGTCCCCACGGGGTGAGATCTTGCGTGGAGCCCCTGATCGAGGGAGATTATCAGTGGTCTTGTATGTCTTCCATTTTCTAATTATTGCTCCCACAGTTGATTTCTTCACACCAAGCTACTTGCCTACTGCAGATTCAGTCTTCCCAGACTGGTGCAGGTCTACAATTTTGTTTCTGGTGTCCTTCCACAGCTCTTTGGTCTTCACCATAGTAGAGTTTGGAGTGTGACTGTTTGAGGTTGTGGACAGGTGTCTTTTATACTGATAACAATGTCAAACAGGTGCCATTACTACAGGTAATGAGTGGAGGACAGAGGAGCATCTTAAAAAAGAAGTTACAGGTCTGTGAGAGCCAGAGATCTTGCTTGTTTGTAGGTGACCAAATACTTATTTTCCACCATAATTTACAAATAAATTCTTAAAAAATCAGACAATGGGATTTTCTAGATATGTTTTCTCATTTTGTCTCTCATAGTTGAGGTCTAGCTATGATGTCAATTACAGTCCTCTCTCATCTTTTTAAGTGGGACCTGTTCCATATTTTGCGGGCCAGACTGTCAGCCCGCACACGTGACCGTGTAATTCACAGTCATGTGTGCAGTCCCATAGAAATGAATGGAACAGTGTATTATCCGAGAAAAACCTGCATAGCACACTGAGCATTCATACGGTCGTCTGCAAGGGGGCTTAAATCCACTACTGGCTTTGGCTCAAAAAAACGCTGCAAAATCTGCAACAAAAAAAGCAGCTTTTCCAGATATGGAAGCTGATAAACACCTGGACATATACACTCACAAATCTATTGCAGCCATTAACAGTGGACAATCATTAAACATCAATTTTTCATGATTGAATAGAAATCAGTTGTGACTGAATTGACCACATGGTTTTTAGCCACATTCTGGCTGTATCACACTCATGTCTGGCCTTGTTCTAAAGAAGCACTGCGACAAATAAGGTTGAATCAGGTAGCACATTAGTAATGCAGATGATGTAAATAGCATTTTCAAATTATCTGCTCTGTTCTGGTCCTACCTAATACTATGTGAGCCCCACATCGACTGTTTTGTGATTCAGCAGATCGAGGCAGAAGGGCGTCTGAGGAAGCTGGAATGCAGTAAGGAGCAGGGGAGACCCAAGCTAAACCCTTGCACCAGGGCCCATGAGCCTTTAGCTAACCTGATTACTTGTTATACCTGTAAGGCCTGTAAGGTCGGGGCCCTGGCGTTTTACAGTCCCTGCAAAGTGGACTAGCACATCCAATTCACACATTGAAGAAAAATAAACTGCGTTTTTGGAAATCGCAGCATGTCAATTATACCTACAGAAACACCTGGCGATTTCCCTATAGGTAATTATTGAAGCAGAAAGTCTTTCTGTGAAAAGCACCGAGGGAAAAACCATGATGCTTTTCCACCGCGATTTTTCCCTCAGCGCTTTTTGGCTGTGGCCCTAAAGGAGGAAACGCCTGTAAAATGTCAGATATAGGTTAAATTATGGTCAGGAATATACAGTAGGTATTATTCAAACATACAAGCATATAAGTAGTCTTTAAAACATAACAATACGGCTACCCACAGCTACTACTGGAGGAAACATAAGACCTTCTGGCACAGTATTTTACACTGGACACAATAATAAAGCACTATGAATCACAAATTTGAAGGCTCCAATTGCTATACAAAAAAACTAATCCGCACAGATTTTTTTTACTGGAAATTTGAGTCTTGTTGCAAAAATTACATGTGTCAAAAGATAGGCATTCACTTTAAAAAGTGTGCAAAATGTGTGTAATGTGTAAATTTCAGGTATTGTCCTACCCTCTCCAACCTTTCTCTAAATGATCATTTTCTCTCTACAGTATAACTGTTCTAATTTGGCAGGATTTTCCAAGAGTGGAGCTGGCGCAGTGTACTGTGTCAGTCAGATGACTATTTTCTACAACTCTCCCTCCCTTCTCACACTCACACATAGACATGACACAGACATCTATGGGCTCTTCCAGTGACTGGCTGACTACATGTTCATATGAACATTTGTTCCCAATTATTCTTCAGTGTAAACATGGCCATTGATCAGCCAA
The DNA here is from genome assembly GCA_947044405.1 of Leptodactylus fallax. Classification (NCBI taxonomy): domain Eukaryota; kingdom Metazoa; phylum Chordata; class Amphibia; order Anura; family Leptodactylidae; genus Leptodactylus; species Leptodactylus fallax. The sequence continues at coordinate 6,740,979 of CAMRHE010000029.1, read as the reverse complement.
TGAATTAGCAAACACTCATTTGTAGACGGTATCTTTGTGTAGATATAAAAATTATTGTTTTTCCCCTTGTGAATCGAGAATGTGCTGCCAACATACAATTTAAAGGGAACCTATCAGGTCGATATATGACACTAAACCATTCACAGGTACATATGGACTGGTGGATTAGTGTCCCAAATAGACCTGTTGTAACGCCATGCGTGCCCACATTAAAATAAATAAACCTTTATGCCGGGGTCCACGTTGCGGAAATGCAGCTTTTTTTGTTGCAGATTTCGCTGCAGTTTTTTGATCTAAAGCCAAGAATGGCTACAAAAGGAATGGGAAATATATAAGAAGTAATTATACTTCTACCATATGCTCAATCCACTACTGGCTTTGGCTCAAAAAATCGCTGCAAAATCTGTAACAAAAAAAGCTGCATTTTCACAGTGTGGGGCCTCAGCCTTATATTTACCTAGAGGTGAGTCTCATCAGACTAATTTCAGGTGCTCCTGAAGCCTGCACAGTTGTTCACTGAAGCTGAGGACAAACACCCTGGATTCACTGCCATATGCCTGAAGTCTGGCGCATGTGCATTGCTGCCGAGGTATACTCACCCGGCTTCACTGAAAAACTGCTCCAGCACCAGGAATACAGGCACTGTGTTAGCATAAAGGCTTTTTATTTTTAATGTGGGTAAGGATGGCGTTATAACAGGGCTGTTAAAAGGCACTAGATGGGTGGTTTAGTGTTCCAAATCATCCTGACAGGTTGAAAAGATGGAAGGAGGGGGTGTGAAGGAACAAAGGCAAGTACAATCATTCGTACTTTTGCAGTAGTGCTTTTTACAAGCAATTCATCTGCCATGTAAAGCTAAGGCCCCATGTAGCGGGCCACAGCCATAAGACGCTGCAGGGAAAACCGCAACAGAAATGCATCGAGATTTTTCCCGCAGCACTTTTCACAGAAAGTCCGCAGAGCTTTCCTCTGCAGACTTTCTGCTTCAATTATACCTATACAGAAATGACAGCCTTTCCATAGGTATAATTGACATGCTGTGGATTATTTTCTGCAATGTGTGGATGGGATTAGCCAGAATCCTATCCACTTTGCAGAGACTGTAAAACGCAGCGGTTTTGCATTGGCCTTAGAGAATCTTTAAATTAGGGACACATTGTCATAAACAATTTACAGCAGCAGCATAGTAGATAGGATTTCAAGAAAAAAAACCCTGCGTAAAAACCCACAGGGTGTCAATTAGTGCTGCAGGTTTTACCCGCAGATTTCAATCTTTGCATTCCATTGCTTTCCCCCTGAAAGACACAGGGAGACTGCAGAAAAAAAAAAGTTTCTGAATAGTTAGGCTATATTTAGACATAAAGGATTTATTACAGATTATCGATGTGGATTCTGCACTGTGACAATCCACAGAAAATTACAGTACAGTGGTACTGAATGGAATTTTCAATGTGTATATATATATATATATATATATATATATATATATACATACATTGGTCCATGGAGCAGAAGCTTGTATGTTTAACTAGCTGAATAGAAATGATTGCCTTATTTACATAATACATTACAATAAAAAGTATTAAAGCATAGTTTCCTTGTGCAGTGAAGCTTACAATGAAATTATTCATTGCTTGGGATACAGAGTAGCAAATTTTCTATCTAGTCTTTTGATGCCGGTGTCTTTCATAGTAAGCTCTTAAGCAAATTCTGTTATAGTGTATGAACAAATCCCCTCGGGTTCTGAGACTGACATTATATCACCCTACACTGACATCCTTAGTTAATGCTGCCTTTATTTGCAGCTGAGTAACCATGCAGATGCATTGATGCCTATCTACTCTCTGAAATCTTGATGTGTGCACATTGAGGAGGCAGGAAGCAGGATGTGCCCTCCTTGCTCACTGACTGACTTCTGCACCTGTTACCTCAATAGCTCTGCTCCCAGCAGTATCTGAAATATGCAACTGAGCACTGCAAGTCAAAACCTATTTGCTTTATAATACATATATAACACCATGCAATATAGAATAAAGGGAAGCCCTCCTTCACCATTCTGTTACACAGAAATATTGATCTAAAAATGGTGATTGTTATATGTTTAAAGTAAGGGGAAAAATCATACTACTGTTAACCTCTCTCATCTATGACAGACTATAATATCGGTGGAGTGAACCTACCCTAACCTGTTACCAGGTGTTACCCCTATAAACCATTCCCATGAAATATGTTAGGACAGTAGTAAGCAACATTCGGCACTGCAGCTGTTGTAAAACAACATGAACAGTTTATAATTTTAAGGGTAGGTTAATTTTAACAGTGAGAGATAGAATATCAAAAATAAAATCCAGAAAATCATATTTTATAAATTTATTTGCATTTTGCAGAGAGAAATAAGTATTTGATCCCTCTGGCAAACAAGACTTAATACTTGGTGGCAAAGCCCTTGTTGGCAAGCACATCAGTCAGACTTTTTTTGTAGTTGATGATGAGGTTTGTGCACATGTCAGGAGGAATTTTGGTCCACTCCTCTTTGCAGATCATCTCTAAATCATTAAGATTTTGAGGCTGTCGTTTGGCAACTCGGAGCTTCAGCTCCCTCCATAAGTTTAGGCTAGGCCACTCCATGACCTTAATGTGCTTTTTTTTTATCCACTTCTTTGGTTGCCTTTACTGTATGTTTTGGGTCATTGTCCTGCTGGAAGACCCAGCCATGAGCCATTTTTAATGTCCCGGCGGAAGGAAGGAGGTTGTCACTCAGGATTTTACGGTACATGGCTCCATCCATTCTCCCATTGATGCAGTGAAGTAGTCCTATGCCCTTAGCAGAGAAACACCCCCAAAACATAATGTTTCCACCTCCATGCTTGACAGTGGGGACGGTGTTCTTTGGGTCATAGGCAGCATTTCTCTTCCTCCAAACACGGTGAGTTGAGTTAATGCCAAATAGCTCAATTTTTGTCTCATCTGACCACAGCACCTTCTCCCATTCACTCGCAGAATCATCCAGGTGTTCATTGGCAAACTTCAGACGGGCCTGCACATGGGCCTTCTTGAGCAGGGGGACCTTGCGGGCACTGCAGGATTTTAATCCATTACAGCGTAATGTGTTACCAATGGTTTTCTTGGTGACTGTGGTCCCAGCTGCCTTGAGATCATTAACAAGTTCCCCCCGTGTAGTTTTAGGCTGATCTCTCACCTTTCTCATGATCAAGGATATCCCACAAGGTGAGATTTTACATGGAGCCCCAGATTGATGTCGATTGACAGTCATTTTGTATTTCTTCCATTTTCTTACTATTGCACCAACAGTTGTCTCCTTCTCACCCAGCCTCTTACTTATGGTTTTGTAGCCCAATCCAGCCTTGTGCAGGTCTATGATCTTGTCCCTGACATCCTTAGAAAGCTCTTTGGTCTTGTCAATGTTGTAGAGGTTAGAGTCTGAGTAATTGAGTCTGTGGACAGGAGTCTTTTATACAGGTGACAATTTAAGAGAACTGTCTTTAATGTAGGTAACGAGTTGATTAGGAGCGTCTAACTGGTCTGTAGGAGCCAGAACTCTTAATGGTTGATAGGGGATCAAATACTTATTTCTCTCTGCAAAATGTAAATAAATTTATACAATGTGATTTTCTGGATTTCATTTTTGATATTCTATCTCTCACTGTTAAAATTAACCTACCCTTAAAATTATAGACTGTTCATGCTTTTGTCAGTGGGCAAACTTACAAAATCAGCAAGGGATCAAATACTTATTTCCTTCACTGTAACTATTACTCCCTAGCAGAGGCGTAGCTAGGGGTTCAGCACAGGGGGGGCGAACATGTCCAAGTGGGCCCCCAACTTGGACTTGTTCGTATACCGATACTATCAGTATACGGTGAGCATATAGTGGTACATAGCAGCTCTACACAGGGCTCTGCAGGCGATTTAGGTGAATACAGGGCAGTAGCATTTAGTGACTTACCAGTGACGTCTCTGACCAATCCTTCACATTTCCCATCTCTTTCATCTGGACGGCCATGACCACTTCTTCCAGTCTCTGTAAAGTTTGCAACACAGACATCTTTGGCAACTCACTTTTCCAGGCACCTGACCAATATTGTCCTCACCTGCACAAAGCCCCCATCCTGCTGCTACCCCAATTATAAAATATATAATATAACCCCCCATAATGAATAATACTCCCAAGTGTATCTTTAAGTTAATAACTTCCCTGTGCACCCCTTTAAATAGTGCCCCTTATTAATAATGCCCCAGATGTTTCCTAATTAAAAAGGAAAAAAAAAGGGATAAAAAATTATTGGGGTTCCAATACCCCGGACCCCCAGGATCAGCTGTTTGAATGAACCGTGGTACCTGTGTAGGCGCCGTGACCCCTTCTCTGTTTACATAGTGTCATTCTTTTCATAGCGGCCATGTAAAGTAATTACAGCCTCGTCCTATACACGTCTATGTGACAAGGCTGTAATTACATCACAGGGTCACTATAAACAGACAGCATGTGATATAAACAGGCGCCATAGCCCCTTCATACAGCTGATCAGTGGGGATTCACTTATCTCTTATTGATGATTTATTCTGAGGATAGACCATCAATAAAAATGAGCTGGAAAACTCCTTAAAGAGGACCTTTCACGTCCTCATGTATATGCTGTTTTACATACTGCAAGAAAGCCGACAGCACGCTGAATTCAGCACACTGCTGGCTCTCCCGGTATGTGCCCCGGGGCTGGAGATATCGGCGGTCTTAGTTTCATGGTTTACTGTCAGAAGGGCGTTCCTGACAGTCTAGCTACGCTGTCAGGAACGCCCTCCCTGACAGTTCTTGTTCATAGACTTGTACTCAGGGGGCGTTCCTCACAGCTCAGCGTCATCACAGGGCTGTAAGGAACGCCTCCTCTGACAGTACAGCGCTATGGGCGAGTACAAGTACAAGTCTATGAACGAGAACAGTCAGGGAGGGCGTTCCTCACAGCGCAGCTAGACTGTCAGGAACACCCTTCTGACAGTAAACCGTTAAACTAAGACCGCCGATATCTCCAGCCCTGGGGCACATACCGGGAAAGCCAGCAGTGCGCTGAATTCAGCACGCTGTCGGCTTTCTAGCGGTATGTAAAACAGCATATACATGAGGACGTGAAAGGTCCTCTTTAAGGCTAAGGCCCCACGTGGTGTCCTGCAGCAAAAAAGAGTTTTTCCTGCAGCACTTTGCACAGAAAGTTCGCAGAGGTTTCCTCTGCAGACTTTCTGCTTCAATTATATCTACCGCCAGCATTTCCGTAGGTATAATTGACATGCTGCAATTTCCAAAACTGCGTCTGTTTTGGAAATCGCAGCGTATCCGTTGCGCATATTTTACTGCAAAGTGGGGATGGGGGCCACATGTGGCGAAAACCCACAGAAAAAAACCCGGCATTTTACATCTAGCAAATCCCATCCACACATTGCGGAAAAATACATGCAGTAGATGCACTGCGATTTCCAAAACCGTTGCAGTTTTGGAAATCGAAGCATTTCAATTATGCCTACAGAAACACTTGCGGTTTCCATATAGGTGTATTGAAATCAAAATGTCCACAGGGGAGACCTCTGCGGACCTTCTGTGAAAAGTGCTGCGAGAAAAACCACAATGTTACTGCTGCGGTTTTTCCTGCAGCGCTTTTTTTTTTTGCAGCCCACTATGTGGGGCCTTAGTCTTATTAAAACCCAAGTGCCACCTTAATTAAATTAATTGACCCTCATATTATGCCCCTGATTCCCCCTGACATAAATACTGTACCTCTAATGGCTCCTTATATTAATGACCACCCCCTTATGTTCATAATGCCTCCTAATATAAATGATGCCTCCTAATGGCCCCTTATATAAATAACCTCCCCCCTTGTATTAATAATACCCTGTAATAACCCTTATATTTCCCCCTCCTATCCACCCCTTATACTATTAATATACCCACAACTAAGCTAAAAAAAAGAAAAACAAAAGTCATACTCACCTGCGTTGTTGTGACGTCATCGCGCCGCCCGTGCTGAGTAGCAGACATCCGTCTGTGGTCTCGGTGTCTTGTAAACAGCAAGCCTGTATTGGCTTGCGGTTTACAATACCGTTAAGTTGCAGGTTACGTTTTAACTAGATCGTTGTCTGTAGAAATAAAGTATGTATTAATGGCGGGGTGGGCCCCCAAAAATTCAGTGGGCCCAGGGCAGCTGCCCCCCCCGCTAGCTACGCCTCTGCTCCCTAGTAACACCACATTATAAAAAGAGGCTACAAAGTGTCATTTGCAAATTGGGTCCCAAGTATCTAATCATTACAAGACAACTGATTGACCATCCATTGAGCAACATGGGTGGCACTCCCTACATCATCCACAATCTCTTACAAAATATTGCATTTGGACAGTGCAGAAGAGAACTTGCACACCATTATATACACTGATCAGCCATAACATTATAGGTTAAGAAAAAAAATTACAATGGTTCATGTTAAAATGTGGGATACATTGGGCAGAAAGGGAACAGTTACTTCTTGAAGTTTGTATGTATATGGCCGGGACCCCACATTGTGAAAACGCAGTGTTTGGCCAAAAAATAATGCTGTGGTGAAAAACGCTACATTTTACATTACTTGCAAAGTGGATGGAATTCTGGCTAATGCTGGGATTCTGGAAACACTGGCATTTTCCATATAGGTGCAATATAGACAAACTTTCTGTGTTTTTTGGCTTTGGCTCACTACATGGGGCCTTAGCCTAAGGCCCCACGTTGCAGAAACACAGCTTTTTTTGCTGCAGATTTTGCGGAGTTTTTTAAGCAAAAGCCAGGAGTGGATTGAGTAGATCATAGAAGTATAAGAGCTTCCTACATATTTCCCATTCCTTCTGTAGCCATTCTTGGCTTTGGCTAAAAAAAACGCAGCAAAATCTTCAACAAAAAAAGCTACATTTCCGCAATGTGGGGCCTCAGCCGTAAATAGGAAAATTGGCAATTGAAAGAATCTGAATGACTTTTCCCAGGGCCAAAATATGATTTTTAATGATATTTTTTATTTGATAAGCTTAACCTGAAAGTACCAGTGCCCACCACTGGGGCTCTGGGAAGTGCAGCTTTCACTGCAAATTTACTTTCAACTGCAGCTTTTACTGCAAATTACCAGTGTTCTTAGTCTCCCGAGGAGCCCCCACTATTGATGAAGGAAGTAAACAAACACATATATCTAAGTGGTGGTGATGGGGATGGGGGGCCATTTATGAAATCTTTGCACTGGGACCACCAATGTGTTAAAATGACCCTGGTGGGAACAGCTGTCATTTATGCAATTTTTGTCACAACTGGCATTTAAAAAATCACAAACCCTAACCCTACAGTGGTATAGATTATTAAAATATCTTCCCTGGTGTTCATACTGAAAAACATTGTACTTTTAGTAGTGGCTGTGCAGGGTACTGCATCTATTTCAAGTGAGCATGTACAATAAACAATAAATAGACATGGCTTGGCATTTCCTCCTCTAAACAGATGATTGGCACGGGTACCCAGAGCTGGACCCCCACTGATCTAACATTGATGTCCTATCTAAGGCTATCTTTAAAAGGCTGTATAACCCCTTATACTATAAAGTACTTAAGAATAACTTGAGGATGGACTGCTACTAATACAATTGAAGGAAGCACAATGTGTCACCTCTTACCCTCCCACGGATGGAAAAGTTGACTGTAGACACCATACCTCAAGCAAAAGAAGTTCCCCTGTTGTCAGCAGCATCATTTTATATAACATGGGAGATCCGTGGGTAGAGCAACAAAAGAATCTGATAACATAAAACTTTTGTTTTTTATTACTAAGAATGATTCACCTTCTGTTATTTATTCGCGTTTGTCTTTTTATTTCTCTTCAAATGTCAAACTTTATTAATGCTTATTAAACTTTTACTGACAAGCCTGCTTTATGTTATATAAATCTTGAAGACTGTGCATACAAAACAACCTTCAAATCCATGAGCCTAGTACCACAGATCAGAAGATTCTTCTTCTACCTGGATTAACTGATTTGCTACAAGCTCAGTCTCCACCACCTATTGACTGGTGGCAGTATTCAGTAGGTTGCTGCCCCCAATTTGAAAGGCGAGGGACTATTTAGTGGCTGTAACTAGCATCCAACTTCTCTCTTTTCCAAAAGATGGAAAGGAGGTGATCAAACACGAACTATATATGAATGATATGGATGTACAGTACGGGTGTGACTATATCATACACTAGAACGGGGCCCAATCAGTTCTACATATGACCCTGGTGTATGTAGTAAAGAGGTAACATTTAAAAGTTGTAAAGTTTGTATTTGTGTATATATATATATATATATATATATATATATAACAGTATATACAGTACAGACCAAAAGTTTGGACGCACCTTCTCATTGCAAGAGTTTTCTGTATTTTCATGACTATAAAAATTGTAGATTCACACTTAAGGCATCAAAACTATGAATTAACACATGTGGAATTATATACTTAACAAAAAAGTGTGAAACAACTGAAAATATGTCTTATATTCTAGGTTCTTCAAAGTAGCCACCTTTTGCTTTGATTACTGCTTTGCACACTCTTGGCATTCTCTTGATGAGCTTCAAGAGGTAGTCACCTGAAATGGTCTTCCAACAGTCTTGAAGGAGTTCCCAGAGATGCTTAGCACTTGTTGGCCCTTTTGCCTTCACTCTGCGGTCCAGCTCACCCCAAACCATCTTGATTGGGTTCAGGTCTGGTGACTGTGGAGGCCAGGTCATCTGGCGTAGCACCCCATCACTCTCCTTCTTGGTCAAATAGCCCTTACACAGTCTGGAGGTGTGTTTGGGGTCATTGTCCTGTTGAAAAATAAATGATGGTCCAACTAAACGCAAACCGGATGGAAAGGCATGCCGCTGCAACATGCTGTGGTAACCATGCTGGTTCGGTATTCATTCAATTTTGAATAAATCCCCAACAGTGTGACCAGCAAAGCACCCACACACCATCACACCTCCTCCTCCATGCTTCACGGTGGGAAACAGGCATGTAGAGTCCATTCGTTCACCTTTTCTGCGTTGCACAAAGACATGGTGGTTGGAACCAAAGATCTCAAATTTGGACTCATCAGACCAAAGCACAGATTTCCACAGGTCTAATGTCCATTCCTTGTGTTCTTTAGCCCAAACAAGTCTCTTCTGCTTGTTGCCTGTCCTTAGCAGTGGTTTCCTAGCAGCTATTTTACCATGAAGGCCTGCTGCACACAGTCTCCTCTTAACAGTTGTTGTAGAGATGTGTCTGCTGCTAGAACTCTGTGTGGCATTGACCTGGTCTCTAATCTGAGCTGTTGTTAACCTGCGATTTCTGAGGCTGGTGACTCGGATGAACTTATCCTCCGCAGCAGAGGCGACTCTTGGTCTTCCTTTCCTGGTTAGGTCTTCATGTGAGTCAGTTTCTTTGTAGCGCTTGATGGTTTTGGCCACTGCACTTGGGCACACTTTCAAAGTTTTCCCAATTTTTCGGACTGACTGAACTTCATTTCTTAAAGTAATGATGGCCACTCGTTTTTCTTTACTTAGCTGCTATTTTCTTGCCATAATACAAATTCTAATACTCCATTCAGTAGGACTATCAGCTGTGTATCCACCTGACTTCTGAACAACACAACTGATGGTCCCAACCCCATTTGTAAGGCAAGAAATCCCACTTATTAAACCTGACAGGGCACACCTGTGAAGTGAAGACCATTTCAGGTGACTACATCTTGAAGCTCATCAAGAGAATGCCAAGAGTGTGTAAAGCAGTAATCAAAGCAAAAGGTGGCTACTTTGAAGAACCTAAAATATAAGACATATTTTCAGCTGTTTCACACTTTTTTGTTAAGTATATAATTCCACATGTATTAATTCATAGTTTTGATGCCTTCAGTGTGAATCTACAATTTTTATAGTCATGAAAATACAGAAAACTCTTGGAATGAGAAGGTGTGTCCAAACTTTTGGTCTGTACTGTATATATTTTTTATATATATATAAAAGAGGACCTTTCATTACGTCCACAAAAATCCATTTTATTGCATCCTATTAATAGACGCTGCTCCCCAGATTCCAGTACAGTCAAAATGTTTTCTCTAGCCCCCACCGTTCCTGAGCAATCATTTCTTATTTCAGCAACCAATATGCTAATTATGCTCTCTACTAACAGGAAGGTAGTCCCTGTCAGTAGCTCCAGCTCATAACCATCCACCTGACAGTATAGAGCCTAATTAGCATACTGGGTGCTAAAACTAACTGTACCAATTGCTCAGCAATGGTGGGGGCTAGAGTAAAAATTGCAACTGCACTGCATTCCAACTGCAATAGCAGGAAACAAATAGCTGGAGCTGGTGGAGGTGGCAAAAGGTCCTCATTAAGGGTCTTTGCACATGACGGAGTGCCGTCTGTGGAATATGGTCCATGTTTGGACAGTAGGACCCCAACATGGCCGTGCGTATAGGAGCCACTACATCATAGTCAGTTATGATGCAATAAGCTCCTAAACACTCCGATCACTACAGTACTGAAGTGACATAACACTGTCAACATCAGTTCATTAGTAATTGGGCAGTTCGGGAGCTCACTGCATCATAACTGACAATGAAGCAGTGGCTCCTATGCACACGGCTGAGTTCAGTCTGGGTCCTACCGCCCACACACAGACCATTTTCCATGGACGTGACTCGGTCATGTGGAAGGGCCCCGAGGCCTAAGAACTTATGCTCCAGAAATGCAGCATTTTTGACTGTTGCCGAAACGCAGCAAAGAAAAATGCTGCATTTTACAGTTCCAGCAAACAGAATGAAATTTCATTTAATCTTATCCCCACATTGAGGGAAAAAAACTGTGGAAAAGCTGCATTTTCAAACACATTTTCAAAAACATTTGAGTTAGCTGTGGAATCACAAGTTTTTCCCTAAAGATTTATGGTGGGACAAAAAACGCAAAGAAAAACTCAGCAAAAATTCAACACATTGTTGTTGTATTTTTTTTTCCCATTGCATTTATTAGCTGCTTTTCGCTACATGGGGACTTAAAGGGGTATTCCCACAATGATAACCATTTTTAAATTTGGAGATAATTAAAAGTTAAACATTTTAGCAAATATAAGTAATTAAACATTTTGCAGAGTTTTAAAGATTTTCTCTAAATATCTTGTGGTCACAAGTTGTTGTCTTGATCGGTTGCCAGTGGATACCGACCATGAATGCAGGAACTTTCTAAGGACAGTAAATCAGCCATGATTTCCTTATTGTGGCCGGGATATCTTCTGATACATGTAGTGTCCCTGCCTGATAACCCAGATACAATAAGAAAATCATGGCTGGGTTCCTGACAAGTCCCAGACCATAGAAAGTTTCCGCATTTATGGTCGTATCCATTGTCAACCGATCAAGACAACAGACTGTCACCACTAAGATAGTTAGACAAAATCTTTAAAACTCTGCAGAATTTGTAGTTACTTATATTTGAAAAAATGTTTAACTTTTAATTATCTACAAATATAGATATGATTATGTTCATGGGAATACCCCTTTAAGCTACATTCACACGACTAACGTCACACGGTAGCATTGAATTCAATGTCTGTGAATGAGGTCTATTCACATTATTGTTATTTTGTTCTTGTTATGGACTGTCCAATTTTTACAGATCCCTTCATACACAAATGTATGGGGGATCTAGATGGTATCTGTTTTTGTCAATCCAATTACAATTTTGGTGTTTTCGGTTAGTTATAATATTTGAAAGTACACGTATATTATACTCATTCTTATATTCCAATAGTGTGGAAAAAAAAATGACATTTACAATTCAGAATATCCCGGTGTAATTTAAAGAGAATTGGACTTTTGATTTCATGCAGAACAGACCAAGCATTTGTACAAGACGTTCTGCCAATATACTGTTTGCTACATAATACTGGAGTAAACAAAGCTTTTACACAATACATACACCTGTATCTGGAAGGGTCAACAGTTGAGCTTCCTGGCAAAACAATATCATGACTACATAACACGTCTAACTACTGTGTGACAAAGTTTCTCAAAATCAAGAGTTGGGGCACTTAGCAATTGCTACAATGAATGCAGCAAAATACAGGGAAAACCAGCTGCGATGCACAAAATAACTGCAACTGTAAAAAATTTTTTTAGAATAACTGCAAAGTTAAAAATAATACCAAAGCAACATTGGACTGGTACAAAAACAATGTTAAGGTGTGTTCACACTTCCGCCATTACAGTCCATTGTATGCCTTCCCTCTCAGCAGCTTTTAACTAGTACAACTCTGAGCCTTGCACAGCCAATCACAAGCTGCTCAGATCTAAACCTCTTCAGCCTTTTTACGCCTGAGCAACATAGGTCCTTGGTTTGCCAGGGTTTACTGCTTGTGTTCCTGTTTCTGACTGACTATTCGTGTATTGACCTCAGTCAGTTTCTCAACTCTGGTACTGATTCTGTTCCTGACCTGCTGATCTTCCGTGTATGACCTTTAGGCTTCCCATGACCCTGCACCTCCGTTGCCTGCCCTTCAGAACAGAATCAGCCGCATTTTTGCCTCATCCTCTGGTGCTTCACACTGGTGTCTCTCTGGCCTTTGGGTCTGCAGCCTCCTACATTGGAACTACTCCTAAAGATAGCAACTTAATGGTCCCATGCAGCAAAGATTAGATCCCTGTAAAGGGTGAAAATCAGGGGACCATTTAGACATTGCCCTCTGGAGTAGCCCAAAGTCAAACCATTTAGGTGGCACAGTGGGTCCACGATCCACTGTCCGTTGTACCCAAACACTCAGTCTGCCCAAGTCTGCTTGTAACCTATGCACATACTACATAGACTGCACTGTACTACATAGCTTGGTGTCATCTACTAAGATAGAGGCAGTGCTAAGTTAAATAACATCAGACCTAGCACTGAAACCTGGGGTACACCACTTATAACAGAGGACCAGTCTGAGTAACAGCCATTGACCACAACTCTCTGGATCTGACCCTTCCACCAGTCTATAATACAATTAGACTATATTTTCTAAACCCAATAAACATATATTAGAGATAGTGTCAAATGCCTTTGCAAAGTCCAAGAACACTGTATCCCCAGCTTCCCCCTGTCCAGGCTTCTATTTGCCTCTATTTAATTATTTTTTTTTTTTAGTATGCAAGTAGACCCAAAATAATTTTGTTGAGATGGTCACTCTAAATACTCAAACCTATCCTGCTTACAAAGACATCTAATAGAACTGATAGGTTTCTGTGGATTTATTGGTAAGTGCTTTAATTCTTAATACTTAAAAAATAAACTCATTGTCCGGACAGACAAAAACTTAAAGGAAAGTCAATGTAACTGCCTACTAAGTGCTCTGGAATTCAGTTACTCAGCACAAGAGCCCCCCATAGGAATGATTTCACTGGTGACTAGAGGAGTAGTGTGTCCCATAACCAGCATTTGTCTACCATAAGACAATGGGATCCTCCTCTATCACTAAGGAACCTATATATAACGGGGTTCACTTGTTTATAAAGGGGTATCAGTTGCATCCCCCTAATTTACACTCAGGATCTATGTTGATTCTCTCAGTAAAATGTCCCTTACTAGTTTAAGCTATTATCCTGAATAAATCAGGACCAGAGGTTTCTGTCTTCACCTTTTAAGGAGTGTGCCCTGAAAAGGGCATACTTCTGTCCACTAATCTAAAGTACAGTAGATGCTCTAGCAACTAGTAGCTAAGAGGAATCAACTAGATCAAGAGATTTAGTAATAGCATGTAGGGACAGGCTTACCAATAAATCCACAGAAACCTATCAATTCTATGAGATGTTATTTATTTATTTATTTTTTTGCTTACTTATATAACGCCATCATATTCCACAGTGCTTTGCATAAAAACAAATCAGGTCACTCTGACAACTTCTGTCATTAGTAAAACCATGCTGTCCATCACTTATAATGTTATTTACAGTGTACATGTATATGTATTATATACTCCTGTATATAGTCCCTTAAGAACCCCTTAAACAATTTTCCCACAATGGATGTTAAGCTTACCGGTCTGTAATTACCTGGGAACACCTAGAGCCCTTTTTGAAAATAGGCACAACATTTTCCTAATGCCAGTCCTATGGCATTGTACCAGGTAATACTAAGTACACCAAGGATCACATAGTAGATCAAAAAGTGTTTACTTATTCTATTTTATAATCTGTTTAATGTACAGAATATTTGTATAATTAGGGTACTTAGAGGTGCAAATACAGTATTGCAAAAGTATTCATACCCCTTGACCTTTTTAACATTTTGTCCTTTCAACCACAAACTTAAATGTATTTTAATGAGATTTTAAGTGCTAGACCAACAGAAAGTATCAGATAATTGTGAAGTGGAAGAAAAATGATACATGGTTTTCAAAATTTTAATCAAATAAAAATCTGAAAAGTGTGACGTGCAAAAGTATTCAGCCCCCTACATCAATATTTTGTAGAGCCACCTTTCGCTGCATTTACAGGTGTAAGTCTTTTGGGGTATGACTCTACCAGCTTTGTGCATCTAGAGACTGAGATTTTTGCCCTTTCTTCTTTGCAAAATAGCTCAAGCTCAGCCAGATTGGATGGAAAGTGTCTGTGAACTGCGATTTTCATGTCTTGCCACAGATGCTCAATGGGATTTAGGTCTGGACTTTGACTAGGCCATTCTAACACATGAATATTCTTTGATCTAAACCATTCCACTGTAGCTCTGGCTATATGTTTAGGGTCATTGTCTTTGTGAAGGATCTCACCTTGCTACGCTACCTGACACACCTGCGATCAACCTTCTTACCTACCACTCACGCCCGTGATTGACCAGGTTCATAGGATAATATGAAAGGAGCTTTATAAATTTTATATATTTATTAACCCAAGTGGGTCGGTACTAGGCACTAACATATATAGAAATACATATCAATGGATTATCAAGCAAATACAGGTAAAAGCAAAATACAGTAGAGAAAATAAAATGGGAAATAAAAGATAGGAAAATACCAGAGCAGGTTTGTAGTCAGTTTCTCTGGGCCCCCATGTGGTAGGCCTCAGAGTTCTTCCTTAAGCAAGTTACAGAGCATGTGTCTCCGTATTGTAAAGCAAGAGGTCTGATGGGGCTTGTGGCAGTCTCCCCATCGTGAAGACACCAAGAATGATACCCCAATCCCCTTTAGGTAATGAGATCAGTGTCTGGACTTTTCTGGGCTTTGAACAGTAGCTTGTGGGCTTCAAATGTGTGCCTTGGCCGAGCGCACCTGGGGAATTTATCGGGATGACTGTAAGGGGTTCCCTGGGGAAGATATTCTCATAAAAGCATATTCCCTTTGTTCTGTCATTGGTTCCAACTTGTCTGGGGATTCTACATCTCTGCAGGAAACCCCTGTGGAGACAATGAGTGTATGAGGGTATGCTAATTGAGCCAGAGACAGAACAACAAAGGATCTGGGCACAAAGAAGCCAGACCACATTCCTGTAGCCAAACTGGTTTTGATAACAGACCTGGCCGCCCCACTGTTCAGGAGCAACATGAGCACGTGACAACACACTGACGCAAAATACATATCTGGAAAATACATAGCTGGTAGTCTCTCCTCATCGCAGTCTTGCTGGAAGGTGAATCTCCTTCCCAGTCTCAAGTCTTTTGCATCCTCCAACAGGTTTTCTTCCAGGATTGCCCTGTATTTAGCTCCATCCATCTTCCCATCACCTCTGACCAGCTTCCCTGTCCCTGCTGAAGAAAAGCCTTCCCACAGTATGATGCTGCAACCACCATGTCTCAGAATCCTGTGTCAGAACCCTATTGTAATTGTCTAATCTACCACCAGTGGCCGCTGTTTCACTCACTCTGAACTACTGTACTTCCACTCTTCACCACTGGAAGCTGCTGTGTGTTTGTCTTAGGATCTGCCCTTAACAAAGATGGCCAATATGTGATAATTATGAAGCAATCTTGTTTCCTGTTTGGGCCTACTTATACCCATGAGGCAATTCAATCATTGCTCGAGTATTGTGACTTGTTCCAGTCTCCAGCTCCTCAGAACTGTCTTTCCCAGACTGCTTCTACTCCTCGTTGTATTATCCTTGTGATCTACACTTCAAGGCGCACCCCGGACTACTACTCTTCAATATCTAACTGCGCCTGGCTTTCTTTCATCTGGCCACTGGATTCCAGCCGTGTATACCAGTATCGTAACACCACCAGTGGGGATGGTGTGTTCAGGGTGATGAGCAGTGTTACTTTTCCACCACACATAGCACTTTGCATTTATGCCAAAAAGTTCAACTTTGGTCTCATCTGACCAGAGCACCTTCTTCCACATATTTGCTGTGTCCCCTGTAAGGCTTGTGGCAAACTGCAAACGGCACTTCTTATGTCTTTCTTTTATCAATGGTTTTCTTCTTGCCACACTTCCATAAAGGCCAGATTTGTGGAGTGCACAACTTATAGTTGTCCTGTGGACAGATTCTCCCTCCTGACCTGTGGATTTCTGCAGCTCCTCCAGAGTGACCATGGACCACTTTGTTCACTAGTGTTCTCTAACAAACCACTGAGGCCTTCACAGAACAGGTGTATTTATACTGGGACTAAATTACACACAGCTGGACTCTATTACCTAATTAAGTGACTTCTGAAGACAATCGATGGCACTGGATTTTATTTAGGGGTATCAGAGTACAGGGGGCTGAATACTTTTGCATGTCACACTTTTCAGATTTTTATTTGATTAAAATTTTGAAAACCATGTATCATTTTCATTCTACTTCACAATTATCTGCTACTTTGTGTTGGTGTATCATTTAAAATCTCAATAAAATACATTAAGGTTTGTGGTTGTAAGGTGACAAAATGTGAAAAGTTCAAGGGGTATGAATACTTTTGCAAGCCACTGTTACCATTTCATTTTAAGCAGAAAAATAAATTCCCTATCATTATGTCTTTGGAGTATGGAAGGAAACCAATACAAACACATGGAAAACATACAAATTCCTTGGTTGATATTGTCCTTGGTTGGATTCAAACCCAGGACTTCAGCACTGCAAGGTATCTGAGCCACCATACTGCCCTAAACACTTAAGGGTATGCTCACACTGCAAGGTATCTGAGCCACCTCAGCTGCCCAATGAATCTACAGTATATAAAAATAATAGTAGTTCCCAGTGTATTATGCTGACACATAGACTGGTTGAGATGCTGTATGATGAGTATCAATATAAAGTACAGTGAGTGTATAGTGCCATGCCAAGGTAAACTGGGGGCCAACCTGGCTTAGGGGCCCATTGTGAGATTCACCTGGTCACTTGTGAGCCAATCTGAGCCTGGTCCGTATCCAGGTTCCGTAAAAAAAAAAAAAAAAAAGGACGTGTAAATACATCAATAGACTGTCCATATTTTCACTGTCCTGTGAATAGGCCCTTAAAAAAAAACTTTGTGAAACCAGCCACACCGGGCACAGGCGCAGAAGCAGAAGAATAACGAATGTGCACCTAAAAGAATCAAATATTGTATGTAGTGATGAAAATATGCAAAAGTTAACATTACAGCAGTTGATTTATATTGTTATGCTTTACCTTATGCATACTTATATATAATATTTAGGTAAAAGTAGTAATATCTCTGCAGCGGCCTGGCTGCTTCCAGTTATGTTTTTCTCCTGCAAACACTGGCAATCCTGTCTCCCATCTGTTAAGATTTCCATGAATGTGTTGCTCCCCCTGATTGTGCTCTGTGTGGGACAAAAACCCACAACACTCAGCATGTACTAGAACAACGCTGTCAGTTAATGCTGCATTGCTAAAACCCAGTGTCAACAGAGAAGTATTATTTCTGAAATCAGCTGGAAAATATTTATTATACATATTCATTATTAAATGTTTATTTATTCGTAGAAGAGAACAGATGAAGGTGGATAGCTCACAAACAAACACATTTGGCTTATTACCCTAGGTAATGTCTAATTTTGTGACAATTGCTTAAAGGGAGTCTGTCAGCAGAAATATCAGTATCACACTAATGACAGTACCTTGTGGAGCTGCTTCTGCACTTTCCAAAGATGACTTTTTATTCTGCATTGCCTTTCCATTTTCATGAAAATCAACATTTTCTTCTTATGCAAGTTAGCTGAAAAGGCCTTTATCCCCCTCCCGTACTATTACGGTGGATGTTGGGTCTTTAAAGATGGTGGCCTCTCTGCTGCAGAGCGGCCGCAATAGCTACCAGGTCTCCGCTGTACAATACTTTACTCTGATCGCTGGCATTGCACTGTGCTGTGCCCCCCCCCCCCCAAAGTAAAAAAAAATGGTCCCGGCCCTTTACCTTTATCGGTGCAGGACGACTCCACAGCAGTGAGATCACTGAAGCCGTCCTCTTGGTGCAACAGCCAGAAGTCTTCTGAAAGCTCCCAGGCTAGCTATATATAGTAAAAGTACCATGTTATGCAGAATATGGGACATGCTATCCTATTGCAGGTTTATGTCCACCAGGAGGGCTAATAAAATAGTTAAAAAAATAAATAAAAAAAGTTGTTTAAAATACAAAAAAACAATAAAAAAACTAAAAATTCAATGAGCTGCAATGCGGAATAAGAAATGCATCTTTGGAAAGTGTACAGGCCACCCTACAAGTTACTGTCATTAGTCTGATAGTGATATTCCAGCTGATAGACTCCTTTTAAAGTGTAAGAGGCTTTCATGAATACCCTCAATGAAGTTCACCTTAGGTGTAGGTGTGGCTGGGCGATCAGTACAAAAACACCTGATTTATCTATATAATTACTATTCCCCCATAGTTATATCACACACTCACAACCTCACAACACTCACAACCACACCTATCAACAACCTAAAACTATCGCCACTAAGTTTTTGCATGACTCTTGCAGAAAGCTTTCAGTTGCTCCCTCCTATCTCCACATAGTCCCAATGTGTTGTTATATAAATACTCCTATATTCCCCAAACTATTATTTGGACTGGTAGCCTTATGTACACCATGCTTAGCATGTCAATTCATTCAAAAACACAAGACAGAACATAAAGGGAGTTTAATATGAGAAAGAGAGTCAGAATGCTTATACCTAGAAAAAGGGGTAACAAATGATATATAGTAAAATGATGCAAAACAATTTCTCAAAATAAAGGGAAATAAAACAGAAACCCAACACTTATGTAGATGGTCTTAGGATCCGTCTCAGACCAGAACAAATCTTCACTTCCACTGATCCCATACTTCCTGTGGTTTTGCTATACATATAGAACATTTGTCTTTACTGTCCAGTCCCCTTCCTCTAATGTTACAGAGGTGCCTGGGCAACTTGCATTGTATAATGGTCTTATAATTATACTGTACTCACAACCTCTGTGGTAAATATCCTAATCCCAGAAGGTGATCTGCTGACCTAAACCAACAGTTTGCCACCATAAACCTCATCTGTGCTGTGAAGTGAAACATTAAAGGTATGCAATTCTGACCAGAGGTGACAAGACCAAGAGAGTCCCCACAGGATTCCTCCTAAGTGCACACATTGAACTAACATTGGAGGAGTCAAACTATTATTAATATTTTCTCCTGGATATGATGCGTCATAATCACCACAGTGTCATTTCACTTTTTTTTACTACTGTGTAGGGGGGTGTTTGCTGAACATTTTGTAATACACATACCGAAAAAAAACAACACACCAAGAAGGAGTTGTTAGAAACTTTATATTTGTCAATATAATGATAATATATGTAAGTGATTACAATATTACAGCAAAAAGATACATTTATTGGGGAAAACTGTACAATGAAAAGGAGGCTCTAGTACTCTATCATGCTGCCTCTAGCCTGGATACAAGATGAGATACAGTTGGGCACTGAGCCATTTGGAAGCCCTGCTATGAAAGGCAACATGTGTGGCTGCAGGATGTCCTGCACATCTCGCTGAGCTGTTTGTGTCCCTCATATCACTACTAGAAGTGACATGCAATGGCTCCCCAGATCATCAAACAAGCAGTTGGGGAAGTGTGTCTATCAACAGCAAAGCCAGGACTGAAGCACTTACGATGAGTCCTCCATACTCAAACCCAACTGTTGTCTGATCCCAAACAGAATCTGGATTCATCGCTAAAGGCAATATGGTTCCAGTCCATTTCAGTCAAGGTTTCACATTCACAACACCACTACAAATGAAGGCAACAGTGGCTGGTTGTCAATAGCCGGAACTGATTTAGGCAGAGACAGTGGGGTGTAATGAAAGTGCCACCTGTGTCTGGACTGTGAACAAGGAAACTGGGAACCGCTTGCGAAGGTCGGTGGATCAAAAGATACTCTTTACTGGTGGTGGTCTGTCTGACCCATCCAGAACCTCTTTGCCATGTGTGCATGCTCTTGTGTAACCACTGCTTTCAACACCTCCTAACAGCTAGGATAGAATAGCTAGGTCGTGAACAGTATATGATTGGTAGGGATCAGATACTGCTATACTGTGAACAGGGCTGCAGCTCTTTTCCTATTACCTGAATAGGAGCAGAGCTGCTTCCAACTCTGTCCATATCTACACCTTCCATTGCTCAAGGGCAGCTGAATCAGCTGACTGCTGTGTGGTCTGGGTGTTGGCCCCCACCTATCAGATACCAAGGACCTATGCTGTGGATAGGTCATCAGTATGAGAAACACTGGAGGCCCAGAAAAACCAAACTAAATTGCCCTGACCCCCCAAAAAATACAGTGAGTCTACACAAATTTTTCTGATGATCAGCCAAAAGTGGCTGATCATGCCAAACACTGAAATTTTTGGCTGACCAGAAGCAGAATATATCGAGCATAGTTGAACTGTTTATGGCTGTCAGCCATTTTGACATTTGCAGTATTTTCAAAAGTTGAATGTGTATGATCAGCTTAAAGAGGATCTTTCAACACCTCAGTCAAGTCTTTTAAGAGGCTCTGCGCCAATGATTCTGTCACAGTTGAATTTTTTTAGCCCCCACCGTTCCTGAGCAATAAGCGTTGTTAGTTTTGGAGCCTCATATGCTATTTAGGTTCTGTACTGTCAGGAGGGCAGTGTCAGGCAGGATCAGGCAAGGGGTGTGATTCTGAGCTCTGACACTGGCTGCCTCTGATTGGAGCTCTGAATCACGCCCACATGACTGCTCCCACCTGACAGTACAGAGCCTAAGCAGCACATTAGGCACCAAAACTAACTACTTTTATTAGTTGGCAATGATGGGGGCTAAAGAAAAAATTCCATCTGCGCTGGAATCAGTGGAGCGGCACCTATTGAAAGATACTAAGAACCGAAGATGGAGGAGGTGGTAAAAGGTCCTCTTTTAGGAAGCTTCTGCAGCAGTTTAAAAAAACAAACTGACAAAATAGCACAATATGACATCCTATCTTGTCTTCTAAAATGCTGTGCATATGCAATAAGGGTGGCTGTTGTTTTAGACAAACGTCTGGTTCCTTTTGTCGGTAGATGCTCCACTCTAGCATGTCAGTCAGCCCTTGCCACCTTTATACCCAACATTCGCCTATTATGTCATGTGATGCTCTGCAGTTTCCCTGTTGGTTATTCCCATTGGTGCCATGTATTCACTCACGATACACTTTCACTGCAACAGCAGTTGCCACATTTAGCCCGAAACCCTTTTTGAATGGTGATAAATTGCCCTTTTACCTGAAGATTAACGCGGGGAAGACCAAGGAGATGGTGGTGGACTTCCGCAAAGGCAGATGCCCTCCAAAACCAGTGGACATCCTGGGGACGGGCATCGAGATTGTGAACACCTATAAGTACCTGGGTTTGCTCCTTAATAATAAGCTGGACTGGGCAGATCATATGGAGGCCCTGTACAGGAAGGGCCACAGCAGGCTCTACCTGCTTAGGAAACTGAGAGCCTTTGGAATCCGGGGGGCACTTCTTAGAACTTTCTTCAACTCGGTAGTGGCATCAGCCATCTTCTTTGGAGTGGCCTGCTGGGGGAGCAGTATATCAACCAGGGACAGAAATAAACTTGACAAGCTGATTAGAAGGGCCAGCTCTGTCCTGGGGAGCCCCCTGGACCCAGTGCAGGTGGTGGGTGACAGAAGGATACTGTCCGTGGTGAGCTCCATGCATGAGACTGTGATCGCGCTGAGCAGTACTGTCAGTGACCGACTGCTCCACCCTAGGTGTGAAAAGGAGCGCTATCGGAAGTCTTTCCTCCCCACCGCGGTTAGGCTGTACAACCAACACCGACCTAAGCGGAGATCATTACACACAGAGAACTGAAATATCTCTCTGCCTGTTAAATCCCCCCCCCCCCCTCCTCTGCTACGTCCTATCTGTCTGTCTGCTATTAATGTAATGCCTCTCACCTTGGTTCCTGTACATGTTGTATTTGTATTTGTATCTGTTTGCTATCAGGAGGTGATTTGTGACCCTCACAGTTCATACATAGTGTGACATGAAGCTGGCATGAATATAGAGTTCAGTTTGTGGTTCATACATAGTGTGACATGAAGCTGGCATGAATATTAAGTCCAAATTGCAGAGTTTGAAATTTTTGCATAAATTTGTACTCCCATTGTTTCCTCGCCTCCTGCATCTTAAAATGTCCCATTAAAACCACAACCCGCAAATCTTCAATAGAGTGGTTTTCTCCGGAGAAATGTGCGGTCACTGGGAGATCGGTTCTGCTGTTATTAATACTGGATCTGTGTGAGTTCATTCGTTGACTGAGTCTCTGCCCTGTTTCCCCCACATAGAGGCCTGTGGTGGGACATTGCACACACATTATGAGGTACACCACATTGGAAGACCTGCAGGAGAATGTCCCCCTAATTCTGTACATCTGTTGTGACTGTGGGATAGGTACACTGTCAGCGGTGTGGATGTGCTTGCAGGTCATGCACCTTTTATGTAGGCAAGATGAGGTGCCA
Organism: Leptodactylus fallax; assembly: GCA_947044405.1. NCBI lineage: Eukaryota > Metazoa > Chordata > Amphibia > Anura > Leptodactylidae > Leptodactylus > Leptodactylus fallax. Next base: position 6,718,030 of record CAMRHE010000029.1, on the reverse strand, counting down.
TTTTCAGTTGGGGCCTTCAGGGCATTCCGGACGATAATACGCCTCAGGTTTGGTGGTTGTCGAAAGGAAAAGAGAGGGGGGACTGGAAATATGTCCTTGAGTCTGTTGTCCCTATGTAGCACAGGTTGGAGCTCCTTGGCAATCCTTCGTAGGATCTCCAGCTGTGGGTTGTAGGTGACGACTAGGGGCACTCGGGCTTCTTTCTGGGTCTTTTTATATGTGAGCAGACTGTCTCTGTTAATGGCTGCTGCTTTGTTTAATTGGTTGTCTGTTACTTTTGGTTTGTATCCCAATCTGAGAAATTTCATCCTCAGATCCAGGAGGTGCTTGTCCACGTCTGTTTTGTCAGAGCAAATACGATTGTATCGTATAGCCTGGCTGTAGATGATAGATTGTCTTGTGTGCTTGGGGTGGAATCCCTGAATTTCAATCCCTGAATAGCTAAGTTTAAGGTTGATGGTAGGGTGAAAGTCATTGAAGTCATTATGGAATTGAAGTAGGGCCTCCTCACCTGCATTTCAGATGACAAGGATATCATCGATATAACGAAGGTAAATCATAGGTTTGGTGGTGCATGTTGATAAATATGTTCCTTCCAGTTCTGCCATAAAGAGATTTGCATATTGGGGTGCACATCTGGTTCCCATTGAAGTTCCCATTCGCTGTAGATATAGATCCTCTCCAAAGGTAAAATGGTTGTGGCTAAGGATGAATTGTATGAGCTGCGTTACTGATTTTATAACTAACCAAGTTCCTACTGTTGCATAGTGTCAAAAAAGACTGATGGAGATCTGCCCTCAGATATTTCTGGTTAGTTGGCTGCTGAGACAGAGTTACATAGTAATGTCCTTTGGACCCTGTTTCCTTAAATGTGGAAGAGAGCTACAGGTATCTATATAGATTTTAAAGGCAGGAATCAAATTGTGAATAGCTCCATCTAGTGTCACAGATGTATCATTACCTACATCGCCAAAACTGCGCAGATATCCTTCACATTTGGAACTTTATAGTTGGTGATTTTCTAGTGTCCACCAAAACCAGAGTTGACTGCTATCTGGTCAGCATTAGGCCAGGGCCCCACGTGGCGTAAACGCTGTGGAATCCCATCGATACATTGCGAAAAAATACGCGCAGCGGACGCGCTGCGAGTTCCAAAACTGTTGCTGTTTTTGGAAATTGCAGCATGTCAATTATACCTGCGGAAACGCTGGCGGTTTCCTTATAGGTATAATGGAGGCAGAAAGTCCACAGAGGAAACCTCTGATGCTTTTACTGCCGCGGTTTTTCCCGCAGCGCTTTTTTGCTGCAGCCCTCTACGTGAGGCCTTAGCCTTAGTGTGAAGTAGTGTGAACCTTCTAGGTGAACCGCTTTTTACATTTGAGTTCACAGGACCAGTGCCAGAAATAAACTAAGAAAGCTGCACTAAGACAAACTGAGTATCTGAAGACGCAGAATCCTATGATTTTCGAGGACACAAAAATAGTCTTTGAACTCAAGGGGTGACACTTTCTAATGCTATGGATATTACATGGCTATTTGATTTTATACCACCTAGCTGGGAAAATACCTTATGGTATATTAATTCATGGTCACTGAGGTAATACATTAGTTACAGTCTGTTTTCTGTAGTCCACAGAGACAGTTAGGATGGAAACCTGAACTTACCAGATAACGCTAAGTTCGGGTTTCCATCCTTCGGGTCTGCTTGGGGACCTGAAAAACGGAAACTCTATCCGCTTAAAAAACGATTTCTGCCGAAAATGGCGGAGAGAAAAGTCCTCTTTGCAGGACTTTTCTCTCCACCTATTTTAAGAAGAATGGGGGACGGAGTCTGAACCTAGCGTTAACAGGCATTGCCTGTGTCAAGAGCAGGGCTGTGGAGTCGGTACGCCAAAGCCCCGACTCCGACTCCTCAATTTCCCCTGACTCCGACTCCAACTCCGACTCCGACTCCACCAAAATAGGCACCGACTCCGACTCCACGACTCCGACTCCACAGCCCTGGCACTGCTAAACCTTATAGGTTCACTCAGAACTCAGTCCCATCATTATATGAGGAATAGAACAGACCTTTACAGGACATTTCATCATTTTCAACATTTCATAATTTTCCCAAATTCTTATGAAAATATATTCAGCACATACTGCATTGTACTACTAACTGTACCAATTTATTATATATTTTGGGAGTCGGAGTCGGTCCATTTTATACCGACTCCGACTCCACCAAAATAGGCACCGACTCCGACTCCACGACTCCGACTCCGACTCCACAGCCCTGGTCAAGAGACACCAGAAAGTAGAGATCAGCCTGGACAGTGTTAGAACACCATTTATTAATGTTAGGACCCCCATTCTGAGCAGGTTTAAAATTATACCTGAGTTTTCATGAAAAGTTGAAATATCTGCAGGGTCTTTGCTAGGCAGTCTGTTCTATGACTGTATAAGCCTTCATATGGGGTCCTATACATTTTTCTACTGCTAATAGCCTCATTATGACTGTAGCACATTTTACATTTCTATCCCTGGCTGGCGGCAAGTACAATAAGAAGCAGTCTGCCCCTGTCTCCTATCTAGTACTACTACTACTACTACTACTACTACTAGTTTTACATGTAAATTTTCCAGAAATAACTGTAAAATAGCAAAATAATAGCTGAGAAATGCTCAAGTGAACATAATATAGGAACTCCATGGACACTGGACTGCAAATTCAGGGCATAATGCAACTAATCAGATCTCTGACACTGAAAGAGCACAGCCAGGAAAGCTGCTTGCTATCTGTGAATAACATCCAATCAGTAATAACACAAGCAGCCAGAAGTAGAGACTTTTCTTACATTTCGAAGCTGTGCTCACTGTCCAATGTGCAGGCAGGGAAAGCTTTTGCAGATGTGTGTGGAGGCTGTGAGGGGAACCAGCCCCTCCCCTCTACATTCACTGTGTGAAGAGAGAACAGACCCTCCACCTCCACTCACTGTGAGCACTTCTTGTTTCACAGTGACAATTAAGGACAGAAGTTCCATAGTAACAGAGAGAGAACAGTAAATTATATTTAATCAGTTTTTATTGAGGTTTTTGCAAACAAGAAAAAGCAAAGCCAAAACAAAGGCATCAAATAAGGAAGCAGGGGGCACGCAGGCCACCCAATCATGGAAAAGTCACAGAGGAACGGTTAGGGTAGAGGGCTGTCAACGACCACAACAGAGAAACCAGTAATGGGTGGTACAGTAACAACATAGAGAAATGCATAATTGTGAGGTAATGGCAGGGTGAGCTACAGGACATAAGGAAAAGTCCAACTGTTAAAGACCATCACAGTGCCATCCGTTTACCAGCAGAAAAAGACAAATGCTGGAGGGAAAGGGAAACATGGGAAAAACACTGGTATACAGAAACACACGAGACCACATAGAAGACCAGGATGGGGAACAGCACACAGAAGGAAAGAGGAGGAGAAAAAAAGAGGGCGAGCCAAACAGAAATAAAAAAAAAAAGGAGGGGGAAAGGACACAAGAGGAACACACACTTAGGATGGGGGGGGGGAAACAAGCACTAACTGACTAATCAGTAGGGTGGTGGGGTGAACAACCACCAAAACAGGTTGGGAAAAGGCAAACAGTGTGTAAGGAAATTGCTAGTTGAGCGATTCCCCAGAGCTGCTGCTGAAACAAGGGAAGAAGGGAAAGACAGACAGTGAGGCCTAAACACGACCCAGCTCCTGTCCCTACCTAATTGCCACAACTGTCCTAATGACAGGGACAACTGGGAGGCAATCCCTTCTCTTAATAAGTGTATACAGAACAAGACAAGACAGACAACACAGAAGCAGAGTCAGCAAGCCGAGGTCAAACAAGACAGACAAACAGTACAAAATCGAAATCCAAGAGAATGGTCAAAGGGTAAGCCAGAGGTCAGGAATATGAATACAGGTAACAAACAGCAAGAGAAGCACTTAGCAAGGGACAAGTCTCAATAGCCAGCAAACATGTGTGAGCAAATGATCTGTTTATAGGAAGTCCAGAATCTGTCCCAGACTTGATTGGTAGATAGGTTGTCAATCACACAGGCAAGGCTAAGATTAACTGTTTGAGGAGCGGAGGGAAAACTAAGGTGCAGGAGATGGGTGTGGCAGAAATTCAGTTACAGAGAATAGGTAATAGAGCAGTGTTCAGCCAGAGCAACAAGAACCCTAAGCAAGGAATCAAACTGAACATGCCTCCTGCGCCGCAGCGTGCGAGTGGAGGGTGGCGCAGAGACCTGAACAGGCAGAGACGTTACACAGTGCATCTTACCCAATCTCCAAAAAAAAAAAAAGGGGGGGGGGGAGGAGAAATAGGAGGGGAAAGAAAACGATACTCTGCAGTCCCACCGGAGGGGCACGAGCCCCACGGGCTGCAAAGAATCAGTCCCACTGGTGTGCGGAGGGAAGAGTTCAGTGATCAAGTTGGGGAGGCTTTACGGTTATGCTGCTGAGTAACAGATGTGGAGGCACGATCACGTCGGCAATGTTTGTTTGTTTGTTTGTTTGTTTGTTTGAGTTGGAAGGGACCTCAAGGGCCACGAGCCAACCCCTGCAAAAGCAGGATTCCTAAAACATCCCAGCTATATACCTATCCAGTTTCCGCTTGAAGTTTCAATTGATGAAGAACTCCCACCTCCCGTGGCGCTTTCCACTCTCTCCTACCCTTCTGTTAGGTTTTTCCTAATGTCTAATCTGATCTCCTTCCCCTTAGTTTCATCCCATTACTTCTCGTGCTTCCTTCTGCTAATGAGAATAGGGTGTCCCTCTGCACTGTGACAACCTTTCAGATATTTAAATACCGCTATTAGTCTCCCCTTAGCCTTCTCTTCTGCAAACTAAGCAGTCCCAATTCTTTAGCCTCTCCTCGTGGACATGGTTTGTAGCCTTCCACCATTTTGGTTGCTCTTCTCTGGCCTGCTCCTGTCGTGTCTGGGGTGGCGCAAATTGAGTTGGTTCAGGAGCACCGCGTAACGATGGTCAGTCAGGAATCTGCACAGGAGATAGTCCAAGAGCAGCTGTGAAGGCAGGAACATCATCAGGATGAAACAGTGAGATAGTGAGGCCATCCTGACCGATCTGACATGCAGGCGGAAAGGAAATCCCCAGGAATACGGAAGCTGATGATGAATCAGAAGGTCCAGGAGTGGCTTCAGAGCACGCCGCCTGGCAAGAGTGAGTCTGGACAGGTCCAGAAACAAATTGATAGGAGCCTCCTGAAACATAATTTGGTGTGCATCCCTGGCCTTCCGCATGATGGCCTCTTTGAACTGATATCTATGTACCCGGCAGATGACATCTCTAGGATTGGTAGAATCCGGAGGATGTGGGCGGAGAACCAGGAGGGACCCCCAGGAGGGAGTTAAAGATGAAAGTGCGTAGAGTAGTGTCCTGTTGTTGGGGTTCAATAGATTCAGGGGGGCCCCTTACTCTGTTATTCCGTCTATTCCTATTTTCAAGGTTGTCCATGAACAGTAAATTAGTTAGAAAGGAGACACCTAGTGGCAGGAACTTTAAAGAGGTTTTTCCGGAAGAAAACAGAAACTTTTTTAAACAAAGTACCTTACATTTTTTTTCCAGAATCACAAACCCTTTCCCTGCCAACCACGTATCTATACGTCCTCCCAGAGTGGCACTTTCCTAGCCGAGAACATATCTAATACGTCCTTACTACTAATGCCGATATCTCAGGATTGGTTAAGGCTATGAAGATGATTTTGGAATCTCATCATTAACGTGATACCAAGATCTTCATGATAGTCCTTACAGATTCGGAGCAAATCGCTGTTGAAAACGCTGCCGGGAATTGAGATCTGCTATGGGATCTCAATGCCGAATAGCGTTTTCAACAGTGAATCGCTCAGGATCTGTAAGGGCTGAGATTCTCATCTTTAAAATGAATTCAAAACCATCTTCATAGCCCTCTAAAGTGTCCCCCCCCCTCCTGCCTCAGATAGCATCTTAAGAACTGTGGCAGGAAGAAGGTGGGGGGAGGAGCACTGAAGACTGCACAGAGGTGATAAATCATCATCATCATCTGTGCATAACCTGTATGTATGTGGGGGTAGGGGGGTAGCAGGGACTTCTGTCCATGTTATCCCCTCTCCTATCAATCAGACAGCATAATATACTGTACATTTGCTATCTGATTGTCACATAGAAGGATAATGTAATACCCCTCTTAGCCTTATTAGAGGGGTATTCTTATATAATAACCCTCTGAATATAACCAGGAAGTTTATTGGCGCTGTGACCCAGACATTTACCATTGTCCAGGTCACAGCGCCAAAAGAGTTGAACCAAACACTTACACAACACATGCACAAAGTCATCAATAAAGTTTACATTTCAGCCTGTCCATGCCTGATCTTTCTAGAGTAAAATACGCCTCTAGCGATACTACACGCTAAAATAATAGTAATAACAATTATCACTAGAGATGAACATATAGATTGCTACAATTTTTTATAGGGTGTGACAATTTGGGGGGATTAGTCTCAATGGCGGCAGACTCCTGGACCCGACAGTGGTGTTCGTGGTACTGGGCGCCGGAGAAGCACCGTTCAGATGGTGCCAATTCAAAACAAAACGGCTTTTATTCAGCATAGGAAACTGTAACATACACAAAATAATAAACGACCTAGGCCACACATAGGCCCTAACTGACTGCTTGCTCCCTAACTGATCTCTGGGGCAACAAGCAGCCTGATTCCTACTCAGTCTTTTCTGGACCCCAGTCCTCTTGGGACAGACCGCTTTGTCCGTCTCCAACTGGGTCCAATGTATGCCTGCTACCTGCAGGCCTCTCCACAGCAGTCTCTCCTGCTGTACACACTCTGTCTGGAGTTATGCCCCACCCATAGGTGGGGCTGAGAGCCTTTTCAGGCCTGGCCCTGGGTAGCTCAATAGCGCCCTCTGGGTTCACACACTCACAAGGGAGATAGAAAATTATATTTTTATGTAAACTTAATTTGCATGCACAAAATTGGTTGCGGCATTTCTGCAATTTTGGCATTTCTTCAACACCTGCACACATATATGTGTGGTATCTATGAATTCCTCACACATTGCAGTTTTTTGGAAAGTACATTTTGTTTGCAGAAAGGGACTGCTTGAGCGTGCACTTTAGTGGCAAATTAGAATTTTTGTGCTATTTTTGCTTGTAATCTCTGTTTGCCGCAAAGTTGCATGAAGGTGGTTGTATATATGAAATATTAAGTTGTGTTTTTATATACGGTATTCTGTGCAATCTCAAAAAAGTTAGATTTTGGTATCACAGTCACAGTTTGCTAGGTGCAGTATAGATTTTTAATATATTAGTGAATAACAGTTGGTTATATAGTGAATAAATCTTGCCTGTCTTCTGTATCAGTGTTTTTGAGAGTACAAGCTCTTGCTGTTGCTGATATTTGCGGTATATATAAACTGTGTACACCTTGATCTTTTATTTTAATTTTTTTTTTTGTGTGAATGTAAGATTGAATATGAGTTTTAGGTGCAAATATGTGTTTTAGTGCATTTTTTCAAAAAATTATTTGTGTTTGTCACAAAGTTACATGAAAGTGGACGTGGCTAATGATAACCCATTAAGACACATATAATCTTCAGGTTGTCTACTTTCAAAAAATATATAGGATTTAGGGGTTCACTTGCTTTCCACGGTGTGTAATCCCTACATTTTATAGGATGATACTTTTTTAACATTTCCAGCTTCAAAGCAGATTTTTGTTCCTTCCAGTTCTAGTGATTTTCTGAAGATATGTGCATGCAGGTGTAGGCCTTAGTGATATGAATGAACTCTGCACATGTTGAACTCTTATTTTTAGGAGGTTTGGTGCATATAACTTTTTGTTTGGTTTCCACTTTTAGCAACTAATATACATGTATTTGCATTTTTTTAAATAAAACATTCCCTTTAAATCAAAATTGCATGAAGGTGCCTGTTCGTATACAGTACCAAGTGGCATTCTGACAATGCTGCAGGTGTCTACGTTAAGAAAATATATAGGTATGGGGGGTTAGTATGATTTTTCAATGTTACAATTTAGGTTTTGTTTGTCCATCTCAAAACTGAAAATTGCTCCGCCTACCGGAGGTGCAAAATTTCCGGAGACCCCAGGCAGTGAAAGGGTTAAATACATTTTAATTCCCTGGAAAAGCAATTCAATGATCCTTGTTCACAGGCTCCTCTTCATAGGTCATGTAGGCAGATCATACCAGGGGTGGATTATAATATGTGTGAAATGATTGGTTGCCCGGGGCCCCAGGCTCCATATTTGCCCCATTATAATATTGTCCCTTGTAATCAACTGTATTGGCACTTGTCCAGAGTATAATATGCAGAGGCCCAGTGAGCAAACATAATAAACAGTGTTACTCACCTCCTTTGGGCTCTGGCGTGTCCTCTTCAGGCCTCTTCCGGACTCCTGAATGATGTCAGGGACCACTGAGGTGTGTAATTGGGCCTCAAAGGCTACAGCTCTCACATGTAATTACACACAGATGAAAGCGTCATTATGCTGGTATGACCCAATAAAGAAATGCAGGATTTCATAGAAAGGAACCAAAATTTGTGACACAAATGCTGCCAGAAAATAAAAAAGTTGTTAGAAAGTTTAGTTGTGCTTTAATAATTTCACAGAATTTGGAAATGTCTGCTGCTCTGTTGGTCCAGGAGTGTGAAGGTATTTTGAGGTCATCCATTCATTTGACCCCCATGTGGCTGCTACTGCTTCCTCTGGCTAGGTCAGTTGATCATTGAGGGTTGCATTCATTGTGCTAAATCACACTCTGTGTGACCTAAATGACAGGTTCCTCGCTGTCTGACATCATCCTGATACCCTAACTGCTGGCCTCACAAGAAGTGATTTCGTATCATGGCTGCATGACTTACTGAAGCTTCTACCAGCCACCATGGCTAGTTAAAGGGGTTTTTCCAACATACGGTTTTTGTTTTTTTCTAAACTTGAACAACCATGCAGATAAACCATCTGCACTGTACCTGTGACTTCACCCACCTGCTATGTGCCCTCTCTTTCAAGATCTGCACCCCAATAGCATACCTCTCAACTTTCAAAGGACAGAAAGAGTAATAAAATGTGCAGCATGCTTGGCGCGCCATGGCAATTTTAGCTCCACCCACTTCTACGTTAACTCCACACATTCTCATCCATTTTTCCATGTGCCCCCACACAGTATAATGTTCCTACAGTCACCCTAACATTATATGCCCCCACATTATAATGTTCCCCTCCAATTGCCCCACAGTATTAAGTCCCTCTCCTCGTACCCCAGTTTAAACTGGCGGAAACTAGAGGGGGACATTAAACTGGGGCAGCTGGAGGGGGACATTAAACTGGGGAAGCTGCAAGGGGACATTATACAGTGGGGGTAGTTGGAGGGGGACATTAAACTGGGGGCAATTAAAGCAGACATGTCCCCCTCCAGCTACTCCCCACAGTTTAATGTCACCCTCCAGTTGCCCCCAGTTTAATGTCACCCTCCATCTGCCCCCCATTTTAGTGTCCACTCCTCGATCTGCCCCCAGTTTGATGTCCCCCCTCCATCTGTTCCCATTTTAATGTCCCCCTCCATCTGCCCCCAGTTTAATGTCCCCCCTCCATCTGTACCCAGTTTAATGTCTCCCTTCATCTATCACCAATTTAATGTCCCCCTTTCATCTGTCACCAGCTTAATGCCCCCTTCATCTGCCCCCAGTTTAATTGCCCCCCTAGATCTGCCAACAGTTTAATGTCGCCCTTCATCTGCCACCAGCTTAATGTCCCCCTTTATCTGCCCCCAGTTTAATTGCCCCTTCATCTGCCCCCAGCTTAATTGCCCCCTACATCTGCCCCCAGTTTCCCCCTCTTGCTCACACATGCTGTCTCTTCTCTCCTCACCTTCCATCAGTAACCATTCCCAGTAGCTTCCTCTTTCTGTGTAACACTGCACTTTTATGTAGTGACCAGAATAGTTCCGCCCACCCAAGAGACTGATCACATGGTCATGACGTCATCAAAGGTCCATTAGCCCACTAGGATTTAGCATCTACCATTTAGCCTTTACCCTACTCTAACAAAGTTTGTTAACAACAATACACTTCAGGGACCTAGCGGGACAAACTGTAAGCTATCCGGGACGGTGGTACAGCAGTGTAAAATCGGGACTGTCCCGCTGGATATGGGACGGTTGGGAGCTATGCAATAGCACCATTATATTTTCAGCTTGCAATGGCCAGAGTGGGCGGTCCTTACTATGGAGCATGTGACTGCCTACTCTGACTAGTAAAAACTACATTTCCCAGGTATACCTTGCTTTGTGTGCTTTCTAACTGCCGCACTGGCCATTACTCCTAACAGAAATCATTCAGGCATCGCACGTGCTCTGTTAGGATGGCACATGCGGGATTATGTAGCCCTGATCTAATCAGCAGCTATAGGAAAGTGAAAGAAACAAACGGGGCACGCTCGTCCTGAATGAAGATGGACTGCATCCATTGACAACAGTGCTCAAATAATGCTAGGGATAGGGGGATTTTATACTAATGACATATACACTTTTGCTAATTGGTTTCAATAGGTGACAGTGGTATTTTCTAACTTACTTTTATATGAAATATGATTGGTATTATGGGAATACCCTTTTAAGTTGAATTTGCATGAGATTTTCAGAGCATATAACTTGATTTTTCAGCAACAAAAATCTTAGTGAGGGACACCATAGAAAAGATCATTAATTGATGCTGTACATGCTGGTGTCAGTTTAGGGTGGTAAAACCACCTGAGAGGTTCCCTTTAAAAGGGTTGTCCAACCCAAATCGATTTCTCATAGTGATAACTTCTTTAATTCCTATGCACTGCTCTTCCCCTAGTGGTGGCATCAATAAACTATATAGAGGATATTTATTAAAGGAGATATCGGGGCTATAAATATTGATGAACTATCCTAAGGATATCAGACTATTGTAGTAGGGGTGTGACTCAGCCACATATTTCTGTTAAACGCGACTGCGGCATATAAAGTGGAATGTAATCGGAGGGCGGCGATCGGTTGCCATGACAGCCGGGGAGCCTATTGAGGGCTCCCAGACTTTTCATTAGTATGGTTCTACTACACGCTGCCATAGGCCATAGGTGGCGTGTAATAGAAGTCAAAGGATTTTATTATTCACTGCAATACATTAGTATTGCAGTGAATAGTATGAGTGATCAGACATTCAAGGTTCAAGGTCCCTTGGGGGTCTGATCATAAAAGTAAAAGAAGGAAAAAAAAAGTTTTTAAAAGTATATAAAAAAAAACACAAAAGTTCAACCCCCCCCCCCCTTTCCTTAGATCACATATAAAAATAAATAAACAAAAGTAAACTTAAACACTTTAGGTATCCCCGTGCTCAAAAATGCCTGAACTATTAAAATATTTATCCCATATGGTGAACGGCGTTGAGGGGAAAAAAAAATCAAATTTCCCAAATGGTATCAATAAAAATGTAATCTTATCCCGCATAAAAAAGACACCATATCCAACTCCATATTTGTAAATATGAAAAAGTTACAGGTGTCAGACCATGGCGCCTCATTCCATTCCATCTCATTCTGAATTTTTTCCTAGCTTCCCAGTACATTGTACAGGATATTGAATGGTGCCATTACAAAGTACAATTTGTCCCACAAACAATAATAATAATAATAATAATAATAGTCCTTTAATAGTCCCACAATGGGGAAATTCAATAATAAAAATAATAATAAATTATTAAGCCATCATGTGACTCTGTGGACCGGAAAAAAAAAAAAATGATGGCTCTTAGAAGGTAGGGAGGAAAAAGAAGATACGCAAAAATGAAAATTGGCTCAGTCTTTAAGGGGTTAATTATAAATCTATAGTCACTGCACAATATACTATTACACTGGTGTAGAACCCCTGAGAAATTTACACCAAATCTACCCAATGGTTTCTCAGACCTGCTGCCCCTCAGTGAACACACTCTGTAAAGAGGTGACATGTATTGGCCTATGCTAGATTTTGCTCCTGCCACCAATCTTGCAAGGCCCCATTTCCAAGATCATTTCTAGCAGGTTATCTCAAGACTACCCTCTTGCATTCTTTGGGTTGATGTGCAAGGAGGATCTTACAGCTGAGTATGATCACAGATATGACATTTCTTATACTACTTGGAGGCCATGGATTGCCTTCTGATGGCTTTGAACCATGGCTCAGAGGGTTGGGTACTCATTTAATGACAGCTGGACATCCCTAGCGATTCTACTTACCCCACCACACACTCTACAGTACATTTTTGCTTTCTCCCACTTTTTCTGTCCCCTCTTTCTATTTCCTTTCTCCTTTGTTGTTTGTTATTCTTAGCGTTTGGTTTCTATTGCACATTTAGTAGTTGGTTGTTTACTCAAATTTGTCTTTCTGTTACTTCATAAAAATGTGGTATGATTTTGCAAACTAGATGTGTCCCCTGTGACAGAGGGTTTGCCTTCTCCTGTGGGCCAAGTTTTATTGATTTTGTGCATTCAGTCTTGCAGATTTACTATTGAGGTTCCGTCTAGACTGTTATAAATGTGGTGCATCTAGTTTGAGATAATTTTTTTTCTGACTTAATAGATTTGTAGGTGTGGCTTCTCAGAAAAAGGTGCATAGCTTAAATGTACAAAGATGTGCCAAATTGCGTAATAAAAATTCTGGCTCAAAGTAAGCCAGACAGTCTAAGGGGTCGTTCACTCTACCACTGGTGACCATCAGTAGTGTCCATTGCTATTGTCCGTTACAAGTTTTTAGCAACAGTCACTAGCTGAACCGTCACAAATCCGTTAAAAATGCCATTGATTTCAATGGGATTTTATCTGGTGTCTGTTAGTGACCGTTAGTGTCCGTTTACACCAAATTTGTCACATGTCCGTTATTTTTTTTGCAGAGAAAAAAATCCTGCATGCACGACTTTTGTGTCCTTGAAAAATAACGGTTTCATGACGGATGTTAAGCGTCCATTACTTTTTAACATTACCTCACAGGATATGATGCCGTATCAGACTAGCTTTATATGTCCAGGCACCATCTGCATGTTAAAGGACACGACTGGTGATGGCTCATACAGCTTTATATATGTGTAATGACAGTAACCTCTATTACAAAATTGTCTGACCATTGTACAAGCAATGCTACCTCCGATGCCGCCCCTGCTACCTCTTGTGTCACCCCCTCTACCTCATAGATTGTAAGCTCTTGCGAGCAGGGCCCTCAGTCCCAGTGTGTGAATTGACTATCTCTTTGTAATGTATCTTTTTTGTCAGTACTCGAACCCTACAAGTTGTACAATGCTGCGGAATATGTTGGCGCTATATAAATAAAATGTATTATATTATTATTATTATTATTACTAACATTAAAGTCTATGGGTAATGGACAGTAATGGCTGGGTTATTACTATATTATTACTGGTCCGTTATTACTATCCGTTTTTTTTCTGCGCATGCTCAGAAAGCAGAAACAAAATAAAGTAAAAAAACGGACCAGTTAAAGAAATGGACACATTAACATCAGTTAGTATCCGTTAATGCCTGTTATGATAGATGCCCGTTTATTTCTTTTTTAAAGGACACTATCAGAACAGACATCCAATGGTAGTGTGTATAGCGCCATCATATTCTGCAGCACCTCACAGACATTGACAGTCACTGTCCCATATAGGGCTCACAATCTACATTCCCTACCAGTATGTCTTTGGAGTGTGGGAGGAAATCGGAGTACCTGGAGAACACCCATGCAAATACAGGGAAAACATACAAACTCCTTGCAGATGTTGTCTTTGGCAGGATTCAAACCTAGGACTCCAGTGCTAACCACTGAGCCACCGTGCTGCCCTTTATCAGCTGGCATTAGTCACCCAAGTTTATTGTGAGTTCACAATACTTTTTTTGGATGCTGAAAAAATCTGCTCCAGAATTGGGAAGCAGTTTTTTGTCCGTAGTTCTTGAAGCAATGCATTTCTTGTCGTGGTTTTTGATACTTTTTTTTTGTTGTGGTTTTTGACACGTTTTTTTCCCCCAGCACACTGTTTTGAGAATGGGCCTGGAAACTCCACTTCAAAAAACTGCTAGCATTTTTTTTTTCAGAAATCGCATAAAAACCCATGGCTTTTTCACGCCTCCCATTCATTTCTATGGGATTTGCAAGGCAGAATCTGCCAGAAGTCATGGCATGACGCTTCTTTTCCCTCTAGCTGAAAAAAACAGCTAGAGGAAAAAAAAAAATCTGCTACTGTCTCCCATAGAAATGAATGGTAGATGTTTCTTGAGGTGGATTTAAGTTCTGTGTGAATTTACCCTTACTCTATGAGTAAATCTGGGCCATAGTGTTAATAAGATATATAGTAAACCATAACGACATTTGTTTCATATCATTCATGGTTACTTTTTTACTAATATAAATAAGAGTAATATTTAAATAACTAACTTTCATAAGCAGGGGCAGTATTAACCTGCAGACTTTGCCATACGCGAAGTCTCCTTCCTACAGCAAGTTTGACTCTCTTTTCTTTCCGTCCTGCCTTCTCAGCTCACACTCCTCCACCGTTTCCGTCAACAAGCTGCATCTAGACTGCCAATTCTTCCTAAAGATTTGATTGGCTCAGTCATTCTATTGCTCCTCACTGATTGGCTTACTGTACTGCCACTCAAGCCGCGCTGTAGGCGGGGATAGGTTGTGGCGGCGGGGTCTTCATACAAAGATGGGTTCGTAGCAGGTAATGGTGGAATAGATTCTCTAGGGTTTGGAGATGGAGGTCACGTTGTGTGGGGTGCAGCCATGGGTGGAGGTTCCGCAGCTGTATTACTCCATCCCAAGTATATGTTCATTTATATTCTTGTGTGCCTGTGATGCTTCTGTATGGGCACTCGTGAGGGTCCGCTGTCATGTCCTCCAATGTATCTGGCTGTAGCTGCAATGTTCTTGCTGGGGCGCTTTTTGCCTTAACACTTCTTGCAGCTCGGCTCTGTTCATGGAGTTGTTCATTCTTTGTGTTGGCAGCTTGCTGTCTGGCACAGCGGGCACTGGCAAGTTGTGGTTCTGATATAGTGTATGATGGTCCGTGTGGGCAGGTGTAGTGCCAGTGTCTTGTTTATGTGCCAGTGTCTTGTTTATGTGCCAAGGCATGTATAGATTTGTCAGCAGTGCCTATGTTCTTGTCCTCCCTGCTTTATACTGCATGCAAATTGCATCACCTGAATCAAGTAGTTGGCTATGGTGGGATAAGCTGCATGCTACTCTAGTAATCTTGCACAACTCTGACATTTGTGATATAACAAGTAATTTTTGTTTTTTGTTCTTCTCTGCAAACACTGGAACAAAGTCTGCTGGTTCAGGTACTGCAGGGTTGTACACTAGTCTGACCCCAATGTGGTACTCAACTCTTCATTCCCCCATCCTAATATGTGTATCCTGCCTAAGGCTCAGGCCACATGTAAAGAAGTTGTTTATTGTCTTAATCAATACCAAGAGTGGCTTCAAAAGGAATAGGAAATATTAAGGCAACGTGTGTGTGTGTGTGTGTGTGTGTGTGTGTTGAGCTGTGATGGGATGTCATCCATGTGCTGCTCTCTTCATTGAGGCTAGTGAGCACTGTCTGAAGATAGAACAGGAATAGGACTTGTCCTGAGTTTTGCTCTCTGACCCATACACCAGACCATGAAAATGCATGATTGTGTGTATGGGGCTATAGGAATGAATGGGTCAGAGTGGTAGGTGTGAAAAACATGGGTAGTGCACGGTCATGTGTATGAGTCCTAAGGAAACACTTGTACTTCTCTTGCTATACCAGCTCTCTCAAAAAGCTGCCAAAACTGTAATGCAGCTCTTAATTCTGTGGAAAACCTGGAATGTGTGGTTTTGTTTTGTGCTTCTCTAAGTCTAAAAATGCAATGTTAACTGGTTTAACAAAACCTTGTTTGTTTTGCAGTCTTTTTCACTGAGTGAGATTACACTTAAAGCGGTTGTCCAGGCAAAATTGGACAGCCCCTTTAACTTTTAAATCAGCCAGAGGCAGTGAAGAAAAAATAAAATGGATACTCCTATCCCCGTTGCTCCAGTGTCCTTCTCACAGGTCTCTTCCAGAGTTCTGCTGAAGCCACTGATTGGCCTCAGCCGACTAAATCGGCTATTAACTATTCCCATCTCAGCTCACAAAGAATGGAATAAAAACAACTTAAAAAGGCAGATCTACCTAGAAGTATATCTCGTTTCTCAAAAAATAAGCCTTCAAGCAACTCCATAGACAGAAAAATAAAAACTTTTACGTCTCAGAAGCAACTCTTTATTCTTCACCCAAAATGAGTTTATTCTGAAAAATTAAGACTGACTTTATTGACTTTACTGATTCATAGTAAAGATCACTTTTTTTGCACATAGCTGTCATGTTGACAGAAAAAAAAATTATGAATTTTGAAAGGTAGAGCTGGAAGATATCAGTCTCCAGGGGTGAATACCCAAACTACCATCTACTTCTGAAGTAGATGTCAATGAAATATGCTGACCGTATACAGGGCAGTATATCACAACAGGTCCAGTATCCTATAGCACAATATTTGTGCTGTTTGGATCCCGACTTGGACAATAGACTACAGCATATGTATAGATGTTTAGGGTGCATTCTCTAGCCGTACGTTTTTCAAACATGTATATGGCCTGAGACAATCCACTGCAAAGTTCATTATTTTTTTTTTTAGTTACAGTTCCAGTCCCAGTTCAAGTTCCAGTTCAAGTGCCAGTCCCAGTGCCACTGCGACTCCCACTCCCAGTCCGAGTTCCAGTTCCAATTTGGCAGCCATCATATCTACCAGTTATGAATTTCGATGGGCTGGACCCAGCTCTGGCAGAGTACACACCTGCTTTACATGCTCCTTTGGATCCGGTCCTTGATCCCCACTTGAACTCCACTCTTCTGCAGTCTGTAGAGTTGGACCATGAGCGTGTTGCTCTGGAAGGGATTCCAGTCCCAGAGACTGTACGCATCATGGAAGGAATGTACTCTGAGCTGCACACGACTGTATCTGAAGTTGGAGTTCCTGTGTCAGCTGTCCACTTTGACACTCATGAAGAGATGCTGTGGGTTGGGAACCATGGAGTGAGTATTAATAAAATCAAAATCTACTTTCACATATTGGCAGAAAATGGTATAGTATATTTTAAGGGGCTATCCTGCTAAGGACTTATCACCTATCCACAGCAAAAGTGATAAGTTGGATAACTTGGCAACCCATCAGCCCCACAGACACTGAATGGAGCAGATGCTTGGTTTGTTGCATATTTATTCATAGGAATTCAGTTAAATGAATTTAGAGGATATTTACAGATCGACTGACCATGGTTGTCTGGGACTGGTTTTGCCTGTGGAGTCCACAGCCCTGCTTTGACTACAGCAATACCCAATAAAGGTGGTGTGTGTGTGTAGTAAAAAAAAAAAAAAAAAAAAAACACATTTGCAGATGTTTTTATTTTAAAGGCATGCAAGCTGTAGTTTTTTTTTAACTTTTTAGTCTGGGTTTTTAGCATGGCAATGCAAATTGTGTAGATTTATTACAGAAAATAGACTTAATGTGGGTGGATTACTTAGTTTTTTTTTTTTGTTTTTTTTTTCAACTTTATAGTCCTACTAAGGGACTTGAACCTGCAATCATTCAGTTGGATGTATAATACCTGCTATACTTCTGTGCCACCGGCTATTATACATATCATTAAGATTATATTCAGGGTTTTTTTTTTTTTTCTTGTGATGGCCAGTTTTGCAAAAGTGACAAACAGTATGGCTGCGCTAGGTACACCTAGAAGTAGGTAGTCTTCCACCAATAACTAATACTTTGGGAAACTTGGTGAATAAACTGTTTAACTTTTACACATTTATTTTTTTTTTTTTAATTAAAGGTGAGAAATCATGTTTATTAATATTCATGTTGTTTTCTAAAGCAAAATTACAATGCAGTATGAAGACACAGGTGCAAAGATGACATGGGGGTCACACATTAATGACTTTTTTTTTTTTTTTTTTTTTTTTTTTTTTAGGGCCATGCCACATCCTTCTTCAGTCCTGCCCTTGAGAGATATTCGTCTTTCCAAGTGCATGCTAATAATGATATCCGGCATATCCAAAGTGTGGACACTGGAGTGCTTTTCCTCACAAAGAACAATCTGAAATGCATGACACGTGGAGGACTGTCCATCTTTGACTACATGTGAGTTTCTACCTGTACATGATTTAACTAGATTTTGATAAAATTCTAGTTGGACTGTCTAGTCCAGTACCTCTGCTTCTTGTGTCTTCTTCCATATAACTGCAACTTTTGTGTAGTATTAATGTTACTCCTCATTGTAACTTCTAGGATGGATGAAAGTATAGACAACCACAGTCTCTTACTCACGGATAGCAACACCCTACTCATGGGAGGTATGCAGAACCATGTCATTCAGATGGATCTGAACACCGTGCAAGAAACTCAAAAGGTAACTGACCTTACATAATGGTCACCTGTCATGTCTGACATTAACTACATAGTTTATATGAAACCTTATCTTTATATGCAGTGTTGTGGTATGCAGTAATTGAGAATTGTTTGTGGAATAACCAGACCCTATTCTATTGAAACTGTTATTGCATTGGACACTCACACTTCTATATTCCCTGCTGCCGCCTACACAATGTGCTGAAAAAGCCTTGGCTCAGGATTTGTGGGCAAACTCTCATCTCCTGCTTGCAGTGGCTACAGTTGTTGTGGCTTTCACAACTTTGGTTCTTGCTGGTACTCTTGGGGCTCACTTACAGATGGAACACTGATGTGGACTGACAATTGTTGGTTAAAAGTAACTTTGTATTGCAGTGAACTCCTGAACAGTAAGGGCATTTCTGTAATGAAGTGAGTAGTTCATTGGTCTTTAATTTTATACAGCTATTGTCAATCCAAGAAGTATGGCCCCCACAGAGACAGTTCTTCATGGATGGAACTTGGCCTGAAGCAGCTGACACTTTCTCTATAACTGAATCTACACTTTAGGGGACCTTTCACGTCCTCATGTATATGCTGTTTTACATACCGCAAGAAAGGTGACAGCACGCTGAATTCAGCGCACTGCCGACTTTCCCGGTATGTGCCCTGGGGCTGGAGATATCAGCGGTCTTGGTTTCACCGTTCAGTCAGAAGGGTGTTCCTGACAGTCTAGCTGCATTGTGAGGAAGACCCCCCCCCCCCCCCCTCTCTGTACTTGTCCATAGTGCTGTACTATCAGATGGGGCGTTCCTTACAGCTCAGTGATGACACTGAGCTGTGAGGAACGCCCCCCCCCCCCCCCCCAGTACAGCGCTATGGAGGAATACTGTCAGGGAGGGCGTTCCTCACAGTGCAGCTAGACTCAGGAATGCCCTTCTGACGGTGAAACTAAAACCGCCAATATCTCCATCCCCGGGGCACATACCAAGAAATCCAGCAGTGTGCTGAATTCAGCGTGCTGTCGGCTTTCTAGCGGTATGTAAAACAGCATATACATGAGGTTGTGAAAGGTCCTTTTTAAAGTGTAGAATGTCTTACTGCAAGATGTATTGGTCATTAAAGGTTCCCATCTCAAGGCTGCAAAATAACTGCTCCCTGTCCTGACCCCTGCAACACTTATGAAAAGTGTGGGTTTTATTTGCTCAGTGATGTGGATGTCTTCTCTGCTGTTTGGCTATAGATAAGTTGTGTTTTTGTTTTTTTTTTCTCTAGTATACAGTTGAAGTTCCTGGTGTAACAGTTATGCGACAAACCAATCGATTCTTCTTCTGTGGACATACGTCTGGAAAGGTTTGTCTGCTTAAGAGTAGAGGTCATTCTACAATTTTATAAATGGAAGTGTCTCAGGCTCCTGCATACTGTAGCCTTGCTGTGTGGCTCAACTATTGACTGTGTCTGTACTGCATATGAGAACCTGGGAGACCTAGCGCTATCCTGCTTCCATGAGTAGTAGTTGTTGCAGTCTGAGACCTTACTGTCTTGGCTTATTTCAAACCAATTAGTTTTGTTTAACATTATAAATGTAGAAAATATTTACCTGGAGGTAAACTTTATTAAAGGGGGGGGGGGGGGTTATTTAGGAACAAATAAAGCTTACCAGTGCGTACTTTGCACTGAATAAGCTTTATTTAGAACCTATAGGCACATCTAACATGTAGGGCTTCCCCTGCCTCAGAGCCCTTATTACATCTGTAGAGCGCAGCATGTTCTGGAAGTCTGATCAGACTCACTTGCTGCTTTGGTCATGTGATGGGGGAGGGAGGGGGGTGTAGATGAGATTTATGACCTCCCCTAGTGCACTCTGCAAATGTGATAAACATGGCTCCCGGGACCACCTTGTATATTAGTATGTTTATCCTGACACTACAGTAGTTTAGTGTTTGGTGTACATAACTTGTAACAAACTTGTGTATCTTAATTTTGATGTGATATATATATATTTTTTTTTTTTTTTTCACTGATTCTCTTCACCATTGACCCTGCAGCTTTCATTACACGATCTGCGCTCATTTAAAGTTGAGCACGAATTTGATGCATACTCTGGAAGTTTGTCTGACTTCGATGTCCATGGAAATCTTGTGGTGACATGTGGATACTCTAGTCGCATGAATGTCCTTACTTGTGACCGCTTTCTGAAAGTGTACGACTTGCGTATGATGCGGGCTATCACTCCTCTTCAAGTTCATGTTGATCCCCTCTTCTTGCGTTTTGTCCCTACTTACACTTCCCGGCTAGCTATTATTTCCCAGCGTGGTGAGCTCATTGTCTTTATATATTAGTGTGTTTGGTTTTTTTTTTTTATGTTTTTTTTCTTATTAAACCCCTCCCAGTGGTTTACACATGGTGGCTGTACCTTAATTGCTACCTAAATAAGCATATTTGTGACACCTTGGGGGGGCATAATTTAAAGTTGCAACAGTTTGGGCCAAAACAATGGCATAAAATTGTCAGAGTAAGTCATTATGGTTAGTATAAATGTAGACTAGACAGTCTTAAGGTTTACCAGAAAATCTGCTGCATTTTCAGTCTGTCTAGTTCATTGTAACTTAGTAAATATGCATCACCATGTGAAAGATGTACATAAACTAGTTTCAAAGGAGTTGGTGCAGTGGTCCCACACTAAATTTTATTTTTTTTTTTTTTTTTGGCAATTGTGGACCCAAATTTCTCAAGAAATAGTTACAATGTAGCAGGATACAGGACATATTCTTGATGCTAGGTTCTCATCTGCTTTTGGGTTTCCATTCCCCAAGCGGACCCCACAAACAGAAACCTAATCTGCTTAAAGTGGTTACCTGTGCACCTGCCCAAAAAAGGCTGAAAAAAATGTGCATATTTAAGCAAATTTGGGGACAAATGCTGAATGTAGATCAGGCACAAGTGTGAACCTAGCCTTAGTCTCTGCTGTAATTTACAATAGATTATCTTCCCTTCCCATCTGATGGCATCTACAACACAGAATCCAAAAACCTGGAGAAAAGTTTAGGGTGTCCTTTCCCCAAGGAGACACTGGGGTTTTTTTATGGGTGGAGGGATACTTTACTCCAATCTTTGGAAATATTAAAGTATCAATTTTCTATATCTTTTCCTTTTACAGGTCAGTGCCAGTTCTGTGAGCCCACTGGTCTGGCTAGCCCTGCAGACATATTCCACGTCAGCACTGTAAGCCAGCTCATTATGTCTTTTGATGTGTCTGCTAGCAAGCAAGTTCTGGCATTTGGAGACTCTGATGGATGTGTGCATCTGTGGGCAGACACTCCAGAGGCAACATTTAACACCTATCCACGTGACACTGAGTTTGCACTTCCTTGCATGGTGGACAGCCTGCCACATCTGGACTGGAATCAGGATCTTATGCCTCTTTCTCTTATCCCTATGCCACTGATAAATGAATCAATGCTCTCCGATTGGCCATCTGCTAACTGCATGCCATCTCCACGGTACGAAGGCCTATTAACTATACTTAGAAATTAATCTGACGACCCTGGTTGAGGGCAGCCAGTTGGAAGGGTGATGATATGGATGGTACACGTCTTTTTAAACTTTTATGCTATATAAACAAAATTTTGCTTTTAGTTCAGTGTATAGATGAGGAAGTTCTGCCATTGCCTCCTGCTATTCTTTCAATGTTAGAACCTCAATCTTATAAGTGTATACCTCCAGTTATGAAACAACTCTTCATACATGAATAGTGTAGGTCAATATAAAACTTTCTAATATGTATTTAAGAAACTTCTTATGCTCTTCTCAGGTTACTTTTTTTTTTTTTTTTCTCTTAAATCTATGTAGGGAGAGGGGCTGCTAGACATGACTCATGAATGCCTACTTCTTAATGGATATATTGAGGGATCTTTTGAAACTCCTAACAGAAAACTGTTTCTGTTTTGTATGAGTTTCTGGCATAAATTATGAAGCTGTATTTCTCCCTCTGCTGGATTGCTGAGCCTATCCTTAGGCCCTGTATGCTTGACTGTAACTCTTCATATAATATATGAAATATCAGTGATCACAATATAGTTTCTGTGGCTCACCATATACACATCTGTAGCTTTAGCAGATCAGTGTCAGGTTTGTGGGTTCCCCCCTATGATTTACTTAGGATGACTGTGCAGATGCAATATGGACAACCTATGGAATACAGGTCTGTTTTTGTAGACTGGAAAGACCACTAAAATTGTGTGCATATAGCCTGTGCTCACAAGTCTCTCTTCCTTCAGTTATGCTCCTCCGGTAGATCCAGAGATACTGCGCACCATGAAACAAGTTGGTTTTATTGGCTATTCTCCCAATCCAAGGACAAGGCTCAGAAATCAGGTCTGTAGTTTATATTTGTCAAGTATGTAAGATGGTATTCATTGGTGACTCTGTTGGCTAAATTGCTGACTGCAGAGGAGTTTGGTAAAGTGCTAGAGAAGCTGCAAATACATCAAATTTCCTGTGCACTTGCCTGTATACAGCAGATTCACTGCAGAAATTCAAGCATCTGATTTCTTCATACACTTGAATGCACATAGATTATTCAGACTTCCTGCAAAAAATGTTGGTGACCAGAGATTGACGAAATCAACACATGTTCAGTTAAACACTAATTTTCTCAAATTTCTGAAATATTCATGTGTAGCTCTTGTACATGTCATATCTACACCTCTCTACTGGCTTCTCCTTATACAACCCATGTGGAATCTCTTCTCCTTTTGTGCTGGCAGGTACTAATGTCAGTCTGATTTCCTTCTTTCTTCCCCTGTCATGGGTTCTTTCCTTACTCGTACGCCGCTTCTTATGATTCACACCTCCTCAGACTGTGTGTGCTCTCCTTCCTGTCTAGGCTTATAGGTGCAATACAGCCTGCTGTCTTGAATACTTTCCCTCTCCACATGTTGATCTACAATGTGAAACATCCTCCCCTTTCCTGCTGGTATGTCCAACACAGAGAATGGAGGGTGTTAAGGGACAGTATTTCATTAGGATATGGGATATTCTTAAAACTTGTAACTATTTAAAGAGGACCTTTCACGTCCTCAAGTATATGCTGTTTTACATACCGCTAGAAAGCCTTCAGTGTACTGCCAGCTTTCCCGGTATGTGCCCTGGGGGTGGAGATCAGCAGTGTTTGTTTCACGGTTTACTGTCAGTAGGGCGTTCCTGACAGTCTAGCTGCGCTGTGAGGAACGCCCTCCCTGACTGTTCTCATACATAGACTTATACTGGGGGGGCGTTCCTCACAGCTCAGCGTCATCGCCGGGCAGTAAGGAACGCCCCCTCTGTACTCGCCCATTGCGCTGTACTGTCAGAGCGCTGAATTCAGCGCACTGTCGGCTTTCTAGCGGTATGTAAAACCGCATATACATGAGGATGTGAAAGGGCCTCTTTAAATACATTAACATCACCTGCTGTTATGCAAAGTCAATGCACCATGAAGTATATGGGCTAGACAGCACTAGTTGTGTGTTTGCGGTATGATGGGGAGTTGCATGCTCCTATAAGAGCAGGCAAAGGCAAAAGTTGCTGGCAGAGCATTGACCTGTGATTACATAGCTTCTGTTTGGGTAGCTTGCAGGCTGAGCAGGTGACTCCCTCCCTGTACACACAGCTAGTGCAGTCTGTACAATGCATACTTGGAAATGGTGCAGAGACTTTGCATAACAGTGTGAGGCTTTTAAGGAAAGTGGGAATAGGCTTTCTTGATAGAGTAGCCCAATTTTAGGCACTGAGGCAGCAGGCTATATGTATATTACAAACTCTCAACCTCCCATATCCTATACTCCAAAATCAACAGTTTAGTTACGATTTAATTTTGCATATACAAATTACCTGGAAGTATTCAGTCGTGAGGAGTTACATTTAGGTCTTTGATTATCCCTTAAATGTTAAGTGGTATAATTGTCATCTGTGCCAAGTTAGGGAACCAAATGTAACCCACACATATTTACATATCTTTTAGGTGCCATATCAATTGGAAAATGACTTTGACAGCTTTAACCAAGTTCCAGAATCTCCTATTGGAAGAGAGGAAGAACCCCATCTCTATATGGTGCTGAAAAAGTACAGAAAGGTTGTGTAGATTCTTCTATATTATCTGTCCTTAGGTTATTATCTAGTAATGTAAAGCATAGTGCATGTCCTAGAGAGCAAAACTTATTCCGTGAATCCTTTGGAAATCTGTCATAGTGAAGATGTTAGGCATTAATGGCTCTGAAACGGATTCTCCATGCTGACTAATATATCCCATAAAAGGAACTCCTAAAGGTATGCAATTTATATTTTAGATGCATTGGAGTAACAAAAAATAAAGTGAAGCAAGGTATGGGTTCATTAAAATGTTTCTATAGACAACAAACCATGCGTAGTCTGAGTCTGCTGTCTCTCCAGATCTGTCATGCTCACCTGTCTAATGTATATTTGGGAGAAATAGGGGACAGACTGATGGTAGCATTTTGTCAGGGTTTTTGTAATCTGTAACTTTAGACATAGGGAAACTGTCAGGTCCTCTAAGCAGTTTCCATAAAAATAACTTCAATTTGGCACTTCATCTCCTAAGCAAACCTGTCAGTCTGTTTTAGTAACTACTTGTATTCCAAGTATTAATGCTGGAGCATGCCTTCAAGCACACACTGTTTTTATTTGCAAGAATACATAATGTCTACAAGGGTGTCACTGTATTTATGCATTACTAGGAAGAACAGACCAGTGGAATGAAAGTGGATTTAAGGAATCTGGAATGGTGGCTTCATGGACAATGCAGATATTTAGGAAAACAGATGACCTTTCATATTACACTGATAAAAAAAACAGTGGTACCAATACTATATAAACCAAAAATAGGTTTGGGCTGAAAACTCCTTTAATCTACTTCTGTTGCTGAGTTTACTTCTACACTTTTGTATTTAATACAAATGTAAAGTGTAATGGAAAGTTTTGATTCTACATCCATTTTTCTAATTGGACACTTTAAATCACAAATTTGTCTTCATTTTAGTTAAATTTCAAAGCAGCCATGGTGCATTGTAGGGGACACTATACCGTCCTGCTTCTAAGTAGGCCAATAGCTGCACAAATCTTGGTTTGTGGGAGGTTTTTTTTTTTTTTTTTTTTTTTGTATAAACAAGTGAAGCTCATTGGGTGTGCCAGAACTTACAAGGACTGTTCTGATTTTAACACCTGAGACTCTCATTGAGCTACATTAGTATTTATAAATAAATTTTTTCACAGTAATGGTGCATATATTGTACTGATACTCAACGTGACATCCCCTACAATGCCCTGTGGTTGGTTTGATATAAGTGACTCTCCCTTAAATTTATGTAATGGGGTTTTAATTTCAGCTATATATTTAATGCCCCCCAATTCTAACACCACCTAAATGAATAGGGGGCATGTCAGAAACATTGAGTTGGTGTTGCCTCCCAACTTCTTACCACTGTAGAGTATACTGGTGCCCAAAGGGGCTTTTTTTCCTTGTGAAGTGTAGCAGAACTTGGCAACAGTTTGTCACTTTCCCAGTAGTCTCATCCCCCACCCCTCTCCTTAGACTTCTGTTACAAATTACTCTAAACAGGAAAGCCACTTGATATGCAGAGAGCCTTTTTCTTTAAGATTCACTGTAAAATTCATTCTCCTGTAGGACTTATGAAATTTATCATTGAAGGTGCTTATTTAAGCATTTTTGTGGGATAGGTACAATGTATGATAAATTTTCACTGATGGCAATGAGTGAAACACTCAAAGGAAAAATGCTTTAACTTTCCCAGGTGACAATAAAATATTCAAAACTTGGTTTAGAAGATTTTGACTTCAAACACTACAATAAAACCTTGTTTGCTGGTCTAGAGCCTCATATTCCCAACGCCTACTGCAACAGCATGATCCAGGTAAGCAGGGGGCCTGTCCTGTGTGGGTGGTGGTAGGTGACTGGCCAAATTATGGAGCGGTGAATAAAGTACAATTACCTCTGACGTTGAGATTGCTGCTTGACACATTAATAATATATATTTATATGTTGCACTCTAAGCCAGGAAATCTGTTGACTAACTTCAGGTGGGCTTCAGTGTGACATAAGTGGCATATTTTAAGTAAATGGATTGGTGTGCTAGTGTGAACTAATTTTCATAGTTTCAGCTTGCTGCAAAATATGTTATGTAATTTATGTATTCAGGATACACGAGTACCAATGTTCATTTATGCAAACCATGTGGTGATTATGTATGTGTTGGAGTGGAATTTGTAAATTTATTAACCCCAATATTGCAGCTAAAAATTGTTTAAAACACTGTTTCCTTGTATCTTATGTAGTTAATGTACCTATTGGAACCAGTCAGATGCTTGGTCCAAAACCACCTCTGTCAGAAGGAGTTCTGCTTGAGTTGTGAGCTTGGATTCCTGTTCCATATGTTGGATTTGTCACGAGGAGACCCTTGCCAAGTATGAATCTTAATGTGGGGAAGTTCCTTGCAGTTTAATTATTTTCTTTAACCCTTTTCCAAGAACTCTACATTGCTGATGTTTAGAGCTCTCCCACTGCTCCCCCCCCTCCCTTCTCCATAGTGCTATTGTACAGACTTGGTCAGTGATGGGAAACTTATTCATAAATCCATAGTTCAGATGATAGTTTAATATCTGGAATATTTTAAAGGGTGTGTACT
Organism: Leptodactylus fallax; assembly: GCA_947044405.1. Classification (NCBI taxonomy): domain Eukaryota; kingdom Metazoa; phylum Chordata; class Amphibia; order Anura; family Leptodactylidae; genus Leptodactylus; species Leptodactylus fallax. The sequence goes on along the minus strand of CAMRHE010000029.1, from coordinate 6,690,830 downwards.
ACAATGGGTCATTAATAGATCAGCTGGGCTACTTGGAATCTCAGCTGTTTTCACAGGGCACAGTGTACCAACACTAGCATAACTCAATAGACTGGAACTGTTCTTGCAGTACATGTAACCTAAATGTTGCTACTTTATTGCTTAAAAGGCTAGTAACTTTTTGCGGGCTTTCCGTACCATCCCTGAGGCAGCAGCGTTGGGACTCATTTTGGCTGATTCAGATGAGGCCACAGGAAAGGTGAATCTGGGTCGCCTGATTCAGAGCTGGTGTCGCTTTCTTTTGACGCAACTTCATCAAGAAACACAAGAGCTGGAAGGTCCTCAAGCTTATCGTGGTGTTGGGAGCACAAGGTACAAAATGGATTTTTGAAGGCTTTCATCTTTTAAAATGTTTGTTTTTTTTATACAGACTTTATTTGAGATATATATGGCCAAACAAGAAACAGAACCTAAAACACAATAGTAAGGCATGCATAGGTACATAACTTCATGATGTACAAGTTTTATTTTGTTCAGCATGTGCAAAGTTGCCTTAGCACGCAACGACACTTCAAACCATTGACAAATTACTTTCCTTTAAAAAAAGTTAGCAAGAATCAATGTATGTCCTTGTTAGGGCCATCTTTGCAGATGCCTGGGTGAGGAAGTCATTGCTGCCTATAGATGGATTATGAGGATAATGCCTACTGACCAGGGATTGGCACTAGGTTCACACCTGCATCTGAGTTTTCATTCTTCGGGTCTTGGAGACAGGTGTTAACTTGGCCTTACTTACATTAGGTCCCTGTAGGACTCCCCAGGAAAGTGAGTGAATACTAAATAAGGAAACTCTTGGTACTTTCAAGAACTAAAGACTGACTTGAAACTACTCAATCTCTATAAATTACCTCAATGGTCTTGTGTTTGCTCTTTCTCTCAGCTGCTTTTCATCCTCTGGAGGCTCTGTGATTGGTCAGCTTTTTGGCTGTGAAGTGGAGAACTGCAGCATGTGCCGCTGTGGCAAAGAGACTGTGCGTTTATCGACCACCCTACTTTTTACTTTGTCCTACCCTGAGACTAACACTAATGGTATGTTACTATATGCTCAGAATGTTAAACTGTATCTCCATACTACTATGCAGCAGCAAAGAAAATGTACATTAAAAGATTATTTTCCCCACTTTAGACACTTACATTATAGGGAATAAATGTGGAATATAGTTGGTCCAGCTGCTCAGACCCCCAGTGATGACAACTGGGGCCTGCATGTGGCCACATGTCAGTCAGCTCTGCACACCAGTTCCATTGCCACTCTAGTCACTCCAATGGGATTCCCAGATCAGCTATCAGTCCCATAGAAATGAATGGAATGGTTGCCAGGCACAGGTACCATTGATCCATGTACATGGGGCACTCCTGTATCTGCAGTGATCATGAGCCTGCAAGTGCCAGATTTCTACAGCAGAGGTGTATATCATCTGTTGGATCAGGTTGTCAGTCCCATGGAGCTGTAAAGCCCTAGAGCCTGCTTTCTGGCTTCACTGCACTAGATTGGTTTGTGTACGCTCTGATTCCAAATTTACTTTACTGTGGAAGGCAGGAGAGGTGTAACTATATAGTGTATACCCAGCACATCATTGTCCACTGCTGGTGTCGTATGGTCTCATGCTGTTTCTTCATTGCTGGAAGTATTGTGCAGTTAAGGAACAAACGACTACTGATGCCACTGACTGGATTCAGTGGTCACAGGACTTTGTGACAAGGGCATGGCACAAGACTGTTAATCCTTCCTAGCATCCACAGGAATTGGTGAAAATGCACTCCAATTTAAAGGGGCTGTCCAAAAATGTGAGTGTCTGGTTTCCATGTGGTATTCATTACTGCAAAATAACTTTCAGTACAGCAAATCCACTTTTTGAACAAGGCCCTTGTAGAACAGCAAAGAAGGTTAGTCAGAAAGGACAAGTACCAGTTTCTAAGAAAGAAAACACTAACATGAGCAGTCTTAGAGTTGCAAACTTGTGAACTTTTGAGAATTTTTTTTTTTCTCTAAGTTGGTGCATATGTAAATGACAGGAAACAGTATCCCAACCATGCCCTTGACATTGCAGCTTTGTGAATTTTACCAAAGTTTCAGACTTTGACTATAAGAATATGCTTGCTGACAGCCTTATTTGGTTGCAGATCTGCATAATCGCAACCACCAGATTGTCTTAATTAATGAAGAGGAAAGGCATGAATGTTCAGCAATACCCAAACCATGCTATTACATCGAAAAGAAAACTGCTAATGTCAAATTGTAGCAATAAACAAGATGCCAGTGAATGTTAGAGCAGGTTGGCATCTGCCACATCCACTCTTCAAGCTACCTATACACATTAGGAACCTGCCAAGTCATCTTAAAGGTGTAGTCATGACCTTTTGCTCAAAAGGAAATTTTTAACTTATTATCTGTACTGACCCCTAACAGGCACATTAATATTGCAAAATGCCATTCTTAATTGTAGATTTTAAATTTGACTCACTTATTACTGGCCATAACTTTGGTTCCTTATGTACTCTTTAATCCTTAAGTGATTTCCACATTTTGCCTTTAAACTAGTAACTTTTAATCCCCCTCTACGTTTCCACTACTCTTAATCTTCAATGTAGTTTTAAAATGCCTTGTATCTTGTTGGTACAGAAAACTGATCATCTCACCACTCAGACAAAAATAAACTGAACAGGACACTTCTGGCATCTGAATTTTAAGGTTTATGGCACTTGTGTAGAATAAACATCCTCAATTTTTATTTTAGGGCTATTGCAGATGTGAAAGGAAAAAAAATACTAAATTGGTATCACCGCAAGTGTGAAGCTTTCACTTATCTGTAAAACTAGTGCTGTGGTCAGCATTGGCCACAGCATATGAGGTTAAATGTTAATATGCTTTCTGATTTAATTTAAATAACCCGTTTCATTATCAAAGTCCATGGTGCCTCTCCTCTGGGGTCATGAAGTGACACAGGATAATATCCTTCACCCCCTCCAACACTGGTTAAAATGAAGCTGTGAGTATATGCAGCTTCACTCTTAACCTGTGATCTATATTATAATTCAGGATTTAACATGCTCTTGGTGGTGACTTTAAAACAAGACACAGATTGCAGCTCTGAAATTATAAGTTTGTACTTATACTGCTGCTACGTCTTCCCTCCTGAGCTCTTCCTGAACCTATCCTATTGTGGTGGCTTCTGTGTCTTAACTACATATATCTGATGGCACACTGATCACAGCTCAGTGAGGTGGCTGCTGTAAAAGGAAATTTCCTACAAGGCACAAGAGCATAATTTGTCTTGCTGGCCAGTGGACATACTGTAGGATTTTTAGCTGACTTTTTCCTGCAAAAAAACTGATATTGTAACAATCACCTTTTAAATCCTTTATGTAAATATTTTACTTGTAGATAAATCCCCTCCTCCAGACTTTGAGTTTGTAGAAGTTTTAAGGAGAAGCATTTGTCTGGAGCAGAACACTCAGGCCTGGTGTGAAAATTGTGAGAAATACCAACCTACAGTAAGTGCTGTCAGCATGTGACACTGATCAATACCTGGATGCAGACTAAAAAAAAATTGGAAAGCCGTTCTGAATTAAGTTAATCTGACACAGGTTTTCACACACTACTCACCACTGTAACAGGTTGATGCTTTCAATGTTTTCTTACCTACAGGTTCAGACCCGTAACATTCGTTGTCTACCTGATGTACTTGTCATAAACTGTGAAGTTAACAGCACAAAGGAAGCAGAGTTTTGGAAGACTCAGGCTGAGGTATGAGATCTATTATATAGAAAAGCTTTCAATTTGCTTCCCACTGCAGTTCCCTCTCATTCCTGTGGCAGTGCTCTTGGTTACTCACTTACACTGGAGCATGCCAAAATGTCCATATGAAGGGCTGCAATATGGACTTACCAGATAATCAGAGCAATGCAAACTAGAATTCAGAGCAGATGTCTAAGGGAATCACAGTGGCTATTTTTTTTAACTATATAAAATGTAGTGAAGATTATATTCCTAACACCCATACACTACTATGTACAGACTTGAATACACCCCTCTATTTTATAGTACATAAATACTTAATTCTGCTACACACAGCTATGCAACTTACATCTGTTTATAAAGTATATATGCACAATACAGCCACGATTCTTCAGGACCCTAGCTATTACCACTAGATATTGTACAGTTACCTGCATGGTTTCATAAGTTATATACATCTTCCTGCTGTCAATTTACATATAAAATTGTTGTAAGGCTGAAGTCCCATGTTGCAAAAAACACCATAGCATAATGCTACATTTTACAGTACCTGCAAAGTGGATGAAATTTTGGCTAATCCCATCCACACATTGCAGGAAAAAATCCACAGCAGATGAGCTGCATTTACAAAAATCGCAAGCATGTCAATTATACCTATAAGCAAAATGTCAGCATTTCTGCAGGTATAATAGAGGCAGAAAACCTGCAGAGGAGAACTGAAACATTTCCAGAAAATCCACTGTGGTTCTTCCGCAGCACTTTTTCACTGTGAAATAACAGTGCTGTGAAAAACAATGCAATTTATTTTATTTTTTTTTTGGCTGCACTTTGCTATGTGGGTTTTTAGCATCAAGTGGTTTGCGGAGCTGAAAATATTAATAACCCATCCCAAGGAAAGATTACCTATCGCTTGGCTGCCTGGACCTGGTCAGCCACCGTTCCTTAGCTGAATAAAGGAGAATGGCACAGGAAGTAGACGGGTCTGTTCTGTGTAGTGGTCAGACCAGGTTACTGCATATCAGCTATTGAAAGCTCTTCAATATTTGTAGCTCAAAAAACCTGTTGTCTACAAAGATTCTTGGTACATTTTTTTTTTTTTTTTTTTTTTTCTTTTGGCTTTGTTTTTTTTCTGAAACTTATATTTTAAACTTTGCAGTACGCTTTTAAAAAGGCCCTGCGAAAAGCAGAACTGAATTACCCAAAGCCCAATGAAGTTAGCAAAGAAGGATGGTAAGGGCATAAATTAGAGGCTACGTCTGTGTCCTGATAAGTGATATGTACGTTCATGTTGTCAGTTTCTTCACTGCAACTTTCACTGCAGACATTGGAGGATGTATAACCCCCTCCTTTTATTTCATACACATAAGCAATTTGGATCTGTTCTAAACCAAAGCTGTTTGTGATATTGCAGATAAACTACACTATTGCCTCAATTTTAGAGGAAAACCCAAAGCAAACTTTTATTTTTCAATGTAATACTGGTGTCACGTCAAATGATTAGATATATTATTGCGATCTAGTCACGCTATGGAGACCTGACCCAAACCTATATCTCTAGTCCACTTTTTCTGAAGACCAGCCAACACTCAAACTGTAAAAAAATGGTTCCTTACTAGCATAAAATGGCAAGAGATGCAAGGTGTCTACAACTGACACTGTTCTGATCCTTTCTAGATCTTTAGTCCGCCTTCTGTCTATTCCCTATTTTACACTTGTATGGAACACTTTTGGGTTATGTTATAAAGTTGTATAATTTTAGTTGGAGCACTGGCTATTCAGAAAAGTGGCATTGTGATTCAGTGGTGAAATTATTGCACCTAGTGACATTGTGTTCCAGTGTTCAGTATACTACATGAGTAAATCTAAACTCCTTTTACTACATAGAGTAGAGACTGTTGCCAACCATCTGCAAATTGTAGTCTGTAAAGGAATGCTAATCAGAATATTGTGTTCCTATCTGTCTTCAGTACTGTAGACTTAGAATCCACAAAGACTCAAAGATAAGTGATCACTATGGCAAGTCTGCCTATGATTTTGGGTTAAGTTGTACAAATAAAATCTGGCAACCCTGCTTAGAAATGGTAACCGTAATTATGTAGCGATTCCCAAAACCAAATGTGCAACTATTGGTGAAAGGCTCAAACTGCATTAATATAGCACTAATATACCTGGTATGACATATCGAATCATGGATAGGGTTAAAATTACATGATGCAATGTGTGGATCAATTTCAATTAGAAGATGCTTATAGACACTAGTCTACATGTGATCACACACCAGCAAATTTAGTGGATTTCATGGCTACATATGAGATGTCAGATGCTGCCTATGTAAACTGGAACTTTTTTTCACTTATAAATGTAAATGCACTTGGTTGAATGGACTCTGCTTTTTTTTCTGTCAGGAATGATCCTAACAACCCCGAGTACGCCCACCCATCTTTCTTGCCTTCAGTTGAAGAACTTCGCAATGTGTGGGTCCCTTATTCGCTAAAGATGAAACTTTCTAAAAACAAAGTGTTAGAGGTTCTTAATTGTTCAGAGAATGAGGAGGTGAGAAGGCATGTGAGTTTGTGTGTGGTGTGTGTGGGTTTTTTTTTTTTTTTTTTTTTTTTTTTTTTAAACTTGGTTGCTTTATGTATTTGTTATAGTAACTTGTAACGTGAAAATGAGATATTTACCATGAGTTTCCTCTTAGCCAAGTCATTCTGACAGTAACACAGATGAAACTACAAACGTGTATGACCTTATGGCGACTGTCACTCACATCCTGGATCCTCGAACAGGTGGCAGCCTAGTAGCACACATAAAAGTCGGAGAGACCTATCACCAAAGAAAAGAGGTGTGTGTCTTGGATGCAGGATTGCTTATTTTGGAATGGGGCTCATGTACACAGCTATAAAATATGGATGTGTATGTAATAAACACTTTTATATTCCTTGTGTCTTTAAAGTCTTATTTTTCTTTCAGGGAGTAACACATCAACAGTGGTATCTGTTCAATGATTTCCTCATTGAACCTGTGGATAAGGTAAGGAATATGAATAACTAGTTTAATAATGCAGGTCTCAGGCAATACTTAAGACTGCTTTGTCTGATATTAAAGACCTTGATAAGCTGGCAGTACAGGGCAAGAACATGACTTATAAATTTTAAAGTAATGCACCTAGGTGGCAGTAATGACACTGATGCATATACATGAAGTAGAGGAAAACTGGCAGCAGAACAAGTGAAAGATTGAGTATTCTGGTTACAAGCAAGCTAGGCAGCAGCATTCAATGTCAAGCAGCAGCTGCAAACATAAATAAGGTTTTGGGGAGTGTAAAATGAGACCTAAAAACCTGAGATCCCAATGTAATATTACACGCTATAAATTCCCCTGTAAGACCAGACCTTGAGTATGGGATTCTGTTTTGGGCCTCACATTCTTAAACATATCTAGGAGAGCTAGAAAAGGTGTCAGACAGGTGACTATTGTTAAATGGGATAGGTGGTCTCTTATGAGAGGCTAGAAAAAAGCTTGGTCAGACTGGGAAGACTCCTAGAGGTGATCTGACTTTATGTATGAATGTGGGCCCAGTACAAATACCTGGCACAAATTTGGTCTTCTGACCAGGACTGAGGGGCTTTTATGACTTGTGGGAAAAAGGCCGTTTGACTATAACCATTTCCTTAGAGGTAGTGGCAGAAACTGTCAGTGTAGGGGCTTGATGGTTCTCTAGTGGCATTGATGTTTATGGCTTATAACAAATGTTGCCTGGTAGCATATCCGGGGATTACTTTTGTAGAGGGTTATGGAATTTTTTTTTTTTTTTTTTTTTTTTTTTGGCGCTGAGACATTGATCCAGGTATTTACTGTTTGCCTTATATGGTGTTGGGAAGTAAACTTCCCCCTAACATTGGGCAATTGGCATCCACCTCCTAGGGGGTTTTTGTTCTTCTGCGTCAATACTGTAGGCTGAGCTTTTTTGTTAAACTAGATCTATTTTATGTAACATATATAATATGTAATATACATATGTCTTGACAATTTCAGTGTGAGGCTGTACAGTTTGATATGAACTGGAAGGTCCCTGCAATACTGTTCTATACCAAGAGGAACCTGAACGTAAAATACAACTTAACAAGTAAGATATTATCTTTTCATCAACTTCACTACTCATTAACAACTTTACTAATCACTGCAAAAAACAAATTTCCCATAGTTAAGAATCCAATTGAAGCTAGTGTGCTACTGGCGGAAGCTTCTCTAGCAAGGAAACAAAGGAAGTGTCATGCCACCTTCATTCCTTTATTGCTGAATGAGATGCCACAGTCAGGAGAACTGGTGGGGCTGGATGCAGAGTTTGTTACCTTAAACCAGGTAAAGTTCTTGCAGAGGGTTAATGCCTTATGGTCAAATACATATGTAAACTGCCTTACAAGCACAAGAAGTCACCCTGTTCCTGCTTATATAAAAAAGTAGCTTTATATTGCAAAATAGATCACTTGTAGGTGGTGGGACTGCCAACAATTATATACTTGTCTATCCTGTGGATGGGTATAACAATTGTCACTGTAATTCTTGTCTAGTGTGACCACACTACAATGTACCCTATTAAAATGAAATTGGAACACCTGGCCTATCATCTGGTCAAAATTAGTGGTGCAGATTCTTCTGTGCAGTTTCTGTGATTCCTAAAGAAGTTTACAGAAATGGCTTAGCACAGTGAAAATGTTTGTTCTGAGCTCAGTCATGGAAAGCTGAGATGGGAATACCCCTTTAAGGGTTGTGCATATCATGTTTGTAGGGGGGGTAGAAGGATTTCTACATTATAAGGCATTTAAAATTTTGGGAAATTCATAAAGACAGGAATACTTTATGCTTGCCTTAATACCTGTGCCAACAGAGGGTGCTCTTAATAAATTTACCTTGGTACCCTTGCACTGAGGTTAATTTACAGCAGGAGATTCTAATGTCATTTGTTACAAGTGGTGAAGATGAATATGGTGCAATCAGAAGTCCCTTGCCCCCACCCTCTGTAATGGTGCCGAGGCTGGTTAAAAAAATGCAAACTTCTCATTTTATTTTCTACACCACTCTTGCAGTGTAGGGCATTTGGTGAATCCCCCATGGTATAGACTTATGCAGCAGGTCTAATTCTAAATAGGTTATAGGTTGCCAGGATACAGATGGTTCATAATGTCTAATACTCTTGATTCTTTGCATTTAACCTACAACGCGACTTGTTTAACAGGAAGAAGCTGAGCTACGTAGTGATGGCACAAAGTCGACAATTAAACCTAGTCAGATGTCAGTTGCTCGTATTACCTGTGTAAGGGGGCAAGGTCCTAATGAAGGTGTTCCTTTCATTGATGATTACATATCCACCCAGGAACAGGTGAGCTGTTCACACCCAACTTACTATCAAGATAGTGTTTACAAGTGTGTGTGGGATTTTCTTAAAGGACCAATGTTCTTGTAGGTGGTGGATTATCTTACACAGTACTCTGGAATAAAGCCAGGTGACTTGGATGCCAAAATCTCTTCCAAGCATCTAACTACATTGAAGTCCACTTACTTAAAACTAAGGTTTCTCATTGACGTAGGAGTGAAGTTTGTGGGTCACGGCCTTCAAAAAGATTTCCGGGTCATCAACTTAATGGTATGAATTGAACATTGATGTGAAATTGCAACTTTATTAAAAGTTCAGCAGTTGTAAAATTCTTATTTATTGGCTGTAGGTGCCCAAGGATCAAGTGATTGACACTGTCTACTTGTTTCACATGCCACGTAAGAGGATGATCTCTCTGCGATACCTGGCATGGTATTTCCTTGGTGAGTGTCTGTTTTTTTTTTTTTTTTTTTTTTTTTTTTTTTGGGGGGGGGGGGCTTGCATCACTTAAGTTTCCTTTAATAGTTTTTAAAAACTTAGGTTTGATAGCAGCAGTTAACATGTAGCTAGGGAGTCCTTCATGTAGTGTTGATGATAGCAGTAACAGAACTTGTAGATAGTTCTTTAGAATTCCCTTTGACTTTCACACTCTGGCAAATATGATCTTGCTGTTTGTGGCATCCACAAATATTTTAAGGCTGTAGAGCGAAAATGTTGCTATCCTTATTTTAATATATACAAGAGGACCACCAGGGCGGTTTAGTTATCTTGATCATTTAGCCTTGTATGAGACTTAAAACTGTAAATCTAATTTTTTTTTTTTTTTTTTTTTTTTATTTCTAGAATTTATCATATAAGCCCTTGACTATTTGTCCACCCTAGTAGTGTAATTCTGCCTGGTTAGTCTGAGATGCTTTATCTGCCCTGTTTTGCTTGCTCCTATTTAGCCTGCTTTGCTAGTCATGTTTGCCATGTTGACCCTAGTAAAGCTTAGGGAACTATACTTGTTGTATAATTTCTTTTTTTTCTTAACATATTTATTGCCTTGCTGTTTTCATAGATCTTAAGATACAAGGGGAGACCCACGATAGTATAGAAGATGCTCGGACAGCCCTACAGCTCTACCGCAAATACTTGGAGCTTAGTTGCAATGGAAAAGAACCAGAAAACTTCCGCAAAGTGTTGAAGAGCCTGTACGAAAAGGGACGAAAGATGGACTGGAAGGTCCCCGAACCAGAGAACCAAAGCAGCCCAAAAAGTAAAGTGGATGTGATTCTCCTTGACCCTGATACAAATGATGATATCCCATCAGCTCAGTGACTGTCACTTTACCTTAACTGTCTCTATTGCATCTGTTCCTTTAACTGACACTGAACTAGTCTTACTCACCTTCTCACTGACTACTAATGTGTGAAAGACGACATGTCAACTGTACATAGCCTCTTATCTGATGTACAGAAGTATTAATAGAAATGACTAGCTTCCTATTATGTTGTGGAGTTGCTTAATTCTTGGCTGTGATGAGGATACATCTCAGTTAAATTGACCTCTTCTTGGACAGACGGTTGGACATTCTGCTTTCCTGCAACTTTCTGACTAACTCTTGCATGATTGATTGTCTACCTTGGAATGACTTGGTTTTTGCTATGAGACTTTTCTCCAGTTTCTACAACCATATTGTAGATATAGCATCATGCTATGAATGCTAGTTCTTTTCATTGAAGCATATTCTGAAGCTGGAGATCTCTGCACAACCTTTCTAATAATCCTATCCTGTACATATCTCAACAGAAGTTGTTCCCTGGTAGACAGTTTATATAACCTACTATTCCCAGAATATTGAATTAATATTTGCTAGACCTTTCTATTTCCTAAAGCATGCCCCTGTAGAGGTTTGTCTTGCTATATACAGTAACTATATATTTATATATGTGCAGATCACTATTTGCCACTGATATGACTTTGTGCACAAGTAGGTTTCCTTTATCAGTTTTTCTGAGTTAAAAATTTACATGTGAAATTTACCTAACTGATCTCAAATTTTGTTTTATCCACAGATGCGCCAGTGTATTCTGCTATGGTGGGACTTTAGTGTCCTTTTTAATTTCTTTTTAAGACCTTGGTAAAGTGGAAGCTACTTTCCATGTACTGTTTTTATTGACTTTTATTTTTTACCTGTAACGAACTGTGAAGCCGTTCTGTGAACGCAAACACAACATCTACTTTTAATAAAAACGGAAATGGAGTCCGGTGTCTGTCTTTGTTCCAATAAGAATTTCTCCTTTTCAGATTTCTTAACCAAAAAGAGCCATAATGTTCATTTGTCAAAAGAGAATTCTAAGATATATTTTTGCAAACTGAATTGCTAAAGTAAATGTGAACTACAGTTAATGTGCTGGAGGTAGTGAACTGCTGCGTTTTTTTTTTTTTTTTTTTTTTTTTTTTTACTAGACATCTTATGAACTTCTGGATACAGTGTTTTAGCTTCCACTAGTCTGTATACTGCAATTTTTTTTTTTTTTTAAACCCAAATATATTATATAATTTATATTCATATATTCCCCTAAATCACAGGTACAGATCGAACTAAAGGCCATTGTATGATATCTGCACTGAATTTATATAAAGTTGGGTTTTTTTGGATAGGGAGTCAGGTTTTCTACTATTTGATATGTTAAGACAATAGATGCAGATAGAAAAATCCAGTTTAGGAGAAAAAAAATAACTCTTTAAAATGTAACTTTTATTATATACACTAAAACTGTCTGGTGTAGAGCGGCATGTGAGCAGCTTAATATATGGAGAGGCTGAGTATTGAGCTGTAAGGTACACGTATCTACCACATTTTCCCCTGCCCAGATCACATTAAATAGCAAAGGTCACAGTAGTTGAATTATAGCTAGTCTGTAGCTGTGACCAGAGTCTCGAGTGCCAGAAGGGCACCCCTGAGTATCAATGAGTTCATCTTTGTGCTCAGAGGAATGCATATTGGTAAGCCAATAGGACACCAGGAACTGCAGTTTTAACTGCAATATCTCCACTAATGGTGGTCACCAGTACTGTGGAATAGCTGACATAGATGCAGATGCTTTAAGTGGTGGTTCATACTTTTTATATGAACTAGCATGGGAAATCTGCTCTTCATATTCAGTTAAAGTGAAATAAAGGGCCTTTTTTTCTAGTAAATCTTAGTTTTTGTTTTTAAAAACTGATCTGTTTCATTGAAATAAAATGTGTTAAGGCAGTCTACATGGATGGTCATCAGTCCATCCATAAAGCTGGTCAGTTAAACTGATCAGTGTGAATACCTGCTTTCAGAGACATGGGATGTGTTTAGCTGTATTACAGCACGTGATCTGTATAATCAGTATTGATGTAACTTGGGCATGCAGAATATAAAGCTCATAGAAACAACTTTTATTAGCATGCTTTGATGCATAGAAAACAATGTGCATAACACTTGATACTGTATGAACTGCAGTGAATACAAAGTCTGGGAACAGGCTGCAAGTTATATATTTAGTAGGAATTTCCATGAATTTCATTGTAGATGTACTGTGATGCAGGTATGTACAGTATTCTAAAGATTACAAATGCTTTACTGCAGCTTTGGAAGACATGAGTACAGTGTAAAACATTAACTTACACATAAATATAGTAAATTTTAGTATTTCTACCACCTATATATTATAGTGCCTATGTTATATGGTACCAGCAAATTATCAATTCACTTACAACAGAATTAACTTGGATCAGTTAGGATTTCAGTCTCTTGCCTCTTACCCAATGTCTTCTATGCATTCATGGAGTGCACTTAGTTGTGGAGCATGGCTTCTGTGTTTTTAGTAATCTTAAAAATAGAAGAAAAGAACATGTGAATAGGATGGTTGCACACCTTTTAATATGATGCTTAAGTATAAAATTGGAACTTCTAGATTTTCCAGGAGATGGCACCATTGTGCAAAGAAACTGTAACCAAGAAATGTGCAAATAAAGCATGATGTAAGAAACCTGTATGCTACAGTAGATTATGTTCAGTTTTATATAGGTATTAGACTGTATTACATCAATGATTATGCATAAGTTTAAGTGTCTCAGACACATATGCTCCATTCACACTAGTGCAATGACTAAAGGACACCACCACAAATAAGCAGTCTAAAATGAAAATCTAAAGACCTGGTGCTTCAGAGCAGAACTACCCAGAGAATTTAACACCTTCCCCACCACTTTTTTTTTTTTTATTTTAACTTTTGATTCCCCACCTTCCAAACCACAACTGTTTCCGTTCACTGTCCCACAAACTTTAAGCCTTTTTATGACTCAAATTGTACTTTATAGTGGTACCGTTTCATATTCTGTACAACTTACTGGGAAGCTGGAAAAAACAGAATGAAGGAAAACTGCCTTTGTGCGACTCTTATAGGATTTTTTTTTATTTTACAATATTCACTATACAGGCAAAATGAGTATAATTCTGAGTACCAAACATAATTATATATTATACATCCTCATACATGCAAATAAAAAAAAAAATTCAAAGGTTTAAGGGGTTAAACTGTTAAAAAAAAAAAAAAAAAAATCAACCCATTTAAAATAAGTCACTTAAATATATATATATATTTTTTTTTAATTAGGCTCCCATAGGGGCTTGAACATGTAATCTTCACTACATTGCCTTTAAGGGTGGACTCAACTATAATGCACAGCAGAGACCCAGTAGCTATGGTGGCAGCAGAGCAGCCACCATCTTTAAATAGTATGGAGGATGTCAGGTAATAGACACAAACAGTACATAGATGACCTGTACTGCATATGGCTGTGTATGAAGCCTACCAGCTTGGAAACCTAGATAATACTAAGGCCATACACTGGCTGCTGCATTTTCGTACCAAGAAATGCTTCACACATTGCAGAGAAAAAGTTGTGTAAGGCCAGGGGCTCCACATGGCCAAACTGCAGCAGAAACAACCTGCAGTTGTTAGTCACTGCAAGGTGACATGCAATGGTCACTCTGCTCTTTCCAAAACCGTTGTAGTTTTGGAAATCGCAGCATGTCAATTATACCTTTTGGAAACGCAGGTATAATGAAAGCAGGAAGTCCACAGAGGAAACCTCTACAGACTTTCTGTAAAAAGCACTGCAGGAAAAATTGCAATGTGTTGCTATTTTTTTTTTTTTTCCCTCTACTGCCTAGTCTACACCATATACTTCGTGAGTTAGCATAGCAAAAAGATACAAAACTTTTTGTGCATTAATGTTGCATCTTGTGCTATGTCCCCCTTCATAATAGACCCTTCCATCAGAAAATGGGTGATAAATGTGGTGCAGGGCACATATGCCAGTGTTTAGGTGCAAATTGTTCCTGAGTTTTTGTGAAACTCCAATGAGCTGTCTGCCCCAGACAGATATTGTTTGCTGGAATTCTTCCTAATTTTTTTTTTTTTTTGTTTTGCAAGAAATGCAGAGAGCGTTAGTGGAGCGGCGTGCACAAAAGTATAATGAAACCATTCCATGTACCAGTAAATCCTTGTATGATACAAATACGTCAGTTCAGTTTTTGTTTTTTTTTGTACTCAATCATAGTAGCAAAGCAACAAAATCTATAGTAATGCTAGATCTGTCACATGACAGAAAGCAACACTGTCAACAGTCTGCTAGACAGCAATTATGTCCAACATTGCTATTTTATTGGATGAAACTGTAGAAAGATGTACCATTTTACTTCTGACATTTTTGGCAGTGTCTTCCACATAGGCTGCAAAGCCTCAAATAGAGATGTGAACACACACAAAAAAATCTGCATGCAGGTACATGGTTGCATAAAGGCAATGGATGTGGGATGTTTCTAATGCAAATTAAATGAATACATAGAGAGCGCTATGCATTTAATTCCAGAGATATAAGTAAAATAACATGCAACCCATTGCAAATTGTGGAATCCCCAAACTTGGTGGATGTTCTGCCAGTTTATTTACTTTGTAGCAAATGCACAAATCAGATACTAAACCATGTTTGATAGCTGGGCATTCTGGCTTCATGGAACATACCTCAATTCAATGAAAGTAAACTATTTTAATTCATGGCATATGTTTTTCCAGCATAAGAACAGAAAATGAAAACAGATTAAAATGTCAATGGGCAATGGATCATCAGGTTTGGGGCCCTGATCCTGGTGACAGGTTCCCTTTTCAATGACCAAGCTATCTTTTAACTACAGACTAATTTGCATTTAGACTTTGCTTTTAAAAAGTTCAAATTACAAGATGATTCCATCATGAAAATTGAAATTTTATATAAAAAATATATTTTTTTGTACTTGATCTCAAAACACATGCTATTAGTTAAAATACTTTTAGACAATGTTCAGCTAGTAAACATTTTGTATCATACCTGATTTGCATATTTACTACAAAGTAAAATAAAAAAACAAAAACATAATGAACATAGTCTGAATGAGACTCCATTACAGAGACCACTGAAAATAGGTGGAGAAAAGTCCTGCACAGAGGATTTTTTTTTTTTTTTCCTTCCACCCACAATTTTGGTATCTCATATGTTACTTGCCTGTCCTCAATGTAAAAGCGAAGTAGTGGGGTAGCGAAGTGCAAATACCCCTATGAGGAAGAAGATTTGTCCTGGTGGGACTCTGTAGCTAAAATTGGTGTAGCCATTTCCAGGGCCTCTAAATGTTTGGTGCCACACTTGGAAGATATGGGTTCACTTAAAGACCCTCTAGATAAGAAAGCGGACAGGTTCCTCAGGTAGACTTGTGAGTCTGTAGGAGCATCCCTTTAGTTTCAATAATTTTTATTCAATTTTTCAAAGTACAAAAGTAAATAACAATATAGATAAACATTGCGATATACAGTTGATATGCATTGTAATACAGCTTCAAGATACAGTCTTAAAACCGCATATCCTTAAAACAAAATATAAAGATTATTTATAGAATAAACAGTAATAACAACATAACATTTAGGCACATTTATTAAACTATTGAGATCTATATCTAGGGTGATTTCTCCATGTACTGCTGTCTCTTCTTCATGAGAAATTGAGCTGTGTACAAGGCATTAGACCTGTACCTGCAATATTGACCCCTCCTCCTCAACTCCCCATTCGACGAGGCTGACAAGTTCCATATCCCTCCCCCTGTCTGTCACTACCACCTCAAATGGGTTCCAAATACTATTCTGGTTCTTTCTACGTGACAAATCTAGAGTATATCCACGCGTCCCAAATTGTTTCAAATCTGTGAAAAGAGTTATTACCCATTGCGATTACCCGTTCATAGGAATATGTATTATTAATGGCTAGTAACAGGGCCGATATAGGCGGGGGAAGCCGCTGTCTTCCATCTCTGTACCAACATTAATTTAGCTATCGTTAAAATTTTACAAATAAGTTGTTTATGCTTATTCAGCTCACCGGGAATTCCAAGTAGCAAAATCGCCATATGTGCAGCAGGGGGGAGACCCAGATCAAATAGCTCTGAGAGCATGTTAAAAACACCATCCCAGTAACCGCGAATTATAGGGCAGGTTCCCAGAATGTGAAGGAGAGTTCCTCTTTCTCCACATCCCCTCCAACAATTCCCAGATATGGAGGGATACGCTAACTGTAATGCAGACGGGGTTCTATACCACCGCAAAATAATTTTCATTGCCGTCTCTATATGAGTGCTACATTTTAAGGACAGATGGATCAGTTTAATCGTTTGTTGCCATTCATCCGAAGTAATGACCATTCCTAAGTCTCTCTCCCAACAACGGAATGGAGTAGATCTAGTAAAAGTTGAGATTTCATCCATTTTATCATATATAAATCGAAGTCCCCTCACATTAGTTGACAACCAGACGAAAAGTGAATTATTATGAGGCAAGGTCGCCACAGGGTGTTTAGATATGAAATGCCATATCTGAAAATATTTAAGGAAGTCTCCCACATGGATTCCATATTTTTGTCTTAGATCTACAAACGGTATAGGTTGTTTGGAGTCAGAATATAGTTGAGAAATCTGCATGATCCCCCTCAATTCCCAACCCCGAGACCCCTACGCCATCAATCGCCCAGGCCTCGGTTTGCTTTCCCATGAAGTAGCTTCCATGCCATTAATGAGGCACACATTATTGGGGAGAAAGATCCCGGAGCAGGAATGTTCCAAAAGGGTACCCACAGCGCATCCTCCAGCTTTAGGGGAAGTATAAACGCCTGCTCTATATGTAGCCATGGAACCGAGGTATCCATTGACTTCCATCTTGCACACTGAGTGACCAGGGATGCTATATAGTAATTCCTCACCACTGGTACTCCCAGTCATCCTGCCTCTCGTTGCTTAAATAGAAAGCTTTTATTGATTCTAGGTCTCCTACCATTCCACACATACTTTGAAATAACCCTTTGTGCTGTCTCAAAAAAGGAAACAGGAATGAATATTGGGAGCGTGCGGAACAGGTATAATAATCTAGGCAATAGTAACATCTTGAAAGCAGCTACCTTTCCTATCCAGGAAACATCTGTTTTAGACATTTGCTCCGTCTCTTCTTGCAATATTTTTAACATTGGGATATAGTTACTTTTGTATAGGGTTCCTAGTGATGTTGTCACCTGTATCCCCAAATATTGAACGCTGTCCTTCCTCCAATCAAAATCATAAGTCGATTGTAGATGTTGGAGCAAGGGTGGAGGGACATTGAAAGGCAATGCCTGCGATTTGGCCATGTTTAATTTGTAAAACGATAGTTGCCCAAAAGTACTAATAGTATCCATAAGATGAGGAATAGATATTTGCGGATTGGACAAAGTGAGAATAATATCATCAGCATATAATGATATAAGATGAGACTTATCTCCTATGTCAATGCCTCCCACTCTCGGGTCTAATCTAAGTATCTGGGCCAAGGGCTCTATAGAAAGAACGAATATCAGGGGCGATAGGGGGCACCCCTGTCTGGTCCCATTTGTAATGAGAAATGGATCGGATACTACTCCGTTGGTAAACACCTTCGCAGAAGGTGCAGAGTATAACGCTTCAATCACTCTCAAGATAGCTCCGGAAAACCCCATGCTTCTGAGCACCGAAAAGGCATACGACCAGCAAATGCGGTCGAACGCCTTCTCTGCGTCTAATGCTAGGATCACCACTTTTTCTTTCCTAGAGTCAACGTGGTGTATTACATTTAAAATACGTCTAGTATTGTCATACGATTGTCTTCCTTTAACAAACCCCACTTGATCGTAATTTATCAGGCTTGGAAGACAGACTGCCAGTCTGCTTGCTATTAATTTGGCATATATTTTTAAATCTGTATTCAGTAGCGATATTGGTCTAAAGTTCTGGGGGCTGGTGGCGGGCTTGCCAGGCTTTGGCAACGTAACTATCAGGGCTTCTTGATTTTCCTTTGGGATGATACCAGAATCCACCACGGCCGTCAAAAACGACTGCAGTGGGCTCAGCAGGGCCGGGAAGAAACATTTATAATATTCGTTAGTAAGGCCGTCAGGGCCCAGAGACTTATGAAACGGCAGTGATTTGATGATAGATAGTAACTCTGCTGAGGTAATAGGTGCGTTCAAGGAGTCCAGCTGTGACTCCGTGAGTGCGGGTAGTTGAGCCGCCTTAAGGAATCGCTCAATATCCTGGGTTTTCGGGGGGACCATTGAAGAATTGTCTGCTAGGTTGTAAAGGCCCTCATAGAAATGCTTAAAGGCGTTAGCGATGCCATTGGGGTCATAAATTTTGTATGTACCATCCCTGCTGTACATAATTAGGATCCTAGATTTTGCATGCTTTTGTTTAAGCTTTGATGCTAGAAGTTTGCCCGCTTTATTAGATTGAGAGTAATATGTAGCTCTAACCTTTTTCAGGTTTTTCTCGTATTTGTGTAATAAACAAGCGGTCAACTGTTGGCGTAACGCTATTAATTTCTTTGCATGTAGGGGAGACGGAGATTGTTTGTTGCTGGTATCTATAGTTCTTATCTGACGGAGCAGACGATCTATTTCTGCCATCCTATTTTTCTTTTCAATATGCCCTAGGCGAATAAACGTTCCTCTAATAAAGGCCTTATGAGAATTCCACAGTATCTCAGGGCCAGGAGCAGAGGGGGTATTAATCTGAAAAAAATTCCTTCAACTCATTCTCTAACGTTGCTTTTAGCTTTGGTTGTGACATTAAAAAGTCGTTACACCTCCACACATATGCTCTAGCAGATTCATATTTTTCAGCTATGGACAGGGTTATCGCTGTATGGTCCGACCAAGTTATTTGAGATATCTCAGACTGCTTAGCAAGGGGAATGCTAGATTGCTCGATTAGGAACAAGTCTATTCGTGAATAGCTATTATGTACAGTGGAATGATACGTATAATCTCTTTCAGTATTATGCAAGATACGCCAGACATCAAATAGTTCATAACGCCATATCGCCTGTGATAATGGGGGGTGACGTGTTAGTATGCCAGAAGTGGTATCTACTAGCGGGTCCGGGGCCATATTAAAATCTCCCATTAATATTAAACATCCCTACTTCCTCTTTTCCACTGCCCTCACAAGTCTCCCTAAGAACGCCACCTGTTTTCTATTCGGGGCGTAAACTGATACCAACGTGTAAGTGACATTGTTGATAATACACACTAATATAACAAATCGCCCTCCCGGGTCAGCGTATTGAGATAACAGCTGAAACGCCACCGAGTCTCTAATCCCAATCATTGTGCCCCTTTGTTTTGAGGAGTAGTGAGCATGAAACACATGTGGGTTTGCTGGGTGCTTAATGCGAAAAGCATCTGCCCTTAAAAGATGCGTCTCTTGTAGTGCAAGAATGTCACAGTTATGACCTCGGGCCTCACGCCATAAATTGGCTCTTTTTTGAGGGGAGTTCAAACCCCTGACATTCATGGACACAATTTTAAGTACCATAATATACAGTTAGAAATGCTTCAAGAGTCTTACCGCAATCACGTATACCAGTAGATGTCAATGTTGGTATGAAGAAAAGCTGTTTCCACCCTTCATATTCACTACGCCCATTGTGCCAGAACCAATAAAGAAAAAAACAAACCATGCAAATTACATAACCAATGGATAAACTTTCGTGGCAAAACCAAACAAAGAGAAAAAAAAAGAGTGTGGTACAGCGGACCAGCGGCTGTCGTAATCCTGGGGGGATAAGTTCAACGACAGTGGACATACGAAATCCAAGAAAAGGTGAGTCTCTAGCTTTGTAGCCCTTTGCGTCTTTGGGCTCTCGCTTGGTGCCAACCATCCGACACAGGACCAGGTGGTTGTCTGGGTGGTATCTCAGCCATCGGAATGTTCCATTTTTGAAGCAGACGTTTTCCGTCTTCCAAAGTTTTGACGACATGCACCATGTTGTCTCGGGTAATGATCACGCGAACCGGAAATCCCCATTTGTATAAAATGTGGTGCTGGCGTAAGGCTGCAGTAATAGGGATGAATTGTCGCCTCAGTTGCAATGTTGTAGCCGATAAGTCCGAGTAAATGGATACTTTGTGGTATGGTTCAGGTAGGTGATCTACCTTTCTGGAAGTCATCAGAACTAGTTCCTTAGTGCGATAAAAGTGAATTTTAGCAAGAACATCCCTGGGTATTGTTTCCTCTAGATGCGATGGCTTGGGGACTCTATGGGCTCTGTCAATAATTAAATCCATCTCCGTAACATTCGGCAGGAGCGATCGAATCAGATCTTGGAGGAACTTCGTTAAGTTATTCGTGGAGACTGACTCCGGAATCCCTCTAAATTTCAGATTATTTCTTCTGGAGCGATCCTCCAAGTCTGCTACTTTAGCTTTCAAAAACGACACATCCGACTCCATCTCATAGTGAGCGTCTATCAGCGCATTGTGTGATGTCGCAAATTCCGCCATTTTGGATTCAACAAGAACGGTACGACTTTTTAGTTCTGGAGCATCCCTTTAAACCTACGTTGCTGTGAATTGTATGGCCAGGACCCTTATGGTCTGGTTGGAAGAGCTAGAAAGCCAATAAAGGGACAAAGCCTCTAGGGACCAAATTCTGGAAGCCCTAACCATACGTAAGGCAGCGGACTTCCTAACTGATGCTTCAGCTGATGCAGTTAGGTTGTCGGCCCTTTCTATGGCTCTGGCAAATTCTGCTAGATGTGCCATATGGCTAAAAAAATGGTCAGGGGATGTGTCCTCTAAATCTAGGTTATGTAATCTCCCTTTTAATGGAGAGTATCTGTTTGGCCCTGCCCTCGACGATCTTCTGGCTAAGACTGCAGATAAAAAGAAAGGGTTTCCTGCCTCTACTACTAGTAAATTTCATAAAAACTTTCAGTCCTTTCAGAGGTCCTATAAGGGCAGGGAGGCTCTGAACAGATCCAAAGGCTGGTCGGACCAGGGGAGGAAGCAGAAAGGGTTCCTGTTCCTGTAAACCTAACCGGAAAGAGATAGGAAACCTACTAAATAATGATGCCAGATTTCCGGTTGGATGAAGAATAGAACACTTTCTTCCAGGCTGGACAGACATTTTCTTAAGCCCTTGGGTATTGGATACTATTTGAAACTGTTTAAAACTAGAGTTTCTTTCCACTCCATCAAGATACCAGGTCACAAGACTCTTCAGTTACCTGGCAGTCAGCCCTAGAGGTAGAACTGCAGAGTCTTGTGTTCAAGAACATCTTGGTGTCTGTTCTCCTGAACGAGGTGGGAGAGGGATTCTATTCCCATCTCTTCCTTGTAATAAAGCCGGAGGGGTCCTGAAGGACCATAATAAATTTGAGGAGGTTAAACCGGTACTTAATTCCCAAAATAATTCAAGATGGAGACAATCAGTTAGTAAATTTGCTATTTCCTATTTGGATGGTGGTGGTGGACCTAAAAGATGCCTACTACCACATCCCTTTGGATCACAAAAAATATCTGAGAGTGTGAGAGTGGTGGTAGAAATGAATGGCTCCATTCATCATTAATACCAGGCTCCTCCCTTTAGGATCTGCATGGCTTCCAGGGTATTTACAAAATTAGTGGCGAAAATGGCCGCACACATCAGGGAGATAAAGAGTGTTTATCCCTTTACTGGATGACTTTCTGATTATGGCAAAAACAGAAACTGCTTGTCTAGAGTGTGTCAGTCAAGTTCTGAGTGGCCTCTCACATCAGGGGTGGTTGGTCAATCTCAAGAAATCCAGGATGTCTCCCCTCAAGACGTCAGATATTTCTCGGTATTCTACTACAGTAGATGCACCAGTCCAGAAGT
Organism: Leptodactylus fallax; assembly: GCA_947044405.1. Taxonomy (NCBI): domain Eukaryota; kingdom Metazoa; phylum Chordata; class Amphibia; order Anura; family Leptodactylidae; genus Leptodactylus; species Leptodactylus fallax. Next base: position 6,668,432 of record CAMRHE010000029.1, on the reverse strand, counting down.
GTTTTCTCCCTGGGCAGAAGGTCTTAGATATTTAGAGTCTGGTGAACTCCCTCTGTCTCCATCCATGGGTTCCCATAAGGAAGGCCATGTCTGTATTGGTTTCATTGCCGGTTTGTATTCTGGCTGTTCCCTGGGCTCAGGGGCACTCCCAGGATCTTCAGTGGGAGATTTCTGTCAGTTGGGAGTCAAGAGAAGGAAATACAAGACAGGATGATAGTTGTGTCCAACGGGACCAGAATCTCCCTCATCTGGTGGCTAGACAGGGTAAATTTAGAGAAGGGGATGCCCTGGAAGTTTCTCGACCCCTTTTGTAATTACCATGGATGCCAGCCCCTGAGGGTGGGGGGCTCATCTAGGCTCCTTCAATTTTCAGGGTCTATGGTCCAGCGATCTCATCCCAGCTTCATCAAATTTAAAAGAGCTTATGGCAGTCTTAATGGCCCTACCAGAGGCATCCCCTTTGATTCGGGGCTGTCATGTTAAGGATCCTGTCTGACAACACGACTGTGGCCTCTCCCAAGAGATTGTGTTGCCCTCCTTCTGTGCCAATCCTAAGACTCCAAAATAACATGAGTTTCATTGTCTCCAGGCGTAGTATCATAGAATATTTATCTGCCACTTCTGGTTGGAGGAATTTCTAGCCAAATGGGTGAGATTGGCAATTTGTTTCCATATAAAACGTTGCCTTTATTTACACCATTAAAATGACATCAGCAAGGAACTGAAGCTACTTCTTACGCGTTTCATGCGGACTGTCTTACACTAGGTTCACACTAGCGTTCGAGGACTCTGTCCCTTTACAATAGGCGCAGAGGACTTTTCTCTCCGCCGATTTCAGTATAAAATCAGTGGGAACCCAGCTTTTTAAGGAGATAGGGTTTCTATTTTTGGGTCCCCAAACGGACCAGAGGAACGAAAACCCAAACGATAGTGTGAACCTAGCATTAGTCATAGCAAACATTTGGTCAGTTAAGATCATCTTCAGCGATTAGTTAAAGATTTCTATTGGCAAGCCTGGAGTCGCCTCCTCACTGCTCAGTGTATGACTGTAAGGGGGTGTTCATACGTAGCAATTTGATAATGAATTTGTCAATGAGAAAATTTCTGCTTCAGGAATTTGAACAGATTTTTTTCTGCTTATCAAAAACAGACAAGGATTTTGACACTGAACTTGAAGCATAATTTGGAGAAGAATATCACTGTATTTTGCCTTTATTGGACGTGGCCAAATTCTGCAAGCAGATTTTGACAAATTCTGTGTCACGTTCTGTACCGACGGAAAAGATGTATTTTTTTACCTCTCATTAATTTCAATGAGAGTTCTCAGGTGGAATATCAGCTAGCAGAAAAAAAAAAATCAGCTATTGTCTCCAATTCAAATGGATGGGAGGCAGATTTTAGACTCAAATTGAGCTCAAATTTTTACTTGTGAACCCCCCTAAGATAACTGTCTGGAGCAAGGAACAAACCCTCACCCCCCTTCTCCTGTCCTATCTGCAGTATAACAAAATTACTGCTAAGCCCTACCCCCTGGTCTGTGTTCATACTTAACCAACCAAAAATATAACAGTTTGGCAGATTAATCCCTGTGTACTATGCACAATTTCTACATTTATCTACAAGATTATCTCTTTTTTTTCTTTAACCATTCTTTACCTTTCACAACTAGTGCAGGACCCAACAGGAGTCAAAAACTTATAGACCTATTTTTAACAAAAAAACCCTAAAAAACTGACATATTGTCAAAAATAGAGTGTGGGTGTCATCTAGGTCAGTGGTTCTCAAGGTGTGGTATGTGGACCCCTGGCATACACACTGCGGTGAGAGTCCCCTCGCCCCTAATGGTAGTTCATGGGGGGTTCATCACCCACAGACTACAATTACAGTGGGGAAAAAAAAGTATTTAGTCAGTCGCCAATTGTGCAAGTTCTCCCACTTAAAAAGATGAGTGAGGCCTGTAATTGACATCATAGGTAGACCTCAACTATGAGAGACAAAATGAGAAAACATATCTAGAAAATCACAGTCTGATTTTTTAAGAATTTATTTGCAAATTATGGTGGAAAATAAGTATTTGGTCACCTACAAACAAGCAAGATTTCTGGCTTTCACAGACCTGTAACTTCTTCTTTAAGAGGCTCCTCTGTCCTCCACTCATTACCTGTAGTAATGGCACCTGTTTGAAATTGTTATCAGTATAAAAGACACCTGTCCACAACCTCAAACAGTCACACTCCAAACTCCACTATAGTGAAGACCAAAGAGCTGTGGAAGGACACCAGAAACAAAATTGTAGATCTGCACCAGGATGGGAAGACTGAATCTGTAATAGGTAAGCAGCTTGGTGTGAAGAAATCAGCTGTGGGAACAATAATTAGAAAATGGAAGACCCCACTGATAATCTCCCCCGATCAGGGGCTTCACGCAAGATCTCACCCCGTGGGGTCAAAATGATCGCAGGAACGGTGAGCAAAAATCTCAGAACCACACGGGGGGGACCTAGTGAATGACCTGCAGAAAGCTGGGACTAACATAACAAAGGCTACCGTCAGTAACACACTACGCCGCCAGGGACTCAGATCCTACAGTGCCAGACGTGTCCCCCTGCTTAACCGGTTGACAACCACCGGCCGTAAATTTACTGCCAGCGGTCCTGGTCTCTGAAGTCCAGCTAATTGTAAATTTACGGCCAGCACTTCAGAGACACTGTGAGCGGGATCGGGAGTGGGTGTTAGCTGTAACTGACACCTAACACCCTGCTCCATAACCCCCGGTTGGAACTGAGTTCCGATTGGAGGTTTTAACCGCCATGGCCAAGGTTCCGCCATGTTGCTGCTCCCCCCGGCACCCCCCGCGGCGAGATCGGGGCGTGCCGATATCTATTTTCTGTAGCCTGGGGTCTGGCCAGTGACCCCAGGCTGCCTGAAGCTCCCACTACCTGGTTGATCCTGCCGGGATGTCAAGAAGTCAGCCGATGCATCTACATTGGCTGACATTCCTGTATAGACTGCAATATATGTGTATGCTGTGTATTGCAGTCTATAATACTGAGCCAGGATCAGAGCATTGCTGGCTCAGGTGTCCTTATAGGACAAGTAAAAAATGTGTAAAAAAAAAAAAAAAAAAAAAATTTATAAAGTTATTAAGCCTCCAAAAATCCCTTTTCCTATATAAAATGAATTATATAAAAAAAAAACTCTAAAAATTAATAAAAACAACACATATTTGGTATTGCCGCGTCCGTAACAACCTGTACAATAAAACTGAAACAATATTTAACATACATGGTAAATGTCGAAAAAAAAAAACGGAAAAAAAACGCTGGAAGTAATGATTTTTTACTATCCCGCTTACAAAAAATGCTATAAAAAGTGATCAAAAATTCATATGTACCTCAAAACAATAACAATAAAAAGTGCATGTCCTCCCGCAAAAAATAAGCCCTAAACCAAGTCTGTCAACCAAAAAATAAAAATGTTACGCATCTCAGAAGATGGTGATGCAAAAACGATTTATGTCCACAAATGGGTTTTTGTTCTGCAGAATTAGTAACGCATAAAAAAACAATATAAATGAGGTATAATCGTACCGACCCGCAGAATAAAGGTAACATGTTACTTATGCTGTATGCCACATGGCAAAAAAATTAATAGGTAAAACCCAATACCAGAATTGATGTTTTTTTTAATCCACCCAGAAAGAGTTAATATAATTTATTCAATAAGTTATAGACACCCAAAAAAATTGTGTCATTAAAAAATGCATATCATACATCAAAAAATCAGCCCTCATATGGCTACATCATCAGAAAAATAAAGAAAATATAGCCTGTACAATGTGCGCCTCCCCCCTCCTCTCCCTCCCCCCTCCCCCTCCCCCCCCCCCCCCCCCCCCCCCCCCCCCCCCCCCCCCTCCCCCCCCTTTCCTTCCCCCCCCTCCCCCCCTCCCTCCCCCCCCCCCCCCCTCCTCCCCCCCCCTCCCCCCCTTCCCCCCCCCCTCCTTTACCCACCCCCCCCACACCCCCCCCCCCGCCCCCCCCCCCCTCCCCCCCCCCATTTTCCACCCCCCACCCCCCCCCCCGCCCCCCCCCCCCCCCCCCCCCCCCCCCCCAACCCCCCCCCCCCCCCCCCCCCCCCCCCCCCCCCAATAATTTTTCCTAACATCTCCCTTATTTGGGGTTATTACCTAAAAAAGGAACGGCCCTCCCCCCCCACAACCTCCCCCCCCCCTCCCCCCCCCCCCCCCCCCCCCCCCCCTCTCCCCTTTTAAAAAAAACTCCAAACCCGGGGCTCCACCGGAAAACCCCCAAGACAAAAACCCCCAAATCACCAAATCATTAGAACACAACTGACTGCGGCAGGAAGGGAATGTATAAGCTGTGCGAGCGTATATCAGGGGACACTCCAATTTTAGAGCTTACAAGGGAAAATAAACTAAAGGTGACCCCCCAATCATAGGAGCTACTGGGGATATAGTAGGGAATTTCGTGTTCCCTATGTACTCTGCACAGCATACATATTCACTCTTCACCATGCGCTGTGCATTCACGTCTGGGATACTAATGCTTATTACACCCCCTGATAAATTCTTTGAGGGGTGCAGTTTTCAAAATAGGGTCACTCACTAGGAGATTCCACTTTTCTGGTACCTTAGAGGCTCTGCAAACATGACATGACGTCCATATACCAAACATCTAAATCTGCGCTCCAAAAGTCACATAGCGCTCCTTCCCTTCTGCTCCCTGCTGTATGCCCAAACTGCAGTTTATACCCACATGTATGACACTGGTGTACCCGGGATAACATACTTGATGTTATATGTGGGTATAACCTGCTGTTTGGGCACAGCCGGGCACAGAAGGTAAGGAGCACTATTCGGTTTTTGGCGCACAGATTTAGACAGTTTAGCTTTTGGACATCATGACACACTTGCAGAGCTTCTGAAATGCTAGTAAAGTGGAATGCCCTGACATGTGACCCTATTTTGGAAACTGCACCCCTGAAGGAATTTATCCAGGGGTACTGTGAGCATTTTTAACCTCCAAGAGTTGCTATAATTTATTTTGCAGAAATGAATATGCAGCTGATTGTGAAAGGTGAAAATGGCAATTTTTCCAGGAATATGTAATTTCCATGCATAATACGTTGTGCCCGGCTTGTATCAGATATGAACGCTCCAAAAGATGTTGTGCCCGGGATACCCACTTAACAGTTTTTAGAGTGTTTGTGCCTGCTGACATAAGCTGGGCACAAAATATCGGGCACTGAAATGACGAATCTCTGGAAAAATTGCAATTTTCCCTTTTCATTATCAGCTGCGCATTCATTTATTGAAATTAAATGAATGAAACACTTAAGGGTTAAGAATGCTCGCTACCCCAGTTGATAAATCCCTTCAGGGGTGTAGTTCCCAAAATGGGGTCACAAGTCTACGGATTCCACATTACTGGCAATTCAGGGGCTCTGTAAAAGTGGCAAAACCAAACTGTGCTTCAAAAACGAAAATAGCGCTCCTTCCTTTCTGTGCCCGGCTATGCCCAAGCAGCAGTTTATATCCACATATGGCATTAAGTACGTTATCCTGGGTACACCAGTGTCATACATGTGGGTGCAAACTGCAGTTTGGGTACACAGCAGGGGGCAGATGTGAAGGAGCGCTATGTGGCTTTTGGAGCATAGATTTAGATTGTTGGATTTTGGACACCATGTCATATTGGCAAAGACCCTAAAATTGCCCCTACAAAATGGGGGTCACTTCTTGGGGAATTCCAATTAACTGGCACCTCTGCAAAAACAACATGGCGTCGAGAAAGTCCCTCTAAATCTGTACTCCAAAAGCTAAAAAGCGCAGTGCTCCTTCCCTTCTGAGCCCTGCTGTGTGCCCAAGCAGCAGTTTACACCCACATATATCATTTTTTTTTGTACCCGGGATAGCCCACTTAATAGTTTTAGGAGTGCATGTCTCTGATGCCACAAAGTGGGTACAACGTATTGGGCACCAAAATGGCATATTTATTTAAAATTGTCAATTTTCACTTTGTACATTAATTTTTGGGAAGCATTTTTAGGCTCAAAATGATAATACCCCTTGATACATTGCTTGCTTGGGTGTAGTTTCTAAAATGGGGTAACTTTTGAGGGGTTTACATTGTATTGGTACTTTAGGAGTTCTGCAAATGCAATATGGTTCCTGAAAACTATTCCAGCAAAATATGCCTCCAAAAGCCAAATAGCGCTCTTTCCATTCTGAGCCCCACCATGTACCCCTACAGCAGTTTACGACCACATATGGGGCATTTCTGTGTTCAGGAGAAATTGTGTAACAAACTGTGGTTTTTTTTTCTTCTTTATCGCCTTGTAAAAATTAAAAATATGGAGCTAAACGGACGGTTTATTGGAAAAAAAGTAATTTTTAATTTTTACATCCCAATGTTAATAGAATCTGGGAAACAACTGTAGGGTCAAAATGCTCACCATAACCCTTGAGAAATTCCTTGAGGGGTGTAGTTTCCAAAATGGGGTTACTTTTGGGGGTTTCCATTATATTGGTACTCTAGGGGCTCTGCAAACGTGACATGGCACCTGAAAACTATTCCAGCAAACCTGCCCTTCAAAAGCCAAATAGCGCTCTTTCCATTCTGAGCCCCGCCATGTACCCATACAGCAAATTACGATCGCATATGGGGTATTGCTGTGTTCAGGAGCAATTGTGTAACAAACTGTGGGGGGCTTTTTCTCCTTTAACACCTTGTGAAAATGAAAACTTTGGGGATAAAGTGATGTTTTAGTAATTTTTCATTTACACATCCCAATGTTAATAAAATCTGTGAAACGGCTGTAAGGTCAAAATGCTCCCTATACCCCTTGATGAATTCTGTGAGGGGTGTAGTTTCCAAAATGGGGTCACTTTTAGGTGGTTTCTAATGTACTAGTACTCTAGGGGCTCTGCAAATGAGACATGGTACCTGAAAACTATTCCAGCAAAATCTGCTTTTCAAATGCTAAGTGTCGCTCTTTCTTTTATGTGCGCTGCTGTGTGCCCAAAAATCATTTTACACACACATGTGGGGTATTTCTGTGCTCTGGAGAAATTGTATAATAAACTGTGAGATGCATTTTCTCCTTCAACCCTTTGTGAATGTGTTAATTTTAGGAATAAATGAATGCATTATTGGATAAAAATGAAATGTCTAAATTTCACCTCCATATTGTTTTAATTCTTGTGAAATGCTTAAAGGGTTAACAAACTTCCCAAATGCTGTTTTGAATTATTTGAGGGGTGCAGTTTTGAAAATGGGGTGATTTGTGGGGGTTTCTAATATATAGGTCTTTATAATCCCCATCAGAACAGAAGTGGTCCCTAAAAAATGAGTTTGGGAAATTCTCTTGTAAATCTGGAAAATCGCTGTTACACTTGTAAACCTTCTAACATCCAAAATAAATTAAAGGATGATTAAAAGATGATGCCGATATAAAGCAGAGATATGGTAGATAATATTTATTCATGTATTTTGGTGGTATGACTATCTGTCTGAAAAGAAGAGCATTTCACATTTCCCTCAAATTTCCTAATTTTTTATAAATAAATACAAAAATATTGATCAATGTTTACCACTAACATGAAGTACAATGTGTCATGAAAAAACAATCTCTTGTGTAAGTTATAGCACCTCAAAGTTATTGCCATATAAAGTGGCACGTCAGTTTTGAAAAATGAGGCCTGGTCCATAAGGCACTTTTAGGCCCGGTCTTTAATTGGTTAAGCCAGTACGTATCCGTGCCCGTCTGAAATTTGCTAGAGAGCATTTGGATGTTCCAGAAGAGTATTGGGAGAATGTCATATGGTCAGATGAAACCAAAGTAATACTCTTTGGTAGAAACACAACTCGTCGTGTTTTGAGGAGAGTGAATGCTGAGTTGCATCCAAAGAACACCATACCTACTGTGAAGCATGGGGGTGGCAACATCATGCTTTGGGGCTGTTTTTTTGCAAAGGGACCAGGACGACTGTTTTGTGTACATGAAAGAATGAATGGGGCCATGTATCGTGAGATTTTGAGTGCAAACCTCCTTCCATCAGCAAGTGCATTGAAGATGAAACGTGGCTGGGTCTTTCAGCATGACAATGATCCCAAGCACACCGCCAGGGCAACGAAGGAGTGGCTTCGTAAGAAGCATTTCAAGGTCCTGGAGTGGCCCAGCCAGTCTCCAGATCTCAACCCCATAGAAAACCTTTGGAGGGAGTTGAAAGTCCGTGTTGCCCAGCGACAGCCCCAAAACATCACTGCTCTAGAGGAGATCTGCATGGAGGAATGGGCCAACATACCAGCAACAATGTGTGCCAACCTTGTGAAGACTTATAGAAAACATTTGACCTCTGTCATTGCTAACAAAGGATATATAACAAAGTATTGAGATAAACTTTTGTTATTGACCAAATACTTATTTTCCACCATAATTTGCAAATAAATTCTTTAAAAATCAGACAATGTGATTTTCTAGATATGTTTTCTCATTTTGTCTCTCATAGTTGAGGTCTACCTATGATGACAATTACAGGCCTCTCTCATCTTTTTAAGTGGGAGAACTTGCACAAATGGTGACTGACTAAATACTTTTTTTCCCCACTGTATACTCTGAGGGTCTCTTTGGACATTACAATGGCTTGCAAAAGTATTCATACCCCATGAACTTTTTCACATTTTACAACCACAAACTTAAATGTTTTTTATTGAGATTTTAAGTGATAGACCAACATAAAGTAGTAGATAATTGTGAAGTGGAATGAAAATGATTGATGGTTTTCAAAATTTAAATCAAATAAAAATCTGAAGAGTGTGATGTGCAAAAGTATTCAGCCCCCCCCCCCCATATCAATATTTTGTAGAGCCACCTTTCACTGCGATTACAGCTGCAAATCTTTTGGGGTATGTCTCTACCCAGGGGTAGCAGCGGTAGCGGCTGCCACAGGGCCCAGGACATTAGGGGGCCCGGAGCCCTGTGGCAGCCGCTACCGCGAACCCCACAAACCAGTGGCGTAATAATCGCGGTCGCAGGGGGTGCGACGTCGAAAGAGGCCTCAGCAGCGACGTCGAAAGAGGGCCTGAAGACTCTGAAGACGGCAGGATGGAGCGAGGATGCCAAGGAAAAGTAAGGCAAGGTGAATATGAGAGTTTGTTATTTTTAATCATCTTCCCTGGGCCTCCGATTATTATACTCTGGGGTCTGAGGCCACTGTAGAGCTTATACCACTGGGTGGGGGCCACTGTGGGAAGCATATAATACTGGGTGGGGACCACTGCGGGGAGCATATAATACAGGGTGGGGGCCACTGTGTGAAGCATATTATACTGTGTGGGGCCACTGTGGGTAGCATATTATACTGTGTGTGGGGGGGGAGCAATGTAGAGCATATAATGCTGAATGGGGGCCACTGTGGAGCATATAATGCTGTGTGGGGGGCCACTGTTGAGCATATAATACTATCTGGGGCCACTGTTGAGCATATTTTACTGTTTGGGGACTCGTAAACGGTTCAGGGGGGGCCCCCATGTCAAATGTTCGCCTTGGGGTCCAGTCATTCCTAGTTACGCCACTGTCTCTACCAACTTTGCGCACCTAGAGACTGAGATTTTTGCCCATTCTTCTTTGCAAAATATTTCAAGCTCAGTTAGATTGGATCGAAAGCATCTGTGAACAGCAATTTTCATGTCTTGCCACAGATGCTCAATGGGATTTAGGTCTGGACTGTGACTGGACCATTCTAATGCATGAATATTATTTGATCTAAATCATTCCACTGTACCTCTGGCTGTATGTTTAGGGTCATTGTCTTGCTGGAAGGTAAATCTCCTTCCCAGTCTCAAGTATTTTGCAGCCTCCAACAGGTTTTCTTCCAGGTTTGCTCTGTATTTAGCTCCATCCATCTTCCCATCAACTCTGAGCAGCTTCCCTGTCCCTGCTGAAGAAAAGCATCCCTACAGCATGATACTGCCATTACCATGTTTCACAGTGGGGATGGTGTGTTCAGGGCAATGAGCAGTGTTACTTTTCTACCCCATATAGTGCTTTGCATTTAGGCCAAAAAGTTAAACTTTGGTCTCATCTGACCAGAGCATCTTCTTCCACATGTTTGCTGTGACTCCTATATGGCTTGTGGCAAACTGCAAACGGCACTTCTTATGTCTCTCTCAACAATAGTTTTCTTTCTGCCACTCTTGCATAATGGCCAGATTTGTGGAGTGCATGACTTATAATTGTCCTGTGGACAGATTCTCCCACCTGAGCTGTGGATTTCTGAAGCTCCTCCACAGTGACCACGGGCCTCTTGGCTGCTTCTCTGACCAGTGCTATCCTTGCTCGATCTGTTAGTTTAGGTAGACAGCCACCATGTCTTCATAGGTTTGCAGTTGTAGAATACTTTTTCCATTTTTGGATGATGGATTGAACAGTGCTCCTTGAGAGGCTCAAAGCTTGAGATATGTTTTTATAACCTAACCCTGATTTCCACAACTTTATCTCTGACCTGTCTGGTGAGTTCCTTGGTTTTCATGATGCTGTTTGTTCACTAGCGTTCTCTAACAAACCACTGAGGCCTTCACAGAACAGGTGTATTTATACTGAGACTAAATTACACACAGCTGGACTATATTAACTAATTAATTGACCTCTGTAGGCAATTGATTGCACTGGATTTTATTTAGGGGTATCAGAGTACAGGGGGCTGAATACTTTTACATGTTACACTTTTCAGATTTTTTATTTGATTACAATTTTGAAAACCATGTATCATTTTTGTTCCACTTCACAATCATCTGCTACTTTGTGTTGGTCTATCACTTAAAATCTCAATAAAATACATTTAAGTTTGTGGTTATAAGGTGACAAAATGTCAAAAAGTATTAAAAAGGAGTATGGATACTTTTGCAAGCCACTGTATACTACGTGACCCACGTGACCGCCTGATGTCATCTCTGTAGGTTGGAGGAGCACAGATAGCAGCGCCGGAGCCCAGGTCAGGTGAGTAACACTGTTTTTATGTTTATTCACTTCACCCTCCAAAAAGACCCTCAGAATACAATTTTAGATCGTGGGTGACGAACCCCAATAAAAATGCGGGCTAGGTCAACCGGATATTTTAAGAAAATCCCTATGTATGTGGGATTTTATTAATGTAGGAGCCACACGGGAACATTATACTGCATGGGGGCCACTATGGGTCATTGCACTGTGTGGGGGCCACTATGGGACATTATACTCTATGGAGAGGCCACTATGGGACACCATACTGTATGGAGGGGTCACTATGGGACATTATACTTTGCGGGGGCGACTATGGCACTGTGGGAGTTAATTTACATCTGGAGGCCATTATATTACATGTGGGGCACTGAGGGGTCCATTACATAATTGTTAATGAAAACTCCAAACAAAGCCTTATTTGATTAAAATTTATAAGTGATTGCTACTTTGGGGGTACTCGGTTGGGACATTTTCTCACCAGGGGGTACTTCGCTTGAAAAGTTTGAGAACCACTGATCTAGTTAATAGCCGCCACAACATAAGTTTTCATATAAATTTTAATAAGATGTTTAGTAGAAGGGGTACAAAAACACTAAACTTCACGAAGACCAATTTCACCAGCTAAGAGAGGATCTTCATGGCATAAACTGTGACAATGCCCTCAAAGTGAAAGAAAAACAAAGTAAATGGAACATTTTCAAAAATGTCCCAAATAGGGTGAGGGAAAAACATAACCTTATGGGCAGGCTCAGACTGGCACACCAGGGGTCCTGGTGACCCCTCTGGTGGGCCGTGTGCCTTTAGACAAGTCTGTGAAAATAACATTTTTACTCACTTCACCTGGGCGTCTGTCAATCCTGCATCATCTTCTGGTCATTTCTGACCTGTAGCTGATGTCATGCATTGTGGACATGTGATGTCAGCCCCAGACGTGGAGAAGAAGTCGGCAGGACCAGGAGCAACGCGAAGATGCCCAGGAGAGGTAAGGCAAGGTGAGTATAACTGTTTGTTATTTTCCCTCACCTCCCCTGGACCTCCAATTATTATACTCTGGTGTCTGAAGAGACTCCAGAGTATAATAATATCATTGAAACAAATGGGCAAACCTTTTGAATACTTGTTAAAACGAGGAGTTCGCCTGAAGCGGTTTGAGACTGGAGAGCATATTATATTATGTGGGGCCACTGCGGAGCATTAAACTAGGGGGCTCCTGGGGAGCAAATTATACTGGGGGCCCTCTCGGTACCATATTATATTGTTTGGAGCTTCTGGGGGCATTATACTGAGGGGCACTCTGAGGAGCATATTATGTTGTGTGGGGCCACTGTGGGGAACAGATTATACTAGGGAGAGCCTCTGGGTAGCATATTATATTGTGTGGCGCCACTGTGGAGCTTTTACTGGGGGGGCAGTGTGGGGAGCATATTATACTGTGTGGGGCTTCTCGGGAGCATATTATTCTCTGTGGGGCCACTAAGGGGTACTATACTGTGTGGGGGCTCTGGGAGCATATAATACTGTGTGGGACTACTAAGGGGTATTATACTGTGTTGGGGGTCTGGGGAGCATATTATACTGTGTGGAACATTATATACCGTGGGAGGCTCAGGGGAGCATTATATAACATGTGGAGCATTGTACTGTGGGTGGAGGGGGGCTCAATATTCCTGCTGGCAGCCCTGTGTGCTATTTCTGCATCACAGCTCCCTCACTATAATCTTGTACATACATGTAGTGCTCCACAGTGCTCCATGTGGAGCTACTGGGGCCTGCACAGTACTATAGAGGATAACTATACTGGGAATATACTCCATAACGTTGGATAGTCAGCCAATATGTAAGATTTTAGTGAAGGAGCCGTGGTATAGGCCATTAACAGAAAGCTGTTGGGTGGGCCCTAGGACCTTCAGTCCAACATTGGGTCCTGGTGTTGGGCCCATAGAAACAATTCCACTGGTGGCCCTAGATATTCCAGTCTGACACTGCTTATGGGAATAAGTGTGTTAGAAATCCTAGAAAACCAATGTGGCTAATTAAAAATGGTAAGGAGTACAATGAGTGATTAAGAAAAGGTTTTTAAAGTACTAAAACAAGATGGTAGTGACGCGGCATTAAAAAATTATAGAGAAAAATAAACTGTGTAAGGCCGAGGCCCCACATGGCATAAAAGCCATCGCATAAAAACACAAGGCCGAAAATGGGACTATAAAATGCTGCGGCGTTTATGCCACATGAGGCGGTTTCCCTATAGTTATAATGGAAGCAGATCTAAAAGGCAGATCTATTAAGTGCTGCCTTCTCTACTGTATTTACATAGGAAAATTCATTAACATGATTAGAGGTAATGTAGTTTCTCCATTAAATGCCACCTTTTTAACCCAGAAGAAAGTGTGTTGACACCTTTAAAATACTAAAATAAACAAATCGCTGGGTCCTGATGGCATACACCCCCAAATTCTAAGGGAATTATGGACAAATCCTTATGTCTAATATTTAAGGATTCAGTAGTGACTGGGTGTGTTCCACAAGATTGGTGCATGGCAAATGTGCTTTCAATATTCAAAAAGAGATCTAAAAGTGATCCTGGAAACTATAGGTCGGTAAGTGTAGCCGTAGTGGATAAGATATTTGAAGATTTTCTAAGAGATGCTATTCTGGGGTATTTCTTGTCATACTAATCTAATCAACTGAGGTAGCAGCCTTCCGTGAGTATTCTTCTGGACAAGCCTTTCACTCCACAGGAACTAGAGCTAGTAATCTCTGGTCTCCCATAAGGAAAAAGCCCAGGCAGGGATGGCTACACGGCACCTTTCTTCAAATCTTTAAAAGCTGAGTTTTTCTCCCATCTTTTGAAGGTCTTTAACATGGTTTCCCCTGACACGCCCTTTCCTCCATCCTTCCTCCACACACATGTCACTGTCCTTTCAAAGGAGGGCAAGGATCCTCTAATATGTTCCCGCTACTGGCCCATTTCCCTTATCAATACGAACTCGAAGTTATGCTAAACTAAAAACCAAAAGACTTAGTCGCCATATGGGGGGTTGGATAGATTGTGATCAGGTGGGCTTCATCTCTCAGCAGGTGGCCTGGGACAATACCCTGAAGGCCTTTTCCGCTATGCACCATGCTGAATGCTCAGACACTCATGATGCTGCTCTCTTTGGACGCTGATCACTCTCCCCTCTCTTCTCTGTGAAATTGCCACCTATAGTTTTTTCAGTAATTACAAAATCCATCCCTCTTAAAGCACTGCTCTCAATGTCTCTCTACCATCCTCTTTGGTCCACTCGCTTCGTTCTACTTTCCTATTCAACTTGTCAACTAAAACCATTAAGTACTTGTGTACATCTCCCACATTCTCTATCTGACATTTACTCCCTGAATTTCCTTCCCATCCTACACACCCTGCTCACTGATCTCATGTGCTGGGACATGAAAGGTTTTTCGTGGTTTAGGTGTATAAACCTACTGAAAATTAACATCCTCCCCAGGCTTCTCTACCTCTTCCAAACGATCCCCATTGTCCTCTCTAAAGAGTTTTTCTCTTTGGTTCAGAGAATCTTTTCCAAGTTTGTGTGGGCCGCAAAACCTCTGAGAATTGCCAAATGCGTTATGCTAAGGCCAAAACAGAGAGGAGGCTTTGCAGTCCTAGACTGCTTATAGTACTACCAGGCTGCGGTTGCTACGTGAATCACGGACTAGCACTACTCTGCTCACTGCAAACTCTGGGTTGCCCTAGAGGGGACTTTGAGCCCTCGTCCTCTCACAACTCTTCCATGGCTACATAAATGCCACTAGTTGGAGAGGGCTTCTCTGGATCTTCCGTATATGGCATTTCATATCCTCGGCACATATAAAATGTACCCAAATATCACTCGCTTATTCATCAATGATGGCCCGTTGACTCCTGTCTCGGGCAACCCAGATTTCCTGACCGTCCTCCACTCTCCTTTTCTCTCCCACTCTCCTGGCCACGCATCACTTAGATTTCATCAGGTCCTATCCCCATCCTTCCTTACTCTGATCTGGTACCTCTAGAAGCCAGAGACCTTAGTTCCCATTGGCAATATGTTCAATTACATTACCTATACACTTCTCTGAGGAAATCACAGGCCTCTCCTGCCATTTCAGCGCCTCTGTACCTCTCCCTCAATGCCGTCACATCTCATAGCTCTCATTTATAATTTATTTCTGGATACACTAGGAGATCAGATACCAGTGTATATGGCTGGCTGGAGGAGAGAACTGGGGGGGCGGTCTCCTTTCCACCAGATGTGTAGCACTCTGCCATAAATTTTCCATCTTGTGCAAAGCCCAGGAAACCAATTACAAAATCCTCTCCCATTGGTACAGAGTCCCTTCTGTACTACTCAAGATCTTCCCAGCATCCTTAGATCACTGCTGGAAATGTAATACAGATCAGGGTATGATGCTGCACATCTGGTGGAAATGTCCTCTCCTTCACACTTTCTGGATCAGGGTCTTCAACCTTATCAAGACGGTCAACGGAGTTGAGCTGGAAGATGATCCAGCCCCACTTTTTCTTTCTATCTTTCATTGTAAGATTCAAAAAACGTGTGCGTAGGCTGATTGAATTCCTGCTGGTAGCAACTTGATTTGTCATACCTAGGTTGTGGACGTCTACCCCTATCCCCCATGGCGACCTGGCTACAGGAGGTCCTGCATATCCGTTGTATGGAGGATCTACTAGCTGAACTCAAACACGATGACAGCTCACACCTGAAAGTGTGGCTCCTATGGAATACCTTTTACTACTCTGCTGACATTCAGTCCTTCTTCCCCACTACTTTAGCCTAGCTTTCCTTTCCCCACTACACTGTTGTCGTCTTTAGCCTTCACCCCTATGCTTGTGCAATGTGCAATACGACACACAGCAGGGTGCAGATGTGAAGGAGCACTATGTGGCTTTTGGAGCACAGATTTAGATTGTTGGTTTTTAAATGCCATTTGGGTGCTGAAATAGCATATTTCTTTAAAAATTAAATTTTTCACTTGCACATTAATTTTTGGGAAGCACTCTTGGGCTCAAAATGATAATAATACACCTTAGTGAATTATGTGAGGTGTGTAGTATCCAAAATGGGGTCACTTTTGAGGGGTTTCTATTGTACTGATACTTTAGGGGCTCTTCAAATGTGACATGGTACCCGAAAACTGTTACAGCAAAATCAGCCCTCCAAAAGCCAAATAGCGGTCTTTCCATTCTGAATCCTGCCTTGTACCCATGCAGCAGTTTACAACCACATATGGGGTATTGCCGTATTCAGGAGAAATTTTGTATAAAACTGTGGGTTGATTTTTCTCCTTTAACCTCTTGTGAAAATTTAAAACTTGGAGATAAAGTGACATTTTCTAAATTTTTAATTTTCATGTCCCAATGTTAATAAAATCCATGACGGGGCAGAGCCTGACCACGCGCTGTGATGGCTGCTTCTACATAGAGCTCCATCACATAGAGTCTGCAAAACAATGCTACACCGCACTTTCTAGCGCAGACATGGGGAGAGATAAAACCGGGGACCCCCCTGGCACCCCTAAGAGGTCCAGATTACAGGGAGACCTCCAGCGTTTTGTAAGGAGAGGGGGAGCGGGATCTCCGCTAGTGGCGCTCAAAATGGTGCCGGAGGGGAGACAGGAGAGAGAGGAAAGGCAGGAGCGGGAGAGTGGAGAGGACTCCGACGGTGACAGTGTGACCAGCTCTGAGAGGAAAGACAGCAGTGCTCTGCAGATATCCAAATCCTTCCTACAGAAAGCGCTTGCCAAAGCGGTGAGTCCTGTACTGACTGAGCTGGCTGATATTAAGGCTGAAATACAGTCCACTAGTCACAGAGTATCTGATCTGGAAGAGGCCTACTCCAACATAAAGTCCCATACAGACACAGTCTTTGAACACCTCAACCTACACAGGGATCTGATAGACCGCTCACTCACTTTGATAGAAGATCAGGAAAATAGAAGCAGGAGGAGGAATATAATAATATAATATTGAAAGGCCTGCCGGAATCCTATCTGCCAGATTCTCTCCCAAATATGGATACACAGCTTTTCTCAGATTTACTAGGCCCTGAAAGAGCTGTGCAGGTGGTGATAGAGCGGATACACAGGGCCCTATGCCTTGCCCCAAACAAGGAGACCCGCCGCAAGATATCATATGCGGTCTGCTTTCATATGTAGATAAGGCGGCGATACTGTCGGCCACCAGAAACAAACAAAAGATCACATACGAAGATACTGAGCTATCCCTGTACCAAGATTGTTGCTCCCTCTGTCCTGTTCAAGAGGAGGTTGCTGAAACCGCTACTGGAGGAGTTACGTGCACGGAGCATTCAATACGCATGGTTATATCCTTTTGGGTTTGCTATTTGGCTGGGTGCAAAGAGACTGGTCGTCCATTCTCCGGCGGACCTACCCATGGTATGGTCTTCCCTCCTGGATGCCGTCAGCGAGTCTTAATGTGAGAGATCTACCGGTACTCCCGCATCTGAACCCACTGAAACCCAAGTCTCCAAAGGGGAAGAAAGTGGCCATGAAACCCCATCTGGACTCCTCCTGAACACCTAGCACTGGTCCAGCTGGAACCTCGTGGTAGTGGACTGAGTTCTGAGCTGATACTGGACTCTAGCTAGACAGTACCATATTTGTTCTCATTAACAAATTGATGTGATGGGTACACACGCTGGACAGGCTTGTTAACTTCAGAGTGCCTTATATTACTACCCTTTATTGTACTTTTTGTTGTATTTTTTAGAGTGGCTCTAGCCTCCATTTCGGTTGACGGAACTGCCCGGGTGTCTGCTCACACTTATGTGGGGGCCCCTGGGCCTACTGTTTTCGGCTGGATGCTGGAGCCTCTGGCACTGTTGGTTCTTGTAATTGCCTGTCTCCCCCCTTCCCCTCCTTCTCCCCTTCACATGCTCGGACCCCCTCTTGGTTCCAGAACTGAGGCTTAGATATCACCAATGTTAGCTGTAAGCTTCCTTAAATACCCTCACCACACAACTCATTCCTTTTTAGAGGGCGGTGTCATGCAGGCTCGACACCGATCAGGGTACCCTCCGTTTCCCCAACCTCGCTTGCCATATAGGCAATTGTAAACCGCCGTTTTGTATACAATTGCACGCACAGTCAGGTTACTAAAAACTGCTACAGTTCCCGGTTGACCCACACCGAAAGTGCCCTCCCCCCATCCCCTGTGACTGGGAATTACGTGCCACCCCCCCCCCCTACTGATCCCCTACCTTGACTCTACCGAACCCCCACACTAGCTTTCAAATCTGCTGAAATGAGAATTGGAGATATCATCAGTTACTGTAACCACATTTAATGTGAAAGGTCTTAACTCACCAAACAAACACCACTCTATTATGCGTTTAATACGTAAACTTAAAACTGATATACTCCTCCTGCAGGAAACTCACTTTAAACACAAGTTCCCAAGATGCCCTTTAGTCAATGGTTTTACAACTGCCACCCCACGTCGACCTCGAAGGGAGTTGCTGTGGTGATTCGACACTCAACCCCGTTCATTTGCCAGCAGACTCACACTGACGCAGACGGAAGGCTTCTCTTTGTTAGAGGAACTCTGGCCTCACGTCCTGTGACTATTGCTAACTTTTATGCACCCAACCATAACCAGGTCGAGTGGATCGTAGCCGCCCATAATCCCATAACCCAAAGAGGTCTGAGAAGAGTCCATTCGGCTCTACATGGGATGCGCCTCATTGATATGTGGCGCTTCCATAACCCTCAGACCAAAGACTACTCCTTTCATTCTAATCTGCATCGGTCCTATCAGAGATTAGACTACCTCCTCTGCTCGTCCTCCCTAGCTGCCCATTCCCTGAAATCGAAAATCGATTGTATAAGTATCTCAGACCATGCCCCAGTCTCGCTGGTTCTGAATGTCCCTAGCCTTACCCCTGCACAGTGGACTTGGAGGCTCAACGAATCGTTACTTGATAGGGAGCTTATACGCCAGGAGACAAATCGGGCGCTGGTCCAATTTTTTGAGACTAATTGCACACCTGAGGTCTTGGACTCTACTGTGTGGGAGGCGCATATATTAGAGGCTTTCTCATTTCCAAGACGTCGGCAGTTAAGAAGCAACAACAAAGGGAGGTAGATTCCCTACTAGCCCAGATTGCCACAATAGAGCGGCTGCATAAACTTCAAGATTTTTCTAGAGCGCATGAGGAATTGCTGGCTTTGAGAGAATGGTTAAGACAGGCCTTAAATCACTCAGCTGCAAAGCAACTACTAAATTTTAGAGCAAAACTATACGCCCACGGAGATAAAGGTAGTAAACTGATGTCAGCAATGATCAAGAAAGACAGAGCCAAGTCACACATAGCGGAGGTAAAGGGAGTAGATGGATCAATGGTTAGTGATACTCCCAAGATAGCTGCTGCTTTTCAGAAGTTCTATTCCAACCTTTATAATTTGAATGCTGCCACCTCTCCTCCTGTAGACCCCATCTCCAAACACAGCCAAATTCAAGACTTTCTGAATTCTCTTTCTCTCCCTAAACTTACGACCACTGACACGGACCCTTTGCTAGCCCCCGTAACTGTTTCTGAACTAAATAGAGTTTTAAGTAGCTTCCCGGTAGGCAAGAGCCCAGGGTCTGATGGCTTTCCATTGCTTTATTTCAAGAGATTTCAAGACACTCTCTTACCCCATCCTGCGAACATGTGTAGTTCCTTATTGAAAGGGCATGAGTTACCTAAACAAACACAAGAGGCGCACATCACATTGATCGCAAAGGAAGGTAAGGACCCCCGTGCCTGTGGGAGCTACAGACCCATATCCCTACTTAACTTAGACCTTAAAATTTGGGCCAAACTACTTGCTTTGAGACTACAAAAACTAGTACCCAAACTACTTCACAAGGAACAAACTGGTTTCGTGAAGGGCAGGGAGGGCTCAGACAACACGACCAGATTGCTACATGTGATTGCCCTAGCCAGACGTAACCGATGTCCGCTGGTGATGCTGGGAATAGATGCCGAGAAGGCTTTCGATAGGGTTGACTGGCCCTTCATGAGGGCAGCCCTTTCGGCATACGGATTCTGCTACCTTTCATCTCAGCCACATTCTCCCTCTACTCCCAGCCGCACGTGAGGCTCAAGGTCAATGGCTCTCTCTCCCAGCCGTTTGACATTACCAACGGCACCAGACAGGGGTGCTCGCTTTCCCCTACACTGTTTATCCTTACGCTTGAGACCCTATTGCAAGCGGTCCGGCTTCACCCGGATATACGAGGCTTCAGTGTAGGCCCACTTACACTACAGTCCGTGGCATTCACGGACGACGTCCTATTTTTAGTCACAAATCCGGAGAGAGGCCTGCCAGCACTACAATCCCTTTTGACACACTACGGGACACTGTCAAATTATAAGGTAAATGAGTCCAAGTCTGAAGTCTTAAATATAACATTCCCGCCTCTCTCAGTGTCAGTTTTACAGAAAAGCTCTCCCTATACTTGGAAATCAGACTTCATAACCTATCTGGGCATTAAACTTCCCAGCAACCTAGATGCCATCTATCCCCTGAACTTCCAGCCACTTATAAGCGACGTAAAAGAGACCCTGAAATCCTACGACTTTCCTTATCTATCGTGGTTTGGGAGAAAGAACCTCCTACAGACCTATATAGTCCCTAAACTCACCTTTGTTATACAAATTCTTCCCATCCACCTCCCTCCTTTTTTAAATCTATATGAGGAATTTTTTCCTCCTTTGTGTGGAAATCTAAGCCTCCACGGTTGGCACATAGGCTTCTGATAAAACGTAGAGAAGAGGGAGGCATAGCTCTGCCAGACATCTCTTCTTATTATAAAGCAATACAATTGCGTAGGTGGCTGGCTCTGACTGCACCTCTAAAAAGCCCCATAGTGAGGGCGCTAGCTGAAGCATACAATGGTTTGGCGTTTAGGCAATACTTGTGCGTGTGAGACATGGCTGGACCACGGCCCGGTACTCTCACCCGCTCCTTCCCTGATTTTACCTGCAGACCTCCTACCCGTAGTTAGGTCTTCTACAGCCTCTCTCTATAGGGACTTCTGGTCAAGATTTAAGACTCGAACCCCAGCTCAAAGCCAGGTTCCCTGAAGTCCCATTCCCCTTCCTCCATTACGAACACTACAAAAAGATAGTGGCAGTGATACAAAGCACGGGCCCCACGCGCAAACAGCTCACAGAGTTTGAAAAAATTTTCTCAAGCAAGCTCCCTCTGATGAGGAAAATTGCAAATTGCAAAAAACTAATGGCTCCCTCTGCCCTCAGATCCTCACATGGCTTTTCCACATGTGTCAGGATGCAAGAATCCCACTACAAAATCTTATCTAGATGGTACAAAACGCCGGAATGGCTGTATGCCCACAGCCTAGCAGCCTCGAGCCTATGCTGGCGGTGTCAGAAAAGTGTTGGGTGCATGTCCCATATTTGGTGGTCATGTGAGATGGTCGAGCCGTTTTGGTCCCAGGTACAAGCCCATTTACTTCCATTCCTTGAATACAAGGGGGCCCTATCCCCAGAGTGGGTGCTCCTCTCATGCCCCACCCATAATATGCAACATTCTAAGTTGAATCTCACAACCCATTTGATTGAGGCGGCTAAAGCGATCATCCCCCTGATTTGGCTACAACCTACTACCCCTCCCATCCTGATGTGGATCGATAATGTTAAACAAATTATAAGGTTTGAGGAGCTGATCAGCTGGTCGACCAGAACACATGACAGATTTTTAAAAATATGGTCGCCATGGCGTGCGAGAGCGCTACCTGCCCCAACGGACGCTGATAGGGCAGACCCTTGAGATCTTACGAGATCCGATTAGTGTGCTTCCCCACATCCCAGAAGAGGTTACGCCCACTGTACACACTTCATCCTCGGACCCCCCCCCCCCTCCTCGCCCCTCCCTTCCCTTTCTAATTCTGACTGTACGTTGCTAGTACACGTAACAGTGTACATGTATTCAAAATCTGCTTTGTAAGCTTCATTTGCACTTGAACATTGCCTAGAGGCATGAATTGTGCAAGTGTCATCAGTTCATTTGTAAATCTTGACTCTGGACAGTTGGCTGAGTCACAGGTTATGTATTTTTTTTTTAGTACACATAAGGCATTTCCATGTATTCATTTCTCTTTTTGGAAAATGTTGTATGGAAGATTAAAATGTAAAAATTCAAATAAAATAAGAGTTAAAAAAAAAAAAGAAATCTTGCTTGTTTGTTCGTGACCAAATACTTATTTTCCACCATAATTTGCAAATAAATTCTTTAAAAAAATCAAAAAATAAAAATGAATAAATAAAATCCGTGAAACAGCTGTGGGGTCAAAATGCTCACTATAACCCTTAATAAATTCCTTGAGGGGTTTAGTTTGCAAAATGGGGACACTCTTGGAGGGTTCCTACTGTGCTGAAAGTTTAGGGGCTCTGCAAAAACATGGCACCTGAAAACTATTCCAGTAAAATCTGCTTTACAGATGTCCATTGGTGCTCCTTCCCTTTTGACACGCAGCCGTGTGCCCAAACAGTTTACATCTACATGTGGGGTATTTCCGTGCTCAGTAAAGAAATTGCATAACAAGTTGTGAGATGCATTTTCTCCTTTAACCTCTTCTGAATGTGTAAATTTTAGGACTGAATGAACGAACTATTAAAAAAAAAATGGGATATGTAAATTTCACCTCCATATTGTTTTAATTCCTATGAAATGCATAAAGGATTGACAAACTCCCAAATGTGGTTTGAATTATTTGAGGGGTACAGTTATGATAATGGGGTGATTTATGGGGGTTTCTAATAAGCTTTTAAAATCCCCTTAAGAACTGAAGTGGTCCCTAACAAATGGGTTTGGGAAATTTTCTTGTAAATCTATAAAATAGCTGTTAGACTTCCAAAATAAATAAATGATTAAAATTAATAAAATACACTGAAGGACATTTAAAAGGGGATGCTAATATAAATCAGAAATATAGTAGATAATATTTATTAACTTATTTGGGTGTTATGACTATCTGTCTGAAAAGCATTTCACATTTAGAAAATTGCAAATTTTTCAAGATTTTCATCAAATTTCCTATTTTTTTTTGATAAATAAATGCAATAAATATTTATCAGTGTTTACCATTAACATGAAGTACAATTCTCAAAATCACTTCGGTAAGTTAAAGCGTCTCAAAGTTATTGCCACATAGTTTGACACATGTCAGATTTGAAAAATGAGATTGTGTCCTTAAGGTAGTTTTAAGTGGCGTCCTTAAGGGGTTAAAAAAATCTATCCAGATGAAAACGAAAACCCCTTTCTTTATAAAAAAAAAATAAAAAAATATAAAAATGTTGTCAAAAAGATACATACATTGTCCGACTGTATATCGAAAAGTTATACTCTTTTTTCCAATGTTTATAACAACTATGCCAAAGGCAAATTCCACAAACCACAGTTTATAATTTTTTTTTTTATAATATTTTTATAAACTGTGGTTTCTGGAATTTGCCTTTGGCGTAGTCGTTATAAACTTTGAAGTGGTTCCACTTGTTCATGAATGTGAGTTATTGGCCCAAACTGGTTTCTGTTATATTTCTTTTTCTAATGTATAGCAACATCATTAGTATATAGATAATTATTTATTTAATTAATTAATTAAATGATTTTATACTATGTATTTTGATGATTAGTGCACACAAAGCTTAAACTGAGGTTACACACATACAGTATACACATAAATATTAATAGTATATACTAACCATAATTCATACAGTAGTAGTTTTGCTTTGTTGTTTGCACAGAAGGGTCTGTAGCCCTGCCTACAATTCCTTTTAGGACCTGCCCACCTAGGTAGCAATGAAACAGTTAATTAGCATAATTGATGGTATACAAATCTCCCCCCCCCCCCTTCACTATTTCCCTGTGTTTTTATTTCCTAAGAGTGGCCCACAAGAGGGTTTTTCTTTAATACAGGCTTTTTTTATTTTTACTCCAAAGATGTTCCCAGGCTAGGTCTGAGGTGCTCAGATAGCATTTACGCACCTGGAGGCTCCTCTGAGTCAGTGTTAGCTGCTGTAAGACTAGCATGGGGCTAGCCAGCTGATGGAAGAAGTATGGCTGTGGTACTTATAGATCATGAGGTTTTAGCCTCCATTCCGGCTCAGCATTCTCTAGCTTAATGCGCATGCCTGAAGATGACAGGAGCAGGAGTAAGCTCTGTGAGACACTGGGAGAGTACCTGTTGCAGCTAAGGAAGATTGCTGATGATGCAAGTATGTCACATCACGGTGGATAGACCGGGATAGCCCATTTAATCTTGCTGATGACTGAGGGCAGGCATGCTGTGCCTGTCAAGCCGGACCTTGATCTAAGGTAAAAATGCCCTCCTGGGGCTTTCCTGCACTATGTCTCCTCCTGCAGATTTCCAGTGGTAAAAAACTCCCTAAGGCCCCACATTGCGGAAATGCAGCTTTTTTGTTGTTGCAGATTTTGCTGCAGTTTTTTGAGCCAAAGCCAGGAATGGATTGAGCAGAAAGTAGAAGTATAAGAACTTCCTATATATTTCCTATTCCTTTTGTAGCTATTCTTGGCTTTGGCTCAATAAAAAATGCAGGAAAATATGCAACAAAAAAAGCTGTGTTTCCGCAACGTGGGGCCTTAGCCTAAGAGGAAGCATAGGAGTTGTATTGAATGTCAGCTGTAGTTACCTGATGACCATGTGCCTGACGTATGTATAGTTTGTACTCAGAAGCTTAGGAAGAGCCAACCAGAGTTGGTCCAGCATTTGCAAACCTCTCTAGAAAATCTTTTTTTTTCCAGCAGATGATTCATACCTTCTCAAAGATCCAATGGCTGACATTTTTCTTAAAAAAAAAAGGAAAAAGAAAAGAAAAAGCATCCGTATCCCTAGCAGCTTTATCTAAAGATGCCATGGCAGCCGTTCCTGTGTCCAGGGCTCTGAGATATGGTTATTATGGTTATTTTTGAAGCCTACAGATTAGCAAGTATCTCTTTGTCATCTATACCAAAGGTGCATTCTACACGCTCCACAGCAGCCTCTTAGGCTGAAAATGCACAAGTATATATCCTGAATATTTGTAATGCTGCTTCCTGGAGCTCTTCCTCTACCTTCATCAAACATTGTCGTCTGGACATCCACTCTGAGAGTCGAGCCTTTGGCACTGCAGTACTTAATACGGTTTCCAAATGATGATTCCCCCTCCCCCTCCCCCTTAGGTAGCTAGCTAGGTCCCATCTGTGCTACCACATAACAAAAAAGAAATACAATATTGGGTTTTACCTGGAATTTTGCTTTCTTTGAGTTCAAGGCAGCACAGCATACCCTCCCAAAATTAATTAAGGAAAAAAAAACTCGTCCAGTTAAAACACAAGGGATTAGTTTGGAAGGGGTTTCTTATACCATCAATTACGCTAATTAACTGTTTCATTGCTACCCAGGGCCGGTCCTAGAGTGAAAGAATGTGGGGCTCCTTACCAATCTTTGCTGCCTTGAACTCAAAGAAAGCAAAATTCTGGGTAGGACCCAATTTTGTATATATACAATACAATTTATTTGCATTGCCATATTCTGATATTCTCGTTGATTGTAATGTCAATCTGTATTCCCTTAGTCCAGACAGCAGCACAATATGGGGTATCACTGCCCCTGTGTGTTGTTTAGGACAGGTGGAACCTTTAATTAGCACCAAAAAGGTGCCTCCTACTAGCCCTATAAGAGGGCACAAGAGACCTCCCTCCACTGTGTAAATTATAAAGTAACAGGAAACAAGCTTCTAGGGAGGGAAGCCTTGTGCTGCTGTCTGGACTAAGGGAATACAGATTGACATTACAATCAACGATTCCCCTTACGTCCGACAGCAGCACAATATGGGGAGATAGCAAGTAATTCCCCTAGGGAGGGTTTCCTCGCCTTACAACATCAAGGACTGACTGACCAAAGGCAGTTGTCTGGAAACTGCGGATGTCCAATGATAATGTTTAACAAAAGGTCAACTGAGATGACTATGATGCAGCCGCACAAATCTGGTCCAATGGTAAGGACCGATACTCAGCCAAAGAAGTCGACAACCCAGGTCGAGTGGCCGTAGAAAGACTGGAGGGAATAACTCCTGAATAAGAAAGGAAGACTTAATTGTCTCCTTGATCCATGTGGATAGAGTAGGCTTGGAAGCCTTGAGGCCTCTGTTTTTACACTGCATATCAATTAGTAGGCTTTCAGCCTTCTTAAGTGGTTGAGTGTGGAATAGGTAAATCCACAGACACCTTACCACATCTAAGGTGTTGAGCTTTTCTTCCTCCTCAGAGGTTGGAGTGGGGAAAAACACAGGTAACGAAATTAGCTGATTGCTATTATAGTATGAGGGGACCTTAGGGATAAACCCAGGCAAACCTAAGGTGCACCCTATCTGCAAAAACAAAATGTATGGTTCTCTAGAAGAGAGGGCCTGGAGTACCCCTACTCTTTGGCAGATATAATAGCCAACAAAAAAGTGGTTTGTAGGCTAAATATTTTATCCCCGTAGTCTCCAAGGGTCCAAATGGAGGACCGCACAGGCCTCTAATGACTACCGCAAGGTCCCACTGGGGATGATACTGAGGGCTTTAGCCTCATTGCCCCTTTAAGGAACCTTGCAACCAGAGGATCCTGAGACAGACGTCTGTTCAAATGAGCGGAGAGGGCCGCAATCTGCACTTTCAAAGTGGCAGGGGCAAGGCCCTTATCCAAACCGTCCTGAAGAAAATATCAGCCGTTGAAGGTTCTAGATTATTAATACCCTTCTTGGAGCACCACTCCATGAAAATCTTGGCTGTCCTCTGGTAGTTCTTATTGGTAGATTCTGCTCTTGCAGAATAAAGGGTCTTCAGGACGGCCTCTGACAGTCCTCTATCCTGCTGTAGGGACTGCTCAACCTCCAGGCTGTCAGGTTGAATCTCCAGAGATCCTGGCACTTCAGAGATCCTTGGGAAACCAGGTTCTGGATGGGGGGGAAGCCTCCAATATATCCCTCGACTCATCTCCATGAGTTGGGAAAAACCAAGCTCTTTTTGGCCAGAATGGAATGATGGCTATCACAGAGACTTGGTCCTGTCTGATTTTCATTAATACCTTTGGTATTATTGGAATTGGAGGGAAGATGTATGCCAGCCTGGACCTCCAAGGGATGGACAGGGCATCCACTGCCAAGGGATTGTCCTCCTGGTAAAGGGAACAGAACTTCTCCACCTTGGCGTTGAGTCGGGTTGCCATGAGGTCTATTTCTGGAAGACCCCTGTTCAGGGTAATCTGATGAAAGACTTCTGGATTGAGTGACCATTCTCCTGATACGGCATAACCCCGACTCAACCGATCCGCTACTATGTTCAGGGAGCCCTTGATGTGAACTGCGGATAAATGGGTTAGATTTTTCTCTGCCCATGTAAATATCAGATCTGCCTCCCTAAGGAGGGTTGGTGATCTGGTGCCTCCCTGTCTGTTCACGTACAGCACTGTGGTCATGTTGTCTGACCGGATTTTGACTGCTCTTCCCTGGGAAGAGGCAAGCAATAGAGTAAGGCACGATATACGGCTCTGAGCTCCTTCCAGTTGGACGAGGTCCTTTTTTCAGGAGCGCTCCAGACTCCCTTTATGGAGTTTTCGTCCAATGGGCTCCCCATCCCGAGAGGGATGCATCTGTAGTCAACAGGGTCCAAGAAGGTTGGACCGTGGACCTTCCGTCTTTCAGGTGCAACCACCACTTGAGGGAAAAAGACGGGTCCTGGGGGAGAGTCGAATCTTCTTGCTGAATGTAAGAAGGGAGCGATCCCAAGCCTCTAGTAACTCCTTCTGGAGGGGACGTAAGTGCCACAAGGCCCATGGGACTGCCTCCACTGCGGAAGACATCAAGCCCAGGATCTTCATTAATGTTCTGATGGAGGCTATCGGCTTTTTGAAGAGGTGCCGGACTGCCGCAACCAGCTTCTCCTTCCTTGCTGGTGTCAAGGAGATTTGCAAGCGGACTCAATCTAGGAAGTAGTTTTCTCAGAGGAACTTCCTTCGAGTTGAAGGGATCGTTTTTGACTTCTCCCAATTTATAAGCCATCACAGACTCTGAAGGCTGTCTGTAGGTACTGGAGCAGAACAGACTCTGACTGGGCCTTTATCAACCAGTTGTCTAGATAAGGCACCAAGAAAATCCCCCTGAAGCCTGAGGGCGGCCGTTATGGGGGCCACTACCTTTGTAAAGGTGTGGGAAGCAGAGGAGATCCCGAAGGGTAGTGCTGTGAATTGAAAGTGCTTCCTGTGGCCGGAAACTACTACGGCAATCCTTAGAAAAAAAACCTTCTGTGTGGAGGTAAATAGAAATATGCAAATAGGCGTCTTTTATATCCAAAGTCACAAAAAACATCGCCTTAGAGGAGAAAGGTGGTGACAGACTTTATGGTTTTCCTATGGAAGCGCTTCTTTTTGATGAAGCGGTTGAGGTACCTTAAGTCTATGATCATTCTCCACTTGTCTGCCGGTTTTGGCATCAGGAAGACGGGAGAATAGACACTGGATCCTTCTTCTAGAGAAGGCACTTCCACCAGGGCTCCCTTGTGAATGTACTCTCGGATGAAGCATTCCAGGGAGGCTGCGAGTTAACACAAACCGATCCTGAGGAGGACGGAGGAACTTCATTGCATAACCTCTTTGGATTACCTACCGGACCCATGGGTCTCGAATTTTTTCCTGCCCGCAGTTGAGAAAGTGGGAGACACGACCTCCGACAGGAATCTCGGCCACAGGAAAACTGCTTCTGATGTCAAAAGCTAGGCTTGACTTTTTTATCATCAGACTTCGGAATCTCCGGCCAGCGCCTCTAGAGGAATAACTAGAGCCTCTCTGGACTGCCTTCCACGACGAGGCGGATAACCTCTACCACGGCCAGAGCCAGACCTACCTCTGAAGGCCTGGGGTAAAGGTTTACCCTTCTTGTCGGCCAAGCCCTCTAGGATCTCATCTAGGGCACAGCCAAAGACTCTACCCGGCTCAAAGGGTAATGCGCACAAATTATACTTTGAGGGGAACACAGCTCTCCAAGGTTTTAACCATAGAGGTCTTCCTGCTGCAGTGTTCTTGGTAAGTGCCAGGGATTTGGCCGCCAGCCTTAATTGATGGTGGGAGGCTTCCGTTAAATATTCAGCTGCCAGGGAAACTGAGCCTAGAAACCCTAGCAGCTCGTCTCTGGAGACTCCAGAGTCGGTCACTTTTGAGGTGGACCAGGTCAGTACATAATTTGGCTGACACTTCACAGGACGCAACCGCACAGCGGTCTTGGGCGAGGCAGCTGAATAAGCCTTCTTGAAGGTATTGTCGAAGCGCCTGCCATGGCGTCGTGCAGATTTGCTCCATCATCTGATGGTACCTTAGTGCGGCAGGACAGTTTAGCCACCGCCATATCCACCTTGGGAGGAGGACCCCATTGATCCCATTGAGCAACTGGGAATAAAGCGCTGAACCTCCTAGGAACCACAAGAGGTTTTTCAGGACTTCTCCACTCTGAGGACATAAATTTTTGTAATGTCTGGTCCACTTGGAAGACCCTAGGCCCTCTATAGGTGGACGCGGAGGCTTCCCCGTCAACATCACGATCCTTAGACCGGATGGACTTCAGCAGCCGGCTTAATTTTTCGAGTGGAAGGACGGCCTGCTGGGATCTTCAGTGGAATCGTCAGATGAGAGGGTCACGTCCACTATCTGATAATCTTCATCAGAGATCCGTAAGGAAGATTGTGTCTCAATCTGCGGTCTCTTGGCAATCTGGGCGATGGAAGAACGAATCTCCTTAAGAGACTCCTCATATAGTCCTTTACCCAAGTAACAACCTCTTATAGAAGGTACTTCCGGCAGGGTCCGCGACACTGGTGACAGCGGGTAAAATCATAGCCGTCAGGTAAAGGGGTATTGCAATCCAAACACATTAGGTGTTTCAAGTTTAGAGGAATTTTTCCTCCTAAGCGCATCGCCATTACATGATGCAGAAGATGACATCTGAAACATCAAACAGCCACGTGACACTGAAACAGGGAACATCGCCAAGCATCGCATAAAAACCCAAGGGGTACCTCTTTTTTTTTTTTTTTGAATCGGTCACTTGAAGAGAGAAAAAAAACCGTCAGAAAAAACCAGCCACCGCAACCCGCAGCAGAGGAGCTAGAAACCACTCACTCAACAAATAAAGGACTGCATTCAGACCTTTTAAATGTAATCCAGCAGCGAGGGGAGGAAGCCAACAAAGAAACATTTATACAGCACCAAAACAAGTCAAACGCCATACTGGAACATAGAGGAGCATAAGCCTAAGCCAGAGGCTCAAAATACAAGCAGCAAAAATCAATTCTATATTTTGCCTTTAAATTTCAAATTTCCAAACTTACCGCACTTTTTCCGAGAAAACCGGAAGTAGGGCGCGGTGGTGCGCAAAGGCTTCCCCGGATAACGCTGCGCTGCGGTGCGAAGGCCCGAAGGACCGGAGGTTTTTTCTTTGGGACCGAGGTACCCCAAGAAGGTAAGCCAGGAGTAACTAAAACCCCTAGCAACGGGAGGTCACAAGAGACCTCCGTCCACCTGTTCCACACAGGACAGAAAAAAACACAGTGGAGGGAGGTCTCTTGTGCCCTCTTATAGGGCTAGTAGGAGGCACCTTTTTGGTGCTAATTAAAGGTTCCACCTGTCCTAAACAACACACAGGGGCAGTGATACCCCATATTGTGCTGCTGTCGGACGTAAGGGGAATCCATATTGTGTATGGAGCTGTGTAAGTGTCATGTAAAAGAGGCCTCACTTGAAAAAATTAACTCTTTTAGAAATTGATGGCAGCAAAATTTCAAAAAAGTCTGGACAGTTAACAAAAGCTGAAAAATAAATGGTAAGAATGAAAAACAGATGGAGGATAAATTTTTGACTGGGTGACATGACACTATAAAAAGAGCATGTTAGAGAGGCAGAGTCTCTCAGAAGTAAAAATGGTCAGAGGTTCACCAGTTTGTGAAATACTCAATTGTTCCTCCATGTAATATTGCAAAGATTTTGAATATCCCACCATCTACATTACATAATATCAAAAGATTCAGCAAGCTATATTTGGAGAAGCTATATTTGGATGTTTGTCCTCAGGATGCACTGCATTAAAAACAGGAATGATGACATGTACAGCAAAAACAGCAAACACATGCAAAAGTAGGTACTGATAATGCAAATCACTGCACGGACTTAGGAATACTTCTAGAAATGCCACAAATGCCAGTAAGGCAGGGGCCCCACGTGGCGCAAACCCACGTAAACGTGGAAAAAAACGCAGCGTTTTACAGTTCCTACAAAGTGGATGGGATTCTAGCAAATCCCATCCAAACATTGTGGGAAAATACATGCAGCAGACATATGCGATTTCCAAAACCATCACGGTTTTGGAAATTGCAGCATGTCAATTATACCTACGGAAATGCCAACAGTTGACAGTTTCCCTATAGGTATAATGGAAACCTCTGCAGACTTTCTGTGAAAAGTGCTGCGGGAAAAACCACGATGCGTTGCCATCGCATTTTTTCCCGCAACACTTTTTTGCTGCAGGATGCTGCATGGGGCCTTAGCTATATCATGCGAAGAAGAAGTGATATACCAACACAATCAAGAAACACAAATATCTTCTTTGGACCAAAGATAATTTAAAATTGACTGAGGCAAAATGAAAAAACTATTCTAGGGTCAGATGTTTAAATTTTTTTTATGTAAACCACGGGCACCATGTCCTATGGAGTCATGAGGGACCAGCTGGCTTGCTATCAAAGCCTACATCTCTTATAGTATTTTCATAGATTGTAAGCTCTTGCGAGCAGAGCCCTCACTCCAATAGTTTGATATGTTAATTATTTTGTCACATTGTAATGTCTAATATTGTCTGGTCATGTATCCTCTGACTTATAAAGTGCTGCGGAATATTTTGGCAATATATCTAAAAAAAATTATTACTATTATTAAAATTATTATTTTCATAGGATAGTGCCTATGGCATGGGCATCCTACATATGCTTCCATTCAGACGTCTCTTACAGGGAAGGCCATGTACAATTGTTGGGCAAGCCCCGAAAGATCCATCTTGCGAGGTTCGCCTGGCGGTTCTGTTTGGAACGAATATGTCCGAAATGAAACTGCTATTATTATACTTGGTGGGGTCTCTTCACACCTGTGTTACTTACCTCTCCTGGCCTCCAGCGGGAGTCTCGGCTGTCTTTGGGCCTTCGGACGTCATTAAGGAGGAGTCGCGTTGGATCCCAAGAGAGGTAAGTAACACTGGTTTTTATGTTTGTCACTTCCCCTGGACCCCCAGTTATTATTTTAGGTGGTCTGAAAAGATCCCAGAGTATAATAATAGTTTGTGGGTGTTGTACACCAATATGTGACATTACACTGTGTCCAGGGGCCACTATGGGACATTATACTGTGTGAAGAGGCCACTTTGTGACATTATACTATGTGGAGGGACCACTATGGAACATTTTACTGTGTGCATGGGCCACTATGTGACATTATACTGTGTGGAGGGGCCGCTATGGGACATTATACTGTCTTGAGGACACGTTGAAACATTATAGTTGTGTAAATGGGGCATTATACCATGTAGGGGCCACTATGTCATATATGTGTGTGTGGGGGGGCCTAGTCATAAGTTTGCTATGGGGCCCAGTCTTTGCTAGTTACGCCCCTCTAGCAAGAATACACTAAACCACATACTGCATCCATCACAACGGCATGTCTTTGCAGAAGAAGAGTTCAGGTACTCAACTGGATTGCATTTCAGGCCTTTCACAAAAAAAAAAAAACAAAACATTTGGCACATTATGAAATGAAAAATATGATAAAGAAGACCCAGAACTGTAGAGCAGCTAGAATCCTACATCAGACAATGAATGGGACAACTTTCCTCACCCAAAACTCCTGCAATTGGTCTCCTAAATTCCTAGAGATTTACAGACTGTTGTAAAAAGAAGAGAGACATTGTCCTGTCCCAAGTGTTTTTGAGATGTGTTGATGCCACCAATTTCTAAATTAGTTACCATATTTTTCGGACTATAAGACGCACCAAACTATAAGACGCACCTAGGTTTTGGAGGAGGAAAATAGGGAAAAAAATTTTAAGCAAAAAAAATGTGGTAAAATATTTAATAACATAAACAACATATGGGAGTTGTAGTTTTGCAACAGCTGCAAGGCCACAATGACAGGTGGCCCAGCAGTGGAATTTGCCTATATTAATGTTAACCCCTTCCCGCTGGTGGCATTTTTCAATTTTCATTTTTGACTCCCCACCTTCCAAACCCCATAACTTTTTTATTTTTCCATTCACAGAGCCATATGAGGGCTTACTGTCTGCGGGACAAATTGTTCCTCATAATAGTACATTTATTATTCTGTACAATATACAATGGGAAGCTGTAAAAAAATTCTGAATGGGGTGGCATTGGAGAAATAGTGCATTTGTACGACTTTCTTACAGGCTTCGTTTTTACGGTGTTCACTGTGCAGCCAAAATTACATGCTTCTGGGGATACCAAATTTATATAGTTTTATTTACATTTTAACCCCTTAACAAAAATCGAAAAGTCGTCATATTCTAACACCCATAACTTTTTTTATATTTCCATGTACGTGAATGCATAGAGTGTCTTTTTTTTTTTTTTGGTGCCAGGTGTAGTTTTTAGTTATACAATTTTGGGGAATGTCTATTGCTTTGATCAATGTTTAGTCAAATTTTTATCAGAGGTGAAACAGCAAAAAAAACGGTGGTTCGGCACTTTTGTTTTTTTTTCCCACTATGGTGTTCACCATACAGGAAAAATATTTTTATAAGTTTGTAAACTGGGCATTTTCAGACACAGGGATAACTAATGTGTATGTTTCACAGTATTTTTTTTTTATGTATTCTAGGGAAAGGGTGGTGATTTGATTTTTTAGCTTTTTATTTTAATATTTTTAAAAAAAAAAAAAAATTTTTTTCTACTATTTTATTATATCTTTTGATTGCAAGTTCCACAGACTGCAATACAGTCTATGGAAGATTTGCTACAATAATGAGATCTCACTCACGTGTAACGTGAAAGGTACGGGGCCAGTGGGGACTGGCTCCAGTGGCCGTTTTAATACTTTGGGGTGGGCTTACAAGTAGTAATGCCCACAGTCAGAATGTACCCAGATCACGGGCATTAACTCGGGGTCTCCACTGTAATGTACCCAGTAATTAAGGTGGCCGTTATCATCTTTAAAGACACGACATCTGCTGTAATAGTACAGCAGATGTCAGGAAGGGGTTCGCACCACCGGGACACCCTCTCCTTCCAGCCCAGGGCCCACAGCATCGCCTCATTCATGCCACTGTCGGCTTCCTGCAGCGGTGACCCTGCTCCGCTGCCCCCCCCCCCCCCACATTCGTAGTACATTTGAACTATAAGATGCACCCCCCATTTTCCTCCCAAATTTGGGGGGGGGGGGCGTGCACCTTATAGTCTGAAAAATACAGTAATTTTTAAAAAAAAATCTGAATTTTTTTTGTAATAAAATATGGTTATATCAGTTTTCCAAATTGCATTCTTGGTTTCCTTACATTTTACACAATATCCCAACTTTTTTGGACTTGGGATTGTATTAAGAAAAACCTCACAAATAGAATAAAAATATGAATTTCCAAGTGGGAATAAGATAAAAATAAGAGAACCAATCTTGTGATGTGATCTCAAACTCTTTATGTTCTGGAAATGATTTTGTGTGAATAGGTCCATCCTGATTAGTATTGCAGTATAAACAAAAGCAAAAAAAATTCAATGCAGATATTGTTGTGGCAGAACCTGGACAAAGCTTCCAGTCTCCTCCTTCTGCATGCTGCATTGCTTTCCTGGGTTGTAACTTGTGGACACTGTGTTTTTGTGCTTTAGTCTCTGCCCATAGGGTGAAAGCACTGCTTTCCATTCCCAGCCACTCCATTGGAACCTGTGGGAGATTTAATATACCTTTTTTTTAAAGCAAGGCATATGAGCAGTGATGTTCCTAGCTTTCTAATTCCTATGACGGTGTATTTTGCTTTTGTTACTCTGATTACCTATATTTAGACCCCTGCATATTCACCCAACTCTGAGCCAGTGCTGCCTGCACTGACCTCTGTGTAATAACCATGTCTGATCAGTGTACCCTGTTATGGAAATTTTTATTCAAAACCAAGAAATAAATCATCTCTCAGGTGCATAAAGCAGATGAAAGATTATTTAGCAGTGAAGTTACGGCAAAAAAGAGTATTACAGATAGAGATAATAAACAAAACAAAGAGACGTAGCTATGGAGACCTCTAATAGGGCTGATAAATCAGACAAATTTATCAGGGCATCCTCTTACAACCAACATCACTCTCCTAGAGGAATTAGCATAATTATACATGTGACTTATAGTTAACGCTAAAGAACAATATGTGGCCTAAACATTGGGCCTGTCTCCTTCAAGGCAGCCCTTATCAAACTATTTTGACTCCTCTATCTAAAACAATGTTTCTGGACTTGCTAAGTTCCAAGTAACTAGATCATAAGTGAACAATATATTAGCAACTAATTATTAGAAAATACTATAATTATTATTTTTCTTTATCAACCCTAACCTCTTGCCTGAAAACTGTTACGAACTTTGCCTACCACTGACATAAGACTATACCTACAGGTAATGATCTTGTGGTTTTATGAAGAAGGTCAAGATTTACATGTGAGGGATAAATGGTAAAACCAAGTGGTTTACCAGGATACCAAAAGTAAATTTTTTATTTAATAAAGAACATGATGTTGCTCATTCTTGCAACATTAGCAGTAGCATTAGCATTAGCATTAGCATCCAAAAAGTCTAATATTTGTATTCATTTTGATAAAAAATAGAGACTGAAGTTAGGAACCTCCTTCATCTATAGGGAGAAATAATTTAGAGTATTTATATGGGTGTGCCTACTCTTCCATATTAGGCAATTTATTTTACAATGTAGGAAATTAATAGGGTAATTGCCTAAAAGATGGAGGGCCATTGAGCAAGCCACTATACAGGATTTTATCATTTTGTCTTAATCTTGATACAAATTGGAGTAGATTCTGGGTGCTATAATCTGTGAAGGATGTGGAGATTTTTAGCCTTGGATACTGAAAATTATTTACCAACTCCAAATATGTCACCAGGTCAGAAAAGTCCAATTACATAGATCATCTTATAGACACCATCACCCTGAGCACAGTGGCGTAACTAGGAATGGCTGGGCCCCAAGGCGAACATATGACATGGCCCCCCCAGCAACTTCCCCCGGCCCCCCCTGCATAAACCGCATTCCTGCACACACTATTATGCCCCATAGTGGCCCCTACACACACTATTATGCCCCATAGTGGCCCCTCCACACAGTATTATGCCCCATAGTGGCCGCTGCACACAGTATTATGCCCCATAGTGGCCCCTTCACATAGTATTATTCCCCATTGTGGACCACCCATGAACAATTATTATACTCTGGGGTCTTTGCAGACTCCAGAGTATAATGATCGGAGACCCAGGGGAGGATACAAACATAAAAAACTGTGTTACTTACCTCTCCCTGGCTACAGCGCACTCCACGCTACTTTCGGTCTTCTTCAATGTTGGACCAGCCATCACCAGTCCGGTGTCGCGACGTATAATGACATTGGCCTGGCCCACGTGACGTCTGGGACGTCACCAAGGAGGACCAAAGCCGGCTGGAGCGCAGGAGAGGTAAGTAACAGTGTTTTTTATGCTTCCTTACCTCCCCTGGGCCTCTGATCATTATACTCTGGTCTTCTGAAAAGACCCCAGAGTATAATGATAGTGTTTGTGGCCCGTGGCCTTACTTACCGATCCCTGCTCCTGCTCACAGTCACCTCCGCTTCCACAGAATGGCCTATTAAACGGCCTATTAAAAAAAAAAAAACATCAGGGGCCCGCCAGGCCCCCTAATGTCCCGGGCCCTGTGGCAGCCGCTACCGCTGCTACCCCGGTATTTATGCCACTGCCTGAGCATTTTGATGTTTTATTTATCCAAATTTGTTCAGCCATTCTAAAGATATAAGCCTTTTTAAGGTTGATGCAAATTAGGCTACACTAGCCAAGTGGGTGATTACACTGTGCTTTCTCTTGATGCTTTGTGCCTTTGTGTTACCGCCCACTTGACTAGTACACCCTAATTTGCATCAACAGGCTTATATCTTTGGAATGACTAAATTAATTTAGATAATCAAAATACCAAACTTGAAATTTTCTGACCTGGTGAAAGGTCATCTTTAAATAGTGTCCAGTCCAAGGAAGTATTCAAATTTTTCAGAGATGATTATGACATGCTTCTCATCAGACAAATCCCTAAAAATAAGCAATTTTCATATTTGATATATATATATTTTTAATACCTTTCACATTTTATGCTTTTATTTTATAAGGTAGTTATGGCCATTTCTATACCTAATAAGTGTGACATTTATTCAATGTATAGTATGCAGAAGAAAGTATATTAAATAATTTTTTGCGGCTTTATTTTGCAGACTATTGGTTATTTTTTATTAGATTTTTAATCATATACAGTGATTATTTTGTGTATTTAGTTTAAACTTCTGTATGTTAATACACTGTGAGCGGTGGCAATGTGGCACAGGCTGTTAAGGCAGCACTTAGTGTGCCCTAACAGCAGGCTGAGTATACAGATAATCTTGGTTCCTTTCTAGGTCCCCCAGAGGTTGAAAATTACATGACTGGAAACCTAATGATCTGATCTTGTTTGACGACCGAAGCCCCCTTTGATCATGTTGTAATCACTTGACTGCAGCAATCAAAATGTTAAACAACTGGAATCAGGTTCCCTTATTCCCAGCCATCAGACCACAGGATGGCAGTAAAAATATGGCGCATATGGACTCTTACTATTTCAGACGCACTCCTGTGCCCTCAGGGCTGATTCTGGCTTTTCTTCTACCTAAGGTGGAAATTGAAATGGTCGCTGGAGAGGGAATGGTGACGTATGTGAGTGACATCACTGGTCCCTCTCTGGCAACCGCTGAGGCTGCAGTTTGGCCTCAACGGTCATGTGAGGTGCCTGACCAAATGGCCTGTGGTGGCAAACATCAACGCGTAACTGACTGGTGAATGTTTTGTTTTAAAACCCGTTTAAGAATAATGTCCCATAGAGCACACAGTGTAACGTCCCATAGTGTCCCCTCCACAAAGTATAATGATCCACAGTGGCCCCTTTACATAGTATAATGTCTCATAGTCGCATCCATACAGTAGAATGTCCCATAGTGGTCCCTCCACATAATACAATGTCTCTAGTGGCTCCTTCACACAATATAATGTCACACAGTGGCCTTAACACAGTATAATGATCCACAGTGGCTCCTTCACACAGTATAATGTCTTAGTGGTCTCCATACAGTATAATATACCATAGTAGCCCCTTCACACAGTATAATGATCTACAGTGGCCCCTTCACATAGTATGTCCAATATTGGCCCCTTTACACACTTCAGACCCCAGAATATAATAAGCAGATGCCCAGGAGAGGTGACCTAACAAAATAAACAATGTTACTCACCTCCCTTGGACTCTGGTGTGGCTCCCTGTTCTGCCTGACATCAGGGACCGCTAAGGCCTGTTATTGGGCATAATGACGCCAACATAACCCACATAGCCTAGTGACTGGGCCTCAGCGGTCTCTATCGTTAGGCGGAAGTGCCAAAGAAAACAGAGAGCCTCACCAGTGTCCAGGGGAGGTGAGTAACATTGTTTGTTGTGTTTGATGACCTCCAACGGGCCTCCACTGAATAGACCACAGAGTATAATAACAGCATTTTCGTTTCTGACGTATTCGGTTCGAACGAAAACACATTGGTGTGTTTGCCCAACAAATGCAACAAATAATGTCAGTGCCGTCGCCTCAAGAACACGGCAATCTGCTGCCCGAGGTGAGATATTTATCTTGCCTTATGGCAGAGGCGGCCCTGTGTGCGCCAGAATTGAAGTCTATACCCATCAGGAACTGGCGTAGATTCCAGGTATAACTCATATCAGCTTTCTGGTGTGAGTTATAGTAGGTCTTTTCTTACCTTTGTAAAAAGTAACAAGCAGGGTGCCGAAGGATCAAGTTGGTCCATCTTTGGTGCAGTAAAGGGCTGTGCACCAAAGATGGGCCACGTTTACACCCTTCTACACCAGAAGACTGGAATATATGGGTTAGTAAATTTCCCGCCACTTTCTTAAAACTACTTCTGAAAATGTATGAACAAATTGACAAATGGATGTCACTGTTGCCCTTGTCAATGGGCACAGTCTGACTGTCTTACCAGTGATAGAAGTGTCGGGCTGTACAGGGGCTCACCCTGTTGACCAGGGAAATAGTATTACAGTTTATAGTAAGTAGTCTTAGACAATGCAATTTTACCAAGTGCTCTTGCAAGAGCGTAATTATTACTGCACTGGAAGCTGATATAGTATGCAAGGAACTTATACATTTCTTTAAATAAATAGTTATAGAGGAGATAAGAAGCCATGAAAGGAAAACAATGAGTGCATGGAGTATCCTCAAAATGGAGACTGAGTCAATGGAAACCTGTAGGAATTTGTACTGTTTTATTTATTTTTTTGTTCTATATTTTTATATTTACCAGCGCTACATCATTTATGTTTGTGCTGTTATCTGTGAACTGTAAGGGTATGTTCACAATGAGTTTTTTGCAGGCTGATTTTGAGGCGGAATCTGCCTCAAAAAACGCCTTTCAGTGGGAGTCATTAGCAGTTTTTTCCTCTAGCTGATTTTTTTCAGCTAGTGGAAAAAAAGCGACATGACCTATCTTCAGGCGGATTCCGCCTTGAAAAACCCATTGAAATTAATGGGAGGCAGAAAAACCGCATCGTGAATAAAAAAATGCATCAAAAAAAGTTTCCTAATTCCTGATGCAAATTTTTTCAGTCTGCAAAAAACTCTGTGTGAACATCCCCTAAGAGGAAGGAATGTTATCTAAATATGCAGAAAAACTGCATTCAGTAATTTCAATAGGATTTTTGTTATCATTTGTTTCCAGCTACCCCCCCCCACCCCCCGATCCATCTGATTTCTGTTTCATGTAGTAAGCAGAATAGTCTTGCAATGCTTCTCTCACCAGTAGCGATGACAGCAGAGTTTATGGGCATAACTGGCCAAACATAAGTAGATATGTATTAAATGTAGAATAGTCATAAATGTTGTATGTAGCCTCCATATGTTGGGGCTTTTTGTATTACTTTTCCTTCCTCCTCCTTCACAGTAATCTCATACACAGACTGAGACCATATACCAGATTCCATATTCTTACAACAAATATCTAAGATCTTATTGTGTTTT
Organism: Leptodactylus fallax; assembly: GCA_947044405.1. Taxonomy (NCBI): domain Eukaryota; kingdom Metazoa; phylum Chordata; class Amphibia; order Anura; family Leptodactylidae; genus Leptodactylus; species Leptodactylus fallax. Next base: position 6,627,969 of record CAMRHE010000029.1, on the reverse strand, counting down.
AGTTTTGTAATGGCAATACAGTGCTGGCCAAAAGTATTGGCATCCCTGCAATTCTGTCAGATAATACTCAATTTCTTCCAGAAAATGATTGCAATCACAAATGCTTTGGTAATAATATCTTCATTTATTTTGCTTGCAATGAAAAAACACAAAAGAGAATGAAAAAAAAAGTAAAATCATTGATCATTTTACACAAAACTCCAAAAATGGGCCGGACAAAAGTATTGGCACCCTCAGCCTAATACTTGGTAGCACAACCTTTAGACAAAATAACTGCGAACAACTGCTTACGGTAACCATCAATGAGTTTCTTACAATGCTCTGCTGGAATTTTAGACCATTCTTCTTTGGCAAATTTCTCCAGGTCCCTGAGATTTGAAGGGTGCCTTCTCCAAACTGCCATTTTGAGATCTCTCCACAGGTGTTCTATGGGATTCAGATCTGGACTCATTGCTGGCCACTTTAGAAGTCTCCAATGCTTTCTCTCAAACCATTTTCTAGTGCTTTTTGAAGTGTGTTTTGGGTCATTGTCCTGCTGGAAGACCCATGACCTCTGAGGGAGACCCAGCTTTCTCACACTGGGCCCTACATTATGCTGCAAAATTTGTTGGTAGTCTTCAGACTTCATAATGCCATGCACACGGTCAAGCAGTCCAGTGTCAGAGGCAGCAAAGCAACCCCAAAACATCAGGGAACCTCCGCCATGTTTGACTGTAGGGACCGTGTTCTTTTCTTTGAAGGCCTCTTTTTTTTTCCTCTAAACTCTATGTTGATGCCTTTTCCCAAAAAGCTCTACTTTTGTCTCATCTGACCAGAGAACATTCTTCCAAAAAGTTTTTGGCTTTCTCAGGTAAGTTTTGGCAAACTCCAGCCTGGCTTTTTTATGTCTCTGGGTCAGAAGTGGGGTCTTCCTGGGTATCCTATCATAGAGTCCCTTTTCATTCAGACGCCGATGGATAGTACGGGTTGACACTGTTGTACCCTCGGACTGCAGGGCAGCTAGAACTTGTTTGGATGTTAGTCGAGGTTTTTTAGCCACCATCCGCACAATCTTTCGTTGAAATCTCTCGTCAATTTTTCTTTTCCGTCCACATCTAGGGAGGTTAGCCACAGTGCCATGGGCTTTAAACTTCTTGATGACACTGCGCACGGTAGACACAGGAACATTCAGGTCTTTGGAGATGGACTTGTAGCCTTGAGATTGCTCATGCTTCCTCACAATTTTGCTTCTCAAGTCCTCAGACAGTTCTTTGGTCTTCTTTCTTTTCTCCATGCTCAATGTGGTACACACAAGGACACAGGACAGAGGTTGAGTCAACTTTAATCCATTTCAACTGGCTGCAAGTGTGATTTAGTTATAGCCACCACCTGTTATGTGCCACAGGTAAGTAACAGGTGCTGTTAATTACACAAATTAGAGAAGCATCACCTGATTTTTCAAAGGGTGCCAATACTTTTGTCCACCCCCTTTTTTATGTTTGGTGTGGAATTATATCCAATTTGGCTTTTTGACAATTCTTCTTGTGGTTTTCCATTGAAGACAAATTAAATGAAGATATTATTACCAAAGCATTTGTGATTGCAATCATTTTCTGGAAGAAATTGAGTATTATCTGACAGAATTGCAGGGGTGCCAATACTTTTGGCCAGCACTGTAGATATTACAAATCTTCTGAAAAGTATGACAGCCAGAGAGCACTTTCACAATTTGACTACAATACAAAGAGATTTTGAGACTGGACCTTATGACAAACTAGATATATTTATATATATCTGCATCCTCTTAGTAGCTCTCCAGTGAATAGACCAGGTTCTGTATAATTCTAATGTAGTTCTAGATACAACTATACAAGGCTTTTACTCATTCACAGAAGGTGCAGAGTCCATTCATCAATTAGACATGCTCACAGAAACTAATGAAATAAAAATAAAACTTAAGATGATGTAACTCCCATTTCATTGACTCTTTTTTTTTCACTGTTGTGTTGAGGGGGGTGAACATTTTTGTAATTTACTTTATTAATCTATCAAACGTCCTTTTAATAGAAAAAATGCTGTAAAGTTCCCATTAGCAATGCTCTAACTAAGCAATACCAGAGACACTGTCCGTACACATGTGCTCAATGTAGTACATAGAGATGAAGCATTCACCAAAGAGGGGATGGTCCCTTCGAAAGGCTGTATCTCTTGTTTTATACCACCTTAAAAATTGGTTCTGGTATCACAAGAAAGCTTAGATTCTAGCTATAACATAATCTGAGATACCATTAGTTAAAAACACTAACACTGATTTTATATGCAGCACGAACAAACTGCTGCATATAAAGTTGAAATTCCCGACTCAGCTTTCTTATGATACCAGGACCATTTTTCCAGGTGGTATAAAACCGGAGATATAGCCATTTGAAGAGACCATCCCCCCTTTGGTAAAGGCTTCAGCTCTGCATATTTACAATATAACTTTGGACTTTCTCTAGTAACAGCTCAGTTAGAGGGTTACTAAGGAGAATGTTACAGCCTGATTTATAATAAATTGGAATTTAGATAGGGTAATAAAGTATATTACAAAAATGGTCACCAAACACTCCACGATACAATATTGGGGGAAAAAAAGGAGATACACTTTAACTTTTATTAAGATACTCTTAAAATATTGACCCTCCATATATGGCAAACTCTATTAATTGGGGCAAATACCCAAATTGTGCTCAATAGGTGAAAGTAAGGATAATGCCCTATATAGGATAAACCCAATTGCTAGGGCCCAACTAGCAAACAATTTGTAATGTCTTCCCTACCTAGATGTGATACTCCAAACTACTATAAAAGATAAGTAGGAGTCCCCAGGATGTCAGGATGGTGGTAATGGAGGAAGAGTGTAGAAAAAGGTAAGTGTCCAAACCTCAGTAAAACTGAGGTCAGATAACTAATATGGTACATCTCTCCTCAGGTGTAGCCCAATAAATACAGGTAACCACTACACAGGATACAAAGTATCGCAGAGATCTCATTTATTCCAAACACAAAACTGGAATCTCATACAGTGAACCAGGCGTAGCAGTATAATTACTTTTTCTACCTTCTTCCCCCATTACCACCCTCCTGACATACTGGGGATGGTGGTTGACTCTTACTTATCTTTTATAGTAGTTTGGAGTCTCAAATGTAGGTGTGGAAGACATTAGAAATTGCTTGCTTGTAGGGCCCTAGCAATTGGGTTTCTTTTAATAGAGTTTGTTGTATACTGCGTGTCAACATTTTATGAATATCTTAATAATATGTTATAAGTTATTTTTCATTCATTTCCGTGTGCCTATATTGGGCTTTTATTCTAATTTAATATTGCTTAAATGCGTAAGAAATCTAGGATTATGCATTGCATGCACCTCTTCCATGTCTTTATGTGGGTTACAAATACACTCTGCACCTAGCATGCACTTTATTATCCCAGCTTTTCAGTATGGTTGAACCAAGCAAAGGCTTCTGTCAACAAACTGGTCCTTAATGTCACAAAAAAAACCACCCACACTGGTTTGGATAAAGCCATGTGAGAATTCATTCTGCAACGGTTCAATCTGCTGCTTATTTTTATTAGTATTTTTATTTATATAGCATTGACCTTGGACCTTGTTGGCCTAAAAATGCAGCTGTAACCCCCTCCCCAACATGCATAACAAAAAGCTAAAGATAAAGGTAGATGATTGATGTAGTTTGCTATAGAGCTTCCTCAGACAAAGGTTACATATTGAAAATGCTTACATATTATCTTATCATTATATAAGATTATCTTGCTATAGCAACACACTTTAAAATAGTGTCAAATCATTTTTCATATATATATATATATATAATATTCATGTGAAATATTATTTGACACTATTTTAAAATTATATAACAATAAAATAAATGTTGATTATTATTATAATTATTATTACACACACACACACACACACACATATATATATATATATATATATATATATATATAATATTTCATATTTTTCCATTTGAATAGCAGCACTTTATGGGATATAATGATCATTGTAGTTATAGTCATGTTGTTATAGTTGACTAGGTTTATAATTCAATCTGTATGGCATTATGATAAAAAGAAATTGACTCCTGCTTTCTTGAGTCTGGAAATTGTAAGATAGTGAATCAGGTATTTAGGAAATAATTCCAATGCGTCTTCATATAGCTAGTCTCCTACACATGGTCAATTTTGGATCATCTTGGTTGCTTTACAAGATTTTTTTTTTTTTTTTATCAAATTTTGAAAAAAAGCAAAATTGCATACCATCTCAAAAGTGACTAATTTTGTTAAAATACCAGAATAGTTGAAAATGCAGCTTTTTCAATTCGTTTAAATGCCCATTAAATCACAGATCAGATGGCATTGTCTAAACAATATATATTCATGAAACTTGGTCACCCTTTGACTGACAGATAACAGCTGAGCCATGATTGAGGTCAGTGGAGTCAAGATAAAATAAATCATCAATACAATAGTTATCAGCGACAGGGAATTCTATGGCGGTGTACTCTGTTGGTGTTTGCATTTGGTAAGCGCTGATGAAACTATATAACAACTGTCGGGGCCTAAAATCATTATACACATTTATGGGGAAAGGTTTCAAATATTGCATTTGAAAACCCAAGCCTGGCTATGTTTATGATGGTTGTGCACTATGTGTACATGTGTGTTTTAACTAAATGGATCAGAATCCCTATGTATAGCTGCTATAATGTATTCATTCATTTCTTATTAGATAGACAAACTGACTTTCCCCAATGTGTTGAGAAATACCAAGTTATCTGACTGGTATGTGTTTCATTTAATGTGGTTGCCGAACCATAGTAAGTGATGACATATCACTAGGTTGTGCCATTACTTATTGATCGTTCGGGATCCAACTGCCAGGACCCCTATGATCCTTAGAATGAAAGGGATGCTGTAGCTTCTTCCATGATTTTCTGGGTGCAGCGGCACCACCATTCACATGGTTATAGTTCCCTGCACAGAGGATTACCTTGCAGAGAAAAATCATTTGTCTATTTGCTAATACAGATTATTATATATAGTTTATTATGGATTACTGCCAACATGATAGATAGATAGATAGATAGATAGATAGATAGATAGATAGATATGCAAAGCTGTTTACAGCTACATTTACAATATCTAGGCAACAATAATAATCCCTATCCCTACCAGCAGGAAACTCCTCCTTCAGGGCAGCAAGGACAGTAAATATGGAAATATCTGTCCAGATCTTTGGCAACCAATCGCAGCCTTCAGTAAAATAATACCAACATATCTGATTATAAATACTTTTGGCACTACATTTCCTTGGCCAACCACTGTGTCTACAGTCCTCAATGCTACCTGTTTCTTGGGCTGCTCCAAAAGAGCTTGCAAAGCACCTCTTGAATCTCTAGTCTACTTTTATATCTGTGCTTGGGAGAGACCTTGCTAATGCATGCAATGACCACAAAAATTCAGCAACTAACATTAAGAACTATCTTCAATGCAAAAAAGAATAAGGAATCCTGGAATTGATGATATATATGGCTCCCACAGAGCCCTGATCTCAATATTATTGAGTATGTCTGAGACTACATGAAAAGACGTGGACGTGAGCAAGCCTACATTCACAGGAGATCTGTGGGTAGTTCTTCAAGATGTTTGGAGCAATCTCTATCCCGAGTTCCTTCAAAAACTCTCTGCAAGTGTACCTAGAAGAATTGATGCTGTTTTGAAGGCAAAGAGCGGTCACACCAAATATTGATGTGATTTAGATTTCTTTTTTGTTCATTCACTTTGCATTTTGTTATTTGACAAAAAATAAACTATTAACATTCCTATTTTTAAAAGCAGTCTTTCTTTGCAACATTTTACACACCTGCCTAAAAGTGTAAATCATTTATTTTTGGCAACTGACAAAATGAAAAATGAATGAAAAAAAAGAGAAATCTAAATCACATGAATTTTTGCACAGTACTTTGGATGTGAATTGCTATGAAATCCCCATTTAGATGCAGTACATGCAGATCCTAGTTATATTCTTTAAGGCATTTTAGTAAAAAGCTGCATTAAATTAAGATAAACTTTTATGTTTCAGTGAATAACAGTTCACCTTCAGTCTTTGTAAGTGCTTTAATTGAGAAAATAAATATTTTTTCCCCCATCTAGTGATACTGATGTCAAATTGTGGGATACATTATTAATGTCTGGCGTATTATGATACCTCCATTGATCCAAAGAAGAAACAGTTGGGAGTAAATGTGTCTAAGTTTGTTTATGCTGTTTTTGAAGACAGAACAAAACATGGATTGACAAAAGAGGAAAAGTAGCATCTGTGCTTTATATGTTCTCACCATATGGGATCCACTCCCACTTTTGACTTCAAAAACTGTTTCAGCAAAACCTGAACTTGTGCTGTTGTGTTGTGTGTGAATGAAAGGCATGGCTGGCACACAGGCGTCACATGGATGTCATCCTTGTGCCGTCTGTACACTGGTCATGGTTCCGCGGCCCCATTCATTCAGTGAATAGGAGCCATGGAAGTGCGGCCGCAAAATCGGACTTGAATAGGACCTGTTCCATATTTTGCGGCCCGGACTGTTGGCCCACACACGGGATTGTGTAATTCACGGTCAGGTGTACGGGACCTTAGAAATTAATGGGTCAGTGTGCTATCCCGGAAGAACCCAGATAGCATACAGACCATTCATACGGTCGTCTGCAAGGGGCTTTATCCTCTAGGTGGCAACAAATTTCACGTTATTAGTTGAATAATTGGTGAATGCCTCAATTGTACTGTAAAAGCTAGCAAACATATTTTATGCAGGGCTGATAAACCACAGATACACAAAGCTTTACTCTAACCTCCCATTATTAGCCAGATCAGATGATTTATTTGCAGCTCTATACCTAAACAAGTGGGGCGTCCCTTGTGACAGTTCATGGAGTTTAGTCAGAGGGATAGCTAACCAAGGACTTCAGAGCAAGGGCACCCAGATCTCTGCTTACATAACTTGAATGAGGTGGGAAATTAAACTAAAGGCTGAGGCCCCATGTTGCGGAAACACAGCTTTGTTTGTTGCAGATTTTGCTGCAGTTTTTGGAGCCAAAGCCAAGAATGGCTATAAAAAGAATGGGAAATATATAGGAAGTTGTTATATTTCTACTTTCTGCTCAATCCACTCCTGGCTTTGGCTAATAAAAAAAAAAAAAAAAAAACGCTGCAAAATCTTCAAAAAAAAAATGCTTTTCAGCAATGTGAGGCCTCAGCCTAAAGGGATTTTCTCATCTCAGGATTTCAACTGCCTCTTGTCTCCTTTCCCCTCCACTTCCTGGTTTTCAGTTCATTTCAGCATGAAGCTTAGTGCTTTTTGGAAACTGCACATTTATCTCTGGATTTACATATACAGAAGCACTGCTCAAGAAACTTTTCTAGCCTTTATCAAGACTTAAATGCTTAAAGCAATATGCAGAGAGAGGAAGATAAGAGAATATGTGTGAGGGGAGCAGGTACTAAGTCATCATTACAACCTGAGAGCTGGTCTGTAACCTAGGCAACCATCTGTAACACAGAGGAGAGAGATTTAGCTGTGCCTGACAAATGGTGCAAGATTGGTAAAGCAATGTATTGGGTAAAATACTTCATCTAGCTTAAAGGGGTATTCCCATGAACATAATCATATCTATATTTGTAGATAACTAAAAGTTTCAATAATTTTTTTAAATTTGGGTTTCAAGATAAACACAAGAAAATACAAGAACATTATTGACATACATTGCGATTTTCATTCTGAGTAAATTTGTTCAGGGTATATTTTCCTGAATTGTATACCAATAGACAAAGGATAAAGATTACATATGCTATAAACATAACAATAACATTAACATTTGGGCACTTTTCTGGGGTTATCGTGAAACATATTTGAGACGATCTTCTCCTATGTTCCTTCCCGCCTCCATGCTCCACACCCAATGCGATACCCAAGACCGGATTTCATATAACTCATGGTTCCCCTTATGCTACAAATCGAGAATTAATCCATGCGTCCCATATATTTTTGAAGCTATGATGGGAGTCATTTCCCAGTGCAATTACCCTCTCGTAGGTGTATGTATTGTTAATGGCTTGCAACAATGTGGTGTCAGACGGGGGGGTCATTGATTTCCATATTTGTACCAACATTAATTTGGCTATAGTCAAGATTTTACATAGGAGTTTTTTATATTTGTTCAACTCCTCGGGAATTCCAATTAATAGGATGGCTAGAGGTGAGGTGTAGGGGAGGCCGAAGTTAAATTTCCGATATCAGCGAAGACCCTTTCCCAATATCCACAAATTATGGGGCATTGTCCCAATATATGAAGCAGGGTCCCTTTCTCTCCACATCCTCTCCAGCAACTCCCAGATACGGAAGGGTACACTAGTTGTAAAGTGGATGGGGTTCGGTACCATCTTAAAGTAATTTTCATAGCTGTTTCTATGTGGGTGCTACATTTTAAGGACGCGTGACTTAATTTAATTGATCGTTCCCACTCTTCCGAAGTAATAACTCTTCCTAAATCTCTCTCCCAACAACGGAATGGTGCAGATCTAGTAAAGGTCGCCACTCCATCCATCTTATCATATAGAAACCGTAGTCCCCTCATCTTAGTCGACAACCATGTGAATATCGCATTATTGTGGGGTAGTTTCGATACTGGGTTTTTGGATATAAAGTGCCATATCTGGGAGTATTTAAGGAAATCACCCCTCTGAATTCCAAATTTTCGTGTGAGGTTTGTAAATGATAAAAATTGTTTGTTATCGGACTGTAAGTGGGAGACCTGTGTAATCCCCTTCGCTTCCCACTCCGAAATTACGAGGTCCTCTATTGCCCAGGCCATAAGTGATAAAGGCATCTCTGAGGCATGAAAGTGGCTGGTAGGATTTGTTTTCCAGTGAAGTAGCTTCCATGCGGACCATGCTGCTTGCATGACTGGGCGCAAGGACTCAGGCATAGGAATATTCCAGAAGGGCGCCCACAAGGTATCCTCCAATCTTAAGGGATATATATATACGATTGTTCTATATGTATCCATGGAACCGAGGTGTCAGCTGATCTCCATCTAGCACACTGTGTAACTAAGGACGCTATGTAGTAATTCCTTACCACTGGTACTCCCAGTCCTCCCGCCTCTTTTTGTTTAAATAGGAAGCTTTTGTTGACTCTGGGTCTCTTCCCATTCCATATGAATTTTGAGATCGCCCTTTGCATGGTTTCGAAAAACGAAACTGGGACGGAAATCGGGAGTGTGCAAAATAGATATAGTAGTCTAGGCAGTAATAGCATCTTAAAGGCTGCGAAGCGTCCCATCCAAGACACGTCTATTTTGGACATTCGCTCCATCTCGTCCTGTAATGTTTTCAACATAGGTGTATAATTATTTCTATATAGGGACCCTGCATCCCCAGATACTGAACGCCATCTTTCCTCCAGTCAAAGTCATATTTCGCTTGTAGGGATTGAAGCAATAAAGGAGGGATATGTAAAGATAGGGCTTGTGATTTGGCCATATTTAATTTATAAAATGATAAGTGTCCGAAGTTGGCAATGATCTCCATAAGTCGGGGAATGGACTCTCGTGGTTTGGACAGAGTAAGAATGATATCATCTGCATACAGTGATATGAGATGAGTTCTGTCCCGTATATCAATGCCCCCTACCTCTGGGTCTAGTCTAAGTCTCTGGGCCAGTGGTTCCATTGAAAGAACAAATATCAATGGCGAAAGGGGGCACCCCTGTCTAGTTCCGTTCGTTATTAAAAAGGGATCTGACACTACCCCGTTAGTGAATACTCTTGCAGATGGTGCAGAGTACAGCGCCTCGACTGCTCTTAATATAGCTCCTGCAAACCCCATGTTTTTAAGCACCAAGAAGGCATACGACCAGCAAATGCGGTCGAACGCCTTTTCGGCATCCAATGCGAGAATCACCACTTCCGTCTTTCTAGAATTAATGTGGTGTATAATATTCAAAATGCGTCTAGTATTGTCATATGATTGTCTCCCTTTCACGAATCCCACTTGGTCGTGATTTATTAGGCTCGGAAGACAAGCTGCTATTCTATTCGCTATAATTTTGGCGTAAATTTTTAAATCTGAGTTTAATAGTGAGATCGGTTGAAAATTTTGAGGACTGGTGGCAGGCTTGCCCGGTTTAGGCAACGTCACCACCAGGGCTTCCTGGTTTTCCCTCGGAATAGTGCCAGAGTCCACCACAACTGTCAAAAAGGACAACAGCGGGTTCAGCAGGATTGGAAAAAACTTTTTGTAAAATTCATTCATGAAGCCATCTGGACCCGGGGATTTTCTAGGTGGCAGCGACTTGATTACCGACAGCAATTCTGATGGTGAGATGGGCTCGTTCAAGGAGTCCAGTTGTGTTTCTGTGAGTGTGGGTAGTTGAGTACTTGCAAGAAAATTGGCAATTTCCTGCTTCGTTGGAGGGGTCACAGAAGAGTCTTCTCTAATATTGTATAAGCCTTCATAGAAAGCTTTAAAGGCATTGGCGATGCCACTAGGGTCATATATTTTGTATGTGCCATCTTTGCTCTGAAGAAACGGGATTTTAGACCTTGCATGTTTTTGTTTAAGCTTGGCCGCTAAAAGCTTACCAGCCTTATTAGATTGAGAATAATAAGTCGCTTTCACCCTTTTCAAATTTTTCTCATAATTATGTAGTAGACAGGCTGTCAGTTGATGTCGTAGTGACACCAATTGTGCTGCATTGAAAGGGGAAGGAGATTTCTTATTACTGTTATCTATAGATTTTATTTGGTGTAGTAATCGGTCAATTTCTGCTAACCTGGTTTTCTTTTCTATGTGTCCCAAGCGAATAAATGTTCCTCTGATAAAAGCTTTATGTGAATTCCACAGTATGTCAGGGCTAGAGGCAGAGGGAGTATTTATCCGAAAGAATTCCTTCAGATCCTTTTCCAAAATTGCTTTATATTTTGGCTGCGACATTAGGAATTCATTACACCTCCACACATACGCTCTAGGACCTTCATATTTTTCCCTTAGAGTCAAAGTTATTGGTGCATGGTCTGACCATGTTATTTGCGAAATATCCGATTTAACGGCAAGGGGAATACTAGTTTGTTCTAGTAAAAATAAGTCTATTTGTGAATAGCTGTTGTGTACAGTAGAATAGTAGGTGTAATCTTTTTCAGTATTATGAAGGATACGCCAAATATCAAATAATTCGTGGCACCATATAGCTTGTGAAAATGAAGGATGACGTGTTGTTGCGCCAGAAGTAGTGTCTACTGCTGGGTCCGGAGCCATGTTAAAGTCTCCCATCATTACTAAGCATCCTTGTTTTCTCCGCTCCACTGTTCTCATGAGTCTCCCTAAGAATGACACCTGTCTTCGGTTTGGGGCGTATACCGAAACTAACGTGTATGTAACGTTATTAAGAATGCAGACTAATATAATAAATCGCCCTCCAGGGTCGGTATACTGGGACACCAACTGAAATGCCACCGAATCTCTGATCCCAATTAGTGTTCCCCTGCGTTTGGAGGAGCAGTGAGCGTGAAATATATGTGGGTATGAGGAGTGTCTAACACGAGTGGCATCTACCTCCAAAAGATGCGTTTCTTGAACTGCAAGAATGTCACAGCCTTGAACCCGGGCCTCTCGCCATAAGTTGGCTCTCTTTTGAGGGGAGTTCAAGCCTCTGACATTCATAGACATAATTTTAAGTACCATAATTTACAATTAGTAATGCTGCAATGGTCTTACCACAACCACCCACATCAGAAGTCACCAGTAGTAGTAGGAAGCAGATTCGTCTCCGCCCTGTGTAGTCACGTCACCCCATGTGCCAGAACCAAGGACAAAACAAACTAGAAAAACAAAAAAAACAGTGGGTAAGCCACCTAAACAAAACAAAGAAAATAAATGCGGTACAGCAGACCAGCGGCTGTTGTAACCCTGGGGGGATAAGTTCAGTAGTAGTGGACATACGAAATCCTTTGTCAGGTGAGTCTCTAGCTGTGCAGCCCTTTTGGTGGACGCTTTGGGGTTTTCGTTTGATGCCATCCATCAGACATAGGGCCAGGTAGTAGCTTGGGTGCCGGATCAGTGATTGGAATGTCCCATTTAAGTAGCAACTTCTTGCCGTCTTCCGGAGATTTGATGATATGAGTAAGGTTGTTCCGGGATACGATCACTTTGACCGGGAATCCCCATTTATAAAGGATGTTATGCTGGCGTAGAGCTGTAGTTATATGGGTAAATTGCCTCCGTAATTGTAGTGTTGCGGCCGAAAGATCAGAGTAGATGGATATTTTATGGTATGGGTCAGATAAACGGCCACTTTTCCGTGAAGTCAGCAGCACCAGCTCTTTAGTACGGTAAAAATGGATCTTTGCTAAGACATCTCTGGGTACGGCATCATCTAGGTGTGAGGGCCTTGGGACTCTATGCGCTCTATCAATCGTTAAGTCCATTGTCGTAAGATTTGGTATTAGCGTGCGTATTAGGTCTTGGAGGAATACTGTTAAATTACTCGCAGAAACTGACTCTGGAATCCCTCTAAACTTCAAATTGTTGCGCCTCGAGCGATCCTCCAGATCTGCTATTTTAGCCTTTAAAAATGACACGTCTTTTTCCACCTCATAGTGGGCATCTATCAGATCATTGTGTGATGTAGCAAATTCCGCCATTTTAGATTCCACATGAACAGTGCGTTTCTGCAGTTCCTGAAGGCCTCTATCTAGCGGCTTAACCATTAAGGACATATCTGTTGTCAGTGATTTACAGAAGGCCATGAGCATATTTTTCATGGTGGTCTCAGTGAGTAAACTCTCTGTTGCCGGAATATCTGCAAAAAAATCGGTGGATGGCGGTATGTGTTGTATAATATCGCTCACCTCTCCTTCCTGATGCTCAGTGTTCTGGAGCCTGGGTTTCTGTTTGGCCGGGCTAGCGGTGGGCGATAATGGTGTCTCCGCGCTGCCTATAGGCCTCGGTGTGTCGGTATGAATAGGCCTCGGAACAGCGCTCTCCCCGGCTCGCCGGGGGGGAAGGCTCCTGTGTCACCGGAACCCCGCACTCCAGCAGCTGCGGTATCGACGGCGCCGAGAGCGTCCTCCGTTGCGCTGACAACGTTAGTGTCTCCTCCGGAGGGTCTCGAGATGGAGTTGAGGCTCCGGAGATAGCAGCGGAGCGCGAGTCGTCGCCATTTTGATCTTCCTCTCCGCTGTGGGGGAAGTAAAAATCAGAGATTTTCTGCGGTTTTACCGCAGATTTTCTCTTTCTTGGCATCTCCGACGATGGGAAACTTTCTCTTTATCGTTTGGAGTGTTATACTCCACGGGCACGTCGCTACTGCTGTCGCTTTGGTGGACTCAGGCCTAGAGCTGTGCACCTATGCGGCCATTCCGTTCCACAGTCAGGCTCCGCCCCCCGTAGATAACTAAAAGTTAAACATTTTTGCAAATACAGGTAGTTAAAAATTCTGCAGCGTTTCAAAGATTTTCTCTAACTATGTTAGTGGTGACAGTCTGTTGTCTAGATCAGTTGCCAATGGATATGACCACAAATGCAGAAACTTTCTATGGTCTGGGACTTGTCAAAAACCCAGCCATGATTTTCTTATTGTAGCTGGGTTATCAGGCAAGGACACTACATGTATCAGACGATATCCCGGCCATGATAAGGAAACCATTGCTGATTTGCTGACCTTAGAAAGATTCTGCATTCATGGTCGTATCCATTGGCAACCGATCAAGACAACAACTTGTGACCACAAGATATTTAGAGAAAATCTTTAAAACTCTGCAAAATGTTTAATTACTTATATTTGCAAAAATGTATAACTTTTAATTATCTACAAATTTAAAAATGGTTATATTCATGGGAATACCCCTTTAAATTACAAGTCTTAATAATAAAGGGAAATACCCTTTTAATTCCAAACAATCTTTTAATTTTTAGGTCCTGGGTTTATCTGTGCTTTAATTTACATAATAAAATTGGAGAACTGCAATCTCCATTCTAAGAAGAAGGAAAGACATGTGCAGACAGATTTCTTGCAATGATGGCGTTCTGTTACATTGCCACACAAGAATTCAGTGGGGCACATTTATCAACGTGTTTGCGCCTGATTTTGGCGTATGCTGCGCCTTTCTTGACATTATGCCGGATTTATGAAGTCTTTGTGCCTTTTTTCTACGTGAGAATTCCCTATCTGCCACTTTGTGATTTTGGTGAGAAAAGTAGGCGTGGCAGGCTAGGCAAATATGTGTTTGCTGGATTTATTTTGTGCCTTTCTAAAAAGGCGCATAAATAGGCGCAAAATCACTCCACTCTGGGAGTCACGTAAAAAACAGTGCAGACTACAGGACACAATTGCACAAGCATAAGACACACACAAAACTATGCAAAGTTAGCAGACTTAACATTTACATAAATTTTCTAAATCATATTCAGTTTCTTCACACTCTTCTTTTAAGAAATTCTTTTTCATTTTGGATTTGGTGGGCAAGTTAGCTCTGAGACTATTATAGCTATACGGAAAACGCCAGTGTTTTCGTAGGTATAACTGACATGCTGTGATTTACAAAAATGCAACGGTTTTTGAAATTGCAGCATTTCTACGACAGATTTTTTTCTGCAATATGTGGATGGTATTAGACAGAATCCTATCCACTTTGCAGGTAATGTAAACCGCAGCGTTATTTTGCCGCAGCGTATTCGCCGCAGTCAAAATGCTGCGTTTTTGTAACGTGGGTCCCCGGCCTTAGATAGGGATTGAATTGCGATGCAAAGCTGTGCTTAAATCTGTTTTGTAGGCTCGATTAGGAGCTTCTGGCACATGCTGAGTTATTTTGTATCGTAAAATTCTGGTCTTCCTAATGGAAATCCTTTAGACCAGGGCCCCACGTGGCGTTTACAGTCAAAGCAAAGTGGATGGGATTCCAGCGAATCCCATCCCCACCTTGCATAAAAATACACACAGTGGACAAGCTGCGATTTCCAAAACTATTGCAGTTTCAGAAATCACAGCATGTCAATTATACCTACAGAAACGCCGGCGGTTTCCCTATAGGTATAATGGAAGCAGAAAGTCCACAGAGGAAACCTCTGCGGACTTTCGGAGAAAAGAGCTGTCGGAAAAACCACGATGCATTGCTGCCGTAGTTTTTACCGCAACGCTTTTTTGCTGCGGAACGCCACGTGGGGCCTTAGCCTTAGACTATTTTAATCAAAGGGGTTCATCAGGTGATGTTCATGTCTGTTATGAAAAGTATCCATCACTTTCAGTATTTTCGTTGTTCTGCTCTTATAACAAAGCAGCACAATGGAAATACAAGCCAATGTGTGAACACAACTTAAATTGAAATTTTTCTTTACACACTAAGTTTGCTTTAATAAAAAAAAAAAACTAAACAAAAGTACAGCATTTTCAAGCTAATATTGTCGGTGCAATGGTGAGTGGTTAGTAATATTGCCTGTCA
Organism: Leptodactylus fallax; assembly: GCA_947044405.1. Taxonomy (NCBI): domain Eukaryota; kingdom Metazoa; phylum Chordata; class Amphibia; order Anura; family Leptodactylidae; genus Leptodactylus; species Leptodactylus fallax. Next base: position 6,612,437 of record CAMRHE010000029.1, on the reverse strand, counting down.
CCACCAGGGCTATGAACTTAATTTCCAGCGTCTACCACACATACTGTAAGGTACATATCTTGTAAAACTGTGCCTGAGATATAGAAATTAGATTGTAAGCTTCACTGGTATCAGAACATTTTCTGTAATGTGATGTAAAATAAATCATAGCAATATAATAAAAGTTATAAAAGCTATTTCTTAGTTTAGATTTCACAGATATTCATGTGGTTATCTTCTCCTTCCAGTCTCAGCAAGAATGTGTGCTAACTGTTCCTTCATCACAATGTGTACCCATATGGCTTAGTATATAAGTATATATACAGTACTATACAAAAGTTTAAAGGAAGTCTGACACCAAAACCCAGCATATCAACCGAGCCCAGCAGATAGATAGGTTAGGGTCGTCTGAATAAAATGGTGTTTCCCCTTGAGAATCATTGCCTCCATTGCTGAGCTATCACTGTTTTTGTCAATTTGCCAATGAGCATATTGGAGCAACAAGGGCATTGCCGCTCATCTCTTTGGAATAATGGCAACCCACCCATTGCTCCAAAGAGCTCATTTGCATATTGACAAAAACAGCCATATTGTGGAAGCACCAAATCACAAGGAGAAAAGGGGATTCAGATGAGCCTAACCTATCTATCTGAGGGCTGGGTTCTGGTCAAAGATTCCGTTTAAAGCAGGCATAGAAAAAATGCTGCAATGCAAGAATGCTTTCAAATATAAAAGTGTTGATTTATTGTTGTCCCGTAACAAAATTTAAGTGAATAAACAAAAGAAAAATCTAAATCCCATCAATATTTAGTGCGACAACCCTTTGGAGGAGCCGGATCTCAAAATCATCCAGTCTGGATTAGGATTACATGAAGAGGCAGAAGGATTGGAACAAGCCTACATCCACAGATGATCTGTGGTTAGTTTTCCAAAATGTTTGGAAAAGCCCCCTTAAGGCTAAGGCCCCACGTGGCATCCCGCAGCAAAAAAACACTGCGGGAAAAATCGTGGCAGCAATGCATCACCGTTCTTCCCGCAGAGTTTTTGACAGACAGTTTGCAGAGTTTTCCTCTGTGGACTTTCTGATTCAATTATACCTATAGGGCAACCACCTGCGTTTCTGTAGGTAAATTGACATGCTGCAATTTCCAAAGGGGGCATGCTGCGTATTTTCCCACAAAGTGGGCATGGGATTTGCTAGAATCCCATCCACTTTGCATTTTTTTTTCCTGCGGCGTTTCCGCCACGTGAGGTCCCAGCCTCAGAGTTCATTTAAAAACTGTGTGCAAGCGTAGAAGAACTGATGCTTTTTTGAAGGCAAAGGGTGTTCACACAAAATACTGTTCACACTAAATGCTGTGATTTAGAATTCTCTGTTTTTGTTTACTTAATTTTGTTAACTGACAAAAATAAACTATTTACACAATTTTTTTGAAGCATTCTTACTTTGTAGTAATCCCACCGAGCTGCTTAAATCTTTTGCAGCACACTATATATGTATATATTTGTATGTACACACACACACATATATATATATAGAATAGACTATTAGTAGGATAATGACTCCCATGTCTATAGGGCACAGGTGAGTTCAACTGCTGTTTAACTTCAAATTTTCCCAAAATGCACTAAGGCTAATTTTGCATTATCTGTAGGTCTAGTACATTGTCAGAGCCATACAGATCCATATAAAACATCCATTACATGAATTAATAGGTTATAACATAAAATACTTAGTCATTTGTTGAGCCCATTGTCTCTATTTTCTATTTGATATCATGGTAGAGGAGGCAAATCTTAAAGCTTCTGGCTCCTATGTGACATATATAATCCTGGTGTCTTTTTACAAGGCAGGCACTAGAGAAGATATTAGTAACCCTCTCTGCTACATACACTTTATTAGTCTACATAGATGGCAAGGTCTGCTACACTTGCCTTTAGCTACAGGTTCTGCATGCCATAAAGAATCTATAAAGGGGGTGTGTTCCCTGTTCCAGAGGTGGATGAGGAGGGAGCACAGGAGTGTTACAATAAGGGGGCTTTGTGTCTTTAAGATGTGTCACAGCCCCCTTCCCTGTACCAAGTCACAGGCTGAATCCAGAATAGTCACTTTGCTCCTGTTCTCTTCCTCTCCCTCTCTCTCTCTCTCTCTCTCTCTGCCTGTGTTTTACTTTGTTGACAGCCCTGCTAGGGGCCTTTTGTTACCTCTCCAGCCAATGAAAGCATTTTACGACAGAGAACAGTTGGGATATAAAAAGAAGGAGTCCCTGTGCCTAGTACATGATCTGTGGTTGCCTACCCCTCCCCTATAAAGACCTGCACAAGGCAGCTGTCCTCTCTGCACCAGCAGCAGCAGCAGTCCTCAGCCTGGGCACTCAGCTATGCTGTCTCAGCGCTACCCACTCTTCTTCTGCATGCTGGTCCTGTCCCTGGAGTTTTCCAAGAGTGGAGGAGAGTCTATGATGGAGAAAGGAGCCCTGCAGGTGGAGAGCTCACTGGGAGAAAGTGAGGAGCAGGACTGCCCGGTGTGTATGTGGAGGAAGCACAGCAAGGAGATGAGGCTGGAGAGCATCAAGTCCCAGATCCTCAGCAAACTCAGGCTAAAGGAAGCCCCAAACATCACCCGGGAGGTGGTGAACCAGCTGCTGCCCAAGGCTCCCCCTCTGCAGCAGATCCTGGACCAGCACGAGTTTCAGGGAGACTCCTTCCAGCATAATGCTTTCGTGGAAGAGGATGAGTATCATGCCACCACGGAGACTGTCATCAGCATGGCACAGGAAAGTAAGTGCATCCCTCTTCTCTATGCCACTGTTCACATTTGCATCAATCACTGTAGCGCTGGAGGTTACAGCTTGTCAGGGCACTCACACGTGCTTTGTACCCACGTGTGACAGCTCACCCATTGATCATCAGTGCAGACAATGTGTGGCAGGAGCTGCCTGTAATTCTCTTGTCCATGAGAGGTGTAAAATTGCAATTTCATGGCATTACCTGAGTGTAGGCAAAGGTTAATGTGTCTCACGATGCCCTGAGCTGGCATAGCCATTTACTGACTTCACTTGCCAGTTCCTGAGTGTATGAGTTAGCAGTATATAATCTGATACAGCAATATGGATACTGTAGGGAGATTGCCAATATGCTCCTGTACAGACTGCTGAAGTCAGTGGACACCCAGACCTGAAATAACTTGGCAGCTTCTTCAGGTGTAAAGGTGAGCACAGATCCCTTCTATGGAGATTGTTACCTGAGTGCACTACCTGCCTAATTGGGGTTGGGGTAACATTGTAGAATTTAGTTACAATCTGACTCATTGTGACAGCATTTAGTGATATCAGTGTGTGTCAATGAACTCAGTGATTGTCTACAATTGATGATAACCTCTGCCATAGTAATTAACCAATGTGATAACAATGTGTGTTGTAAGACAGTCCCAATGATCACAATCAGGATAATACCAATGAATGGCTTCCAAATGTCACACTCCAATTCAAGGAACTGATCACATCACGTCTATATTGTCTCAGAACTGTAGTGTGTGAACATAGCCCTGGTGAGATTTTTATTGGTGCATAATAAAAATGATTATGTAATGGTTTTTCATAGTTAGTCACACACCAACCTAACAAGGTACTTTTAATTTTGAATGTGTATCAAAATGTATAAAAAGTTGGCCGGCTCTCTGGTGAGTCATGGACAATATTTTCAGAGAACACATTAAATACACTGGATGTGGTTTTTCACTTTTTGGTTTTAAAGAATATTGTAAATGTTACACCAGCTTAGGCTGTGTTCACATCTGTCTTGGCAGAGTCCATCAAAAAGTCCTGGCTAAATAGTGCAGCATGCATCTAGTAAAATGACAGACACCATGATGGAAAAAGACAACGGACCCCAGTATAGTCAATGGGGTCCATTGGGCACTGTTTGAGCCTGTCCGTTTTCCTGTTCCTATGACAGAAAGGAAAAAAGGAAAGCCTGGCACAGATGTGAATCCAGCTTTACGTGACTGTACAGTTATTTCTTCAGCTTTAATATTTGTTGTGCATTTAGTTTAGTTTGTTGTGACAACTAGAGCAGAATATTGCTAATTCCATCTGTAGGGACATAAACCTCCCCAGTAACAATTTATTGTTTATAAATGACTTCCTCTATGTCTTTTACTGTTAGGATGGATCCCCATATAGGGCTCTGTAGCATTTTTCATGGCATTTTATTGGTGTTTCTTTAGGTAAAAAAAGCTGCAGCTAAACTACAGTCTACGGTGAAATACGGTATATAATATGGTAGTTTTGATGTTTGTTTTTTATTTTAAAACACGTCATACTGTGGGTATGGGTATGGGTTTTTCTGGATTTTTTGCCGCCAAACTTTTCTATAGGACTGTTTTAAGTATTATCAAATAAAAAATGTTTTCAAAATCGCGTCAACGTAGTAGCCTTTACTGTACTATTCATTATTGTTGCCCTTTTTCTGTATGTTTTGGGTATGCTAAAGGTCAATGCCTGACGATACATATAACTGTGTGATTAGGCGTCACCTGACCTGGTTCTTCAAACTGACAGAAGGGCTGACATTCCCACAAAGTCATTTACCTGAATACAAGTGTTCGACAAGTGATATGGTTTCTACATCCTGACAGAACATGTTTCTTCAAGCAGCTGGGGTCATTCAGCCTTAGATGTTCCTTGTCTGTGGCTGAATACTGCTGTGTCATGCTTTGCAGCCCACTGTATTTAGAACATTTGTTTGATGGCTATTGATGCATTGTCTTGAGTTGTATTGCAAAAAGTCTACTTGAAACATTCTATTTATATCCTAAAAAGAACAGCGCCAGCAAAAAAAAAAATATATATAAAACTTGGTTGCATGTTCTTCAGGACAGTGGCAACGACCAAGAAGTACATATTAAAAAAAAAAGCAGCGCCCCAATGTGTGAAAAAAGAGGACTTTTATTACCTAAAATTGCTATGTTTTAGTCCACAAGAGATCTTTCTCAACCTTTGTGAAAGGTCCCTTGTGGACTGAAGCGTTGAACTTTTGGGCTTATAAAAGTCCTCTTTTTTCATACATTGGAGCGCTGCCTCTTTTTTTATATCTATCATTCTCATATCTATCTATCTATCTATCTATCTATCTAGAACCTTTACATATAGATACATACTTGTTTGTCTTTCTTATTCTTTCCCTCTTGACATCAGATTCTATTCCATTTCCAACATCTTTTCTTTATCATACTTTTCCTTTCTGTTAATTCCTTGCTGTTATCTCCTTTTTATTTTCACTCTGGTTTTGCGTTCTCCTTGGCTCATTCTCTCTAGTCTTTTGTTATCCTCAGGTCACTTCTGTTGGTTTTTCCTTTTTACCATGTGCAGCAACAACAAAGCCTGGCTGTGGTTACCCCCACGGGGTCCTTGTGTTGTCCTTTTCATTGGTTTTGGGAGGAGATGGACAGATCCATTTGGCAGTGTTAAAGGAATGTGACTGGAAGCATTTCTAATCTCCTATGTCTATTCCAGCTCATGCTAAATGCCTAAACCTTATAATGTCCCTAGATCCTTTGCCTCTTCATTGTTCACGTTTTGCTCAAGTTATTGAATGGGGACCATATAGTCATAATACCTCTCATAATACCTGTACTTGTAGAACATTGCTTTGTAAATTTAGACTTGGCAAATTTATTGGCCAAACTATTTCTTCACAGTAGCTGCACTGGCTGAAATATTATCAAAAAGAAGTACAGCTCACTTACAGGCATATTCCCTCTGGGACAAAATATGCCATACATATCTGATGGATATGAGTACCACCTGTGGGACCCTCACCTATCTTGAAAACAGGACTGTCTCAGCTGCAATACCATAAACAACCTATGCACTGTATGGCACTGTTGTTAGTAGAAAGCAAACAACTCATTTAAGGTGTTAAAACTAAACTGAAACATTAATGTACTATTTTCTTGCACAGATTTCTTGCTTCTTACGTTATAATTTTATATTTAAATTTTTATTATAATACAGCAAAGATGTTTCTTACAGAGATTCAAAACTTATTCAGAACATTAGAATATAGCTATGGGACACAGGTATTTGACACTGGCAACATAGCTATTCACATTAAATGATAGAATATGATTAGCTAAGACCCAATGTCTATGACCAAGGCTATTTCTATCCATTGTGAACCATAACTGTTATATAATATTGTGTATCAGACTTCCATTATGCCTTATTGAAACTATTACCCTCCTCTGTTAATGTGTTTTATTTCCTTCTCATCATCTAATATGATGCTTGCTTTTATGATAACTTTCCATTCTGCATTTTTATGCTTATTATTGTGTATAACAACATTATATATATTTATTCATGATCTGCCAGTATTAAAGGCTGTTGTTAGGTTTCACTGCTAAAAATGGTCATTTTATTAGTGGGAATCAATAACATCACTGGTCATCAGGGCTATGGAGTCGAAGTTGTGGAGTCAGTCAAGAGCAATATTGGGTGGAGTTGGAAAAAAGTTACCGACTCCAGCTTTAAAATAAATTGATTAATTATTTTTAATTATGTTATACAATTTTGAATATTTATGAATATTTTTAATATTTTTATATTAGATGTATAGTTTGTTGTATATTTACTTTCATAGGAATTCAGCCACTGGCTTTTTAATGAAATGGAGGATCTTTGCTACTTTTGACTGACCATGACTGTCAGCCATTTATGATGGAGTCAGAGTTGGACTTGGGCTGTAGAAAAATATAGTTGGAAATGGCGGTTTGGCCTACTAACAGCGCTGCTGGTCATTACAATGTACAATGGAACAATGATCTGAGGCAGTCACATGATGGTCTACAACAAATCAAACACAAAGTAACACAGCACTCCGAGTATTCTTTGTTGGTAGTCAGAAAGAAAGTCATGCCATCTGGGCAAAATGGTAATGCCGCGTTCCACCAGTACAAACTAAAGATTTCTTTTATGGGACTTTCATATAAATAGCTACACTAAAATATCATATACAGGTGGCCACATTGTTTGTTGGCCACCTTTATGTGTATGTGGTTTACTGTACTCTTTCATCTAGATGTTGAATACCCAACCCCATGCCAAAGTTGTCCATGATTATTTGACACAGTCCATGATCCCACTGCCTATTTTCTTCTTCTAAGCTCTCCAAGACACCACAATATTAACGTACAAAGGTCATGCATTGGGTCTTTCTCTCGTGTTTTTCAAGACTATGCTATACCAGGCCACGTTCAGACATTCAGTTCTCCACACCTAAACCCTGACAGAATCCGCTAATAGTATAGTCACGGCCGTGCCCCTTTGACCCCACTCAGTCCTTTGTGCCCATGTATTTTAATAGTGCCCACCTCTGTGTAACATACAGCGATAAAGCCTCCTTAGTGCCTGCACACAGTATAATGCCTTCAGATGGTATAATGCCTCATCGGTTGTCCCTCATAGTATGTGTCTTCCATAGTTCTCTCACATTATATAATACCCCATATATCTCTCATACAGTATATTGTCCCCTTAGTGGTCCCCACATAGTCTAATGCTCCCTTAGTGGCCCCACACAGTGTAGTGCCCCCACATAGTATATGGCCCTCCTTAGTTTGCCTTACACAATATATTGCAACCACACACAGTATAATGCCCCCCTGTGAGTGCCACATGGTGTAATGTCCATTGATACCTCATGCAGTGTAATGCCCCTGTTCTTTCCACCTACAGTGTAATGCCACTCTAGTATCCTCACACAGTCTAATGCCTCATTAGTGTCCCCACACAGAATAAATTCCCTATTTGGAAGTGTAAGTGGCCCACAGGAATCTCCCTTCTTGTTTCTGTGTAATGACACTGTTAGCATTCCAGAGAAAGACTGATTGCTTAACTTCTGGCCCTTTTGCACTGGTGTATTAAAATGGAGTCAGCCGGAATCAGCAATTGTCCCTGCTGTCTACACAGCAGCATAGACATGCTCGTGTTACTCCGATGTAGGCAGCAGGGATGGCTTCTGATCCCTGCTACTGCTACTGTGATACATCAGTGCAAAAGGGACAGTGGTAGGGACATGGTAAGCACTACGTCTTTTTGGTACCATTAATACATTACAGAGTCTATAACAGATCTATAGATATTAGATTAGATTAGATTAGATATTAGAGTCTAAAAATTCAGTAGTTCTTACTGTACTGGATAAACTGGATGAGAGTGATGACAATATGAAACCCACCTGTTAGGGCTGGGCAATTTTTACTTAAAAATAAAATCTCAATGTTATTTAAGCTTAAGAGTGGTTCTTGATTTTAATGTAAATTTTCAGGTTTTTCCTTAAATGGTCACTAACTTTTCAGACAGCTTAGATAAGTTCACAGTGTGTGGAGGGGGGAGGTACTGGTCTATTCACACAGTTAATGCAGATGGAGGGGCTGATTCTCCTCACAGCCTCCACACTTGCCTGCAAACTGCTTTCTCTATGCACTGGACTGAACATTCTGCACATCCCACTGCTTACAATGAAAGAAAAATCTACTTATGTACTTGTATGCGCTTTTGGCTGACCGTCCTTGCTTGCAGGACTTTTCTCTCTGCATATATTAAGCGGAATAGGGGTCCCTAAACAGTCACACAACGCTAGTGTGACCGTAGCCTTATACAGTTATAGAATAGAGTGCCCTGAAGATATTTCACCTGGTACAGTGAGAAGGAGTAAGATATATTTCATGCAGCTTCCTTGTCCTGCCATCCAACTATTGACTACAGTGAAGAAACTGTTCATCATAGTTTGCATTGGGAGGAGAAAGCCTGCATGGAATATCCCAGACAGTGGGGCAGGGCTAACATTGGTCTCAAGATTCTGATGAAAATCAGAATCAGAATTCTTTAGAATGGCAAAGAAATTGAATTTATTCGATTAACTTCCCAGCCTTACTGCCTGTAATGTGACATCACTCATAAAGAATGTGTTTTTTTTTTTTCATTCCAGCATAAAACCTGTGCTTTGTGATGATTCAACCCAACAGTTTCATTAGATCTTTTCATCGTGTGAATTCTGTACGCTTTGCCATAACCTTGTGCAGGAATGAGGCCATCACATCATTTGCTGTAATATCTTTTATGCTTCAATAGGCTTTATGTAATTCTGTACATCATTTCTCAATCTCTGCCTATGGAAAATGAATTCTGTCATTCAATGCCATGCATGAATACTTTTGTAGGCATAGTAACAAGTTTCAAGGATAATTCCTGAAAATTGCACTTTTGCTATCCTGATGCATACGAAACATATTTCTTTTAATTGGTATCTGCATATCTAATCCCTACTGTGCAGAATAGGTGCGCCCTGTGTTTTAAGTGCATTATACTGAAGAAGCGTCCTTATCCATTGTGATTAATGTGAACTATAAATTCTTATTTATCTTTTTTAAAGGGGTAGACTCTTAAAGACAGCCATGGTTTAAATGCTCTATTAGGTTATATAGACATCAATGAAGGTACACATCTCAGGACTGATCCTCTGTGTGGACAATCTCTTTAAAGAAGAAGAAGAAGAAGGATAAGTTTAATAGTAAAGAGTATCTGCAGTAAGGGGTTGGTTTAGAGGAGATTTCTCACAAAGTGTATGTTTGCTGTGGATCCCACTGCCTGGACCCCACCAATCTCTTATGCTACTGTTTAGGTGGAGCAATACTTGAACATGCATGCTACCGCTCCCCCTCAAGTCTTTGGGACTGGCAAAGAGAAGCAAAATGACTGTAGCTCTCCTATTTCCGGCAGTCCCATAGTGATAAGAAGAGCAGCAACGTGCATGAACAATTATTGCTCCATTAAAACCTAGTGGTGTGACCCTCAGCGGTCAGACACTTGTTCCCTATTGTGTGGATATTGTGTAGAGATGATACATTTTATTTGTGGATAAACCTTTTTATGCCAGGGACACACGTGGCATAGTTGCAGTGGATTAGCTACTGGCAGGATTGACAGTGTACCATGTCAATTTCTTGCTGAGGGTTTGGTACAGGAATAAAACCTATGGTGAAAACCAGATGATTTTTGTAGTAGGAGGGTCCTGCTAAATGTGGCCTTAAGGCTAAGGCCTCACGTAGTGGGCCGTAGTAAAATAAGTGCTGTAGGGAAAACCGTGGTGGCAACTCATCGCGTTTTTTCCCGCAGCTCTTTTCACAGAAAGTAAAAACCTCTGCAGACTTTCTGCTTCCATTATACCTATAGGGAAAACACCATCATTTACGTATGTATAATTGACATGCTGCAATTTCCAAAAACGCAACGGTTTTGGAAAGCGTGTCTGCTGCACGTATTTTTCTGCAATGTCTGGATGGGATTTGCTATGTGTGGGATGGGGTCCCGGCCTTAAACAGGAATTTTATAATGTACTGACAGAATTCTTTTTAGGTATTGATCTCATTGTAGACAGACATTTAAAAGAAAATTATGGGAGAAGTGAAAAGTATTCTAAGCAAGTACTGTGGTGCACAAATGAGTGCATAGTGGGCCTAGTCTTGCTAGTGGTGATGTAAGTGAATTGTCCTGTGCTGCAATACCAGAAACAGCACATTGGCAAGAATTTCACTGTTTTTGAAAAAAAAAAAAAAAAAAAAGCAGAACCTGTCTTTTATTTCTTAACAATCCCTTTGATGGCCGGTAGGGAATATCTCTAACATGCCATCAACACTGCTGTCTCTTGCAGTTCACAAGTGTAAGTAGATGTCAATTTGCAGAAGTGTTTCAATCTATCTTATTATCTATCTAGAAAAAAAATAGGCAGCACTCAAAAAAGTAGTAGAAAATAGTGAGAGTGATTTAATTTTCTATTACTTTTTAGAATGCTGCCTATTTTTTAGCTATTAAATTTGGGACAATTGTCTCTGAGGTTGCTACTCTATCTCTTTGCTGGTGCAGTCTTTAATTTTTTTTATCTATCTACAGTGGAGAAAAAAAGTATTTAGTCAGCCACCAATTGTGCAAGTTCTCCCACTTAAAAAGATGAGAGAGGCCTGTAATTGACATCATAGGTAGACCTCAACTATGAGAGACAAAATGAGAAAACATATCTAGAAAATCACATTGTCTGATTTTTTAAGAATTTATTTGCAAATTATGGTGGAAAATAAGTATTTGGTCACCTACAAACAAGCAAGATTTCTGGCTCTCACAGACCTGTAACTTCTTCTTTAAGAGGCTCCTCTGTCCTCCACTCATTACCTGTAGTAATGGCTCCTGTTTGACATTTTTATCAGTATAAAAGACACCTGTCCACAACCTCAAACAGTCACACTCCAAACTCCACTATGGTGAAGACCAAAGAGCTGTGGAAGGACACCAGAAACAAAATTGGGCTGAGAAGACTGAATCTGCAATAGGCAAGCAGCTTGTTGTGAAGAAATCAACTGTGGGAGCAATAATTAGAAAATGGAAGACATACAAGACCACTGATAATCTCCTTCGATCAGGGGCTCCACGCAAGATCTCACCCCCGTGGGGTCAAAATGATCACAAGAACGGTGAGCAAAAATCCCAGAACCACACGGGGGGACCTAGTGAATGACCTGCAGAAAGCTGGGACTAACGTAACAAAGGCTACCGTCAGTAACACACTACGCTGCCAGGGACTCAGATCCTGCAGTGCCAGACGTGTCCCCCTGCTTAAGCCAGTACATATCCGGGCCCGTCTGAAGTTTGCTAGAGAGCATTTGGATGTTCCAGAAGAGTATTAGGAGAATGTCATATGGTCAGATGAAACCAAAGTAGAACTGTTTGGTAGAAACACAACTGGTCGTGTTTGGAGGGAAGTGAATGCTGAGTTGCATCCAAAGAACACCATACCTACTGTGAAGCATGGGGGTGGCAACATTATGCTTTGGGGCTGTTTCTCTGCAAAGGGATCGGGACGACTGATCCGTGTACATGAAAGAATGAATGGGGCCATGTATCATGAGATTTTGAGTGCAAACCTCCTTCCATCAGCAAGGGCATTGAAGATGAAACATGGCTGGGTCTTTCAGCATGACAATGATCCCAAGCACATCGCCAGGGCAACGAAGGAGTGGCTTTGTAAGAAGCATTTCGAGGTCCTGGAGTGGCCTAGCCAGTCTCCAGATCTCAACCCCATAGAAAGCCTTTGAAGGGAGTTGAAAGTCAGTGTTGCCCAGCGACAGCCCCAAAACATCACTGCTCTAGAGGAGATCTGCATGGAGGAACGGGCCAACATACCAGCAACAGTGTGTGCCAACCTTGTGAAGACTTACAGAAAACGTTTGACCTCTGTCATTGCCAACAAAGGATATATAACAAAGTATTGAGATGAACTTTTGTTATTGACCAAATACTTATTTTCCACCATAATTTGCAAATAAAGTCTTTAAAAATCAGACAATGTGATTTTCTGGATTTGTTTTCTCATTTTGTCTCTCATAGTTGAGGTCTACCTATGATGTCAATTACAGGCCTCTCTCATCTTTTAAGTGGGAGAACTTGCACAATTGGTGACTGACTACTTTTTTCCCCCACTGTATCTATCTATGTACTGTATGTATCTACAAAAATCCAAGTATAGAGCAGAACCAAAAAAGGACCTCTCTTGGTCTGTGGGTACAACTTCCTAAAGATCCGGCATATGATCCCCAGTAGCATTATCTATCTATCTATCTATCTATCTATCTATCTATCTATCTATCTATCATGTGTGTAGTATATGTATGTGCAGTGGGAACATGGAGCAGGACTACGGCAGTGGCCAGAGGAGCTCCCTTTTAATATAAAATGAAACAAATAAACATGTTATATTGTAATACAACCTTTTTAGATTTTTATATGCTTCATTTTATAAATAGACAACACCATATAAGCAGTTCTAGAAGTGTTAGAAAAATACCGTATTCAGTACAATGAATGGTGGCAAGAAAGTCAATGGGGACATTTTCCAGCTAAGTTACACATCAGTTTACAGGTGAGAGGCAGTGTCTCTTTACTGCAAGTAATGAGCTCTGTGCTTCCTGGTAAGGGGTCATAACAGCGAGATCCCTGAAGATATAAGAAGAGACTATACTTATAATAGTGCATTGTTGTAAATGTGAGGCCAGTGTTACAGGGCACTATCTTGTGGGTGTCCCAAGGGATAACAGGTGCTAGCTCTCCATTTAAATGCTATCATTGAAAGCCTTAATGGATCCTGCTCTCCACAATACAGTCATGTGGTTCAACTGTAAGATCCAAGACATTGGACACCATAATATTCTGCTGTGCATTGCTTAGGAAAAAAAATCTTTTTGTGAAAGCTTTCAGAAATCTATTAGAGCTGAAGCACTGTAGTGTACTACTAGTAAATTATGAGTACATGGAGGTTTTAGTCCTGATACATATGTATTATAGGTTGTCTTACACTGCTTCATTCCAGTTGGATTTTTTTTTAAATTTTAGATTAATAAAAAAAAAAAAAAAATTAAAAATGTATTTAAATTTAAAATGAAATAAATAAATAAATATATAAACTCCTTGCTTTAGAGGAAATTTTCTAAAACCTGAGCAAACATTTGAAAATTGTGTATTGCCTACGGTCTATTGATAGTAGTACTTTTCTCACCACCTCAAGTCTGCAGAAAGGAGATCAGTTAGCATCGAGGTATTGGAAATAGATATTATTTCAACAAGAAGCTTTTAGATAATGCCCACTGAGCATATAGCATAAAACTATATATATGCGAGATAGGTCCATTTTTTTTTTTTTTACAAGCCTACAAGACCTTTGTGGCCCTGGACCTTGGGGGGGGGCACAAAGGTCTTTCTGCCACATAAAATTTACAAGGTAGACTGGGGCCCCATTACAGATTTTGCACTGGGCACAGGAGTCTGAAGCTATGGGTTTGGTTGTGCTCTAAAAGAGAAGTGACTCTGGTTTATCTCCACTGTGAAAAAGGAGTTTGAGATGGTCTGAAATCTGACTTTTCTCTCATCTGTGCTTGAAGCTTCTGCTCTGCCCCCATTGTTTTATACTGCTGGTTGTCTCCTTATTTAGATTGACTACTTGCTATAAGTACAGGTCAGCACAAGCTTAGGCTACGTTCATATCTGAGTCGGAATCTCTGTAGGAGACTCTGTTGCAGTGTCCACCTGAAATTGGTGAATGAACGTATCTTGTACACACAACTTTTTCGTCTGCTGCTTTCAGTTTAAAACACTTGATTTATTTGGTTTTTAAGTGGTCCAACTGTCCATTGTTCTGGTTCTCCAACGGCGCAAATGTGAACGTAGCCTTACCAGAAAATCTTTATCGTTATAAATAACAATCTAAATTGAGAATAAGATTTCTGCAGGTAATGCTACAGTGAGGTCAACATGTCAGTATTCTGGTAATTTCAATGAATAAGGAATAAATGTCCGATTGGTGGGAGTCCAAAGACTGAGACAACAACCCTTTACGAAAATCAGGGTCCTGTTCTAAATGGAGCAGCAGGTTAAGTATGCGCATGGCTACTCTATTCATTCTCAATGGGACAACTCTCTATTCAGCTATCTCCAGCAATACCATAGCTATGCATATGCTATCAACTGCTCCATTCAGAAAGTGGTACAAGGGATCTCCATTCTTATGATTGATGGCAGTCCCAGTTGTTGGATCCATATCAGTCAGGCAGTTCTCTTAAATTATCAGAATATCCCTTGGTTTGACCAATTTTAATATAACAGGATACAAAGTCTGCATGAAAGTCCTGCATGACTTGTAAATAATGTTGGATAAAGAGTTTTTAATTATTTACTTTCCCACACTTGAACACATATGTGGATTTTAAAAGATATGACTTATGCCGAGGCATTCTATCCAGCACATAAGTGGTTAATTATTTGTTTGGATTTTTTCAATGTTTAATGTTTATTACTTAAGTAATTATGTTGCGCCTCAAAAGTAAACTTAGTGCCAGATGGATCATGACATTTGAGTCTTGGGAGCCTCTGTAGTAAATGTTTCCAATTACACAAATATCTTGGTTTAATTGTCTATGAAGTGTACATGACACACATGACCCCTGACCTCTACCCTTGCTAGAAGGCTTAAAATAACACTAATTTGACCTGTTTAGATAGAGAAGTGTGCAGAGGCTGGGCATATGTGCTTAGAAAACTATGAGTAGAACATATAGGGAGAAAATATCAAGTGTGGAGCCTTTAGTAACTGCTCATAAAGATTTGCAGGTTAGATTTTTAGTATATTTATTAATTGACAAGTATATTTTTTATGTTGCACTCTGGTTTTCCTTATATAAAAAATGTGCATAAAGTAAAATATTGCACAAACACATTATAATTATATAGAAAACCCATTTCCAATTACCCTGCTAGGGAATTTTGAGTTAATAGAGGTTGTCCCACATTCAGGAACCTTATCACCTATCAGAGTGGAGAATTATTGTAAAGAATGTTGTTACAGTGAGAGTCTGTCTTGTTCTGCATTATATTAACAATTTATTGCTTTTTAGGGCACTTACTTCCAAGATTCCATACAATTTACAGCTATTTCTAGGGGTCCCAGCAGGTCCCAGGTCCCAGGGACAATTTGTGATCTAAGTTTGGTCAAGGGACCATCATTTAAACACTATGGTGATATTTATAATGATTGTAATACAGTGATTTGACCTGTCACAATAAACTGTTTTGACAGAATGTGCCTAAATTTTCATTATTATTATTATTGTTGTTGTTGTTATTATTATTATTATTATTAATAATAATAATAATAATAATCTTTCTTGGAACTTTCTGGTGCTTCCTGGTGAAAGTTAATCGTAGAACAGTTTTGGTTAGAATGTGATTCCAGTCATCCTCTATGAGGAAAAAACATTGCCTGCTGGCCTGTGATTATTACAAATATTCCAGCACAATTCTATTACATTTATACCATGATTTATAAGGATTATCTGTCCTCTTCTGGCCCCATCCTGAAAATGAAGACAAAAGAAAGATGAGAGAGGTCTGCCATAGGTAGCTTATAATAGTGAAAACCACAGGACACCTATTATAATGACATCCATAGTGTCCCCATAACTAGGCTTGGACTGGTCAACAGGTGAAGCCCCCAGCTGGCAACATTTTAGGAGTTTGCAAATAAGTAATATTTACAGGTAGGTGTATAGTGGGTTCTTAGAATGAATTTAACTGGTGGGCACTAGACGCTCCAGTGGTTGTCCAAGAGTTGATAGTGATGGTCTGGCACCCCCACCAATCAGCTGCGGTGGCGTTCTGATATTCACTACACAGTGCGCAGAGCTGTTGTCTTCTGGCTCCATATACTGAGGTTTAAGGTATCAAACCCTCACTGATCTGATATTGACCTATTGAAGGATTCCAGGCTTGTCTTGGCATTTCTTCTATTACAGGCTGCTCTATTTTTCCAGTTTCCTAGTACATTGTACTGAATATTAAATGGTACCATTATTAAGAACAATTTGTCCCGCAAACATTAAAGGGGTTGTCCAGGATAATTTTTTTTTTTTATATTAGGCTGAGGTAGATGGAAAAAAAAACATACTCACCTGTCCCCAGTCTTTCTTACAGGCTTCATTTTTATGGCGTTCACTGTGCAGCCAAAATTTTTAATTCTTTTTATTTTTGTATACTGTATTTAATAGACCCCCTTAGAGGTCTTGAACCCCAGGGGGTCTAATCAGTAATGCAATGCATTACAATATATATATATATATATATATATATATATATACACGTGGACAAAATTGTTGGTACCCCTCGTTTATTGAAAGAAAAACCCACAATGATCACAGAAATAACTTGAATCTGATAAAAGTAATAATATATTAAAATTCTATGAAAATTAACAAATGAAAATCAGACATTGCTTTTCAACCATGCTTCAACAGAATTTTAAAAAAAAGAAAACTCATGACAGGCCTGGACAGAAATGATGGTTCCCTTAACTTAATATTTGGTTGCTCAATCTTTTGAGGCAATCACTGCAATCAAACGATTCCTGTAACTGTCAATGAGACTTCTGCACCTCTCAACAGGTATTTTGGCCACTCCTCATGAGCAAACTGCTCCAGTTGTCTCGGGTTTGAAGGGTGCCTTTTCCAGACAGCATGTTTCAGCTCCTTCCAAAGATGCTCAATAGGATTTAGGTCAGGGCTCATAGAAGGCCACTTCAGAATAGTCCAATGTTTTCCTCTTAGCCATTCTTGGGTGTTTTTAGCTGTGTGTTTTGGGTCATTATCCTGTTGCAAGACCCATGACCTGCAGCTGAGACCAAGCTTTCTGACACTGGGCAGCAGTCTTGAGATTTCAGTCTTGATAGTCTTGAGATTTCATTGTACCCTGCACAGATTCAAGACACCCTGTGCCAGATGCAGCAAAGCAGCCCCAGACATAACACAGCCTCCTCCATGTTTCACAGTAGGGACAGTGTTCTTTTCAAGATATGCTTCATTTTTCTGTCTGTGAACATAGAGCTGATGTGCCTTGCCAAAAATTTTGATTTTTGTCTCATCTGTCCATAGGACATTCTTCCAGAAGCTTTGTGGCTTGTCAACATGTAGTTTGGCAAATTACTTTGTCAGATTCAAGTTATTTCTGTGACCATTGTGGGCTTTTCTTTCATTAAACGAGGGGTACCAACAATTTTGTCAACGTGTGTATACATTTTGCTATCTTCCGGCGGCCAGTTTTGTATATAAAAAATATCCTGGGCAACCTCCTTAAGCCCTCGTATGGCTCTGTGAATGGAAAAATAAAAAAGTTACGGGTTTTGGAAGGCAGGGAGTCAAAAATAAAAATCGAAAAATGCCTGCAGCAGGAAGGGGTTAATAAACTTTAGAGGGCTGAATCTAGGCACAGATAAGCAACCGCATGCCACCACATAACAGCTTCAGCATGTTTTCATCAACGGCTGTTCATCTTTGTCTCATCCCTTTAACTGGCTAAATATTAATAAATATTTCTTGAAAGTAAAAAAAATATTAAACATAAACCAACGTTTGTTTCAGTCTTATGATTATGATAATATAATATGTTTATTTTTTGTCACAAAATGTATACATTTTTAATGTACTTACTGTATTGTATAGAGTCATTATATCCTTGTAAATTATTCTTTATGTATATGTTTGGCAAAACTATAGTCTTGTCAAAGAAAATAGCATTATATAGCATTCTAAGAATCTTCTTCTCTTTGTAAATATATAAAGCAACATATATGCTCAGCAATATTCTGCAGCTCCTTCGAGCTTTCCAGTGTACTTGAACATGTTAATTTTGTGCTGAACAAGTTGGACACACTGCTTGCCAACATAACTGAAATGATCCAAGTTGCCCACAGTTCAGAGGCATTGAGCAGATCTGTATTTGGCAGCAGCATGATCATTTGGATAACTTACTTTCACTAAACAGTGCCAATAAATTGCTTGCTCTCAAAAACCCTATTTTTGTCTGAATGAAAGCATTAACAGACTTGCTGGTTTTACTCATGTTTTAAACTGGAGTTTAGTTTTATCAGATAAAATTAAATGTGTACATTGCCAGTGCTACTGTGTAGTACAAACAAGCCGTCTGGTGTATTTAGATGCAGGATGGGGGCATCAAACTGAGCATTTACCCCCGATAAAGCAAACCAATCTACGACCCTGGCATTAACTGGAGGATATCAACTAGAATGATAATAAACCTGATAAAGCATTTGTATTACATTCAGTAATTCCTGATCAGACCTGGGACTTCAAGACAATAGCTATACTATACCAGCACATCTGGCCTCCTAAGGATCAGGTTTAGCAAACAGGGAAGGCTCCTTATATAAACTTAGAAAAGAAAATTCTCTTTCAGTTGTAGAATTGAAAGAACTCTTAGCATTTATTATAAGCGCCGCTCCAATGATTCCGACACAGTTGGAATTTTTTCTCTAGCCCCCACCTTTCCTGAGCAATCAATGCTGTTAGTTTTGGTGCCTCATATGCTATTTAAGCGCTGTACTGTTAGGTGTGCAGTGTCAGGCAGCAACTGTAGCTGTAGGGGATGTAGGGTATGGTGTCCTGGTCTGGATGTTATTTTAAAGATGAGTAATAAAAGAAGAATTTTATGGACCCTTGGTTCACAGGCTATTTGGTTCTCTACACTGAAGTATGTCAGCTTTTTGGTGTTTTTTCTATAGTTTTTCTCAGATCATAGGAAATCTTTAGAAAACCTTGGATATTGGAAAGATGTTACTATCCCCAATCCAGGTTTTTGTAGATTCCTCTTTGTATTAATATTATTATTATTTTTGTCATCTTCATTTATGTTGAAATTTCCAATATTTTGTTCATGGTTCTTGCATCTAATTCACACTTTGTAAAATCCACCCTGCTGTGAAACTTGGCAGGGAAAAGAAGTGATCACCATTTGGTAATTGTGAGGAACTTACTCCCCCAGCCACATTTATTTTGCCATGTGTTTCACACACGGCAGCTGTAAAATGACATATTATTTTTGGTTACTGTTATTACTTTTGAGGCTTATTATTTTCTGGGTTTGTGTGGAATCTGTTGATTTTTTTGATTTTTATACTGAATTAAATTTTTATCTGATGTTTTATACAAAATCAAGTTCTTTACACTAGAATTTCATCTGAATATTGAATACAGGTATGGCGTTTCATATGCATTAATCTTAGAATAAGCAGCATACTGTGGGTAAAACTGCAAAAACTATACATTATACCTACAGGAGCTTTTTTTTTAATCTTTTCTACGAGATTTTGGGGTTTGTCTGTGGAAACTTTTTTCTTAATACAGAAGACCAGGTTTGTGAGGTCAATGTAAGATGAATCTGTGTAAAGCACAATGACGCCACTATCCGGTCTTCATCAAACTTTACAGATAGCCCAATGCAGTCAGGCATGTAATGTTCTTCTTTCATTGATCAAACCCAGACTTGTCCATTAGACTGCCAGAAAGAGAGGTGTGATCTGTTGTCACAGAACACATTTCCACTGCTTCAGTCCAGTGGCAACATTATGCTTTACACCAATCCATCCTGCGCTTGGCATAGCTGCTCAGCCATGGAAATCCATGCTATTTAAAGCTGATGATCCAGCTCAAAGTTTTTGTGCTGAAAAATTTGGAATTCTGTGGCACTTAGCGGCACCACTCTGTAACTTTACATTAGAGAGGCTGAGTTGTGGTTTCTAAACACTTCCATTTTTCAATAATTCCAATCACAGTTACTCATACGAGGGAAGTAATTTCATGAACTGACTTGTTACAAGGGTGACATCCTATTACTGGACCAAAGTGAGCTCTTTAGAACAAGCCATTCTTTCACAAATGTTTGTAAGACTAGGTTCACATCTGCATTCTCTGAACATTTGGGGATTCCGTCCCCCATTCCACTTGAAAAATGTGGTGAGAAAAGTCCGGCTTTCAGGACTTTTCTCTCTGCATTTTTCGAGTGGAAACCCGGCGTACCCCATTATAGTCTTTGGGGTCTGCAGGTTTCAGCGAGTAACTGCTTTTTGTGTATTGGGTTTCCAATTTTAAAGTCCCCAAGCGGACCTGAAGAATGGAAACCAGAACGCTAGCGTTAGGCTGAAGCCCCATGTTGCAAAAACGCTGCAGCAAAAAACACTGCATTTTACAGTACCTGCAAAGTGAATGGGATTCTGGCTAATCCCATCCACACATTGCAGAAAAAAATCCACAGCAGAAAAACTATGTTTTCAAAAAACGTTGCGTTATTATAAATTACAGCATGCCAATTATACAGTGCCTTGCAAAAGTATTCGGCCCCCTTGAACTTTTCAACCTTTTGCCACATTTCAGGCTTCAAACATAAGGATATTAAATTTTAATTTTTTTGGTGAAGAATCAACAACAAGTGGGACACAATTGTGAAGTGGAACAAAATTTATTGGATATTTTAAACTTTTGTAAAAAATAAAAAACTGAAAAGTGGGGCGTGCCAAATTATTCGGCCCCCTTAAGTTAATACTTTGTAGGTCCACCTTTTGCTGCGATTACAGTTGCAAGTCGCTTGGGGTATGTCTATCAGTTTTGCACATCAAGAGACTGAAATTCTTGCCAATTCTTCCTTGGAAAACAGCTCGAGCTCAGTGAGGGTGGATGGAGAGTGTTTGTGAACAGCAGTTTTCAGCTCTTTCCACAGATTCTTGACTGGATTCAGGTCTGGACTTTGACTTGGTCATTCTAACACCTGGATATGTTTATTTGTGAACCATTCCATTGTAGATTTTGCTTTATGTTTGGGATCATTATCTTGTTGGAAGATAAATCTCCGTCCCAGTCTCAGGTCTTTTGCAGACTCCAACAGGTTTTGTTCCAGAATGGTCCTGTATTTGGCTCCATCCATCTTCCCATCACTTTTAACCATCTTCCCTTGCTGAAGAAAAGCAGGCCCAAACCATGATGCTGCCACCACCATGTTTGACAGTGGGGATGGTGTGTTCAGGGTGATGAGCTGTGTTGCTTTTATGCCAAACATATCTTTTTGCATTGTGGCCAAAAAGTTCGATTTTGGTTTCATCTGACCAGAGCACCTTCTTCCACATGTTTGGTGTGTCTCCCAGGTGGCTTGTGGCAAACTTTAATCGAGACTTTTTATGGATATCTTTGAGAAATGGCTTTCTTCTTGCCACTCTTCCATAAAGGCCAGATTTGTGCAGTGTACGACTGATTGTTGTCCTATGGACAGACTCTCCCACCTCAGCTGTAGATCTCTGCAGTTCATCCAGAGTGATCATGGGCCTCTTGGCTGCATCTCTGATCAGTCTTCTTCTTGTTTGAGATGAAAGTTTAGAGGGATGGCCGGGTCTTGGTAGATTTGCAGTGGTCTGATACTCCTTCCATTTCAATATGATCGCTTGCACAGTGCTCCTTGGGATGTTTAAAGTTTGGGAAATCTTTTTGTATCCAAATCCGGCTTTAAACTTCTCCACAACAGTATCACGGACCTGCCTAGTGTGTTCCTTGGTCTAGATACTCTCTGCGCTTTAAACAGAACCCTGAGACTATCACAGAGCAGGTGCATTTATACGGAGACTTGATTACACACAGGTGGATTATATTTATCATCATCAGTCATTTAGGACAACATTGAATCATTCAGAGATCCTCACTGAACTTCTGGAGTGAGTTTGCTGCACTGAAAGTAAAGGGGCCGAATAATATTGCACGTCCCACTTTTCAGTTTTTTATTTTTTACAAAAGTTTAAAATAACCAATAAATTTCGTTCCACTTCACAATTGTGTCCCACTTGTTGTTGATTCTTCACCAAAAAATTAAAATTTTATATCTTTATGTTTGAAGCCTGAAATGTGGCAAAAGGTTGAAAAGTTCAAGGGGGCCGAATACTTTCGCAAGGCACTGTACCTGCGGAAATGCTGGCGTTTTCCCTATTAAGAGTGGAAAGTTTGCTGAGAAAAACTCAACGAAAATGCACTGAAAAACGCTGCTGGAAAAAACGCAATGCATTTCTGCAGCGTTTTTTTCTGCAGCGTTTTTTTGCTGCTTTTCGCTATGTGGGGCCTTAGCATAAGGCATCGTGTTTTTTTCCGTAGTGTTTTTCACAGAAAGTCTGCAGTTTTCCTCTGTGGACTTTCTGTCTGTATTATACCTATATGGAATGCGCCAGCGTTTCCGTAGGAGTAAAAAGCACAATGTACAAAAACGCAAAGACTTTTTTCTACAGTGAGTGGTTGGTATTAGCCAGAATTCCATCCACTTTGCAGGTAATGTAAAATGCTGCATTTTCACAACGTGGGACCCTGGCCTAAAGGTGACTGCATGACTAGGGGCTGGATTTTATACACCTGTTGCAATAAAATGGACTGATTGAAATTCCTGAATTCAATGGTTAAGAGTTGTGGCAGTACTTATCTCCATATCAGTTGCACAATTTTTCTGTGTTTTTTTTTTTTTTTACTTCTTCCTTTTTTTTTCATTTTGCCAATAACTGCATCTAATTTATGAAAAGGCGCACTTGCGTCATAAATCTCGCGCAAAATTCACTTCATAGAATTGTGATTTCCATGCAGTCTGACATGGTGAGCTTTTTTACACTGCCCATATACTTGAGTGCATTCGTGCCTTTTTATATTGGAGTACTTTTGTAAATGTGTCAAAAAAAATCCAAATAAGCCATGACCCCCTTTCTGACAAAATATTAAAATGACAAGGAGAGTGATGTTGCTGAGAAAACAGGTGCAAATGAATAGTAAATCTTGTGCAAAAACCATGAAAATAGGGGCAAATTCAGACAAAAAAAAAGGTGCAAGTGGCTTGATAAATGTGTCCCAAAGTGTTTTGTTTTAGCAATATCTGTTAAGTAAGTAAAATATCTTCCATAGAGCCTCATACAACATATGAATATTGGCCAAAACAAAAGGTGGTGGAAGTGAACAAAAAACACTAAAATAATGACTTTATGAAACTAATAATTTATAGATATGTCCTTTCGTTTTTCTTTCTTTCTTAGGCTAATGCCCCAGCGGGCTGCGGCCAAAAAGCGCGGCAGAAAAACATTGCGGTTTATCCCTCAGCCCTTTTCACATACTAATGGCCATTAACTGAACTCTCTGGTATACTGGCATAGTAACATGCGCTACTCAGTACTGCAATCCAAAACTGCACGCAGTTCTTAGATAAATAAAGCGTTCTGTAAATGCACAGGATGTTTTTATAATTAGAACACAAGGGAGAACATAAAAGAAGCATCACCAAAATCCCTTTCTAACCACTCTCAACTCCCATAAAGTTGCATATGTCTCCCACAGACCACTTTGTAAAAGAGCTTGCAAGAGCTTGCAATAAAATGTACCTGGCATATACAGTGAATATATCCATAGATCCCTATGGTCTCAGAGTGTCCTTTGGGCATTCAACAAGTTGGTTGACTTGGAATACCTTTTTTTTCCCTGCTGGATAATTTTGGCATCCACTGGGACCATGGACATACTAATACTAAATTCTTTTTGGAATTCAGTATGTGTTTACTGTCTATTGTATGATATTTTATTACTATTATCTCTGTTGCTGTGTATCTTCATTTCTGAATGTTGTTCTAATTACCCTTCCTAGTATTTTGTAACCCCTTTCATGCCATCCATGACCTTGCCCCTGTTCTTTGACCACCCTATTGCTTGCTGATTGAGCATTAATGGCCCTACTGGTTTCACTTGACCTTTTAACCTAAGTGACTAATCTGTTCTGCATGCCACAAACCTTCTGGGGACTACCAATAACCAGAAATCTGAGTATGGCTGTGCCAGCTAAATCACTGTAACAACTAGCAGATAACAGTAGTCACATTACAATCTGAATATCTTGTTAAACAGCGCACCAAATATACAGAGGTATACTAGTGCGCCATGCTCTATAACATTGTTAAACTGAATCTAACTAAGTTAGTGTGCAACTACTGAATAGCACCCAAGAAAGGAGCTCTGGAGCGAACGTCATGATCCTTTTAAGCCAGTCAGCACTCCCTTATGACCCCCCATATACTTTTATATATTTTTTGTAAATGAGGGTGAAAATATTTTTTCTTTAATTATACATACTTGATTTTATTAATGCATACTTGATTTTTTGTTATTGCAATCTTCTTTATGTAGAGACTCAGCGGCAATGACTGTAATCAGAATCCTCTCTATGTAAGATGCCATAAAGATGCTAGGATGCCTCAGATCACTATTACCCTGAGCAAGATCTGGGGCGGCGATCTGTTTCCATGACATCCGGGAGCCTATTGAAGGCTCCCAGGCCTGTCATTACTACACTTCTGTTACAGGCTGCCTATGGAGGACTGTAATAGAAGGGAATGGATTTTTCAATATACTGCAGTTAGTATTGCATGCTATAATATATTATTATATTAAATGTATATTATATTGATATTATATTGCATTATATTGCAGTAACCTACCCTCTAATGGTAGGTCACCAATATACAGGTGCATCTCAATAAAGTAGAATGTCTTTGAAACGATCATTCATTTCAGTAATTCAGTAATACAATCCATAATCAGCGTCTTCCATGATTGTGTGTCCTACTGAACCAGACTGAGGGACCATTTAAAGGCTTAGGAAACCTTGGCAGGTGACGCACTGAATTTACAATTCTGAACTATTTTACAATGTTCAAATTTTCATAGATTTTGGTTTTCATTACCTGTAATCAATAATCAACATTTACCGAAATAAAACACTTGAAATAGAACACTCTGTGTGTAAAGAATCTAGAAAATATAGGAGGTCACTTTTTTAATTTAATTACTGAAAGAAAGAAATGTTTCAAAGATATTCTAATTTATTGAGTTGCACCTGTATATATGGTCCAAATCACCCTTTTACCCTAGATAACAAATAAAAAAACATAAACACATTAGGCGTCACCACATCCAAAAATGCATGAACTATAAATGTATAAAAATATTTATCCCATACGGTGAATACCATAGCAAGAAAAATAATTAAAATGACCAATGACCAAAACGACCATTTTTTCACTGTTTTGCCTCCCCCAGAACATTTAATAACAAACATCAAAATTGTATGAATAAAAACTGCAAGCTGCCCCACAAAAAAAAAGATGCATTCACAGTTCCGTATATAGAAATATAAAAAAGTTATGGGTGTCAGAATATGGCAACTCAAATAATTTTTAAGTTTTAAAGTTTTAGATTTTTATAATGTTGTTAAAACATAACAAAAACTATATAAATTATGTATTGCCATGATCATGCCAACCAACAGAATATAGCTAACATATTATTTTGGCTGCATAGTCAGTGGCGTAAAAAAACAAAACCCATAAGAATAAGATGCAAAGCTGTTTTTTTTTCCTAACTTGATCCCTTTCAGAATTTGCTTCCATCCTCCCAGTATAGTGTTGTAATATCCTTGCCAGTTCGGACTTCAGCGCCGCATGCTACGACACAGGAGTCGTGTCCGGCTATGATTCCTTTCTTCCTATTCCCTCACCTCTGTAATTGATTTTCCACCACACCCATCTCTTACACCTACACCTCTTAATCTTAGTCTTACCTGTGTGATTGACAGCCTATCTTCCAGTCAAGTCTGGGGCAGGTTCTTTTCTCCTATATATTGTTTTCTCACACTTACCTTTGTGCTTGCAAATTGCCTTTCTGTGTGTGCTGCCTCTTTACTATTACTGTTTGTATTTGCATTTCTGACCTTTAGCTTTTCTTGTGACTATTCTCTTGGATTCCGATTTTGTACTGCACGGCTCGACTGGCTCCGTCCCCTTGGCAAACCTCCCGTTTGTTGTTGTTTGTCTTGTCTTCGTTCTGTGTCATCACCTATATCCTAAGAAGGGACTGCCGCCCAGTTGTCCTCTGTTACCTAGGGGAGTGAGGCAAGTAGGCAGGGACAGGGGAGGGTTCAGCTTAGGACTCACTGTCTTGTTGTTCCCCTCCCCCAGGGTTCCCCAGCAGCTACTGGGGAATTGTCTTCTAGCAATTCCATAACAATTGTACAGAATATTAAATTTCACCATTATGAAGTACAATTTGTCCTACAAAAAAATAAGCCCTAATAGAGCTCTGTGAGTGGAAAAACATAAAACATTATTACTTTAGGAAGGTGGAGAGTAATAATGAAAATAAAATAAAAAATTGCTGTGGGATTTGTTAAATCTCATCCACATGCTGCTACTGTAGATCTCATTGGTCCCTGACTGTTTGGCCCCATTCCACAAGGGGCTTTATAATTATGGTACAGTAATCTTTAAAGGGGTTTTCCATTTAAATCAAATTATATTTATAAAGGCTCGTCTTTAAAAGAAACACTGGTCCCCAGTGCCTTGCACTTCAGGTCCACTTGCTGGTCCAGCAGTAATGTATCAACACAGGGAAATGTGACCACTACAGTCAATCACTAACTATTGTGGCTAATGGCTGCAGCAGTGACATGCCTCGGTGTCAAGACATTATTGTTGAATCAGAAAGTGTAGAGTTGTAGGGCCCGTGTCAGGAACAGAGCAATAGGGACCAATGAGGCAAGTATAACTTTTTTACTTTTATACAGCAGGCTGAGCCCTTTTAAACTTATGCTGTAATTTGTTTTAGGTGAAAAGCCCTTAAAACTCAGACCATTACACTTTTCTAATTGCTCTATATATTGTGTTTCTTTTTCCACTGGGCTTTCAATATGGCTTATATTATTACGCTACCTCACTTTTGATGAGTCTTCTATTTTTTATATTTATATTTTCTATTTGCTATATTTTGTGTGTGCCCTTGTTTTAATAAATTAGGACAGTACTCAAATGGTAGACATAGCTACAATAGCATTCTCTGTTCTGGGAGGGAAGAGGATGGTGTTAAAGTTATAAATTGACTACTAAACATTGGTAATGCTAGCCATGATCCTGTGTCAGTTGGATATGTTCAAGACAGGTTATGTTTTAGGTTTAAACAGTTCTTAAAGAGGACCTTTCACCACCACCATCAAGTCCAGCTATTTACATCAATTAATACCTGCTTCTCCGCTGATTCTGTAACAGTTGGAATTTTCTCTCTAGCTCTCACTATTCTTGAGCATTCAGGGCTGTTAGTTTTGGTGCCTAATATGCTATTTAGGCTCTGAACTGTCAGGAGGGAGCAGGCAAAGCGTGTAATTCAGAGTTCTGACACTGGCTGCCTCTGATTGCAGCTATGAATCACGCCCCCTGCCTGACACTGCTCTTCTGACGTTAGAGAACTTAAATACCGCATCAAGCATCAAAACTAACTGTGCTTGTTGCTCAGGAATGGTGGGGGGTTAGAGAAAAAAATTCTAACTGTGCAGGAATGAGTGGAGCAACACCTGTTCACAGATGCTAAGAACTTGAATTGGTGTAGGTGTTGAAAGAGCCTCTTTAAAACGGTTTTCAGGGCCTCTGTGCAATTTTTATACTTATGACCTCTCCTCAGCGAAGAGGGCAGTATTGCCTTCTGCTTATGGCTGCTTATGTTCCAACACTGCCAGAGGCTGCTGGAACAGCTGGAGTCAGACTCCCAGCAATCAGATACTGGTGGCTTATCTTGAGGATAAGTCATCAGTATTAAAAAAAATAAATAAATGATGAAGTGGAATGAGAAGAAGATGTGTGTGGATGTGAACCTCTGCACAAAAGGATTGTCTGATTGGAAGAATGGCATACTGCAAGTGAAATTGGACGTCACATGCTGCAGCAAACAGTGTCAACACCATCTGAAGTAGTTTGCATTACATTAGGATATGAGCCAGACATCCAGCTACAGGTCACCACTCTCATGTCACCACTCTCAAGTCACCACTCTCAAAGGCTATCATGGTGCACAGCAAGCCAGCAATGGAGTTCTATCCTCTTCAGCGAAGAGTTGTACTTTTGCCTCCAATGCAGTGATAACGTCTCACCAGTCCTACTCCTGGGATTATGGTGTGTACGGTAGCCAGACACCTCTAGTGTTACATTGACTTGGTTGTGAAACCAGTGGTGTGGCCATTTCTTCAAATAGTCGCTGGAACTATTTTTTTGATAAGACATCTGGGACATTATTGGTTCTCAATTGCAAAGGGAGCTGCCAGTAGCCAAACTTGATGATGCAGTATGCCATGCAGTGTGCCATAACATTCATCAGATAACCATTAATAACCTCATGGATCGCATGCCAAAGCTTGTATGTGCATGTACTTCTGCGCATGGCATATTTTATACTGAGTAAATTGAAATGTTTTAAATATTTTTTTTCCATTTTTTTATCAATTACATATCATTAACATATCTTTCAATCCTGTGATTGATTCCAACAAAATTCTGACAAAATTCCAACAGTTTTCCTTTTTGGTGTTGAAATTTCAATATTGAGGACTGTATTAATAAATCAAGATGAATGAATGATAAACTTACAATACATTTAACAGATATTTTTTCATGTTACTATCTATACTATATTAAAAAGTCTTACCTTTTTTACACTGTGCTCTAAGCCTAATAATAGGCTAACATTTCCTGGCCTGTAGAGATCACTTTTCAGTATTTATCTCATCATTATCACAGATTAGGTTATAATGAAAGGTAAAACTTATGCATAGATAACACAGGATCCACCATTGACAATAGGTGATGCTCACCTCTGACATTTCCCTACATAATGACCTCTGCACGGGTCACAAGGCATGTCTAGAAAACTGTTCCATACAAATCAGAAAACACCACCACCCTGTTGTTTCCACTGGTCCATTTGACAGCTGTAAAGCATATCCCTAAATGCTGTTAGCAGAAGCTCAGGCATGATATTGTATATTTACAATAATAATCTACAATAAGTAAATGAAAACATATTATAAAAAAATTTATATCTTTAATTATTTGGTTTTGATTATTGATGAAAGTTTGGGTGAGACAATCCCTTTAGGCAAAATACTGAGTATAGTCGGATAATAACTATTGTTTTGTCATCTAGAATTGCAGATCTTTCTAAGATCAACTTTTTATGCCTAACTGTGTGTTAACTAATAATAATAATACTACATGAGCATAAAAGAATGACAAAGCAGTGTTTTCTTTAAATGGTTAGCAATACAAGAATAAAAGGAGAGCAGGGATCTGGCGTTTCTGTGCGTTCTTTATCAGCATAGTTTCTACTACTCCACATATTAGCAGTTGGCTTAGCGGGAATTACTGAAGCATAATTAAGTGCTCCTGTGAACAATAATTGGGACCCATCTGCTTTTCACATAGCAATACAAATGACATCCCGTAATCATGGGGAAGGTCATGGAAATGAATGGCTGGTGTCATGTGTGGATGAGGTAGTTCAATTGAATTGGAGATGTCATTATAAAACATGGACTGGAGAACTGTGGTCTTTATATATTGACTGCATGTAATGAAACTTTTATCGGGACAGAAAATTACAATAATGAGCGTTTTTAGCAAACAGTGTTGCAAGCTGATTATGTAATGCTGTGCAATGTACTTGATTTATTGTGAGTGTGACATAATGGGAATCCTAATTTCTGGCAGCAGACTTGCCATGTTCTCAGGCTTTGTCAGCTGTTGAGACAGTATAAGCATCTAAATTGAGATGTAAAAAAGTCTCTTAAAAAAGCTCTGTAGTCATTGCCCAACTTGCTATAAAACAGAAAGTAAAGTATGCCAGCACGGACAGTAATTAAATTATATAATAGAACAATAATAATAATAATAATAGTAATAAAATCTTTGTATTTATTAATATTTTTTTAGATTAAGTTAGTGTAAAAAAAAAATATGTTGACATGCCCTGTGTTGCTTACTACCTATCTGTCTTTAAATTCCCTTTCATCCCTAAAGTTCTGGAACACCAATGTAGCAATTTTTAACTTGAAATTATCTTGTAATGCCATTTCATTGAATGGTATGTAATGTGTTAAATGTGAAGTTAACATTTGCTCAGTCAGGTTATTGTTTTCTACATTTGTTCCTGATCTACAGTAATTTCTGCTTGCTCTTTTATTGACCCCTTATTGCACCTCTACAGAAACTGCCCTTACTAAAGTCTTGTGTTGGTTAAATGTAACTTCTTTTTTTAATCTCTCTACAGTGTTAGATCACCAACTCCTGCTCAGTATGCTTCATTCTGTTGGCCTTAAATGGTCACTACCTTTTCAAACAACTTAGTCTTATTTCATAGAGCATGTGATTCTGGACCAAAATGTAATGTACTTTAATTAAAAATATGGCTGCTTTTTGCCTGAAAAACCTCTCTAAAGTTCCTGCCACTAGGTGTCTCCCTTCTAGCTAATTTACTATTCACACTTTTGTTACTAAGCAAGTCAGTCCCTGAATACATTACATTCTGTCCTGCTTATCTCAGTGAGTATAGGGGGCTGTCCTTTTCTCTCTTCACTCAGTGAATCTAGAGGGGAAGGGGTGATTTTGCACATACCCTGCACAGACAAGTCTGCAAACTGTTGTCGTGTTGAAAAGACTGAGTATCTTGCAAATCTCACAGATTACAATGTAAAAAAATCTTCTCTGGACTTGTATCTACTTCTGGCTGCTTATCTGGTTACAGATCAGATATTATTCACAGACAGCAAGCAACTTTACTGACTATGCGCATAGATTGTTTTTTTAAATGTCTTTTTGGACATTATCTCAAACAATAATTTTATCATTTTATGCATTAATGTATAGGAGTTTTATTTTGATATCTTAGGAACTTTATTTAATTATTATTTATTGTTTATTATGTAATATGTTCTTTTATTATTATATGGATTTGATATAAGCTAGACCCTTGTATCTGTTTTTGGTAATTCAGGTTTCCACTCTTGTACAATATTCCACTTGAAAAAGAGGATGTTACACCGAAACGCGATTTTAGCGTTGTGTGATAGTTGCTGTGTGACAAATAAAAATTGGCTTGTTGTGCATTTTCCTAGATGTGTGCTGTGCCTCTTTCCAAATTGGACTCCACCAGATAGGAGGAGTACCACTGGTCACTCTATTTCTTCATAGATTTGTTTTTTTTCTTGTATTTTATCTGCTTAGTTGCGTGTATTTGCCCTGTATTTGCAGTGCAGTGTTCCTGGACTTTTGGTTACTTGGGCTTCCTGGATATTATGGTCTCTTGGTCTTTTCTCGGGTATTTGTTTGCAATTTTATAGTTATTCCTGCCTTAATGGCAGAATGGCAGCAATGGATAGAGGAGGGGGCAGACTGTTCCTTATTGTACATGCCCACAACCTGAGACAGAAATGCAAAATGTGTTTCAGCCATAATCTGATTATTAGCAGCAGAAAACTGATAGGACATCATGTATGAAGGCATATACAGTCAGAACAGATTGCCCAGCAAGACCCTGTACATATTTTAACTTTTCATGAAAAATGTTGCTGTTTTCTGCCAGAAAAATGTGAAAAAGTCACTAGATGTCTACCCCCTGTTACTAGGGAAGGTCAGTCTTTAGAATAGAATGAAATACTTTAAGTGTCTGACAGCGCATTACTACATTACATTACAGTACAATGAAATCATTACACGGTACAGTAACATTGTAGGCACTGGATACAGGCTGAGACATTTCATGGAAGGGGATCAGTGGGAGATCAGATCAGGGGTACCCCCAAGGCCCAGGGACAGAATTAACAGAAACCAATAGGCTCAAGATGAAACACAAGACATGAAGGGGCAAGTCTCTCTTCAAAGCCTCTGCATCTTTACACACAGATCTGCTGCTCTGTGCTCCCTGCTTGCGCACTGCTCAGAGAGGAGTCTGGAGCTTCTCACAGCTCACAGTGAGTGTAAGGAGAGTTTACCTGCGTCTGAATAGCTGCTTGTGTTGTTGCTGATGGGATTTTTGTCATGCTGTAGACAGAAGGCAGATTATGTTATTTCCTTAGATCTATCTCTTTCTGTGGCAAGGATCTTTTAGCTGCATCATAACCTAGATTTGGAGTCCAGTGTCCATGGACTTCCTGTAGAATGTTCACATGGGCTTTTCTCAGCTATTTGCTATTTTACAGTTAATTCTGGCAGAATTATATGTAAAGAAACCAGTAGTAGTTATAATGGATAGTGGGCAGATTGCTCTGTATTTTACATACCCCTACCTCAGAGAGAAAAGCAAAATATACTGTAGCCATAATGGGGCTATTAGCAGCAAAAAAACTGATAGGACACCACATAGGAAGACTTATAGAAGCAGAGAACTGATTGCCCTGCAAGACACTGCAGATATTTTTTAAGGATACCACTCTCACTTTTTCCTATCTCTCTGACTGCTTTCCTATTGAATCATTTGTCTGCTCTACTTCTTCTTTTCTTCTTCATGTTGGG
Source organism: Leptodactylus fallax (assembly GCA_947044405.1). Lineage (NCBI taxonomy): Eukaryota > Metazoa > Chordata > Amphibia > Anura > Leptodactylidae > Leptodactylus > Leptodactylus fallax. The sequence continues at coordinate 6,579,629 of CAMRHE010000029.1, read as the reverse complement.
GTTCCTCTGGGTTCAGTCCTAGGTCCTCCCTTTTTGTTTCTCTATACAGCCCCAGTTGGACAAACAACAAGCAGATTTGTTTATTACCATCTTTATGCTAGTGACACCATATTATACACCTCTATATGTAACATGACCCCTGCACTACTACAAAACACCAGTGATGGTCAGCTGTATCTAACATTATGTCCTCTCTCCTGTGCTGGATAAGAGTGCCTAGATGCTGCCAGCGCCATTCTGGAGGCATACTGTACAGCAATATTACTTGACACCTATTCACAAATTCCTAAAACTGCACCAATACTTCTTTTTAGTAGAATCATGCTGTCTAGTCTTTGCCTCAGACTTTTTCTGTCCTTGGGTCCTGTCTTTTGACTACTAATTCCTAGAGCCCCCTTAGCCTATGAGCCCTATTCAAGCTTACACAGCAGAAGTCCTCAGACAGAGGACTGGGGATAGGGGGCCCCACAGTGACATTGAGAGGGCAGGACCCCCAGGAGGAAGGATGCTTTTTGCCCAGCCAGGTCCGCTAGCTACCTGATTCATCTATATTATTGATGCATAAATTGGTTACCGGTTGAACTCAGTACAGTGACTGTACTGTGCTGTACACCACTTGTGCGAGGGTGGGAGGCTGCAGGTCTACGCTGGTTAAGGGCTTATGGTAGGATTCACCTGACACCTGTGGACCAGTCCGAGTCTGCCTCTGTCTAGAAATGAATCTTTCTGAAACTCAACTCTTCAGAATCCTTCCTTTTTTTACTGTCCAAATGGCAAAAATTCTCACTGTGGCGCTGAAGGATTGTGTTCTTCTTTACTGTAACTCACAGTCACTTCTTCAATCCAGTGCAACAGCCAGGCTCATCTTTGTAAGCTCTGTACTGATGCACTATTCTTATTATTGATCTTCCAACCAAAAAGAAACCTTACAAGTACCCGATACAGTATGTGATTCATTTCCACCAGTTCTCATGTAGTTTTTACATCCACCATTCTGTGGTGATAAATGTAATATTATTCAGATAATATTCACTATGCCTGCAGCTGCCACTAGGGGAGGCATAGGAGTGCAGCACTATTTCCCCCATGCAGCACTGGACACTTGTGACTAGTGGTGGTAGTTAGGATGATGAGGGTGTGCATGTTACAGGTGTTAAAGCACATACACACTTTCTCTGTGGTGACAGTAGTCCCCCACCCTCCATAGTGGAGAGATGGAATAACTAAAGAGTCCAAGAGACAGGAGATAGCATTTTAGCAGATGCACTTACAGTACTACTTTTACTTGAGTAAAAGCCTAATGGTTACATATCCCATAATGGTGGCACAGTTGTTATCCAATTTAGTTATAGTCCACAGTTTAGCATGAGGTGCACGGGAAGGGACACTCACAACCCTCTCCTGAACTATTCTCAGACCTTGATTCTCCCAATGCATAGATGTGCTCTACACCTACAAAATGGCAGATATCTCCGTGGCCCTCAATGGCCTCCTGCATTCCAATGTGCTTACAGTGGGTAAAAAAAAAAGTATTTAGTCAGCCACCAATTGTGCAAGTTCTCCCACTTAAAAAGATGAGAGAGGCCTGTAATTGATATCATAGGTAGACCTCAACTATGAGAGACAAATGAGAAAACATATCTGGAAAATCACATTGTCTGATTTTTTAAGAATTTATTTGCAAATTATGGTGGAAAATAAGTATTTGGTCACCTACAAACAAGCAAGATTTCTGGCTCTCACAGACCTGTAACTTCTTCTTTAAGAGGCTCCTCTGTCCTCCACTCATTACCTGTAGTAATGGCTCCTGTTTGACATTGTTATCAGTATAAAAGACACCTGTCCACAAGCTCAAACAGTCACACTCCAAACTCCATTATGGTGAAGACCAAAGAGCCGTGGAAGGACACCAGAAACAAAATTGTAGACCTGAACCAGGCTGGAAAGACTGAATCTGCAATATGCAAGCAGCTTGGTGTGAAGAAATCAACTGTGGGAGCAATAATTAGAAAATGAAAGACATACAAGACCACTGATAATCTCCCTCGATCAGGGGCTCCACGCAAGATCTCACCACATGGGGTCAAAATGATCACAAGAACGGTGAGCAAAAATCCCAGAACCACACGGGGGGACCTAATGAATGACCTGCAGAAATCTGGGACTAATGTAACAAAGGCTACCGTCAGTAACACACTACGCCACTAGGGACTCAGATCCTACAGTGCCAGACGTGTCCCCCTGCTTAAGCCAGTACATATCCGGGCCCGTCTGAAGTTTGCTAGAGAGCATTTGGATGTTCCAGAAGAGTATTGGGAGAATGTCATATGGTCAGATTTACCCAAAGTAGAACCGTTTGGTAGAAACACAACTCGTCGTGTTTGGAGGAGAGTGAATGCTGAGTTGCATCCAAAGAACACCATACCTACTGTGAAGCATGGGGGTGACAACATCATGCTTTGGGGCTGTTTCTCTGCAAAGGGACCAGGACGACTGATCCGTGTACATGAAAGAATGAATGGGGCCATGTATCATGAGATTTTGAGTGCAAACCTCCTTCCATCATCAAGGGCGTTGAAGATGAAATGCATTCAGCATGACAATGATCCCAAGCACACCGCCAGGGCAACGAAGGAGTGGCTTCATAAGAAACATTTCAAGGTCCTGGAGTGGCCTAGCCAGTCTCCAGATCTCAACCCCATAGAAAACCTTTGGAGGGAGTTGAAAGTCCGTGTTGCCCAGCGAAAGCCCCAAAACATCACTGCTCTAGAGGAGATCTGCATGGAGGAATGGGCCAACATACCAGCAACAGTGTGTGCCAACCTTGTGAAGACTTAGAAAAAATGTTTGACCTTTGTCATTGCAAACAAAGGATATATAACAAAGTATTGAGATAAACTTTTGTTATTGACCAAATACTTATTTTCCACCATAATTTGCAAATAAATTCTTTAAAAATCAGACAATGTGATTTTCTAGATGTTTTCTCATTTTGTCTCTTATAGTTGAGGTCTACCTATGATGTCAATTACAGGCCTCTCTCATCTTTTTAAGTGGGAGATCTTGCACAATTGGTGGCTGACTAAATACTTATTTCCCCACTGTATCTACTGCGCAAGTCCTTTCGCCTTAAGGAGGTGTATCAGGGAATCCCAAACTGTGGTTAATTGTTTATATTCGAGATAGGTTCTAGTTTACTGTGAGTCTGATGCTGGTGAAATGGCAATGGTCTCCTGCTGACTGCAATTTGCTACCTAAAATGAATATATAGCTTATACTGACAACTAAGAACCTCAACTGCTGTATCCAGCTGTCATCTGACATATCTAAATGTGACTGCTTTAGTTATAAAAGTAGCCACAACCCTATTCTGGAAGCATAACAGTTAAACACTTCACATTAACCAATAGACATAATGGCTGTTCGTAAGAAATAACGGCTGTTCATAACCAAAGTATTATCAGCAGTATTTGTCAACTCTCCAAGAGGTTCCCTTAAAAAAACAGTTGTAATGCAGTCTATGGTAAAAATGGTCTATTGAAAGATCGCAGGTTCGAGTTCCCTCGGTGGACTAAAAAAATGTAAAAAATTTTTTAAAAAAATAAACACATTAGGCATCCCCATGTTTAAAAAATATCAACTATTAAAATATAAAAAACATTCAACCCATATGGTGAACATTGTAGCAGGAAAGAAACAAATATAGCTGAATGACATTTTTTTCCTGCTTTGCAAATGGAATTAAGTGATCAAAACATCATACATTCACAAAAATGGTACCAATAAAAACTTCATATTGCTCCACAAATAAGGACACCTTACTTAGCTCCATACATTGAAATATAAAAAAGGTATGGATGCCAGCATATGGCAACTAAAACATTTTTTTTATATTTCAAAATTTTTTATTTATGTAAATGTATTAAAACATGAAAGAAAATAATTTTGGTATGATCATACGACTCACAGAATTAAGCCAACATGCCATTTTTAAAGCAAAGTGAATGGAGTAAAAATAAAACCTGTAAGAAAAATGAGACAATTGTGTTGTTATTTCCAGTTCCACCCCATTCTATTTTTTTCCATCTTCCCAGTACATTGTACAGAATATTAACTCCTTCCCACAGCAGGCATTTTTTGATTTTCGTTTTTGACTTCCCTCCTTTCAAACCCCACAACTTTTTTATTTTTCCATTCACAGAGCCATATGAGGGCCTAATGTTCGTTAAATGTACCATTTAATATTCCGTATAATGTACTGGGAAGCTGGAAAAAAATTGAGAGTGGGTGGAATTAGAGAAAGACTGTGTTTGTACGACTTTCTTACGGACTTTTTTTTTTTTTTTACAGAGTTCACTGTGCAGCCGAAATGACATATGTACAGATGTACTTTTTAGTTATACTATTTTTGGGAATGTATAGTACTTTATTTTTTTTTTCTGTGCTTATTAGGCCCATTAGGTGTCTTGAACCCCAGGGCTCTGATTACTAATGCCATTCATTACAATGCATTGCAAATTACCGGTTATTTGTATTACAGGCTGCATAAAGTACTATTACAGAGGATGTCGGGAAGGGGTTAAATAGAGCCACAATGAAGTACAATTTGTCCTGCAAAATGTAAGCCCTCATATAATTAAAAAGTTTTGGTTTACTCAGATGGATTAAAAAACGAAACCGCAAAAACGGAAAATCACTGTGTCATCAAAGAGTTAAGAAACTAAAGCAGATGTCCACTTACAAAAATAAGTTTTAATATTATAAGAATAAGAATTTAAGTTTTAATATAGTTTTTCTATAAGTAGGGTTACAGTGACTCATAAGATTTAGATGTGTCCCTCACTTTGTGAACAAACAGGGTGGAAAAGTAAATGTTAGCCTAATACTGTGAGCCTACCATCCAGCATTGTCTGAGTGAGGGGGCAGGGCAACCCAGAAAGTAGAGTACATAATGCATATTTGTGAACTTTGTGTGTGTGATAGCCGATGTGATCTCCATGAAAACTGCAGATCATATTATTTACATAAGATACGCTGGACAGAAATTATTGGGACACATCTTTTAATCATTGAACTAAAGTGTTTCATTCAGTCCCATTGCCGTAAATGTATAAAATCAAACAACTAGCCGGTAGTCTGTCTTTAGTCCAACTTCACATAGATGACTATTCTGCTCGGAGTTCAGGTCCTTGCTCAATATGTGTTCCAGGAAATATGTCCAACATACGGTCCATATTTTACAGACTGAATATGCCTGTGTGATGCTGGCCATACAAACATTTGTGAAAGAATGGGTCACTTTAAAGCTAAGGCTCCACGTAGCTGGCTGCAGCAAAAAAGTGCTGTGGGAAAAACTGCGGCGGCAATGCATCGTGGTTTTTCCCAAAGCGCTTTTCACAGAAAGTCCGCAGAGGTTTCCTCTGCAGACTTTCTTCTACCATTATACCTATAGGGAAACCACCGGCGTGTCCGTAGGTATAATTGACATGCTGTCTAAGGCCAGGGCCTCATGTGGCCAAACCATGACCATTTAGAGTAACTGCAATCCCACATTGCAGAAAAATACACGCAGCGGACATGCGTTTTGGAAATCGCAGAATGTCAATTATACCTACGGAAACGCATGACTTAAAATCGCATTAAAGCCGTGCGACATAAAAAAGCTATTAATTTCTATGGTATTGCATGTGACATTGTGCGACACAACAGTCGAATAAAAAATCAACCTTGTCTGATTTTTTTTTTTTTCAATTCAAATGTTTTATTGATTTTCACAAATAAAACAACATTAAACAACATAAACCAAAACAGACCATAAATGCAACCATGCAAGCGCTGTGGACTAGAAGCCACCAAGTGGGAAACTCCAAGACGGCAACTGCCAACAAGGGCAACCTATACATGAACAGGAAGAAAAATAAAGAAGGAAAGAGTGGGGAGAGAAGGAGCAGAGAGAAGAGAAGAATAAAAAGGGGGGGGGGGGGGGGTGGAGTAAACAGGAGGAAATAGGGGAGCATTCCATATGAAGGCCCTGGCAGAGGCCCAGGTGACCATGTGTGTCAGGTCCTTAAAGATAGGAACTATATTGCACTATGTGAGTTGTCTGATTTTATGTTGCATGCAACACCACTGCCATAAACAGCAATTGTGTTGTGTGCAAATAGGATTGATGTCTTAACAATCTTTGAAATTTTTCTTACTATCCATCTTTTTTTTTTTTTTTAATTTATGCATGTTTGTGCAGGTGTACAGAGTTAATAAAATCTTCAATGTATATTTTAAAAAAAAACAAGCAATCGCTAATGCGGCACCGAAATCATAGCAAAATCACATTGTGCAATATGGCTGTGACATCGCATCGACTTAAAGTCATGCAACAAAAAGTAAAAATACAATTTTTAATTGTGCAATTAACATCACTGTGTGTCCCTAGCCTAAAGAGCTAAAGAGTTAAAATGGACCGTCATAAAATTGGTCATGTGAATAGCCCTCATTCACATACAGTGAATTTAATGCTGCCGTCACATGTCCAATTGTCGTGTGAATGTAGACGTAAGGGATTCATTTCTTTACTTTGGTGATATTATTATTTCTTTAACTCTTTTCCCAATTTGTAATTACGATAATCCTTTATTTCCTGTAATTACTGCATCTTGTTTCAACATCTTGCCTCATTAAAAATGGAATAAAAAGTGATCAAAAAGTCGTATGTAACCCAACATGGTACCAATAGAAAGTACATCTCATCCTGCAAAAAAAAAAGCCCTCAACCAGCTCCATAGACAGATAACCAAAAATTTAATCCTTCTCAGAAAATGACGACAAACTATTAATTTTTTTTAATAAAATTATTTTTATTCTTCAAAATGAGTAAAACATTAAAAAAATCATAATGTATGAACTGATGTTTTTTGTTTTTTTTTATCCCTAAAATGTAGTCAATAAGTTGTAAATTATGTCATTACATGCCAAAAACACAAAAATTGCCACATCCTTCAGGGCAAAACTGGCGGCCGGCAGATAGGAAAATGTATAAACTGTCCAAGCATACATCAAAGTACCTCAGGTTTAGAGTTTATGAGGTAAAAGACACCCAGGGAGGGGGGGTCACTTCCCAGGGAAATTCACCTTATTGGCACCTCAGGGGTTCTGCAAACGTGACATTTCGCCCAAAAACCAAATCATCTAAATCTCCACACTAAAAGCCAAAGAACGCTCCTTCCCTTCTGTGCCATGCTATGTAACTACACAGCCGTTTATGCCCACATATATGACATAGTTGTAACCATAGTTGTCATATCTGGGTATAAACTTCTGCTGTTTGGGCACACAGTAGGGTACAGAAGGGAAGGAGCGCTACTTGTTTTTGGAGCATAGATTTAGATGATTTGGTTTTCGGACATCAAGCCACTTTTAAAGAGCCCCTGAAATATCAGTAAAGTAGAATCCCCTGAGATGTGACACCATTTTGCAAGCTGGACTCCACAAGGAATTTATTCAGAGGTGCAGTGAGCATTTTACCCCCCAAGTGTTGCATTTATTTATTTTCTAGAAATCAATGTGCAGCTGATGGTGAAAAGTGAAAATTTAAAAATTTTCCAGAAATATGTAATTTCAGTGGCCAATATATTGTGCTGAGCTTGTGTCAGAGATGAACACAGCTGGGAACCAAAAGCTGGGATAACCCACAGATTCACACTAGCATTGGTTTTTCCATTGTTGTGGTCCATCGGAGGATCACAACAACGGATAGACGGACCGCTACAACATTGGTCACATACGGAGCCCGATGTATTAGCTATAATGGGATCTGTCGGGAGTCCATTTTTTAAAACTGAAACTGCCGGTCGAAAAAATTGAGCTTACAGGACTTTTTCGTCCAGCAATATTGGACCATGCTGCAACGGAGTCTCCAAATGGAGTCCCCAACACAGATGTGAATGTAGCCTTTACAGTTTTGGAATGTGTGTGCAATTTTATCTTTTTACTTTTTAGCAGCACAATAATTTCTGGAAACTAAATTAATGCAACACTCAAGGGGTAAAAATTCTGGCTACATCCTCTTTATAAATTCCTTGAAGGGTGTAGTTTACATGATGATGTCTTTTTTGAGGAATTCCACTTTACTGACCCCTCGATGGAAGAGCTGTTGCATTTATAAAGTGGTGTGCACCTCCTTATAAGTCAGGCAGCTTTTCTGCCGGTGCCAGGGTTGTGAAGACTGCTGACTCTTAGGCTTAAAATGCTCTATACTCTTTGAGAAATTCATTGAAGGGTGTAGTTACTAAAATGGGACATATTTTAGCAGTTCATTTTTTTACTTTACCTCCGGGCCTCTGCTGTTGTCCTCCAATCCAGTATAAATAACCAAATTAGTCTTCAAATACGTATGGTGCTCTTTCACTTCTGAGACATCTCATATTTCCAGGCAAAAGATTAAGGATGCATGTAGGTTGCTTAGAAAATCATAAAACCTAAAATAATAACTGAAGACCTGACTGTTCACAGTGCCCCAAGCTAGGCATGACATACAGTATATGACACTGAAATAACATATATCTGGGAAAATTTTCAATTTGCATTATTCGCTGTGCATTTTTATTTGGCCTCTCTGGGGTCAAAATGATCACTTGATAAATTTATTCAGAGTTACAGTTTTCAAAATGGAGTCTCTTCTTTATACTCTACTACCCTTACACCTCAGGAACCCTATAAAAGCATCATGCCACCCGTAAGTAATTCTGTCCTCCAAAAGCATTCTGTGCCCTAACAGCACTATTTATCCACATATTAGGAATTTCTGTATTTAGAAGAAATGGAAAATTGTGGGGTGCATTTTCACTTTTAACCCCTTGTTTTGTGATTGTAATTAATGTTATTTTTTATTTTTCCGGCCCAATTTTAAGAAAATCTGTGAAACACCTGCAGATCTAAAATACTCACTAAACCTCTTGATAAATTTCTTTAGGGCCGGGGCCCAACGTGGCAGAAACGCCGCGGAAAAAATCGTTGCATTTTACAGTCAGAGCAAAATGGATGGAATTCTAGTAAATCCCATGCCCACTTTGCGGTAAAAACCACGCTGCGGACATGCGGCAATTTCCAAAACCGGCGCGGTTTTAGAAATCGCAGCATATCAATTATACCTACGGGAACGCCAGTAGTTTCCCCATAGGTATAATTGAAACAGAAAGTCTGCAGAGGAAATCTAAAGCACTGCAGGAAGAACCACTATGCGTTCTCGCCGTGGTTTTTGCTGCAGCGCTTTTTTGCTGCGGGACGCGACGTGGGGCCTTAGCCTAGGAGTTTGGTTTCCAGAATGGCGTCACTTTTCTGGATATTCCATTTCTCTGGTACTCTAGAGGCTCTGCAAATGAGACATGGCAACTGAAAACTGTTCAAGCAAAATCTGTTCTCCAAAAGCCAAATAGTGCACTTTCTGTTTTGAATCCTGCCATGTCCCGTGTTCCTACACAGTTTACCACCACATGTGGGGTATTGCCATGTTCATGAGAAATTATGTAACCAACTCTGGTGTGTATTTTCTCACTTGGAAAAATAAAAAATGTGTGGCTAAATTATTTAGTTATTTTGCTTACTTATATACAGTGGGGGAAAAAAGTATTTAGTCAGTCACCAATTGTGCAAGTTCTCCCACTTAAAAAGATGAGAGAGGTCTGTAATTGACATCATAGGTAGACCTCAACTATGAGAGACAAAATGAGAAAACATATCTAGAAAATCACATTGTCTGATTTTTAAAGAATTTATTTGAAAATTATGGTGGAAAATAAGTATAGTTACATACAAACAAGCAAGATTTCTGGCTCTCACAGACCTGTAACTTCTTCTTTAAGAGGCTCCTCTGTCCTCCACTCATTACCTGTAGTAATGGCACCTGTTTGACATTGTTATCAGTATAAAAGACACCTGTCCACAACCTCAAACAGTCACACTCCAAACTCCACTATGGTGAAGACCAAAGAGCTGTGGAAGGACACCAGAAACAAAATTGTAGACCTGCACCAGGCTGGGAAGACTGAATCTGCAATAGGCAAGCAGCTTGGTGTGAAGAAATCCAACTGTGGGAGCAATAATTAGAAAATGGAAGACATACAAGGCCACTGATAATCTCCCTCGATTAGGGGATCCACGCAAGATCTCACCCCATGGGGTCAAAAAGATCACAAGAAGAGCACCATCATATTCCACAGTGCTTTACAGATATTGTGGTGGAAATGTGCGTTTTTTTCCGCATCGCTTTTTCCGCAGGCCCCAGCCTTAGGCTGGTTGCTGATGACCGTGTGCTGCCGTGAATTAAAGGTATGGGTGCCGCACGGGTGACACGTATGCTGCCCTTTTCACGAGCCGTGTTTCCGTGGCCCCTTTCATTAAATGAATAGGAGCCACAGAAGCAAGGGCTGCAAAATAGGACAGGAATAGTACCTGTTCTATACTTCACGGCCCGGACTGTCGGCCCCCCCATGTGACCGTGTAATTCACGGTCATGTGTACAGGCCCATAGAAATGAATGGGTCAGTGTGCTATCCGTGAAATATACAGATAGCACACTGATCATGGCCATGGTCATCTGCAAGGGGCCTTAATGGGTGTTTCCACTGTTCCGATGTCTCAGGGGCTCTGCAAATGCAGTGCCTGAAAATGATTCTAGCAAGTTCTGCCCTTCAAAAGCCCAGTGGTGCTCCTTTCCTTCACAGCACTTTGCATCCACATGTGGGATATTTCCATGCTTCAGAGACATTGCATAACAAATTGTGGGATGCATTTTTTTCTTCAATCCTTTGTGAATATGTAAATTTTTAAGGGTAAAAAAAATAAATGCCTAAATTACACCACCATTTTGTTTATAATTCCCATGAAATACTTAAGACAAACTTTCCAAATGCTATTTGAGGGGTGCAGTTTTGAAAAAGTTGTGATTTATGCGGGGGGTTGTAATATATTGGCCTTTAAAATCCCCTTCGGAACTGAACCCAAAAAATGGGTTTGGGAAATTTTCTTGTAAATTTGCTGTTCTAAAGTTTAGAAAATTGCCTTCTATTGTCCAAAATAAATTCATGGATGATTAAAAGATGATGCCAAATAAGACAGAGATGTGATTTATAATATTTAGTAACTAAATTGGGTGGTATGACTGTCTGTCTGAAAAGAAGGACATTTCACATCTTGATAACTGCAAATTTTTACAAATTTTTTCCAAATTTCCTATTTTCAAAAAATTGCAGCTTACTCTTATATTTCTCCCTCACCACCTTCCTGAATGGGGAAGAGGCACAGGCAGGGCCAGTGGACCCATCAGATTTAATTTCATTTATGCTAGAAGACTGATGTAAATTATTCCTGAAATCTATGCCAGCTATGTGCAAGCGTAGCTTTCAGTGCAAGCGCACAGCCCTGGTGGAGGATGCGCCTGATTTATAAAGAGGTCTTCATAAATCTTTCACTATGAATTAACCCCTAGCTAACATCTGCTGCAATAGTACAGCGGTTATTGGCTATTTAAATATGGTGCCCAGAACAGAACAGGTGCCATATCTGACAGGTCTCCACTGTTTTACACAGCTGAGGTCAAGTTTTATTTGCCAAAATCAGAGCCCTCTTTCATTTCAGACATTAACCCTTGTTGTGCCTGCTAATTAGCCCCTGACTCCCACCCGGTCCCATTTCCACCTGCTCCTTATACTGTTTATTGATGGTATGGCGCCTGCGCTGCGGGATTCTGAGAGCCATCTGGTTACTATGGCAGTCTGGAACTTTCTGAAGGTTTGTACACCAGACACATATAGTATGATGCTGCTATGCCACCGTATGAATAATTGTTGTCCATACCTATTGTGTCCACCTACCTTCTCATGTAGGTTGAAAGCTTGTCGGCAGGGTCCTTTTTTCTACTTTCCTACTTATATCTGGTTGGTTTTGCTTATTGTAGTTATTACAATTGTACTACGTATGTAAACCCCTTTACCAGTTTACAGCAGTATGGAATACATGATGCTATATAAATAAATATTAATATTAATAATAATTTATGTCTATGGAAAGGTTTTCAGGATTTATTTCACCACCAACTTTAGATTCTCCTTCTTTGTGTAGATGTTGCGTGACTTGAGATTTATCATAGTAAAGCAAATCCTTTATGATTACAATTAGAGATGAGCGAATCGATTCTGCAGAAGTGGAATTCGATCCGAACTTCAGGAAATCTTCGATTCTCCACGATTCCGGATTTCCTGATGCTTCACGGTAACGAATATTTAGTAAGGACCTTTGTGACATCAGACAGTTACATGATATTCTCTAGTGATGTAATTGGGTAGGCGTGTCTTTACTTGTTAGCAGATCCTTCCACATGAATAAAAGTTGTCCGTGCTGAAGAGAGAGAGAGAGAAACATGACCACGTCATCCAAGGGCTTCCGCCATTTTGCCGCCCACCCTGGCTCTCTGCAGGCCGGAAATAGCTGTTTATTCGCAGCAAAGTAATTCGGATCAAATTTTTTGGAACTTCAAATCGAACTGCCGAATCGATCTTTTGAGAAATTTGCTCATCTCTAATTACAATATAGACAAGTGCCAGAGATGAGAAAACAGTGAGGTATGCTTACTCACATCAGATTTGTTCCAAAAATGCCTAAGGTCTCATTCACACGACAAGATTCCACTGTTGTGGCCTGGCCGTTGTTTTAATTTGGAATTCTGGGGCGGAATCCACTCCCAAATCCCTGGCGGATTCCTCTGTGTGAACCTAGTCTAAGGCCACACAGCAGAAAAACTGCTTTTTTTGTTGCAGATTTTTCAGCGTTTTTTTTGAGCCAAAGCCAGGTGTGGATTGAGCAGAAGGGAGAAGTATAAGTACTTCCTATATATTTCCTAATCCTTTTGTGGCCACTCCTGAGTTTGGCTCAAAATACAGCAGCAAAATCTGCAACAAGAAAACTGCTTTTGGCTAAGCCCTCTGCAGCAAATCGTTGCAAAAAAATGCTGTGAAAAAGACAGCAGCGGAAACCCATCAAATTTTTGTCTGCAGTGTTTTTCACAGAAAGTCCGCAGAGTTTTCCACTGTAGACTTTCAGTCCTTATTACACCTATATGGAAAACACCAGCATTTCCGTAGGTATAATTGACATGCTGCAGTTTGCAAAAACTCCTACAATGGAAATTGCATCATTTTCCATTGCAGATTTTTTTCTACAAGGTGTGGATGGGATTATCCAGAATCCCATTCACTTTGCAGTTAATGAAAAAGAAGCATTTTTTTTTTTTTTGTCAAAATTCTGCATGTTCGTAACGATGAAGAGGTCCCCTAAATTGTATTCAGTCACCCAAACCCAGATACTGTCAAAAACAAATTAGGATAAACATGTCAATGTTGGGGCAGGCCATGGCAAAATCGAATAACCCCATAGGGAATGTTGTACCAGTGAAACAAAAAATAGAACCACCCACCACCCTGAATCTGTTTCCCTATAAAATAAACATATTATGTGCTAAATAAAGTGATTGTCAGGAAGTACAGTCCAGAAAACGGTGAGATATTAGCACCCCCTTGAATGAGTAAGCATGACAATCGATTAATAAATTGCACACTAAAGAAAGTACTAGCAGCCAGGACTGGTATGAGATAAGTCAACAGCGTGAATGGGTGCAACCAATGGGCGATCAGTTACCTAGCCCCTCACTGCTTCCCACTATACATCAATGCAGTATTAATAACATCCAGCCACCACAAGACAGATATTTTGAACTGCCAGTACTTTTTAGGCGCAGTGAGCGAGACCTTAGTATATCGACTCCCCGATCGCTGCTGCTTACTATGTTACTCAGTCCAATAATATGTGCGACTGCAGGCAACAAGAACATTAACAGTAGTGCTGTCTTAGCGCTGGGTAAACTCCCACCAGGTGGGGAATGAGTGGTGCAGGTCCCATGCACAGTATATTGTGTGCTAGAACCTACACAACCCTGAAGGCCACATCAGCTGTTACAAAGCTCCAGCTGACACTGAATAGAAATCTGTGTACAGAAAAGTAATTGCCACAAGTCCTTTGCACAACATAACATTGATTGGGACTTGCTTTGCTGGAAAAGGCGGCACAGTGATCAGATGTGAGCAACGCTTCAGATGATACTAAAGGCTGGGACTCCACGTGGCATAAATGGCGGCGGTTTCCCAATAGGTATGAGGGAAGCAAAAGGGAAACATCTGCGGACTTTCTGTGAAAAGCGCTGCAGAAAAAAACCACAATGCGTTCCCACCGCAGTTTTTCCCACAGCGCTTTTTTGCTGTGGGACACTACAAGGAGCCTTAGTCTAAAGCAGCACACTGAATATGACAATGTTGTCTCCCTACTATTGTTATTTCTGGCTGGATTGATGGTGACAGGATAGGAATGATATAAAGGGAATACTGAAACTAAACTGTCCCTGGGGTATTTTCTCCCTACTGACCAGCAAGTGGTCAGTCAATAGATACACTTGGCTGTCCACTTGCTGCGCCTAGAAAAGTATCGGCAGTTCAAAGTACTGGCAAGTAGACATTGAAAAAATCAGTCCGCTTGTTGTGGCTGGATGTTATTAATACTGCATTGATGTATAGTGGGTAGCAGCGAGGGACTAGGTATCCATTGGCTGCACCCATTCCAGCAGTTCTCTCATTCCCTACTGTATTATTATTATTTTGCTTACATATTTTTATGTTACGCCATCAAATTCTGCAGCACTTTACAGATATTATCAATACTGTCCCATATAATGCTCACAATCTACATTCCCTATAAGTAGGAGACCTGGAGGAAACCCAAGCAGATACAGGGAAAGCATACAAACGCCACGCAGATGTTGTCCTCGGCTGGATTGGAACCTAGGATTCCAGCGCAGCTATGTCCTGAGCCTTGTGCTGCCTATGCTGCTTTTTTAAGTACCATATTTTAGTTTTAATTAATCAATAAACGTTAATTGTGGTACTACAATATGTGGTGTATGCCGCAGTGATTAGATGGAGAATATATGTAATAAGGAGGACATATTTTCCCAAGTAAAAACCCATTATATAAGATTACATAATAAAAGTCATTAGACTGTGTGTGTATAAGGCCATGTAACGTATTAATGACATTTCCAGGGACCTGTCACATTCACCAGCTAGCACTATACCCTTACTTGCCAGTCCAGGTCATTGGGTCTTTGTTTACCCAGCAGCTGGAGCCTATTAACTCTGACATATGCAGGTAGTCTTTGACCTATTTCAACTCAATGCAGCCCAGATGTTGCTATGATAGTAGTTCAGTAAGGTGAACATTTAGTTAATTGCTTTTGAAACAATGAATAACCTTGTCCTCAAGTGTAAACTACATGACATATGTGAGCAGTATAAATCACGCTACAATTTTAATGGCTTTAGAAACTTGTTCCTAGCTAACACCCATGCTATTGAAATTGTGATATGTGAAAAAATCCAAAGTCCTGGATCATAAATGCGTTTTCTTAGTTACATTTACCCCATTTATTTCTCTTGCAGTAGGTATTATCAGTTTTCTCATTTCCACCATGTTTCATTTTTTGGTTTATTTTCCAAATATTTACTTCCACATTTTGGACTTGGCTTCGTTGTCCCTGGATGACATCTTATAGAACTAGAATATGTTCCTTTTTAGTTATTTCTATTGTACATTTATGCCATAATATAAATAAGAACAAAGATGATGTTCGCAACTAACCTAAAAAGTGTGTGGGCTTAGTCACCATGTGGTGGTAGTCTTTTTATTGCCCATCTTAAAACCTGTGAATGTCTATGGGTCTATTCACATGTCCATTTTGTCATGACTGTTTTACAAGGCCATAAAAAAATGGACATGTTCTCTCTTTGTCCATGTTGACGGACATAAAAATAGACATGTGAATACACCCATAGACATTCATGGGTTTTAAATAGGCCGTGAAAAAATGGCAGCACATGGCCATCATGACCAACAGGTCTATGGTCCATGAAAAACAACACGATCGTGTGCATAAGGCCGTAGTCATCAGCTGAGTCTCATGGACCCTAATGTGACTAGTTATTGTGTTGAACCTAGATGCACGGAAGAATCTTCTTATGATTTCCAGCCCTTCTTATCATTTCATTAAAAAATCATCATGGTAGATCCTTAGAATTACAAGGTTTTATTTTATGCCGCGCTGTTGTATGGCTTATTAGTTAGAGTATAAAAGTATAATATAAGGACCACTCCAAAGAGTGGGGGTCCCTGTTCTTGCATACACATGTAAGGCTAAGGGCCCACATTAAGTAAACACAGTTTTTTTGTTGCAAATTTTGCTGCCTTTTTTTTTGAGCCAAAGCCAAGAATGGCTACAAAAGGAATGGGAAATATACTTCTCCCTTCTACTCAATCCACTCCTGGCTTTGGCTCAAATAATCGCAGCAAAATCTGCAATAAAAAAAGCTGCGTTTCCACAACGTGAGGCCTCAGCCTTAGGCTGTGCATGCATGCTCTACCTCCATTAATCTGCAAGGTAGATACTAAAACAGCACAGTGAGTGTAATGAACTGTTTCTCTTTATAGATGGGGACTGGGAATCACAATTCTTACTTTTAACCAGACCTCCAGTGGTCAAATTTTTATAGCATGTCTACTTGATATGCCATAAAAGTGTGTAGAATTTAAAAAATACATGCTCTAATAATGGCATACCAAAATATTTGTGCTATATCCTTTTACAGTCCTCACAGAGATAATAATAATAATAATAACTTTATTTATATAGCGCCAACATATTCCATAGCACTTTACAAATCAGAGGACACATGAGACATTACAATGTGACAAAGAAATAAACATAGCAAACAATAGGAGTGAGGGCCCTGCTCGCAAGAGCTTACATTCTATGAGGTATTGAGGCTTGAGGTTGTTTAGACATGCATCTCTCTATAGGGGGTTTTGAAGGGGTTTACCGGGGCTAATATATTGATGATCCATCCTGAGGATATATTTGGTCGAAGGGGGTATGTCACCCAGACCCAACACAGATCAGTTCATCAAGATGTACTACAGTGAGAGCCACTTGTGCTTCACAAGCCATGTCATGTCACACATTTTTTTACAAATGTCCTATGAAAGGTACATAATTTATCAGCCATTGTCAAAATTGTAACTTCAAGCTCCACATTTATATTTTGTGAGAGATCTGTCAAATAGCAAATGTTTTTGAAAACGCTGCTTTTCCGCAGCACATATTTCTGCAATATGTGAATGAGAGTAATGAAATCTAATGCACTTTGCTGGTGCTATAAAAGGCAGTATTTTTTCCCACTGCATTTTCATTATGTGGGCTATAGCCTTATACAGGGAAAGCTGTCACCCAGAGTTTAGAAAGGTAGGAAAGATGCAGGGACAGCACTATCCTGAAGAATACAGTGCACTCAGAAGCATGTATTTCTTGTAATTTGATGTTGAAACAAAATACACATTTTTTGTGCCATTTGGAACAGAGGCAAACACATTTTGTACTTAAAATATTCTAACAATGATAGATCCACCTTAAAGGGATATATACTATACTTATTCCCATCTCAATGATCTTATCTAAACTGGTAGCATATGTAAATTCAAGAGTTTTCCCAAATACTGTACATCTTTAGAAATGTTGCTTTTTTTACCTGCTGGGTGTCTCCCAGCCTGGTCCAGTCCTGCTGCTTTGGTGCTATCTCCCACCTCAAGAAAACACTGTAGCAGCAGGACTGGATCGTGCTGGGAGACATTGGAATACCAGGGACAGGTGAGTATGGGTTTTTGACATTTTTTTACCTTCCCCCACCTAATATAAAAAAAAGTTTACCCTGGACAACCCCTTTAAGATTGCTGCAAGTCCCTTGCCCGTCCTGTCAACATGTACTTTTTTTTCTCTCCAAACCTGTGTAATGTAATATACCTTTACTGTACATATTTGATCTGTATTTATATTAGATTTCTAGTAATCAGAATAATCTCTCATGGTAAAGGCAATATCTATATCTAGTGAGGTACTTCATAGTTTCCTGTCCATCAAACAGTCAAAGCCCACCCACCAGCTTGTGGAAGAATACAGGAAGTGAGAAGAAACTACAGACAAAATTGATGAGAGAAGGAGATAGGAAAACCCCTTTAAAGTTTGAAAATGGCTAAGAACTATATTCAATGGTGATCTATGTATGGCTTTCATCATTTCTCTGACTTCAGTATTTTATGTTATATCAGTTTGACATTTTCATGTTCTTTACTTCATTCTCATTGGTTGTACAGTTGAAAAGCCCTTCATAGGTGCAGTTTTTTGTTGATGTTCCAGGCACATCTAGATTACATTGGCATCACTGTTCCAAGGAATTAAATCGGTGGCACTTTGCTCCAAACTTGGTGTTAGCTATTTCTAATGTTGGCGAAGCAGTGCAGTTCAAGACTTAATTTAGGCTGGATTTCCTAATATTTGCCCAAACACGACAATCTACTTTAGTACGTACGTTTTTGGTCGCTGACGACATTGGTTTATGAGGTAAGTTCATATATAGTACTTATTGTTCTCCATATAATGTCACAGCTTTGCCTTACTTTTTGGAAATTGAACATACTCTAATGAGAAGTTTTAATGGGGTTGTGCAACTTATTTTTTTTAAGAATTAAAACTACTGATGAAATCAATAACATAAAAACATTACTCACCTCTTCCTGGTCCCCTGTTTAAGGCATAGGTCTGGTCTTCTGTTAACAAGTTCCAAGACTGATATCACCGTTTGTGCCAGATGACTCCTGCAGCCAATCACAAGCCTTAGAGGTGGCCTCTTCACATTTGTCACCTTTGACGTCAGTCAGGGCCCTGTAAATGGAAGACCTGCCACTGCTTGAAATGAAGGATTGGGAAGAGGTGAATAATGGTTTTCTATGTTACTGACCCCATCAGCAGCACTAATTCTTAAAAAAATAAGTTTGACAGCCACATTAAAGAAGCAAATATAGTACAGTAATACCTCGTACATTCGCGAGGTTAGGTTACAGAGCGGATCGCGAGGAATCGCGAATGTTTGGTACAAGCGCTTAGAAGCGCTTACAATGCCGATTTCTAATGTTTAACCCCTAAATATCAATAAACTTTACCCTACAGTACTGTACAGTATACTAAAGTATACTGTACAGTACTGTATATTAATACATTCATTCATTTTTCTTATACACTCACAGTAAAATGAAACTAATTACTGGGTACGTAACGAACAGGACGCTACTACCCAATAGCGAAGGTGTTTTATTTAATTAAATTTCACAGATCTGAAAAAAAAAGAGCAAAATCTATATATGTTCGCAAATTCGGAAACGCGAGTGTACGAGGTATTACTGTATATGATAAATATGTGATCTGTTTTTCTGTTTAATACAGTATTGGCTTGGAGAACTATGGATTTAGGTACCAAATACAATATGTATAATCTAACAGGTTTCAGTAGTGGCATTTGTGTAAACATAGGAAGAAACATCAGTCTTAATAAATTCCCTCTACTTTCTCTATGACAATGATGTACCTGGCCGAAATCAGAATCTGTCACCTTAGGATTTGGGCCTAAAAAATGAGCAATCATATCTCAGGATAGAAGAAAAGAAACATTTGTTTCTTCATATTTTTATAATGCACACAAAAACACACATATTTTCTACTTTGTCTCCTTTAAATGCTCTGTCTGGTATTAAAATTATTCAGTTTGCAGAACGTTAAAATAGCTGAACTGTACAACTCCCCACCATATTGCTTTTCTTTTGTATCTAATGAATATTAGCATGATTTTATGAAAGTTTTATTTAATAAAACAGATTAACTTTAATGTACATATATTATTTTTGGATGAGATTAATCTCTGTTTTTTCCATGCCCCAAGACAGGAAATTTCACAGTTGTTAACATTTTTAGCTAAAATTGGCCAAGGAAACCCAGAACTGAGATCACATCTGTAATACATAGCTAACTCAATAGCTTCAGGAAACGGTTTCACGTGTTGTCATCTCATAAAACATTCATAGTCATTGATTTGGAAATCTTTACCCTAACCTTCAAAGCCCTATCGTATGGTGCTTCTTCCCCAACTAATCTCTGGATGCTTTCTTACATGTAACCTCACCTACCCATGACCTCTTCCTCCATCCAGTGATCAAAGGGTCAAAAAATTTCTACATTCTTTTGTTGGGTTTTTTATTATTAAAGTTTGTTCATAGTGGTATTGTACTTGAAAGGGAACCTGTCACTAGGATTGGAGCCACCAAGCCACCATCATGTCATTATGTAGCTGAGGTTGTCCTAACCTGCCTATATTAAATCTGGACATTTCTGTTCTTAAATTCTTTTTGTAACTGACGATAGGTTCACACATGCATTCGCCTTTCTGTTCCTCCGGTCCACTTGGGGACCCGAGAAACGGAAACCTAATTCTCCTAAAAAGCAGTTACCTGCGGAAACCCGCGGATCCCATAGACTATAATGGATTCGCCAGGTTTCTGCCAGATTTCCACCAGAAAAATGTGGAGAGAAAAGTCCTGCTTGCAGGTCTTTTCTTTCCGCATTTTTAAAGCGGAATGGGGAATGGAATCCACAAGCGCTCACTGAGCGCATTTGTGAACATACCCTTACTGGAGATGAGACCAAGACTCAACCCTAGCAACTTCTGGGCACGTGTGCTTTGCGATGATGAAGCTGAGGACAGTACAACTCACTTCATTATGCATGCGCAATGAAGACAGATGTACTGTCCTTGACATCATTGGATGTTCTACTGTATTTTAATGAATGATCAGTCATAGATTTATCATTTATCTTTAGCACTTTTACACTGGGTAATTAGGTTTTAATTTCAAGAAAATGATAATATAGTAACGTTTAAATGTGATTTTTCTTTAGAATTTGCTTCCTAATGAAATCTACCTCTTAATCTTTTATACCTTTGAATAAATCCAAAAAACAAATCTCTTCTGCAAAAAGTATACAGGGGCCTATATTTTCTTTAAACCCATCCTAAAATGAGCTCTCCACTCTCCTGGCATGTCTGTTTTATTAATTCTGGACCATCCGTTCATTGAATTCTGCATTGTGCCATTGCTCTGTTATTTCTCCAAGAAATTCATAAGGCTGAAGGCAAGTTGGGGCAGCGCTGTGGCAAAAAAGTTAATGGAATTCTGGCTAATCCCATCCACACATTGCAGAAAAAAATCTGCAGTGGAAAAGCATTTTCAAAAACACCTGCATTTTTGAAAATTGCAGCATGTCAATTATATTATACCTGCAGAAACGCTTAAATTTAATAAGGAATTAAAAACCACAGGGAAAAACGCAGAAAAACACAATGAAAAATGCTGCTGGAAAAAACACAATATGTTTCTGCTGTGTTTTTTTCTGCAGCATTTTTTAGCTGCATTCTGCAACATGGGGCCTTAGCCTAAAGAGGTTTTCCCAAGAGGCCAGTTATTCCGTTTCCATAGAATAGGGGATAACTTGCAGATCCAACTGCTCAGATCCCCATTCTCAATGTAGCAGTTGTCAGGCAGCATATGCACTGCTCCACACGTTTCAGGGGCAGCGAGCTGCCCAACCACTGCTCCATTCAGAATGGGGACAAAAGTCCCCTGTTCTCCTGATCAGTGGGGATCTGATCAGTGGGATCCCCACTGATTGCAAATTATCTGCTTTGTCAGATAACCCCTTTCCAACATCCACCATAATAGTACCACAGATGTCGTGTATTTAAATATGGCGCTCTGAAGCAGGGGCTATAAACACAGGGTTTGCTGGAGTTTGCTCCAATCGTGGGCATTAACCCTGGACAGCTCCTGCCCTTTTACTTTCCCTTTCCCATTTCAGTACGGTTCCCATGCGGCAATATCGCACAAGTCGTCCAGTATTCATGACAGCCAGGAGCCTTTTGAAGGCTCCAAGGCCTGTCATAGGAAAGTAACCACTGAGGCTTGCTTGTGAATCTCCCATAGACTGCAAAAACAGTTGTATGGGAAAAGCAATCTAATGATCATAGGTTCAAGACTGTAAGGGGGCTAAAGAATTAGTTAAAAGAAGTTAAAAAAGTTTTAAAAAATATATTTAAACAATGTAAAAGGCTAAAAATCCTCCCACCCTTTCCCTAGAACAAACAAAACCAAACATAAACAGATTCGGTATCCCCGCATCTGAAAAATGCCTGAACAAAGGTATAAAAATATTTCTTTCCCCACAGTGAACGCCATATTGGCAAAATAAATGCCCAAACCACTAGGTGTCAGAATATGGAGAATTCAAGAATTTTTTTCCCCCAAAGTTATCAATTTTTGTTAAGGTATTAAAAACATAACAAAAACTATATATATATTTGGTATTGCTGTAATTGTAATGACCTGCAGGTAAGATGTAATTTTGGCTGCACAGTGAATGACTTAAAATAAAACCCATAAGAAAATGTCACAAATGTTTTTCTTTCTAATTCCATCGCATTCTGATTTTTTTTTTTTTTGCAGTGGTATTATATCATACCACTATATAGTGCATTCTGCCCCGCAGAGAATAAGGCCTCACACAGCTCTGTGAACAGAAAAAAAACAGTTATGGCTTTTGCAAGGGGAAGTAAAAAAAAAAAAAATCTGAAAAACTGAAAAAAATGGCTCCGGTAGGAAAGGGTTAATACATACAAATATACATGTATACTTTTAGGCTGAGGCCCCACATTGCGGAAATGCAGCTTTTTTTGTTGCAGATTTTGCTGCAGTTTTTAGAGCCAAAGTCAAGAGTGGCTACAAAAGGAATGGGAAATATATAGGAAGTACTTTTACTTCCACGTTCTGCTCAGTCCACTCCTGGTTTTGACTCCAAAAATCACAGCAAAATCTGCTACAAAAAAGCTGAGTTTCCACAACGTGGGACCTCAGACTTAAATTGTCTTAGGGCTTATTCATACGACTGTTTTTTCAACGTCCATCACATGTCCGTTTTGAGAATACATTTAATCCAATGTGTCAATTCACATGTCCATTTTTTTGACAGTCTGATTTTAACGGCCATCACAAAAACTGACATTCACTATATTTGTCCATTTTCACGAACACATGGACCCAATAGAAATAAATGAATCCATTTTTAACTGATGTAAAATGGACTGATGTCTGTTTTACGTCCATTAAAAACAGATCAGTGGGTTGGGTTTAAATCTTATGGAAAATACACGACACTTGGCCATCAAAAATGGAAAAAACAGAACCGATGCAAAAAGGATACAAATCGGCCGTCAAAAAAGCAGACATTAATGTCCGTTTTTAACAGACGTTAGATCCATCAAAAATGTCACTGTTGTGTGCAAGAGACCTTATGGTTGTGAATACCTTCATCAAAAGATTGACATTCCTTTTTGTAAGTTTTTGTAATTAGTTGGAATAAATGTAGAGTCCATTTTTTTAATGCTTCTTGTTGAGTTTATACACAAATACAGAAAAAAGTAGGGAAAAAAACTGGGATATTATGGTTGAGCACTGTAAGTAAGGGAGTATCAATAAAATATTTGCAAAGAGAATGCTTGTGAATAAAAATACACATTTTATTGGTTCCACACCGGACTTCAACAATAGGCTACATGTTTCGACGCTGTACTAGAGTCTTCATCAGGCCATAAACTAGATATAAACAAAACACAGAAGGTATAATCAATGGCTAGGTTTTAGAGCAAGGGTAGCCATAGTGTAGGTCCAGATAAAAATACTAGGGTATAACATATAGTAAGGTAAAATAAAATATACGATAAGACTTTAAAATTAGCAATTAAAAAAGAAGGTAGCACAAATAAAATAGGGTAACACATATAAAAGGGTTGGATGACCATAATAATAATATAGCATAATATAATACAGGTTGAAACTTAGTAGGATAGAACCAGCATACGTAGCAATGTCAATGGTAGGATATGGATTGTATTAGCAGACAAGAATAAATGACTGGGTAGATAAATGAATAAATACATAAACTATATTGAATAAATAAATACATAGGTAAGTGTAGTTAGTGGATGGAATGAATAGTAGTAAATAAGTACATAGAATGAATCCAATATGAAAACAGATTTGAAGAGTGTGAAAGTAGCATGTTAGGAAGACACTGATGATGATTATTGAAAGTATGAATAGGAAATGTTTGTACAAGTAGAGAAGAAGACAGTGATGCTGGAGATGATGATGGTGAGTGGTAAATTATGAAGGAAGAGCTCAACTTACATAGCAGAGTCCAAGGCAGGAGGGGAACCAAATTGACAGGAAGCAGCATGGAGGCTGCAAGTAAATAGTATCTTGAGGGGGCGTGGCCAATTATTTTTTTTCTCATTCTTTATTGATGGCTAACAGTAGTTGATGTTAGAAACTTGTTGGGATGTGAGAAAGGCTAAAGATGATTATAATATATGAAATAATGGAGAAGATGGCTGGTGGATATGCATCTACCCCAACGGGCGTGGGACATGAGTATACAGAAGTATATGTATTGCAGTTTACATGGGCATTCGATTAAATACACTATGTAATCAGTGGAAAAACTGTAAACTGATTACACTGATTACATAGTGTATTTAATAGAATGCCCATGTAAACTGCAATACTTTGGCCGGACCATCCAGCCACTACATTGTCGAATGAATGGCCATCGTACCAACATTACAAATGGGTATCAAAAACATAATTTGTCCCTACACTGGTCTCTTAAACACGAATGTAATTTCCAATGTTTAATAATATTGCCGATAGAACACATTCCATCTACAATCCCAAACCGCTTCCAAAAACTCCGACAGAGGGAGGCATTTTGGATCTACAAGCTCATTACACTTAGTTCCAATGGATTAAATGATGTTGTTGAGTCATCATTCTAATATGTAAGTTGAGCTCCTCCTTCATAATTTACCAATCACCATCATCATCTCCTTCATCACTGTCTTCTTTTCTACTTGTACAACCACTTCCTATTCATACTTTCACTCATCATCATCATCAGTATCTTCCTAACATGCAACTTTCACACTCTTCAAATCTGTTTTCATATTGGATTCATTCTATGTACTTATTTACTACTATTCATTCCATCCACTAACTACACGTACCTATGTATTTATTCAATATAGTTTATGTATTTATTCATTTATCTACCCAGTCATTTATTCTTGTCTGATAATACAATCCATATCCTACCATTGACATTGCTACGTATGCTGGTTCTATCCTACTAAGTTTCAACCTGTATTATATTATGCTATATTATTATTATGGTCATCCAACCCTTTTATATGTGTTACCATATTTTATTTGTGCTACCTTCTTTTTTATTTGCTAATTTTAAACTCTTATCGTATATTTTATTTTACCTTACTATATGTTATACCCTAGTATTTTTATCTGGACCTACACTATGGCTACTCTTGTTCTAAAACCTAGCCATTGATTATACCTTCTGTGTTTTGTTTATATCTAGTTTATGGCCTGATGAAGACACTAGTACAGCGTCGAAACGCGTAGACTATTGTTGTACGTCCGGTGTGGAACCAATAAAACGTGTGTTTTTATTCACAAGCATTCTCTTTGCTGCAAATATTTTATTGATACACCCTTATTTGCAGCGCTCAACCATAATATCCCAGTTTTTTTTCCCTACTTTTTTCTGTATCACGTTACCACCAAACCAGTTTTGGATGGTCACTGGGTAAGAGCAGCAGCAAACCTTATCTGAATAGCCTAGTACTGTTCTATTACCTTACTAACCCACCATTACTCTGTCACGGGGGCGCCAGGATCTACTTTTTCTCTTATACACAAATAGTTAGTTTGACCTCACATGCATTCTAATAGATTGTTCAAAAATCCAGAATGATGAGTGGTTATGTCTTATGCAGACAATCCAATGACATTCATTGATGGGGAGAGTTTCTTAGAAAAAAAAAATTAAACGATAGTTAAACTTTAACAAAAATCTAATGACCTGTAATGTAAACCCCATGAAACAAGAAGATCACTAAAAGTATTTATTACTTAGGCCCTACATAGGGTATAAATGTCTGTCACTAGAGTCCAACCCTCCTTCCTGATGATCCCTTCTAGGAATTTAAAGCTGAGGCTGCATTTCCGCAACGTGGGGCCTCAGAAGTTGTCTTTAGATGTGTCAACTTCAAGTGCTGACTTCATTGCAAAGGCAATGGAAATTCTCTTTACTTGTGAAAAGCTCATTGACATAGCACACACACTTTAGGGAAGATTTACTAATGAAAATGGCCACAAAAACTGAGTATATACCTCATACCACATTTATTAATTGTTGTAGACACTTTTTGCACATCATCATCCTACGAAGGGATGTAGCTTAGTGTAAAGAGGATATAACTTAGTGTAAAAGGAAAGAGCTTATAGCGGTTGCACGAAGTGCTGAAGTTGTCTCCTATAAATAGATGGGGATAGCTTCATAATTGGTGGGGAGCTCTGGTTCTGCTCTCTGGATGGAGCAGCAATCTGAGCATGTGCCATGTTGCTCCATGCATTCTCTATGGGATTGCTGGAGATCCAGATCTGGAGTACAGAGGTTGGGTATGTCTGGCACTCTCAAAGAGAATAGAGTCACAGGGCAAATGCTCGACCTGCAGATCCATAAAGATGGGAGAACTTGACCCATGTTCTTGGAAGTTATCCCCTATCCAATTGTAAGGGATATCTTTAAAACTTGGTAAAACCCGTTTAAGATATGGCATTGTGCACCAAAAAGTGTGGCAAAAAATGGGAAATGTGGTAATCATGTATCATGTCATGAATCTTGCATATTGTATGACTGGCTACAAAAAAAAAAAAAAATATAATAATTTATGTAGACATCAGTGAGTAAGAGATGACACATTCATAAAGTCTGTTGAAGATATACAACAGCCAGCTTTGTCTCTATATTTTCTGGATTAATTGCAGTTCACATTTATGACACTAGATGTAGCTGTTACTAAATGTTTATCTGTAGACACTCTGTGCTTTGTTGTTTTTGATGCTTTTGATATACACTTCCTGTATTTTTAGTGTGTGTGCTGTACTAGATCTGTTATTCACCATGTGAGGTGATCTTCTCTTACTGCTCTTATCCAACCCTCTGGTATTTGTTTACTTAAATGAAAGTCAAAACTATCAAAAGATGGGCTAACAATACTAAATATAAAGAAAAACTGTGGGTGACACAAATACTGAGCATACCACAAAGGAAAGCAAACAGAAAAATGTAAATAATACCAAACATCTTTATTGCAATAAGACATGAAACATATATAAAAGCACATATCATGGACCCACAAATATTAAAGAACTCCCCAATGGTGGAATAAATAGTATATACATTTTGGGCTGATTGCTTCAATCATCAAGATAAACCCACCCAAGAGTGCCCAGCTGACACACTAGTACTTAAAACAACCAATTGGCATATATCCAGACACATATGTATACACAGATAGTGGGGGGAAGAAAATGACAGTAAATAAATTATATACCGACCAAGAGAAAATAACATGAGGTAATGGTCACCAATATATATTCCTCCCTAACCAATCACATCATGATCTGTGGTCATATGATAAATACAAAAAACTGGGAAACCCATAGTAAGCACATACCTAGTAGCAGTATACTAAGTCCAAAACTTGAGTGAAAAGAAAGCAGACCACATCACATCCGGAGAGCCCGCCGCTCAATAGGAACTGACCCACACATGCGAAGTATAGCCATCGACTAGACTGGCACTGTGTATGCTTTCCTGAAGAAAATCGCTACATAAAAAATAGAGATAGAAGGATCACCGCAACATATCCCCATCGTGCATGCCCAAGAATAGTCTCTGTAATCATCTATGGGAGGCATGGCAACACTCAATAAACACATAATATCCTCAACAAAACTGACCACAAATATCCAATAACTAAAATAGTATAATTGATGCATGAAAATAAATATTATGATTGGTTGCAGCAATGGCATTCCAGTATATCGATGCCACCAGTGCAGCCAATCATTGGCTTCAGAAGTATATATCAGAAAAATGCTGAGGTCTGTGATTGACCACGGTGGTCACATAGGGATGCCAACACTGCACGTGGCAAATTACAACCCCAATTCAAATGAAGTTGGGAGGTTGTGTAAAACATAAATAAAAACAGAATACGATGATTTGCAAATCCTTTTCAACCTATATTCAATTGAATACAATATAAAGACAAGATATTTAATGTTCAAACAGATAAACGTTTATTTTTTTTTTTTTTTTTTGCAAATATTCCCTCATTTTGAATTTGATGCCTGCAACAGGTTCCAAAAAAGCTGGGACAGGGGCATGTTTACCACTGTGTGTTACATCTCCTTTCCTTTTAACAACACTCAATAAGCGTTTGGAAACTGAGGACACGAATTGTTGAAGCTTTGTAGGTGGAATTCTTTCCCATTCTTGCTTGATGTACAATTTGAGTTGCTCAACAGTCCGGTATCTCTGTTGTCATATTTTGGGCTTCATAATGTGCCACACATTTTCAATGGGAGAAAGGTCTAGTCTGCAGACAGGCCAGTCTAGTACCCGCACTCTTTTACTACAAAGCCACACTGTTGTAACTTGTGCAGAATGTGGCTTGGCATTGTCTTGATGAAATAAGCAGGGACATCCCTAAAAAAGACGTTTCTTGGATGGCAGCATATGTTGCTCCAAAACCTGTATATACCTTTCAGCATTAATGGTGCCTTCACAGATGTGCAAGTTACCCATGCCATGGGCACTAACACACCCCCATACCATCTGAGATGCTGGTGTTTGAACTTTGCACTGATAACAATCCGGACAGTCCTTTTTCTCTTTGGCCCGGAGGACACGACGTCCATGATTTCCAAAAACAATTTGAAATATGGACTGATCAGACCACAGGACACTTTTCCACTTTGCATCAGTCCATCTCAGGTGAGCTCGGGCCCACAGAAGTCGGCAGCGTTTCTGGGTGTTGTTGATATATGGTTTTCGCTTTGCATGGTAGTTTTAACTTGCACTTGTAGATGTAGTGACGAACTGTGGTCACTGACAATGGTTTTCTGAAGTGTTCCTGAGCCCATGTGGTAATATCCGTTACAGAATGATGTCGCTTTTTAATGCAGTGCCGCCTGAGGGATCGAAGGTCACGGGCATTCAATGTTGGTTTTCGGCCTTGCCGCTTACTTGCAGAGATTTGTCCAGATTCTATGAATCTTTTGATGATATTATGAACTGTAGATGATGAAATCCCTAAATTCTTTGCAATTGTACATTGAGAAACATTGTTCTTAAACTGTTGGTCTATTTTCTCATGTAGTTGTTCACAAAGTGGTAAACCTCGCCCCATCCTTGCTTGTGAACGACTGAGCCTTTCGGGGACGCTCCCTTTATACCCAATCATGACACTCACCTGTTTCCAATTAACCTGTTCACCTCTGGAATGCTCCAAACAGGTGTTTTTTTGAGCATTCCTCAACTTTCCCAGTCTTTTGTTGCCCCTGTCGCAGCTTTTTTGGAATATGTTGCAGGCATCAAATTCAAAATGAGTGAATATTTGTAAAAAAAAATTCAGTTTATCCGTCTGAACCCAGCATATCAACCCAGCTGAGCAGACAGATAGGTTAAAGTACAACCAACAAAAAACCAAAAGGAGAAAATATACCTAAAAGTTTAATATTTATTGAATTTATATATAAAGATAATGTAAATACATAAAGGAAGACAAGCACATAAGCACAAACAGGTTAAAGTCACCTGAATCCAACAATATTTTACCCTTGTGAATTGACATCTCCATTGACAAGATTGTTGAAGCAACGAAGGTATTTATTTTGCTTACGCTAGGTTGTGAACCTAAAACAGCGGTTACCCGCTGACCCCCATAGACTATAATGGGGTCTGCCGGGTTTCCGCCCGAAAAGCACTGCATTTTTTTAAACAGTTTCAGGGACGGAAACCCCGAACATGTACCAGACACAGTTGCGAACCCAGCCTTACTTGTATAGTTCCATCATATTCCACAGCGCTTTACAGACATTGTCCCATATAGGGCTCTTAAGCTACCTTGCCTATCAGTAACCCATGCAAACATTGTCCTTGGCAGGATTTGAACCTAAGATTCCAGTATTGCAAGGCTGCAGTGCTAACTACTGAGCCACCATGCTTCCCAGGGTGTTGTTGCTTACCTCTTTGGAGCAACGGCAGCACCCTCATTATTCCAAAGAGATCATTTGCCTATTGACAAAAAAAGGCTATATCCCAGCAACAGAGGCACCAATTCACAAAGGGAAAATGTTGTTTGATTCAAGTGACCCTAACCTATGTATATAAGAGGTTGGGTTGATATGCTGGGTTCTGGTTATAAAGATATAAACAACTTTTCATAAATGAATAGTGTATTTGAATATAAGAAACTTTGTTATATATCTTTTTAAAGAGATCTAGTTCCTTCACCACTTATTAAGCTGCTCTCCTGCTCCTTATCTTCAATCTGACTGCTTGTTTACATAAGATTCATTTCCATATTCAGTCTCACACATGGAGCTCTATGGAGAAGGGAGGGGTGGAGTTAATAAGATATATTACAGAGTTTCTTATATTCACCTGCACTATTCATTTATGAAAAGTTGTTTATAACTGGAGCAACGCTTTAACTATTGAAGATCTGAGAACAAAACATTTGCCTAAATATTTCTGAATGATAATATATAATCTTTTCTGCCTCAATATGGCTTATAGAAAATGGTTTTAAGCTGGCTAAACATATTAGCTGTTTTTCCCCAATTTTGTTAGGACCAGCTGACCACCTAACATGGGATTCTCCATACTCTCCCCTAGCAGCAGATGTTGAAGGGGAATAGAATTGGATTTCAACAATCCAGTGCATTTGTCCTCTTGGAAACAAGTTACTGTCAGAGGTCTGGCAGCAGCTTACTCCCCATTCAGGATAAAGGCATGTTTATGGGAGAGTCAAGCAAATTAGTTGTCAGCCGACAGCTATTTAATATATATGGCCAGAATTGGAGGGGGATCTCCTCTATGAAGTCCGTATGTCCTAACTGGACATATAGAAAAGGGTTGTCTTCATTAAACAATATGGTTAATGCTAATAATTATGACATATATTTCTTTCAGCATTTCAGTCCTTTGTAAAGTTTTTTTTTATTTAAATTTTAGGTATATTATACATTTACAATACATTTTATAATCTATAATCTGCCAGAGATTAGGTGTCATATATGGTTTGAGTTGTTTTTACTGCTGGGGATTTATCTGCTGCTTTCCTAATGACCCAATTAAAACTAAACATAAACATTTAGGTGTGACTGCATTTAGGCATAATGTCA
This sequence comes from Leptodactylus fallax, assembly GCA_947044405.1. NCBI lineage: Eukaryota > Metazoa > Chordata > Amphibia > Anura > Leptodactylidae > Leptodactylus > Leptodactylus fallax. The sequence goes on along the minus strand of CAMRHE010000029.1, from coordinate 6,548,213 downwards.
CTCTTCTCCGATTTCACACGTGCAACTGTCTAGGGAGTCAAGATATGGTTATAGTTTTGGAACGTTCCTCATACTCAAGAGCTGCTTTAGCTGTTCTTAGAAGGAAATAATGTGATAACTAGGGGTTTTCATTCCTCAGTTTTTGTTTTTGACTTCTTGACCCTATAGAGGCACTTAAGTCACACAAGCATAACTAAAGCAGCTCTACAGGGTGAGCATGTTGCCAAACAACTGCCTGTTTCTCAGCTTTTTTTGTGAGAGCAGAATTTAAGACTTTTTAGCTTTTGAGAAGAAGGCTTTATTTATTTGTTAATGCTGTAAAATCTCAAAAGAAGTGCAAAAACAACATGTCAAGAAAAAATGGCATAATCTTTGAATAATAGCTTGACATTCAGTTTGTAATATCTATCTATCTGTCTATCTATCTGTATAATCTAATACATATACTCTCGTCTAGGTATCATAATGTTAACAAATTCACATAGTTTCACATTATCGTGCCTCTGTAATGCTGTAATAGTGAGAGACACTGCAAATCCTTGTCTTAGTGATTTAAGATTAGTAGGACTAGTTACATAGGTACAATGCAATAAAATAGGATTCTACTGTACTTGAAGCTACTACCACCAGATGGCGCTTCTTGTGCCTAAAGCTTTCACAGCAATCGTACAGCAAGGATGTTGATTCTAGTGACTGAGTACAGTAAATGGAAGTTCTCGATTTTTGGGCAGCTATAATGCTCAAAAGAAACAATAAAAACCTTCAAAATTCAAGCAGAAAAAAACTAAAACCAGTTTAAACACACGTTCAATTATTAACACAATATGGGTTTAATGGGTATTCCCATTTTAAGCATTTCTGACATTTCCACAGGATATGCCATGAGAGTCTGATAGTTTCTAGGAAAATAACATAAATGTTTAAGATCAATTCTGAAGAACGCTTGTGCTGTTGTATGTTAGTGACATAGTGAACATACCTTTTTTGTGTCAAAGTGTACAGTCTTGTAGAGAAAATCAGTTTTTATTCTGTATGCAAGTGGGATGTTTAGTGCCACCAGTATGGCCAGTATGGTGGCACCCACTAGGGCACATGTGCTGCCCCCTAGCATAAAAACTGACAAGCCCTGATATAAAATGACCCCAGACAAAGACAGGTGCTTGGCCAGGTGGGCTACCCCGTTGTACAACAAACAGCTCATTTACATACAGATTTCTCGCTAGCACAATTGCAATTTGACATATAAATGTATGTTTGTTATGCCATTAACCTTCCTTAGAACAGCATATAATTGTTTTGGAAGAGATTTAGTGTTCACATTGAACACTAAAATATATATAGAATTAACTTGATTTGTTTGTTTGCTTATTGAAACCTGGTCTAAATAAAAATGACTGAGCTGTTATGGAAATCTGGTCTAACACTGTGTGTATGCCAGTGCAGCTAAGAATGAAAGACCTGCAAACTTCTGTTGGCTAATATAGGTCATCTAATGTGAAATGGAGGAAGGCCCTATATGAGGAAACCAGTGGTACCATAATTGACTTTGTGTATATGTCACTGGCTTGTTGTGGAAACCCGGTTTAAGACTGTTTGTATGTCAGTGAGGCTAAGAATGGAGAGCCAGCAAGCTTGTATTGGCTAATGCGGGTCATCTGATGTGATATGGAGGAAGGCCCTATATGAGGAAACCAGTGGTACCATATTTGCTTTTGTGAATATGCCACTGGTTTGTTATGATAACCCGGTCTAAAATAAAAATGGCTGGGTTGTTATGGAAACCAGGTGGAAAACTGTGGGTATGTCAGTGGGGCTAAGAATGAATGACCTGCAAGCTTCTATTGCCTAAAACAGGTCATTTGATGTTATATGGAATCCAATGGTGCCATATTTGCCTTTGTGAATATGTTGCTGGGTTGTTATGGCAACCTGGTGCAGTATTTGCTATTGGGAATATGTCACCCGATCTAAAGCAAAAATGGTTGGATTGTTATGTAAGACTCATCAAAAACTGGGCGTGTAGCCGTGAGGAAAAGAATGAAGGACCTGCAAGCTTCTACTGGCTAATACAGGCCATGTGATATGATATGGAGGAATGCCCTTGATACAGAATCCAGTGGTGCTCTATTTGCTTTTGTGAATATGTCAGTAGGTCCTCGAGAGCTGAAAGATGATCCAAAACCTTTAAAGTGCTTGATTTATCTGCGTGCCAAATTTGATGCAGATTGCTCCGATTTTTCATTATGACAGTTCATTTTATTTCCTATTACAAGAATGTTATCTCATGTGTTTGGGCTTTTTTGTGTACAACCATAATAACGCGATAAATAGTTTAGGACTTATTTTACTCTTACTCTACTATCACAGACAGAATTTCTGAGAGTCCTGCCAAGGACAACATCTGCAAGGAGTTTGTATGTTCTCCCTGTATTTGTGTGGGTTTACTCCAGGTACTCCGGTTTCCTCCCACACTCCAAAGACATACTGATAGGGAATGTAGATTGTGAGCCCTATATAATAATAATAATATAATAATAGTCCTTTAATAGTCCCACAATGGGGAAATTCAGTGTGTTACAGCAGCAAAGATAAGCAGATACAAATACAAATACAACATGTACAGGAATGTTCCAAGGTGAGAGGCATTACATTAATAGCAGACAGACAGATAGGACGTAGCAGAGGAGGGGGGGGGATTTAACAGGCAGAGAGATATTTCAGTTCTCTGTGTGTAATGATCTCTGCTTAGGTCGGTGTTGGTTGTACAGCCTAACCGCGGTGGGGAGGAAAGACTTCCGATAGCGCTCCTTCTCACACCTAGGGTGGAGCAGTCGGTCACTGACAGTACTGCTCAGCGCGATCACAGTCTCATGCATGGGATGGGACTTCTTCTTCTGCATGGAGCTCACCACGGACAGTATCCTTCTGTCACCCACCACCTGCACTGGGTCCAGTGGGCTCCCCAGGACAGAGCTGGCCTTTCTAATCAGCTTGTCAAGTTTATTTCTGTCCCTGGTTGATATACTGCTCCCCCAGCAGGCCACTCCAAAGAAGTTGGCTGATGCCACTACCGAGTTGAAGAAAGTTCTAAGAAGTGCCCCCCGGATTCCAAAGGCTCTCAGTTTCCTAAGCAGGTAGAGCCTGCTGTGGCCCTTCCTGTACAGGGCCTCCATATGATCTGCCCAGTCCAGCTTATTATTAAGGAGCAAACCCAGGTACTTATAGGTGTTCACAATCTCGATGCCCGTCCCCTGGATGTCCACTGGTTTAGGAGGGCTTCTGCCTTTGCGGAAGTCCACCACCATCTCCTTGGTCTTCCCCGCGTTAATCTTCAGGTGGTTCCGGTGGCACCAGTCCACAAAATCCTAGTTCAGTTCTCTGTACTCCCTGTCATCATCATCTGTGATGAGACCCACTATTGCAGAGTCGTCAGAATACTTCTGTAGGTAGCAGCTGGATGAGTTACACCTAAAATCTGCAGTGTACAGTGTGAAGAGGAAAGGGGCGAGAACCGTACCCTGAGGTGCCCCCGTATTACAGATCACGGTACCTGACACACAGTCTCGGGCTCTCACGTATTGAGGTCGATTTGTGAGGTAGTCTAGGATCCAGTTGGAGAGGTGGTGGTCCACTCCAGCAAGGCCCAGCTTGTCCCTCAATAACCTGGGCTGTATGGTGTTAAAAGCACTGGAGAAGTCAAAGAACATTATTCTCACTGTGTTCCCTGGTTTCTCCAGGTGAGACAGAGCCCTGTGCAGAAGATGGATGATGGCATCATCTACCCCAATGCCCGGCCGATAAGCAAACTGGAGGGGGTCCATAGCGGGGCTCACTAGAGGGCGGAGATGTGTGAGAACCAATCTCTCCAAGATCTTCATCAGGTGGGATGTCAGTGCTACAGGTCTGTAGTCGTTGAGATCCATAGGGTGGGGTTTCTTTGGAACTGGTACCACACAAGAAGATTTCCATAATTCAGGGACTATTTCCTGCCTCAGGCTCATATTATACATATATGTAATTATACCACACAGCTGGTCCCCGCAAGTCTTAATTAGCCTTGCACTGATGTCATCTGGCCCTGCGGCTTTCCTCGCCTTGATCTTTTTCATCTCCTTCCTCACCTGGGCCCGTGTGAAGGTCAGACTGTGGCCAGATAAAGACGGATTTCTGGATTTACTGGTCTGTTGGGAAGTAGCCACATGGGGTGAATGAGGTGAAGTCATTGTGGTGAGGGGAGCTGAAGGACATGCTGGGGTGGGAGGAGCTGGTGTGTGATCAAATCTGTTGAAGAATAGGTTTAGTTCATTAAGCCAATTAACATCTGCCTCAATCTGGCAGACAGACTGTTTATGACCCGAAATTGACTTTAGCCCCTCCCAGACCCCCCTTATGTCTTTTCTTTCCATTTGCTTTTCCAGTGACTGACAATGTCTGTAAAGCACTGCGGAATATGATAGCACTATTTAAGTAAGCATAATAAATAAATCGATTTTTTTTTTTTTTTTTGCCAGATTTTGTAAAATCTGGCAAAACTATGGCATGTTCCACTAGATGCTGTATAATAGTGGTGTTGATCCTTAAAATCACTGCTTCTAGGAGAGAATATAGTTGTAAAATGAAGCAGTAGGGGCTGTGTGCCAACATATATCTGAAACCCTTCTGCACCTCATACAGTTAAATATCATAGCAGTGTTGTACAGAAGGGCACAAGTCTTGGAGATCGGGTTTTCACTGAAGCTAAGAGAATCAGAGCTGCAGAATAACTTAGAGAAAGCTGAAACTAATGCAACATTCCCTAACAATTTGAGACATTTTGTGTATTGAATTCCTATAACCTATAAGAAACATGCATTTTGGAGGGGGGAGAGGTGTGTTATACAATACATAATGATCATTGGAAATTCCATATGTAAATTTTATCCCCCATGTTTGCACATAGATTAGGTAATAGGTACAGTATCTTAATTCTGTTACAAACATCAGTATTTAGAATTCCCTTCTGTTTGCCTCTGGCTCTAAAATCAGTTTTGTCTGTGTTTGCTGTTTGTTGTTGGGATGCTTCTGGCAATGTGGGAGGGATGGAATTGGGAAATGATTTGATGCAGGTTTGGAAGGTTTTAGTTGGGGAGAATGCTACTGCCAATGGGCTAGAGATGGAAACAGGGGGAGACTGCTGTACCTGCCATTAGGAGAGGGAAAGATTGGAGGGCAGTGCTGCTACCAGTGATGCTGAACTGTGGTCTTTGATGCTTCTGCAGAGACATTTTATCATGCATGGTGTTATTTGTTTGGCACTGCTAAGTTAAGATGTTGTGCTGAACTGTGGTATTTGACACTGCTGGGGAGGTATTTTGTGCTGCAGTGTGGTATTTGGTGTTGCTACTGTATTATTTATGCTGTAGTGTGGTATTTGGTTGCCACTGGTGAGGGTACTATGTGTCTAGCACAGTGGCATTTGTTTGGTGAGGCCTAGACATCACAGTAGATTGACTGGTAAAGCCCGCCTCAAAAAAGTTTGAGTTACACATCTATATGTCAGAGAAACTAGATTGTTTTAAAAAGCAAGTTAGAAGGTGTAGTATATTGAGGAAAATATACATTTTGTTTAATTAGGTGTCTATTTGAGTTTCAATTTCAACCGCTAATGCTAGGTTCGTGTTCGGGTTTCCATTCTTCGGGTCTGCTTGGGGTTACCCGTGGAAACCCGCGGACTCCATAGACTATAATGGGGTCCGCCGGGTTTCCCCCCGAAATTGCAGGACGTTTTTCTCTGCATATTTTAAGTGGAATGGGTGACGGAATCCCCAAACCTTAGTATGAACCTAGTGTTAGTTATTGAAAGCATTATTATTTAAAGGGAGTCTACCACCACCAAAATCACTTTTAGAGTATGTATTTTCCATTGTAGGGGCTTTAGTGTCTTAGGGGTTCTTGTTTTTTGTATTATAGTACAATTTTGCTGCCACGAAAATCTGCTTTTAATCCATGTGTAAATTAGCTGTGTTGTGCAACTGGCGCATGGCCGCATCTGGTGCAGCACCCGTTTTGTCTCATATTGGGAATCCATTGCTGTAAATTATTATGGGGCGCTGAGTGGTGACCAAAGGCGGAAACTGGTGCTCTGGCAGTTGTGGCCATGCTGAGTGAACAGCTCATTTGCATACAGATTAAACATTGATTTCCATGCTCTCCTTTCTGTTCAGTCAGGGATCCAGCAGAGAGTTTGTTTGGGTACTTGGTCTTCCTGACGTCTACTATATTGAAATGGAGCATCCCTGCTCTGCCACAGATTGGCTGATATTCTCCTGGGCAGGCAAGGGGCAAACAAAGATCGGGGACAAGAACAGAGACTCTATGTTAGATCCCTGCCCTGGAATAGACAAAAAACAAACCATGGCAGGCTTTTTATGATGACCAAAAAGCTCATTTGTGGTCTTATAAGACCATAAAACTTTTTTAAAACATTAAAAACAATTTCTTTTGCAAAATCTGCAAGAAAAAAAGCTGTGTTTCCACAACAGCTGCCTTAGCCTAAAGGATAGGTCATCAGTACTTAATCGGCAGGGGTCTGACACACAGGACTCCCACAGATCAGTTAATTGAAGCTGAAGTTGTTCTCTGGTGAATGCTGCTTCTGCTTCACAGGTTATGTGACGTCATGTTCATTGGTCGATTAGCCTGTTTGCAACTCAGTCCCATTCAAGTGAATAGGGTTAACATGCAATACAAGACACAGCTGCTGTGCATTGTATAGCTCTGTGCTTGGTAAGTTGTAAAGAGGCTGCACCTCTTAAAACAGCTGATCCAATCAGATATTGATGAATTATCATAAGGAGAGATCACCAATATTAAACTCCCAGAAAACTCCTTTAAATAAATCAATTGTAAAAAGTATTATTGAAGGTAGCCTGTCAGCAGAACCCAGCATGTAAACCCAGCCCTGCAGATAGATCTGATAGGATCACCTGAATGAAATAGTGTTTTCCCATTTTTGTCAATATGCAAATAAGCTCTTTTTAGCATTAAGGGTGTTACTGTTGCTCCAAAGTGGTAAGCGGCAACGCCCTTGTTGCTCTAGTATTCACTTCAGTCTGAATGAAATTGTAAGGTTGGAGTCCAAATAGAAATTGAATGCTGTTGCACTGCAAATACATTTGATTCCTTGAGTCTCCCTAACTGCACTGGGGACTAATTTTGCTGGTGCTGTAGCAGAGCAGCAAAGATCAATGTGGCATCAAACAGAAGGGAATCTGGGGTACTCACCAGTTAAAGGGGTTTTCTAGTTTTTTTTTAATTTTCTATTGTTACTTGGACATGTACTGTACAAACCATAGTAAGAATCGTGTGTTTCCTAAATTCTAGCTCTTTATCAATTGTCTCATTCTCTTTTTTTTTGTAAAGAAAACTCATCACGTTTATTATGCAATTCAGTCTGTGGACATTGTGGAGCTGCTGAGCAGATTATATCTAGTTTTGTAGGAAAGGACTGAGCAATTTTCCATATTACTGTAATTGCATTACAAATGACATTGCCAGAGATTAAATGCAATGATATATGTTGAAATGTTGTATCCTTTTTAATGGGTATGTATTGAATCCTCTGATACAACTACCCAAATTTATACTTTAAGGCTGAAGCCCCACGTGGCATAAACATTTTACAGTCCCTGCAAAATGGATGGGATTCTAGAGAATCCTATCCACACATTGCAGAAAAATATCTGCAGCAGAAATGCTGTGATTTCCAAAACCGTTGCGTTTTTGGAAATCGCAGCATGTGAGTTATAGCTACGGAAACGCTGGTAGTTTCCGTATAGGTATAATTTGAGCAGAAAGAGTGTTCCTCGGCGGGCTTTTTGTGAAAAGCGGTGTGGAAAAAAAATGCAATGCGTTTCAGTCGCAGTTTTTCCCATGGTGCTTTTTGGCTGCGGCTCCCTATGTGCAGAAACATAGCGTTTTTTGTTGCAGATTTTGCTGCGTTTTTTTGAGCCAAAGTCAGGAGTGGCTTGAAAAGGAATGGGAAATGTAGTGTCCCTGCCCTACCTTCCAGAGAACTTAGTCTCATTTAATAGAGCATGTGATTGTGGACCAAAATGTAATGGACTTGATGCACTTAATGTTGCTGCTTTCTACATGAAAAGTTGCTGCCACTAGGTATCTCCCTTTTAGCTAATTTGCTGTTTATTTCCTGTTATTAGGGAAATTATGTCGTTAGTTAGCTTCAAAATCAAGATTCACAGTGATTGGAGGGAGGAAGTGCTGGTTCCTCTTCACAGACTATACATGTCTGCAATCTGCTTTCTCTGTACACTGCACTGAGAGGATTCTGTATCATCTCACAGCATACAATGTAAGAAAAGTCTTCTATGTACTTGCATCTACTTCTAGCTGTTTGTGCTTTTGCTGATGGGAAGTCATAGCAGACAGCTTTATTGACTGTGCTCATAGATTTATCTCTTTTCAGTGTCAGGGATCTTTTTAGCTGCATGATGCTCTGTATTTGCAGTCCAGTGTTCACTGGATCTCATATATTATGGTCACTTGGGCTTTTTTGAGCAATTTTACAGTTATTCCTGCCAGAATTACATGTAGAGAAACCAGTAGTAGTAATGGATGGGGGTAGAGGACAGGCTTGTACTTGTACATGCCCCCTGTATCATAGCACCTCTCTACAGTACACAGTACAGTACTAGATGCAATGCATGCAACTCAGGAGGTGTGACCCCACTATTAGAGATGACCGAAGTATTAAAAAATTCGATTTGGCAACTTCGCCGAATTTCGCAATATGATTCTATTCGATCCGAATTAAATCTCGGTGAATCACGTACCAAAGACAGCTATTTATTGGAATCAGAGAGTTGCGGTGGGCGAGTGGGAGGCAAAATGGCGGAACACCTTGGATGCAGCAGTCAAACATGCCATGTGTGCTTGCGAAGGTGTTAAAGGGATGTGACATCACAGGACTGGCTGCTGATTGGCTGCACAAATGGCATTGTGGGTGATCCCGCATTCCCAGAGTTCCTTGCCCCATGTAGAGCAGCTTTTTTGAACTAAATGCGAATCATAACCACGAAGCGTGAGGACATTTGGATTCGATGCAAATCGAATATTTCCTGAAATTCCGATCAAATTCCACTCCTGCAGCTTCTATTCGCTCATCTCTAGCCACTGTGCCAGTGAACTGATCTGATTTGGGACAGGTCCTGAGTCATTGAGTGATACCTGGTTTTCACCCTGTAACCCCTTCCTAACATTTTAGTACTTTGGTTGTTAAGACTTTTAACACGACACAGTACAGACAAGGCAGCAGTCAAGGTTCTCTCTGATCAAGGGTATAAAGTCTTCAAATGCCTGGGTCATATGTGACCAAGGCATCTAAAGACAGGCGCCACCATATTCTCTAATATCACCATAATCTAGAACAAGTTTCGGGGGCTGCAATCTCTTTCCATGGCAACAGGTAGCCTATTGAAGGCTCCCAGGTCTGTCATTACTGTACTTCTATTACGAGTCCCTTAGGGGGTCTAAAAATGAAAGTAAAAAAAATTCAAATTTAAAAAAAATTAATTAAGTTTCAAATCACACTCTTTCTTTATATCACAAATACAAATAAACAAACACACACAGATTAGGTATCTCTGCATCCAGCTATGCCCAAATTCTAGATTTATAAAAAATATATCTCATATAATGGTATCAATAAAAACTACAACTTGCTTTTCAGAAAAAGATGCCTTACACAGTTCAGTACAAGAAAAAAATTATGTCTGTCAGAATATGGGGACTCCAAGACATTTTTTATTTTCAAAGTTTGGGATTCTGTAAATACTAAGAAAATGACATTTGTTTCCTAATTCTACCCCATACTGATTTTTTTTCCCAGTTTCACAGTACATCCTACAAAATGATAAATGGTAAAACTATGAAGTGCAATTTGTCTTGCAAAAAATAAGCCTTCATGTGGCTCCGACAGAAAAAATAAAAAAAAATTATAGCTTTTGAAAGGTAGGATGTGAAAAAAAAAAAAAATGCAAAAATGGCTTTGGAGGGAGGGGGTCTCAGTTTACTACAGGGAACCACCAGGTTGCTACCTCTAGAAGCAGTTTAATCTCAGTGGCAGATGACCCAGAGAGGTCAAGGTCACCGGAAGGACAGGCAGACATGGGGTCAGTGGACAAGCTGAAGTCAAGACAGGTAGATTTAATTTGTGACAGTGTTTACGCAATTGATCAGAACAGGCAGCATGGAGTCAATATGGTAATAAGGCACAAGTCAGGGAAGTCAGAATAGGTTCAGAGTCGAATTAAAAGACACAGATCAGGACACAACTTCACAGGACATTAGCAAGTTAGGATGTGCTCAGGCACCTGTAGCAGAAAGTGCCTAAAGCGGTGTCTGTACACAGACAAGGCAGGTGATTATGGCTCACGTGACCGCCGAGACCAATAATTGTGCTGGCTGACAATACATGAAAGAACCCATCTGTTATTCAGGTTTATTTCTGTCACTATCTTTCATGGGAGCAGCACCTCTTGTTTAGAGTTTTGTTTCTTTTAAAGGGGTGTCTAGTGTCCAGAGTTGTATCCATTTGGGTACCATGTTTGTTGGACTCTGTTATATACAGTACAGTACTTAAGTTTTAGGTAGGTTTTAAAAATATGCTTCAAAGTAAGAATTCTTTTAAAAATAGAAGCATTAATAGTTTATTTCAATAAACAAAACGAAGTGAATGCAGAAAAAAGAAAGCTAAATCAAATCAATATTTGGTGTCACCAGCTGTTTGCTTCAGAACATCAGTTCTTCTAGGTAAGTTTGTACACAGGTTTTTGAAGGAACTCTGCAGGGAGATTGTTCCAAACATTGTTGTAGTGTATATTTTTTGTCTGTACTTGAACCCTACAATTTGCAAAAGTGCTGCGGAATATGTTGGTGCTATATAAATAAAATGTATTATTATTATTATTATTATTATTATTACATCTTGGAGAACTAATCACAGATCTATAGACGTAGGCTTGCTCAAATCCTTCTGTCTCTTCATGCAATCTCAGACAGACTCGATAATGTTTAGATCAGGGCTCCGTGAAGGCCAAATCATCACATCCAGACTCCCTCTCCAAAGAGTGGTCACACCAAATATTGATGTGATTTAGATTTTCTAAACTTCTATTTTTGAAAGCATTCTTCCCTTGCAACATATTTCAACATCTGCCTAAAATTTTGTACAGTACTGTACATGCTTATATTTTATGTCTACTGTGCTTCATGTATTTTCCCTTCACATAGGTTTGACATTATTCACATGATATTGGTGACATAGATAGATAGATAGATAGATAGATAGATAGATAGATAGATAGACATCCATACATTGAAATTGCAACAACAAAAGGGAAAAGTCTTGAAATTTCAGGATGGATAGACATGTTATTTATCTGCAAATGCTAAAAAATGGAAAACAAAATATTCAAAACATCTCAATTTATTCAGTATTAAAGGGGTATTCCCATGGTCATAACCATATCTATATTTGTACAGTCATGGCCAAAAGTTTTGAGAATGACACAAATATTATATTTTCACATGATCTGCTGCCCTGTGGTTTTTATGTGTGTGTCAGATGTTTTTATCACATACAGAAATATAATTGCATTCATATTATGAGTAACAGAAGCTTATATTGACAGTTAGAATGAGTTAATGCAGCAAGTCAATATTTGCAGTGTTGACCCTTCTTCTTCAGGACCTCTGCAATTCTCCCTGGCATGCTCTCAATCAACTTCTGGACCAAATCCTGACTGATAGCAGTCCATTCTTGCAGAATCAATGCTTTAATTTTGTCTGAATTTGTTGGTTTTTATTTGTCCACCCGTCTCTTGATGATTGACCACAAGTTCTCAATGGGATTAAGATCTGGGGAGTTTCCAGGCCATGGACCCAAAATCTCTATGTTTTGTTCCCTGAGCCATTTAGTTATCACCTTTGCTTTATGGCAAGGTGCTCCATCATGCTGGAAAAGGCATTGTTGAGCGCCAAACTGCTCTTGGACGGTTGGGAGAAGTTGCTCTTGGAGGACATTCTGGTACCATTCTTTATTCATGGCTGTGTTTTTAGGCAAGACTGTGAGAGAGCCGATTCCCTTGGCTGAGAAGCAACCCCACACATGAATGGTTTCAGGATGCTTTACAGTTGGCATGAGACAAGACTGGTGGTAGCGCTCACCTCTTCTTCTCCGAATAAGCTGTTTTCCAGATTTTCCAAACAATCGAAAAGGGGATTCATCAGAGAAAATGACTTTACCCCAGTCCTCAGCAGTCCACTCCCTGTACTTTTTGCAGAATATCAGTCTGTCCCTGATGTTTTTTCTGGAGAGAAGTGGCTTCTTTGCTGCCCTCCTTGAGACCAGGCCTTGCTCCAAGAGTCTCCGCCTCACAGTGCGTGCAGATGCACTCACACCTGCCTGCTGCCATTCCTCAGCAAGCTCTGCACTGCTGGTAGCCCGATCCCGCAGCTGAAACACTTTTAAGAGACGGTCCTGCCGCTTGCTGGTCTTTCTTGGGCGCCCTGGAGCCTTTTTGGCACCAATGGAACCTCTCTCCTTGAAGTTCTTGATGATGCGATAGATTGTTGACTGAGGTGCAATCTTTCTAGCTGCAATACTCTTCCCAGTTAGGCCATTTTTGTGCAGTGCAATGATGACTGCACGTGTTTCTTTAGAGATAACCATGGTTAACAGAAGAGAAACAATGATGGCAAGCACCAGCCTCCTTTTAAAGTGTCCAGTGGTGTCATTCTTACTTAATCATGATAGATTGATCTCCAGCCCTGTCCTCATCAACACCCACACCTGTGTTAATGGAGCAATCACTGAAACGATGTTAGGTGGTCCTTTTAAGGCAGGGCTGCAATGATGTTGAAATGTGTTTTGGGGGATAAAGTTCATTTTCTAGGCAAATATTGACTTTGCAAGTAATTGCTGTTAAGCTGATCACTCTTTATAACATTCTGGAGTATATGCAAATTGCCATTAGAAAAACTGAAGCAGTAGACTTTGTAAAAATTAATATTTGTATCATTCTCAAAACTTTTGGCCATGACTGTAGATAATTAAAAGTTAAACATTTTTGCAAATATAAGTAGTTAAAAATTCTGCAGCGTTTTAAAGCTTTCCTCTAACGATCTTAGTGGTGACATCTGTTGTCTTGATCGGTTGCCAATGGATACGACCACAAATGCAGAAACTTTATATGGTCTGGGACTTGTCAAAAACCCAGCCATGATTTTCTTATTGTGGCTCAGTTATCAGGTGGGGAAACTACATGTATGAGAAGATATCCCAGCCACGATAAGGAAACCATTACTGATTTTCAGACCTTAGAAAGATCCTGCATTCATGGTCGTATCCATTGGCAACCGATCAAGACAAGACTGTGACCACAAGATATTTGGAGAAAATCTTTAAAACTCTGCAAAATGTTTAATTACTTATACTTGCAAAAATGTTTAACTTTTAATTATCTACAAATTTAAAAATGGTTATGTTCGTGGGAATACCCCTTTAACCCCTTAACGATGCAGGGCGTAATAGTACGTCCTGAGTCGCATGACGATGTATGGAGAGAGCTCAGGAGCTGAGCGCTCTCCATACACCGCGGGTGCTGGCTGTATAATACAGCCAGGACCCGCAGCTAACAGCAGCGATTGGTGCCTGCACCGATCGCGGCTGTTAACCCTTTAGATGCGGAGCCGACAAGGGCGCCGCCATTTTTACCTAATCGCCGCCCTCCGGAACGTCATCGGAGGGCGGCGCTTGGTTGCCATGACAGCCGGGAGCCTATTGAAGGCTCCCAGGCCTGTCATTTCAGTATAGCTATTACACGATGCCATAGGCATCGTCTAATAGCAGTGAAGGCATTTTGCTATTCACTGCGATACAGTAGTATCGCAGTGAATAGTATGATCGATCAGACTCCCTAGGTTTCAAGGTCCCTAGGGAGTCTGATCATACAAGTAAAAGTATAAAAAAAAAAAGTTTTTAAAAGTATGTAAAAATTAAAAAAAACACAAAAGTTCAAATCACCCCCCTTTCCCTAGATCAGATATAAAAGTAAATAAACAAAAGTAAACATAAACACATTAGGTATCCCCGCGCTCCAAAATGCCCGAACTATTAAAATATTAAAATATTTATCCCATACGGTGAACGGCGTAGCGGGGAAAAAAATCAAAATGGCCAAATAGCGTTTTTTTCAACACTTTGTCTCCTATAAAAAATTGAATAAAAAGTGATCAAACCATCAGATCTTTCCCCAAGTGGTATAAATAAAAACGTCATGTTGTCCCGCATAAAAAGACGCCTTACCCAGCTCCATGCATGTAAATATGAAAAAGTTACAGGTGACACAATATGGCGATGCAAAATTATTTTTCTATTTAGCAAAGTTTTTAATTTTTTAAAAGGTATCAAAACATTACAAATACTATATAAATTTTGTATCGCCGTGTTCGTACTCACCCACAGAATACAGGTAACATGTCATTTTTACCACACAGTGAATGGTGTAAAAATTAAACCCATATGAATTTGGCGCAAATGCAGTTTTTCTCCAATTGCACCTCATTCTCAATTTTTTTCCAGCTTCCCAGTACATTGCACAGAATATTGAATAGTGACATTACAAAGTACAATTTGTTTCGCAAACAATAAGCCATCATGTGACTCTGAACTGAAAAATGAAAAAGTTATGGCTCTTGGAATGTGGGGAGGGAAAAACGAAAATGCAAAAACAAAAAATGGCCTGGTCATTAAGGGGTTAAGTATGAGTGCCATGTGCCGAAATACAAGCACTTACCTGCCTTGCCATGTTATCAGTAAGGTTTTTAATGGTTGTCTGAGGAATGTAATGCTATGCTGAATGCATTTGGCACGCAAATCAACAAGATTGACTGCTGGCAGCTCCCAATTGCCGACCAATGACACCCCAGAGGTGATTGATAGGAAACAAGTCCAGAGATGCTGAAGATCATGGTAGCATGCAGGCTGCTCACAGTAGCATGAGAAACACACAATGTAGTATTGTCCTGTTGAAAAATGGCTCCTGGGACACTTTGGAGAAACGGCCATACCACTAGATCTACAACTCAAATGAAATGTAAAGTCAAACTGCTGTGTACCTGAAATGAAGACTAGAGAAGTCCGGCTATGGTACATTATGCCACCCCACATAATGGGGTGTGATGTGCCCTTGTGAAGGCCTTTTCATGGTGTTGCCAATCTCCAGCTGTCACTGCATATAACATCGGCTGCCATGATTGGTGGAGAGTGATCCAGCAGTTGACCAATGCCAGTATGGGAGCAAATAGGTATAGGAACTCCATATTCCCGACTTATGAGTGGAGTTATTAGACATTCAACAAGTGATCCTTAGTGAGCTAAAATTTTCAATTATTTACATACATAGCTAATTTACTCCCTTTTACATACTTATGCCGCCCCCTTTTTAGCTTCTATTTTCCACTACTACTAACCCCACTAGTACTGTACTTTTATTACTCTTAATACATCTATTGCTCCTATACATCAGAAAAACTTGAATGAAAGTACTTATAACTATGTAAATCCTGTTTTTTCCATGTATACCACTCCCTTCCAATTCTAGTCTCTATACACCCCTTCTCCTTCTTGAATTTATTTTCTTTCACCTTAGTTTTTGACCCAGTCATTGAAAAATGCTACAACCCACTGGGTGTCCAGTTTTGAGTCCAGCCAAAATGACCATCTATTTGTCTGTTTATTGGTTAATGTAACCCACGCTGTTTATTTATTGTGATGTCAATAGTTTGGATAAGTAAGAATGAATCAGTTCTGCTACTTTTGCATTACAGCACAAACTACAGTTATTGCTTCTCCAAATAATCTCGACAGGAAATGTTTATCTAAACACTGTATCATCAGACAACAAGAGAAAAAATGAAGAAATGTGAAATACCTTAAGAACATTCCATGTGACATGACTACATTCATTTCCCTGTGTGTTGCCCCCTTCTACCCACAATAATGCCCTAGTGTCTGCGTCTGACAAACAGATGACATCAGTTCTTGTTTCAGTCACCACAAACTCCTAACAGACCAAACTGTCCTGGTCACAGACATTGTAGAAGCCTCAAACAAAATTTTATTCTCTTGCTTATTGACACATCATTCAGAATTTTGGGGCAACACATTGCGGTTTTTCCCGCAGCGCTTTTCACAGAAAGTCCGCAACGTTTTTGGAAATCTCGGTGTGTCCGCAGTGCGTATTTTCTTGCAATGTGTAAAACGGCGCGTTTTTTTTCCTCTGCATTTACGCTATGTGGGGCCCCAGCTTTAGAAAGTGTCTAAGACAACTAGAAAATGATGTATATATAAAGCATGTACACAAGTTTTTTGGCGCAAATTACATCAGAATTCTGGTGCATTTTTATTAGTTTATATGACCCACTGTGATAAATATTCAGGGTGTCTGGCTCGACATGTACAGACGTGGACAAAATTGTTGGTACCCCTCGTTTAATGAAAGAAAAACCCACAATGGTCACAGAAATACAGTGGGGAAAAAAAAGTATTTAGTCAGCCACCAATTGTGCAAGTTCTCCCACTTAAAAAGAAGAGAGAGGCCTGTAATTGACATCATAGGTAGACCTCAACTGTGAGAGACAAAATGAGAAAACAAATCCAGAAAATCACATTGTCTGATTTTTTAAGAATTTATTTGCAAATTATGGTGGAAAATAATTATTTGGTCACCTACAAACAAGCAAGATTTCTGGCTCTCACAGACCTGTAACTTCTTCTTTAAGAGGCTTCTCTGTCCTCCACTCATTACCTGTAGTAATGGCTCCTGTTTGACATTGTTATCAGTATAAAAGACATCTGTCCACAACCTCAAACAGTCACACTCCAAACTCCACTATGATGAAGACCAAAGAGCTGTGGAAGGGCACCAGAAACAAAATTGTAGACCTGCACCAGGCTGGGAAGACTGAATCTGCAATAGGCAAGCAGCTTGGTGTGAAGAAATCAACTGTGGGAGCAATAATTAGAAAATGGAAGACATACAAGACCATTGATAATCTCCCTCGATCAGGGGCTCCAGGCAAGATCTCACCCCGTTGGGTCAAAATGATCACAAGAATGGTGAGCAAAAATCCCAGAACCACACAGGGGGACCTAGTGACTGACCTGCAGAAAGCTGGGACTAACGTAACAAAGGCTACCGTCAGTAACACACTACTCCACCAGGGACTCAGATCCTACAGTGCCAGAAGTGTCCCCCTGCTTAAGCCAGTACATATCTGGGGCCCGTCTGAAGTTTGCTAGAGAGCATTTGGATGTTCCAGAAGAGTATTGGGAGAATGTCATATGGTCAGATGAAACCAAAGTAGAACTGTTTGGTAGAAACACAACTCGTCGTGTTTGGAGGAGAGTGAATGCTGAGTTGCATCCAAAGAACACCATACCTACTGTGAAGCATGGGGGTGGCAACATCATGCTTTGGGGCTGTTTCTTTGCAAAGCGGCCAGGATGACTGATCCGTGTACATGAAAGGATGAATGGGGCCATGTATCGTGAGATTTTGAGTGCAAACCTCCTTCCATCAGCAAGGCCATTGAAGATGAAACGTGGCTGGGTGTATCAGCATGACAATGATCCCAAGCACACCGCCAGGGCAACGAAGGAGTGGCTTCATAAGATCCATTTCAAGGTCCTGGAGTGGCCTAGCCAGTCTCCAGATCTCAACCCCATAGAAAACCTTTGGAGGGAGTTGAAAGTCCGTGTTGCCCAGCGACAGCCCCAAAACATCACTGCTCTAGAGGAGATCTGCCTGGAGGAATGGGCCAAAATACCAGCAACAGTGTGTGCCAACCTTGTGAAGGCTTACAGAAAACGTTTGACCTCTGTCATTGCCAACAAAGGATATATAACAAAGTATTGAGATGAACTTTTGTTATTGAAGAAATACTTATTTTCCACCATAATTTGCAAATACATTCTTAAAGAATCAGACAATGTGATTTTCTGGATTTGTTTTCTCATTTTGTCTCTCATAGTTGAGGTCTACCTATGATGTCAATTACAGGCCTCTCCCATCTTTTTAAGTGGGAGAACTTGCACAATTGGTGGCTGACTAAATACTTTTTTTCCCCACTGTAACTTGAATCTGACAAAAATGAAATTCGCCAAACTACATGTTGACAAGCCACAAAGCTTCTGGTAGAATGTCCTATGGACAGATGAGACAAAGATCAAAATTTTTGGCAAGGCACATCAGCTCTATGTTCACAGATGGAAAAATGAAGCATATCTTGAAAAGAACACTGTCCCTACTGTGAAACATGGAGGAGGCTCTGTTATGTTCTGAGGCTGCTTTGCTGAATCTGGTACAGGGTGTCTTGAATCTGTGCAGGGTACAATGAAATCTCAAGACTATCAAGGGATTCTAGAGAGAAATGTGCTGCCCAGTGTCAGAAAGCTTGGTCTCAGTCGCAGGTCATGGGTCTTGCAACAGGATAATGACCCAAAACACACAGCTAAATACACCCAAGAATGGCTAAGAGGAAAACATTGGACTATTCTGAAGTGGCCTTCTATGAACCCTGACCTAAATCCTATTGAGCATCTTTGGAAGGAGCTGAAACATGCCATATGGAAAAGGCACCCTTCAAACCCGAGACAACTGGAGCAGTTTGCTCATGAGGAGTGGGCCAAAATACCTTTTGAGAGGTGCAGAAGTCTTAAAAATTCTGTTGAAGCATGGTTGAAAAGCAATGTCTGACTTTCATTTGTTCATTTTCATAGAATTTATATATATTATTACTTTTGTCAGATTCAAGTTATTTCTGTGACCATTGTGGGTTTTTCTTTCATTAAACGAGGTGTACCAACAATTTTGTCCACGTGTGTATGAAAAAAGTGCACCAGAATGGGCCTGGTTTTGAAGTGTCAAATTTTACGACATATTTATGAAACAGAAAAGAACGAATATGGCGCAGATTTTCTTTCGCACAGTAGACCAAGTTTAAAATGGGGTAAACTTATGAATTTATGAAAATTTACTTTGTGCGCCATAAATTTCCATTGTGCACCAAATATTTGTCTCCTCAATAAGTGAGAGATGACTTGTGTCTGCTTATGTTGTGCCAAAAACTACTGTAGATTTTTTTTTTTTATATGCGTGCACCAAATATTTATTCCTTACAGCCTGCGAGTTAAGTTTTTAGTTTGCAGATTTTGTCTACATGTTTTGTGCAAAATATTTATCTCAAGGTAAAGCTGGCATTTGAGTCAGAATTTTGGAGCTTCTAGAACACTCCATATTTATGGTCCATATGACAGATTCATAAATATGTCTAAAACTACATTTAACAGTATTGATAAATGTGCCCCAATTATCTTGCAATCTATTAAATGGATCTGCTAAACACATATAAAAAAACATGATGTGACTGAAGCCTTATTCAAATGTTTCCAAGTTTTTGACTACGTTAGGAAGATATATGTTGAATAAGAAAATAGAATGTATGCAAGTGTAATAAAAGTTATAATACGCCTAGTGAGAGGCTTCTTTTTTAGATTATTAAACGGTAGGACTTTTCTCGCTTACTCTCTATCCACAGGATAGGGAATAAGTGCCTGATCACTGGGACCCTCAAAGATCACAACAACAGGGCTTGGTCACTTCTCCATTTACATCAATAGAAATGATCGCTATGCCGAAAGTACCTCCATTCTCTTTGGATAGGGGATATGTATTATTAGTAGGAAAACCTTTTTTGGCCGGGGCCCATGTTGCGAAAACGCAGTGTTTTACACTACCTTCAAAGTGAATGGGATTTTTGCTAATCCCATCTACACATTACAGAAAAGAATCCACAGCGGAAAAGCTGCATTTTCAAAAATGCTTTTTGAAAATCGTAGCATGTCAATTATATCTGCGGAAACGCTGGCGTTTTCCATATAGGTATAATAGGGGCAGAAAGTCCGCAAAGGAAAACTCAATGAAAAACGCTGCGTAAAAAACTGCGATGCATTTCTGCAGCGTTTTTTTTGCTGCATTTCGCTATGTTGCGCCTTAGCCTGTAACTTTGGATATCTGTGTGCTTTTTTACAGCAGCACGACATTGGATAATTGATTTGTTTAGTTGGTTGATTATGGAGTTAGGAATGTCGTCTTCCCTATAGATTTAGATGGGGCCTATAAATAGATGCTCCTTTATAAGATATAACTGAACATTTTTGCACCCATTCTGCTGTTGAGGGTGAGAGTGTCAGCTACACCACCATTTGGTTTACCATTTCTGATATGTAACAGTCATTACATGTGTGGCCTTAATTCTTGTTGATTTTATTCTTAGCTATTGAATTTCTGCTCATCCACACACTTTCATAGAATCGGCTTCATGCATCACGTTTTAGACACTTATGGCGTATTCACAAAACAGACCATAAATGCCTGATAAATGCAAGTTCTGTATCTGTCTTCACAATGGGGGTCCCAGACCCACCCATCCAGCCAGTTATTATGTAAATGGAGCAGTAGCCATTCATGCATGGCTTTATCCATTCACTTTTTATGGAAGTTCCAAAAACAACCAAGCACACCTCCTGTGGATATGCCATACGTGTCTAACATAAGAGTGCACCATGTTAGTTCACATTAGAAATCCAGCAGTGCAACATCTCAGACATACATAGGGTCAAGTTCAACTTCATCAGCATCAACTTCTAGCCTGAATTGAATTAAGAATATCAGTGATTATTAAATAGATTATTGCTTATTATTGGTAATGGAAATCTGTTCTGGCAGTCCAAAAAAGTAAAAAAGAAAAGACATTTTAAATAATTTCTACTTGCTTTAGGTAGCATTCTAATAAAAACTAATACATTTCTCACATGGTCAATGCAAAGCAGATCCATATTTAAAAAATAATAATAAATATTGTCTGAAATGCGCCTGAAATTGAAATATCTGTTTTATTTAGTGGTAACCGTTGACACCCTAGATGCCTTGTTCTTATGCTGCTTAGTTACAAATCTTGATATTTTAAAAGGGCTATCCTCTTTCTACAATTGATGTCCTATCAATTGATATTTTAAAGGGGTTATCCACTTTCTACAATTGATGGTACCAAGGCTGTTCTGCTATTGCTGCACAAACTTCAACGAAATGAGAAACATTTATAATACACTTTTCTTACACAAAGGACTGAAAGTGCTGGGGAGTCAGTGGCTACTAGGGATATGGGCCAATTTAATTTATCTATCAGTATATTTTTGGTGTGTGGGAGGAAACCACAAACAAAGAGGATGTTGCCCTTGATCAGATTCAAACTCAGGTATGAAAGGGGTTAATGTCTGCGATCATCCAGCGGAGACCCAGTGATTCATCTCCTGAGCAGCCACCATATTTAAAGACCCTACATCCACTAATAGTATGGTGGATGTCAGGAAAGGATTAAAGGGGGTCTGTCAGCAGTAAATTGGTTATAAACCTAATCACTGTACCTTATAGAGGTGATTCTACAGTTTCCAAATATGTCTCTATTATTCAGCTTTATTGTTCCATTTTTTGTAAATGGGTGGCAAAGTGCTTTGGGTCTTAGCTTGCCTGGGCTTTGATCTCAGCTATAGATTCCCAGCCAAAACATTTGTCTCCTCACTTGCATATGAAAAATGTTATTTACATAAAAATGGGGCTCCAAAGCTGAATAACAGAGGCATATTTGGAAATTGTCGAATTTCCTGTACAAAGTACTGGGATTAGGTTTATAACCAATTTACTGCTGACAGGGTACCTTATATGTGGAGACCACATTATGCTGTCATTTCAACCTAAACAACAGAATTAGCAGCAGCTCTTGAAGTGGTTTCAATCAATATTTTCTACCAGATTGTGTCTATGTCTTCTGTGCCATTTATGTCTCCATAGTAACAGATGATGTCCAAATTGTGTTCTCCAATCCTGAAGTTATATTCCTTTCATACCTCACTAATGTATGAATTGCAAGATAGGCAGTATGACTGCAATCGCAGACTACACAAGGATTGTTTGCTGTCTGTTACCATGGAGATGCATAGGAGCAGTTGACATATTTTTAAATAAGAATGTGCACATTTGGCTCATTTTTAATTTCAAGTACATAGTTTTCAAAATGTAAGCAATTCATCAAAATCCTGCAAAAAATAATAAATTGAATAAAAACATATAAATAACAAATAGGATGAAGGATTAGAAAAGGGCTTGGGAAGTTGTCTCTGGGATGTTTGGAGTTCAAATCCCAGCCTTGAGTTTATGTTTTACTTAGTTATGCAAAAACAAACAAGAAATAAACATAGAAAGGAATGTAGCCCTATTCACAGGATGCTTCTGGACTGTGTCTTGCTATGAATTTTAGCAGCATAGGGTAAAGATAAATACAGGGGCATCAAGAAAATGTGCTTTTGGTGTAATGCATTTATCTCTTCTTCCGTTGCATGTAAATGACTTGCCATTTAGATCTTTACATTTCACGGAGATTATCGACAAGAAAGGCCTTTGCTTTTCAGGCATGGCATTGAGTGTTGACACATAAAAGGAGACAGGATGACACACAGAGAAGAATAATTTGATATACTAATGTGGTCATTTATCAAAGTCTCCCAGCTGAAAACCACAAGAAAAAAAAATTCATCAGGTTAGTTAGCCAAAACAATCCATTCGTCTCACTAGGCCGTTTCCAAAATTATTCCAATAAATGATTGACAGTAAATCATGTCTTCAAGGTTTCTACCATAGTCTCAACCTTCATTCTAAGAACAAAGGAATTTGTATCAGATGAAATGATTTTCTAGGAAATTGGTAGATCTAGGAAATTTGGTAGCTTTACATCTCATACTTGAAACCTACAATTAAACACAAGGGAAATTAGTTAAAGGGATTGTCCAGTGCCAAAAAAATACCTGTAAGTGGTTGTCAAGGTCTTCGCTAGTACCTATGGTATGTTTCATGGGCTTTTTTCATGTTTTCTCATTCCACTTGTAGGCTCATTTATGGTCTGCACAGCAGCTTAACTTCCTGTTATGGGGCATCTTGCATATACCAGTTAAACAAAATTTTTATTCCAACAGTGTTAAAAAAATGCTACTTTTTGACCCATAACATAGCTGAGCATTTGCAATTTTTTATGCTGTTGAAAGAATAAAAAAAATTATGTTTGGATGCTCTTTGCCACCATCTTTATTTTTGTATAGAATATTGGGGGATTGGCTCTGTCCTCATTGAGTATATGTGGATCATCACTTGAGGTTTACTGCCTCCCCCATTTGGTACTGAAATAAGTGGAAACACACTAAAATTGTACTAAAGGTACAACACATATGTATATATTTTCTACTGAACATGAATTTTGAGTACAATTTTATTTTGCTTAACATCCCCTTTTAATTCCTTCCCACTGCAGCCATTTTTCAAAGTTTTGTTTTTTACTCCTCGTTTCCAATAGCCATAACTTAAATTTTGCGGGACAAATTGTACTTCATAGTGATACTATTTAATATGTCATACAATTTAATGGAATGCTGGAAAAATTCTGATATTGGGAGAATTGGGTGCAAAAATGCGTTTTTCATCGATATTTTATGGGCTTCATTTTTACGGTATTCACCGTGCAGCAAAAATGAGGCATTACCTATATTCTGTAGGCTTTTATGGTTACGGCGTTACTAAATTGACATGTTTTTGTTACGTTTTAACACGTTAAAAAAATCCAAAACTTTGAAAAAAAAAATTTCATACCCGTAACTTTTCCATATGCAGAACTGCATAAGGCATCTTCTTTGTGGGGCCAGATGTATTTTTTATTTATACCATTTTGTGGAATGTCTGATGCTTTGATCACTTTTTATTAAAATTTTTGTGGCAAATGAAACAGCAGTTTGGCTCTTTTGATTTCTTTTCCACTACAGCATTCACCATATGGGAAGAATACTTTTATGTTTGTAGCCTGGAAATTTTTATCTGATTGGTGTTCAGACAACATCCGGGACTCAGTTGATCAGGGCTGATCCGTGTGTAGGCACGCTGTCAGCCACCCGACCCATCCTGAAAAATACCTTTAAAGTGTACATGCTCTTTCATTTGACTTTATGCATGTGTACATAAGGAGCAACACTATTTCATTATATGACTTATATTCTCAAGTTTTTGCAGTGTCCTCATTTGCATGCTATATGCGTAATTTGCAGTTCTCTCTAAGAATATTAGGCAGCTCTCATCTTGCTAAATAGAACATTGTTCTTCTTTCTCATCCCTTGGGTCCAGTGGTAAGTTTTACCTTTCAATAATCTGGTAAAGTTAAATTTACCTACATTACAAACAATTCATTTTATTTACTTTCACTTCAAAGTTTAAAAAAAAAATCCTGAAAAGAGCCATTTTTAAATTATTGCATTAAACATAATTTCATTTTTATCAAAATGAGATAATGCATAATTAAATTGAATTATATGAAGTATTTTCCTGTTTACAAGAAACTTTTTACAGGATTCTGCTTGTTGCCTTATGTTTTTCATTTAGCAAATAAAAAATTGTAACTATGCACATAAAAATAGTAATGTCAACATATGCATATTTATAAAAGGATTTCTTAGAAATTGCCTTGGTTACCATAATTGTTACTAACATGCAATACAAAAACAAGAACAAATAAAAAATGTGAAATATTTTTATAAGGTTCAAATCTGCTTCTGCTAAATTTATTGAAATGAAAGGCATAAACTTATTCCGAAGAAAGGTTTCCATTATGTAAAGCTTCATGTGTTAGAATTCTTGCTATGATATATGTAGCACATTTTATAGAGGTCATGGGGTACCTTACTAAAACTTAGAGAAGTACAGTCATGGCCAAAAGTTTTGAGAATGATACAAATATTAATTTTTACAAAGTCTACTGCTTCAGTTTTTCTAATGGCAATTTGCATATACTCCAGAATGTTATAAAGAGTGATCAGCTTAACAGCAATTACTTGCAAAGTCAATATTTGCCTAGAAAATGAACTTTATCCCTCAAAACACATTTCAACATCATTGCAGCCCTGCCTTAAAAGGACCACCTAACATCGTTTCAGTGATTGCTCCATTAACACAGGTGTGGGTGTTGATGAGGACAGGGCTGGAGATCAATCTGTCATGATTAAGTAAGAATGACACCACTGGACACTTTAAAAGGAGGCTGGTGCTTGCCATCATTGTTTCTCTTCTGTTAACCATGGTTATCTCTAAAGAAACACGTGCAGTCATCATTGCACTGCACAAAAATGGCCTAACTGGGAAGAGTATTGCAGCTAGAAAGATTGCACCTCAGTCAACAATCTATCGCATCATCAAGAACTTCAAGGAGAGAGGTTCCATTGGTGCCAAAAAGGCTCCAGGGCGCCCAAGAAAGACCAGCAAGCGGCAGGACCATCTCTTAAAAGTGTTTCAGCTGTGGGATCGGGCTACCAGCAGTGCAGAGCTTGCTGAGGAATGGCAGCAGGCAGGTGAGAGTGCATCTGCACGCACTGTGAGGCGGAGACTCTTGGAGCAAGGCCTGGTCTCAAGGAGGGCAGCAAAGAAGCCACTTCTCTCCAGAAAAAACTTCAGGGACAGACTGATATTCTGCAAAAGGTACAGGGAGTGGACTGCTGAGGACTGGGGTAAAGTCATTTTCTCTGATGAATCCCCTTTTCGATTGTTTGGAACATCTGGAAAACAGCTTATTCGGAGAAGAAGAGGTGAGCGCTACCACCAGTCTTGTCTCATGCCAACTGTAAAGCATCCTGAAACCATTCATGTGTGGGGTTGCTTCTCAGCCAAGGGAATCGGCTCTCTCACAGTCTTGCCTAAAAACACAGCCATGAATAAAGAATGGTACCAGAATGTCCTCCAAGAGCAACTTCTCCCAACCGTCCAAGAGCAGTTTGGCGCTCAACAATGCCTTTTCCAGCATGATGGAGCACCTTGCCATAAAGCAAAGGTGATAACTAAATGGCTCAGGGAACAAAACATAGAGATTTTGGGTCCATGGCCTGGAAACTCCCCAGATCTTAATCCCATTGAGAACTTGTGATCAATCATCAAGAGACGGGTGGACAAACAAAAACCAACAAATTCAGACAAAATTAAAGCATTGATTCTGCAAGAATGGACTGCTATCAGTCAGGATTTGGTCCAGAAGTTGATTGAGAGCATGCCAGGGAGAATTGCAGAGGTCCTGAAGAAGAAGGGTCAACACTGCAAATATTGACTTGCTGCATTAACTCATTCTAACTGTCAATATAAGCTTCTGTTACTCATAATATGAATGCAATTATATTTCTGTATGTGATAAAAACATCTGACAAACACACATAAAAACCAGAGGGCAGCAGATCATGTGAAAATATAATATTTGTGTCATTCTCAAAACTTTTGGCCATGACTGTACATGGACACGTAGGGAGAATTGGGTGCAAAAGACAATGGGGGAATTTATTAAACACCAGTCTTAATAATTCTGGTGCATTTCACCCCAGCAGAGTAAGGTTCTGCCCAAGCGGCAGATTCAGCAAAAAAAGGACAAAGTGGATAATTTTTTTGGCACATAATGTGCCGGAAAATTGTAGTGTTCATTTTAGTAAAAGCTATAAAGTCAAAAAAACACAACACAGATAGAGGGTATTATCCAAGAATGAATGGTCTTGCTGTTCTTTACCATTGCTACTGCTCAACATACAGAGCTGCGCATGTCCTGATGCCCTTTAAATAATCTGTGGGGGTGTCGAGTTCTAATGTAATATTAAAGGGGCTGTCTCAGTTATAGAAAAATTGCTTTTATACAGGACACTGTATAAAATAAATAAAAAACAGGACTCACCCTTTGAATGTCACCTGTTCCATCATCACCATTCCAAATGCGGGATATTTCCAAATACCACAGGACAGGACATGGTCATGTCATATAACCACTGTAGTCAATCACTGGCCTCAGCAGTCAAGTGACATATAAGTAGATCCGACTAACGTGCCATTTATGTAAATGTGGACACTAAGTCCAGTGATTGGTTCTAGTGGTCACATAACAATGAATGGGACATCATTACCTTCAATTCAGCAGCGACCAGAAACTGCAGTGAGAGTAGCAGAGAAAGAAAGAGGACCATTGAAAAATTTAATATTGTTATTTTACAGTATTTTAGATAGTCTCTTGTACTTACACAATGTTTTTATGTATCTCAGACAACCACACAGTCTCAGAAAACTTGGAAACTTGTTTAATTCTTGGCAAACACTTGCACAGAACTGCTGTTATAGCTTGCACTGTGTTTCTACAATGTTTGAGTTAGCCTTTAAACAATGAAGTATTTAATATACCTGTCTTCCTCTGACTATTCAATAAAATGTAATGAAATTTCATGCAAGATATTAATGCAACAAGAGTGTAGAGTCTGTTGTTGAAACGCCAACATTGGTTGTCTAAAACAGTGGTTCTCACGGCACGGCACGTCTATCCCCCATAGGTATGTCCAACTATCCCCAGGGGTGTACAACACGGTGAGAGCCTGCCTTTTATGGTAGTTCATGGGGTTCATCACTCACAAACTACAATTATACTCTTTAGTCTCTTCAGACCCTCAGAATATAATTAGGCGCCGGAGAGGTGATTAAGCACAACAATCAATATTACTCACCTACCCTGGGCTCTGGCGCTGCTCCCTGTGCTCTTCATTGATGACATCAGGGACAGCTGAGACCTGTGATTGGCTCTCAGCGGTCACGTAGGTGTGGCATAATGACGCTATGACGCCTTGCATCATTACGCTATGTGGCCCACATGACTGCTGAGGCTGATGACATCTATAGAGGCCAGAGTAGCACCAGATCCCAGGGGAGGTAACACTGTTGGTTATGTTTATTCACCTCCACGGGTTTCTGCTAATTATACTCTGAGGGCCTGAAGAGACCCCAGAATATAATTGTAGTTTATGGGTGACGTACACCAAAAATTTCGGCCAAGCCCAAAATTGTTAGAAGATCCCTATGTTTGTGGAATTATTTAATGTAGGGGCCACTCTGAGACATTATGCTGCCTGGAGGGGCCACTATGGGACATTATGCTGCCTGGAAGTGCCACTATGGGACATTATGCTGCCTGGAGGAGCCAATGGGACATCATGCTCCCTGGAGGGGGCACTATAGGGCATTGTGCTGACTGGAGGGACCACTATGGAACATTATACTGAGTGGAGGGGCCACTATGGGACATTATATTGTATGGAGGGGCCACTATGGGACATTATACTGAATGGAGGGATCACTATGGAACATTATACTGTATGGGGGCACTATACTGCATGGGGGCCACTATGGCACTGTGGGGGTTGTTATTTTCCATGTGGAGGCCATTATATTTATTACATGTGGGGCACAGATGTGTGATTGCCATTATACTACATGTGGGGGCACTGACTGGGCCATTGTACTGAGTATGAAGGCTCTGACGTGGACATTCTACTGAGGGCACCGTTATACTACATGTGGGGGCACTGAAGGGGCATTACATAATTGTTAACGAAGTCTCCAAATGAAGCCTTATTGTATTACCATTTATAAATGATCGTTACTTTGGGGTTGCTGTCTTGGGACATTTTCTTACTAGGGGGTACATCACTTGAAAAGGTTGAGAACCACAGGTCTAAACCAGTGTAATAGGTTCCCGTCCTTTTCCTTTTTCTTCCTTGTTTCTTTCCCACCTCTTTAGCTGTCTCTTTTTCCCTTCCATCAGTTTTGTTGCAATGTAAACTCTCTTTCTATTCCACTTACCTTTTCAATTTTTCCACTTTATCTTTTCTTACTATTTAAAGACCTTCCTTTCTTTCACTCTTTTTTTTCTAGATTTTGCTGTGTTGTTCTCTTCCTCTCTCCTGGCATATACTTCTTTACTACCCTTTATGCTTTCTTTGTACACATTTCTAATTTACAACCTTTTTGTTTGTTTTTTTTTCTTTCCTTCTTTTCTTGCTTTCTCTCCTTTCTCTTGTCTTACTATTTCTTTTTTTTTTTACAATTTGATACTGTACGCTCTACATTTCTATTTCTGTTTCTCCCCTCCCTCACTTGCCCTCTCTTCTTGTCTTTGGTTCTCTGGGCTTTGATGAGTTGATTGTTTGGCTTGGCTCCATACTGGAGGAATTCTGGCTCTGTTCCCCAGTGTTCATTACTCCTCGGGGAGCTCTGAAACGGCCTGCTGCACCAGAAACTTTATTAGAAACAGATGTCCCTCCGTCTGTCCCTCGGGGCTCCGTCTCTTGAAGAACTGGTGCCATTAAGATCTCTGCCATAGAAAAAGGAGGGAGCAGTGAAGAAACAAGTTTGAAGGGGCAAGAGTGATTGCTAATGCTGGATGAATAAGAAAACGTGAGAGTTATAAAATAAGTAAAATAGGACAGTATCACTTACGTAATGTAAGAAATCTAGAAGGAACACCATGTAGCAAAGTTAGCCATGTTCATTCACACTAGCATCTTTATCCTGGTCATTTTATTATATGGGATGGGAAGAGTACAGGGTGCGTTTTTGCATGTTTGACTAACAGTTTGTCCAGGCCTGTCATGCTCTGTTTAACCTTTATAGAGACAAACTATTCAAAATCATTGCCGTGGCTTCAGGACGCAGAAACTTGTTAAAAGGCTTAAATCCAGCTTTAGCAATACATTCCAGGACTCTATGCTATTGAAAAGCTTTACAAGACTGCTTAGTTGTATGTTAAGTTTAACAGTAGCTACACAAATGTTAGGAAGGTATTTTTTGCTCTAAATGATACTACTATGCTACTTGTACATTACTAGTGTACTGTACATGTATATTTGTTGAAATAGTGCACGGTAATATATATATCAGCAAAGAAAGCTCTCTACTACTAGTGCTGTCCAATACAGTTGCCAGACTTTCACCAACCTATGTCCAGTTAATATGACTGTACATTGCGCATTCATAGGTTCTGGGACGTAGCTATAGGAGGTGCAGTGGTAGCAATTGCCCAGGGGGCCCAAAGGTCTCTCTTTAACAGAAGAAGAAACCCGTATTTTGGACTTATTTGCTGTAGGACTGACTACAGTTTTTCCCTCACCTCAACCATATCAACAAATAATTGTTGCATAATACATGTGGTATGGCCTGAAAAGTAAGGAATTCAAGTTTAGAGACGTTTTCCTCAACTTTATTATCATGGGGGAACCCTTGAACAGTTTTTCCATTTCCAGGGAACTCTCTTCACCAATTTCTTTCTCAATAACAGCTTCTTTAGGCGAAACGCAGCAAAAAAAGACGGCGGAAAAAAAATCAGTTTTTCTGCAGCGTTCTTCATTGTGTTTTCACAGACTTATTATACCTATATGGAAGACGCCAGCGTTTCCACAGGTATCATTGGCATGCTGCAATTTTCAAAAACGTGTTTTTGAAAATGCAGATTTTCTGCTGCAGATTTTTTTCTGCAATGTGTGGATGGGATTAGCCAGAATCCCATACACTTTGCAGTTACTGTAAAATGCAGTGTTTTTTGCCACTGCATGGGGCTTCAGCCTAATGTAGCACTCTCACAAAAAAAAAATATTATATGGCCTGTTAGAAAGGTACATAGTAATTGTCTTACTAATGGCTGTTTCAGGATAAGGCCCCACTTTTTGGAACGCAGCTAAAAAACCCTGTGAAAAAAATGTTTTTCATTGCATTTTTCTCTGTGGTTTTTCTCCTCTTAAATCTATAGGGAAAATGTGAGTGTTTACACAGGTAAAATTGACTTGATTTTGAAAACTGAAGCTTTTCCACAGTGTTATTTTTCCGCAATGTGTGGATAGGAGTAGCTAGAATCTCATTCACTTTGCTGGTACTGTAAAATGCAGCATTTTTTTGCTGCATTTCCACAGCAGGAAAAACTGCATTTCCACAATGTGGGACCTTAACTCCAAGCTAAGAGCCCACGTTGTGGAACACAGCTAAAAAATTGTTTTTGCTGCGTTTTTCTCTGCGATTTTTCTTCCCTTATTAAATTTATAGGGAAAATGCAAGCATCTCCGCAAGTAAAATTGACATGCTGCTTTTTCCCTCAGGGAGCTATCTGTGCCACCACCACCAGCACGGGTGTTTCCCTTACGTACCACAGCAGCACAATATGGGGTATTCCTGCCCCTGTGTGCTGGTAGGACAGGCGGAACTTTTAATTAGCATAAATTATGCATGACTATGTTACTCTATAAGAGGGCAAAGAGGCCTCCCCCCCTTGTGTTTTTTTCTGTCCTATCTGGTGGGACAGGTGGAGGGAGGTCTCTTGGCCTCCCATATAGTTCGTTCTCTTTTGTTACTTATTGTTACTGTCGTCTTCTTTCCCTCTGGTGAAAGGAGTTTATTTTTGGCAGCTTGGTTCTTGCTGCCTTGTTAGTCCACGTGCCAGAGTTCCATTGCTCTGCGGGCTTCATGAGTTTTTCCGCTGCCGTCTGTACTGTGGACCCCCACGATGAACCGCTTGTATGTGACATCGTGTGGGTCAAGGAATAGATGCAGGACTCCTTGCAGGACGTCCTGAACTCCATCTCGCAGATTTCCAAGAAACCTCGTGTGGAGAAGCAGACTCTGGTTCCTATTGAAGATATCCAGGTGATTGTTGAGACGCTTTCATCTGATGATACCTTGGAAGCTCCCATATATTCCAGGAGATTTAGAACCCTGTTCCCTATTGCGGAGTCCCAGTGGGGTTTCCCACCTAAAGTTGATGCGGCAGTGGCCAAGTTATCCCATCCTACGGTGGTCCCGGTGGATGATGGATCTAAACTCCAGGACCCCATAGACAAATGCATAGAGAGTACTCTCAGGAAGGTTTACTTTCTGGCCTCCGTTCAGACTTCCGTGGCTTTGCCTCTAATGAAGTCTCAAGCAAGCTACGGGCTGATTTAGCCCAGTTTCCAAGAGATGATTACTAGTTTTTTTGTCGGTAGATTATTTAGCCGAAGCCTCCCTGCATCAGTTAAGGCTGGCAGCCAAATCTTTGGCCCTTTCTACGGCGGCTTTGGCTGAAACCCTGGAGAGTGGATATTACCTCCAAATTCAACCTCTGTTTCCTACCCTTTGAGCCGGGTAAGCTTTTTGACAAAGGCCTAGATGAGATTATGGTAGACCTGGCCGGTAAAAAGGGGTAAGAGTCTGCCTCAGGCCTTTAGAGGCAGGTCAAGACCTTCCGGCTGGGGTAGAGTTTATCAGCCTCAACCCAGACCTCAGTTCCACAGGTGTCCTAGGTATCAGCCTAGGGGATCGGGACGAAGGGTTTCCAAGGATGAGGACACAAAGAAGCCCATCTTTGACATCTGTTGCCTTCTTCCTGTGGCCGAGACTCCTGTTAGAGGTCGTCTTTTCCAATTCTACACCATCTGGCAGGAAAAAAATTCAAGACCCTTGGTCTTGCAGGTTGTTCAGCAAGCTTACGCAATCGAGTTTCTTCATCCCCTTCAGGATCGATTCATCTTAACCCGCTCCCTTCCTGCGGCACAGCAGGATATAGTGGAGTGCTCCATTCACGATTACATCCGCAAGGGGGCCTTGGAAGAAGTCCCCCCTTGGAGGAAGGATTCGGTGTCTACGCCCAAGTTTTTGCCAAAACCATCAGGCAACTGGAGAATGATTATAGACCGAAGATATCTGAATCGCTTCATAAAGAAAAAACATTTTCGTATGGATACCGTAAAGTCCGTTACATCCTTTCTTCAACAGGGCAAAGTTTTTTGTCACCTTAAATCTAAAGGATGCCTATCTGCATGTCCCAATATATCCTCAACACAGAAGGTTTCTCAGAATCGCTGTTTCAGTTTCCGGCCACAGGAAGTGTGAAGAATATCGCCTCACCCAGCCGCCTGGCACGCCTGCGATCAAACTTCTTTCTTAACCTCCCACTCACACACCGTGAGTAGACCGGGTCATAGGATAAAAACGAAGCGAGCGATATAAATTTTATATGTTTAATAACCCAAGTGGGTCGGTATGGATTAATAGCATATACAGAAATATACAATATTAATATGATCAAGCATAAACATACAAGCAAAAGGGCAATGATACAATACACCAAAATAAAAGGAAATAAAGATTAGAAAAAATACCTGAGCACACAGCTTTGTCCTAGCTGTCTCTCTTCCATGCTCAACACAATAGACTCGTAGTCCGTTTCTCTAGGCCACAGCAGAGTTTTGGGCCTAGGGCGCAAGCTTAAGCAAGTTGCATAAAACAATCCTTCTACATGCTGTCCAGAACTAGGCCCTCAAAGCATTCCTCAGTAGGGCAGGCCCTCTCATCTTCTCCCAGATCAGAGCTCCTTACTGCCTCTTTGCTGAATGACCCCAGAATCCAGGTCTGCCCACAGCATATGGCTAGTGCTCTACCCACCCCTTGCACCCAGGCAGCCCCCCTTTTCCCACCTTTGCAGAACCCTCGGAGAGAAGGGTGAAGTTAAGGCTTGCTATCCCCCATCCCATCTGGCCAGGGATAATAAAAGTGCCTGGCTATAGCAAGCCATCTCCAATGAACACACATAAAACCAGTGAAGCGTATCGTCCAGCAATGTGGACTCAACTAAAGCACCGCATTCCAAGTGGGGGAAGGACTGACCTAAGCAAGTAAAACACACTTCCAAGAAAGATATAAAACTGAGGGTCGATTCATCACAGGAAGCATCTTCAGTTCGCAGCCTTGCCCTTTGGCATCTCTTCAGCTCCTCATACCCTCACCAAAGTTGTGGCCCCTATAGCCGCCTCTCTTAGGCTTCAGGGCCTTTTTGGTAGTGCCATACGTGGACGACTGGCTAATAAAGTGCCAGTCAGAATCTATTCTGCTCCAGCAATTACTGATATCCATGTCCCTTCTCCAGAGCTTGGGTTGGCTAATAAATTGGGAGAAGTCAGAAGTAGTTCCCTCTACCCACAGGAAGTTCCTGGGGTATCTGTTGGACTCAGACTGCATGGAGATTTCCTTAAACACCTGCAAGGAAGATTGATCAAAGCGGTCCGGTTTCTCTTCAAGACACGTTGAGTGTCCATCAAAACATCCATGAGAGTCCTAGGCCTGATGTTATTCTCAGCCATTGCAGTCCATTGGCTTTATGGCATTTGCGTCCTCTCCAGATGGAAGTACTAAGAGCCTGGAACCGTACTGCTTTCAATCTCGACAGGAAGATCAAGCTATCTCCCAGTACCCGTCTTTCCCTCAGATGGTGGATACACCTGAAAGACGGAATTTACCTGGGCAGAGAAAAATCTGACCCACTTATCCGCAGTTCACATCAAAGATTCCCTGAACATGGTAGCGGATCAGTTGAGTCGGGGTATTATCGTATCAGGAGAATGGTCTCTCAATCCAGATGTATTCCATCAGATTATCCTGAAGTGGGGTCTCCCAGAAGTAGACCTCATGGCGACCAGACTCAACGCCAAGGTAGAGACGTTCTGCTCACTGTATCAGTTGGACTATCCCTTGGCAGTGGATGCCCTGTCCATCCCTTGGAGGTTCAGGCTGGCGTACAACTTCCCTCCACTTTCCATGATACCAAGAGTATTGATGAAAGTCAGACAGGACCAAATCTCTGTGATAGCCATCATACCATTATGGCCAAAAAGGACTTGGTTTTCCCAGTGTCATGTACATGAGTCGAGGGACATATTGGTGGCTTCCCCCCACCCAGAACCTGCTTTCCCAAGGAACTCAGAAGCACCAGGATCTGAAGAGATTCAACCTGACAGCCTGGAGGTTGACCAGTCCCTACGAAGATTTAGTGGACTGTGAAGCCGTCTTGAAGACCCTTTACTGTGCCAGAGCAGATTCTACCAAGAAAAGCTACCAAAGGATAGGTAACATCTTCAAGCAGTGGTGCTCCAGAAGAGAAGCTGATAGTTCAAACCCAACTACGGCAGAAATTCTGGATTTTCTTGAAGGCGGCTTGGATATAGGCCTTTCTCCTGCTACCCTGAAGGTACAGGTTTCAGCCTTATCCGCCTGTTTAGGCAGATGTTTGTCCCAAGATTCCCTTATTGTTGGATTCCTTAAGGGCACTACTGGACTTAGGCCGGTGGTCTCATCCCCGGTTCCCCAGTGGGATCTCTCCACTGTTCTTTCAGGTCTTTGAGGTCCTCCTTTAGAACATTTAGAAGATGTAGATCTTAAAATTCTTGCCTTAAAACCTCCTTTCTTTTAGCCATTACTTCAGCCAAAAGGGTGAGTGAGCTCCAGGCTTTTTCCTCCAAGGAACCTTATATATCATTTTTTGCGGATAGGGTCTAACTTAGGTTTCTTCCTGGGATTAACCCTAAGGTGCCATCCCGCACCAATATTAATCAATTAATTTCTTTACCTGTGTTCTTTCCTTCCCTTTCCTCTGAAGAGGAGAAAAAAAAAAAAAAAACTGCACACACTAGATGTTATGAGGTGTCTCCAGATTTACCTCTTACGCACACGGTCCTTTAGGAGAGTGATAATCTCCATGTCAACATGTATGGTAGAGACAAAGGTCTCAAGCCTTCCAAGCTTACCTTGTCTAGGTGTATCATGGAGACAATCAAAGTCTCTTTTTTGCTCAGGGGTTAGCTCCACCCGAATTTTGTACAGCCCATTCAACCAGGGCTGTATCGGTCTCTTGGGCTGAGAAACGGGCCTTACCTCTGGATCGGATCTGTGCGGCTGCTTCTTGGTCATCTCACCTAACCTTTATGGAACATTATCATCTAGATGTTCGGAGTTCTGTGGCGACTGCCTTTGGTCAGTCAGTCCTAAGTATTACAGTGGAAGAGTGAAGAAATCAGGCGATACCTTTTAGAGGCTAACTGAGTATATTTATAAGTAAGCTTTCAGGAGTACTCGCTCCCTTCATCAGACATGGTGTGATACAAGAACTGAAAATTAACAGATTTTTATACACATGGTTTTCAAAGCATTTTAGAGTCCTTAAAAAAAATTGCAATCTAAGTAGAGAAGTTATTTACAACAGGTCAAAAAAACAGTCTGCAAACTTGTGGTGCGTGACGGAGGGATCAGTAATTCTTGCTGTTATCTGTTTGCTATCAGGAGGTGATTTGTGTCCCTCACAGGTCATACATAGTTTGATTTGAAGCTGGCATGAATATTGAGTTCAGTTCATGGTTCAAACATAGTGTGACATGAAGCTGGCATGAATATTAAGTCCAAATTGCAGAGTTTGAAATTTTTGCATAAATTTGTACTCCATTTCTTTCCTTTTCTCCTGTGTCTTAAAATGTCCCATTAAAACCACAACCCGCAAATCTTCAATAGAGTGGTTTTCTCCAGAGAAATGTGCGGCCACTGGGAAATCTGTTCTGCTGTTATTAATGGTGGATCTGTGTGAGTTCATTCGTTGACTGAGTCTCTGCCCTGTTTCCCCCACATAGAGGCCTGTGGTGGGACATTGCACACACATTATGGGGTACACCACATTGGAAGACCTGCAGGAAAATGTCCCCCTAATTCTGTGCACCTGTTGTGACTGTGGGATAGGTACACTGTCAGCGGTGTGGATGTGCTTGCAGGTCATGCACCTTTTATGTAGGCAAGGTGAGGTGCCATTTTCAGTTGGGGCCTTTAGGGCACTCCGGACGATAATGCGTCTCAGGTTTGGTGGTTGTCGAAAGGAGAGGAGAGGGGGGACTGGAAATATGTCCTTGAGTCTGTTGTCCCTATGTAGCACAGGTTGGAGCTCCTTGGCAATCCTTCGTAGGATCTCCAGCTGTGGGTTGTAGGTGACAACTAGGGGCACTCGGGCATCCTTCTGGGTCTCTCTATATGTGAGCAGACTGTCTCTGTTAATGGCTGCTGCTTTGTTTAATTGGTTGTCTGTCACTTTTGGTTTGGTTTGGTTGTTGGTTTGGTTTTACAGAGCAGTGAAACCATCCCTAAATGAATTACTTGCTATATCCCCATATTGTGCTGCTGTGGGATGTAAGGGAATTGTTGATTATAATGTTAATCTGTTTTCCCTTAGTCCCAACAGCAGCACAAATTTCCCTAAATTTGGAAATTTTGTACTTTATAACTTACACAAGGGAGGAGGTCTCTTTGCCCTCTTATAGGGTAACGTAGTCATGCATAATTTAAAAGTTCCGCCTGTCCTACCTGCACACAGGGGCAGGAATACCCCATATTGTGCTGCTGTTGGGATGTAAGGAAAACAGATTAACATTATAATCAACAATTCCTTTCCCTACATCATCACGTCCCTCTCTTTGTCACCCGGACTTTTACCAGAAATTTTATATTTGTGCATTGCATGTAACTATAATAGATTTTGGTGTTTGGCAATTAAAGAAACAGGCCAAATTTTACCAAACTACTTTTAGGCATGTCCCCACCTTGCGAAAAAATGCTGTGTTTTACATTACCTGCAAAGTAGATGGGATTCTGGCTAATCCCATCTACACATTGTAGAAAAAAATCTGAGCGGGAAATGCATCACGGTTTTTCCCATAGCCCTTTTCACACAATGTCCACAAAGTTTTCCTCTGCGGACTTTCTGCTTCAATTATACCTATACGGAAAACAGCAGCGTTTCCATAGGTATAATTCACATGCTGCGATTTACAAAAACGTGACGGTTTTTTAAATCGTAGCATGTCAGCTGCGGATATTTTTCTGCAATGTATGGATGGGATTAGCCAGAATCCCATCCATCTTGCAGGTACTGTAAAACATAGCAGTTTATGCTACGTGGGACCCTGGCTTTAAGGAGATAGTGTATTTCAGTGGTTTTTTTTGTGTTTTGCGAGGAAAAAAACGACTAGCCATATTCTACTGAACCACTTTTTTGCAACAAAAACAGCATGTGATTTTACTGGGTTTTTTGGTGTTGTTCAGCAAGGGAAAAATCAGGCCAAATTTTACTGTACTACTTTTAGAGAAAAATAATCAAATTTATAGGTAGTGTATATAACCTCACTGGGTTATGTCACCTGGTAAAGAAAAAACATCAACCAAATGATGTCACATACATACAAAAAGAGTTCTGTGTGATGTAACTAAATTGTCTGTTCTTGGTCTTGGACACAGTACAGATTGAATTAGAATGTTTTAACTCTCATATCAACCTTGATGCATTTGCTGCAGCATAGTAATGCTAGCATATTTCTTGACTGATACCCACAACTGCAAAATGTTCACACCCTTTCTTAACATCTGGATGTTGTACATCAGATGTTAGGTATTTAACTATGGCGACCACTCAGGAGCTGAGCGGCCGCCATATCCGCCGGGTCTCTGCTGTATTATACAATGGAGATCCATCAGGCTTGTCTCCTGTTCACTTCTATTACTGTAGAACTGCTGATATATAATAGAACTGCTGGTATTTTTCAATGTATTATATTAATGATCAGACCCCTTGGGGTTCAAGACCGCTAGGGGGTCTAAAAATTACTGAAAAAAAATTAAAAAGTAATAAAAATTCAAATCACCCCCTCTTCGTAGAACACATATAAAAGTACTTAAATAAAGTGAATCACATACACATTATCCTTGTGTCTAAAAATGGCCAGTCTACAAACTTATACAAATATGTTTCCCATACGGTAAACGACGTAGTGGGAAAAACAATCAAAAGAGCTGAATTGACCTTTTTTTTCTTTTTCGACTAAAAGCAATAAAATCAATCGCAATAAAGTAATAGACATTCCCCAAAATGGTATTAATAAAAAGTACATCTTGCCCCACAAAAAAAGAAACCTTAGGCATCCCCATAAATGGAAATCTAAAAAGTTACATGTGTCATAATATGGTGACGCCAAGAAATATATATATATTTTTGGATTTTTTAAGGGGTTAAAACGTAAATAAAACTATAACAATCATAATGAATGAAAATTTGACATCCTGTTTGATACCACAATGTAGAATACAGCTGATATGTCATTTTGACTGCACAGTTAACACCGTAAAAACTAAGCCTATAAAAGTCATGCAAATATGTTTTTTCTCCAATTCCACCCCATTCTGAATTTTTTTCCAGCTTCCCAGTATGTATTGTAGTGTATGAAATATTAAATGGTACCATTCCGAAGTACAGTTTCTAACACAAACATTAAGCCTTCATATGGCTCTGTGAATGAAATACTAAAAAAGTTATGGGGTTTGAAAGGTGGTTAGAAACGAAAGTTAAAAAATTGCCTGCAGCGGGAAGGGGTTAACTCCACACATAGCACTTCACTGACATACACACAGCTGCAAAAAGTTTAGATTCACTCACATCCAGTCTTTTTGGAAAATTTGTGCTGAACCCAATTCCATAAAAACGGGTTTGCTCATCTATAAAAGTGGCTGTCCGGTATCTAAAGGGGATGCTACTTGTTTATTTTCCTCATTTCTTGCTGTTTGCTTTTTAACTGAACTCTACTACAGAATGACTGTGATCTGTGACTATTGCTTAGCAGTGTCTGCAGAGAGTCTAAGGTTGCTGCTCTCTTCCTCCAGCTGCAGCTCTGCATTTTCTGATTAGCTGCTGTATATGGACACAAATCTGTCACAGGCGCAGCAGGAAGTCAGTGCAAGGAGAGCTGATCTCTATTATAGCAAAGGAGATCAATTATACAGTGCAGAGTACTAAACTATCAGTGAGTAAAGGCAAGAAGTTTGCTTGAATACATATTCATGTGCTGTGTCTTCCTATAAATTGTACTTTCTGCTGATTTTTGTGAATGATGATTGGTAGTTTATGGGAGACATGGGAATTTGAACTCCACCCAAAAGCTGCAGAGTGACCTTTTAGGTATTGTTTTCAGTGACTTATTTTGAGTAGGTTGTTGCCGAGATTTTTTCTTCTAGCCTTCAAGATAACAGGAATAGATGGGGATATCAGTGTAATACTGTGTCCCTACCAAATGTCCTGGTTTTTTTTTTTATTAGCTTTTTCTAGGTTATTTGTTACTTTAGGTCTGACATTTGTTAAAACTATTCTTTATCATAATAAAGGGATTTTTTTTGCATTTAAGGGTTTCACCTACTCTCCATTATCCTCACCCCTCCATTTCCTGGTTTCATTCACAAGATGTTGGGCGGATTTTGCTTGTGTGATGTACAGCTCAGGCCAGCAGTGTGATACCGAAATGAACAGTGTGCTTGTTGTTAATCTCTTTATTTATGTACAGATAACAGAGTTACTGATCAAGCACTGTTCTACTCCTTATAAGGGCTCAGCAGCTAGCAGAAGGCACTATTAGCCATCAATCACAGTGTAAAGAATAGAGGTAGTCAGGAACAGGGACTGATGTCCACGAGTCTGACCACTGCAGCTGTATAGCAGAGGTGGTCTGAAACCAAGACAATGCGCGGCAAGCACTGAGGACAGAATCAGCAGTATCTGGCACATGTAGTAAGACAGATAAGGCATTATATTGGGTAAAACAATTCAGTTATCTTAAAGAGAATCGGTCACCATGAAAATGCTTTGTAAACTGCAGGGTAGCGTGTTATAGAGCAGGAGGAGCTCAGCAGAATGATATATAGTTTCTTAGGAAAAGACTCAGTAGAACTTGACAATTATCCATTTATTTGTCTGTTCTTTCTATGCCTAGAAGGAGTAATTGAGTCCAATGGACGGTCCTAACAGTGATTGACAGCTGTCTCTATATGTACAGTCATAAAGCAGAGTAATAAAAGCAATCTAGTGTAAATTTTATTGTCTGGATGGTTGGAGATCACATAAAATACCAATTAAGGCCAGGGCCCCACGTGGTGTAAACCGGAAAAAAAAACACAGTCCCTAAATAGTGGATGGGTTTCTAGCAAATCCCATCCACATATTGCGGAAAAATACGTACAGCGGAAATGCTGTGATTTCCAGCGTTTTTCGAAATCACAGCATGTTAAATATACCTACGGAAACGCCGGCAGTTTCCCTATAGGTATAATGGAAACACAAAGTCCGTAGAGGAAACATCTGGGGATTTTCTGTGAAAAGCGATGCAGGAAAAACTGTGATGCGTTGCTGCCATGGTTTTTCCCGCAGCACTTTTTTGCTGCGGCCCACTACGTGGAGCCTTAGCCTTAAACTGAGTGGGACTTTTTAGATTATTTTATCCATTTGTTTAAGATATCTGGGCAGTATTTCTAACTTTGTCATTTCTACTCTTTTTCTTCCTTCTGCAGCGGACCCAGTGGTGAGAGTGGACGGGAACCCTCACTGTTGCTATTTTAACTTTAGTCCAAAAATTATGTTCACCAAGGTGGTAAAAGCCCAATTATGGGTTTACCTACGACCTGTGCAGCACACCTCCACAGTCTACCTGCAGATCCTGCGCCTGAAGCCTGTAACAGAAGAAGGCAGTAAGCACATTCGCATTAGATCTTTGAAGATTGACTTACATTCACGTACAGGCCATTGGCAAAGTATTGATTTTAAGCATGTGTTACAAAACTGGTTTAAGCAGCCACACAACAACTGGGGTATTGAGATTAATGCATTTGATCCCAATGGAAATGATCTTGCTGTTACTTCTCTTGGACCTGGAGCAGAGGGCCTGGTGGGTATATTTTTGATTATTTTACTAAAAAATAAATGAATTGAGTCATTTCAGTACTGTTGTACAATGGTTAAAATGGCATCTGCTGTATATGAGATGACAAAAAATATACTGATGCAGAAAACGAAAATATGTTTACTTCTTGGAGAATATAATATTTGCAAACAAATCATAGCGGTAGTTGAAAGATGGAATCAGATTGGTTGTCATGAGCAACTATTTTCCTCTTCCTTTGCACAAGTTTTGATAATTCTCCCCCATTGAGTGCTTTGCCTGTTTACCTTATAGTACAGCTACAAATATGTTTGAGCATGTAGATGTTACTTTTTGCATCTTATTCAATGTTGGGCTTGATGGTGCCCTGTGAATTATTTCCTTTTGATGCCCCCACCCATCATAAGAAAAACAGATAAGGTAGTCACATGCTCATACCAGAACCAAGCTCGTAACAAAATATAGTACCAGAAGCAACTCCATTACAAAAAATATCCACAATATACCCCACAATTTTAGCATGCCCCCACTATGCCTGCTGATTAGGAAAATACCAGCGCTGTGCCCTCTGATTTGAAAAAATATCCATACTGTGTCCCTGATGATAAAAAAAATACCATCCCTGTGCCCCCTTAATAAATTTATGACACACTATCTAAATACAAAAGAACTCCCTGCCACCCCAGAATAGGATGCTCACCCCCCAGCCCTCCCACTTGTGCCCAGGCTCCCTAGGAACAGTGCAGGCAATGCAATGACATTATGCTGCTTACATGCAAGTGTATAGAGCTGCTAAGTTCCAGCTCTGCAACTTGTTCCTTTATATTTGAGTCTTTAGAATGTGAATACAAATGAGTTCAAGAAAGAGGGATTGTCAGGACACTGTGTATGTGTGTGTGCCCCGGGCTGGTGCCCCCCTTACCACCTAACTGCCCGATGCCTTGTGTGAACACATAGATCAGACATTGTTAAGGACAACCATGATCTAATTATCCAAAAATATAGCAAATATGCCACATTGGTGAGAATTCCACATGTCTTTGTTTTCAAAAAATAAAAATGTATTATAACTATGTTCCCAAATGTCTATCAATCTTGAGAAATACTTTAACTGCTAGCATGGCACTAAGGAAGGTGTATGGGTGTACAACCTACACACGTGGACAAAATTGTTGGTACCCCTCATTTAATGAAAGAAAAACCCACAATGGTCACAGAAATAACTTAAATCTGACAAAAGTAATAATATATAAAAATTCTATGAAAATGAACAAATGAAAGTCAGACATTGCTTTTCAACCATGCTTCAACAGATTTTTTAAAAAAAGAAAACTCATGAAACAGGCCTGGACAGGAATGATGGTTCCCTTAACTTAATATTTTGTTGCACAACCTTTTGAGGCAATCACTGCAATCAAACAATTCCTGTAACTGTCAATGAGACTTCTGCACCTCTCAACAGGTATTTTGGCCACTCCTCATGAGCAAACTGCTCCAGTTGTCTCGGGTTTGAAGGGTGCCTTTTCCAGACGGCATGTTTCAGCTTCTTCCAAAGATGCTCAATAGGATTTAGGTCAGGGCTCATAGAAGGCCACTTCAGAAAAGTCCAGTGTTTTCCTCTTAGCCATTCTTGGGTGTTTTTAGCTGTGTGTTTTGGGTCATTATCCTGTTGCAAGACCCATGACCTGTGACTGAGACCAAGCTTTCTGACACTGGGCAGCACATTTCTCTCTAGAATCCCTTGATAGTCTTTAGATTTCATTGTACCCTGCACAGATTCAAGATACCCTGTGCCAGATGCAGCAAAGCAGCCCCAGAACATAACAGAGCCTCCTCCATGTTTCACAGTAGGGACAGTGTTCTTTTCAAGATATGCTTCATTTTTCCATCTGTGAACATAGAGCTGATGTGCCTTGCCAAAAATTGTTCATAGGACATTCTCCCAGAAGCTTTGTGGCTTGTCAACATGTAGTTTGGCAAATTTCTTTTGTCAGATTCAAGTTATTTCTGTGACCATTGTGGGTTTTTCTTTCATTAAACGAGGGGTACCAACAATTTTGTCCACATGTGTATGTGTCAGTTCAG
The DNA here is from genome assembly GCA_947044405.1 of Leptodactylus fallax. NCBI lineage: Eukaryota > Metazoa > Chordata > Amphibia > Anura > Leptodactylidae > Leptodactylus > Leptodactylus fallax. The sequence goes on along the minus strand of CAMRHE010000029.1, from coordinate 6,504,547 downwards.
GTATTTGAAGGTGTTCATAAAAGTGCATGATAGGAAATGTAGTGATAGTATTGTATCTTTTCAACACTGCTTTATTTTCAAGCATGTTTCTTTCCCATACAGCACCCATTTATGGAATTGCGTGTTGTGGAGAACAGCAAGCGATCAAGGCGGAACTTGGGCCTTGACTGTGATGAACACTCTACTGAGTCACGTTGCTGTCGCTATCCGCTTACCGTGGACTTTGAGGCCTTTGGCTGGGACTGGATTATTGCACCCAAACGCTACAAAGCCAACTACTGTTCTGGCCAGTGCGAGTACATGTTCATGCAAAAGTACCCCCACACTCATCTGGTCCAACAAGCAAATCCACGAGGGTCTGCTGGTCCTTGCTGTACCCCTACCAAAATGTCACCCATTAATATGCTGTATTTTAACGACAAACAACAAATTATTTATGGCAAAATCCCTGGAATGGTCGTAGATCGCTGTGGATGCTCTTAAGACTTTGGCTCTCTGTCCTCTAACTACTCATATTCAACTCTTTTCTTTCTCTCAAGGGTACAAGCAGACCAAAATTTGGTATTGGGATAGTGCAGTATTTATGCTACCACACCCTTTATCCAAACCTAGTTAAAACGCTAGAGATTTGACACTTTTATGTCTTATTTCTGCATCTAGTTAAGCTCTTGCAATGATTGCTATTGTCTTTACACATGGTCAATATGTCACCTCAGTGTTTGGGCCCATTCCTATATGATAAAGATGAGAAAGCTAGGGGCAGCTCAAATCATGATGTGTCACATTGTACTAGGCGAAAGAGACTTGCTATCATTTAGGCAGCCTGCAATGAAAGCTAACCTTTTTCATTGTGCAAAGCTGCAAATTCAGTGGGTTTGAAGGGGATATATTCACTTCTAAGATTTTTTTAATCATTTCTTGCAAGTTGTTGGTTGCAAAGTAGGGGCCAAAAAGATCTGTTTTGCACTTGACAACTGCCACTTGCGTTATACATGTTTTCTCAAACTGGTCTTCTCGGAAGTGCATGGCATGGATTGCTTTGTGCTTTACATTTTACTCACTCATACATAACCGCCCTTAAATCACTGGAAATTCCCTCCTACCTTTAATCTTTTGCAACTATTCCCTTAAAGGGAGACTCCAGATAAATATCCTCTGGAGGTTGCCTGTATCTACTGCTCTGTGCAATACAAAATGCAAAGCATAAGTTAAATAAAGAATTCCTTGTAAGTTTTCACTTTTGGCTAATCATGTAATGTCTTTGTCCTTTCCTCAGTCATATGCCATATATAGCATATGTACCAGGAATCCTGTTTGCAAATCGGTGGCAAAGGTCTGGATCCACAATCAATAGGGTAAACTTAAAACTTGAAAATATATGACATTAGAAAGATACTTTGGCCAAAAATGTTTAGTACTTAGTCTGGATTTTCTTCTTATATCAGTCCAGTGAGTATGAAATCACAAGGAATCGCAGTGTTAATGCTTCTCAGGGATTGGGCTAACATCAGATTTGAGTGAAGTTCCTATTTATCATGTTTTTAATTGGTTCGTGTCTTGAGTATGTGATGTACAGACCAGCAAACTTCTACTCATTTCCACTTTCCACCTATCTTGCCCACTCTCTTGTTTTCAATCCACTTGCACTCATCAATAGTTTGGTCATTTTTGGTTGGTTTTGTTATATATCTAGTTTTATTAAATAGGGCTCCCAAAAGTGATAAACCGGGGCATCCATATTACCTGAAGTCACCCAAAAATGTTAAGTTGCATTAATACAAATTGTCCAAGGTACCCATTCATTCTTGCACTTCTAACGTGGGTATTTTAGGACTCTGTGGGAAAACAATCATTGCTTTTATGTGATGTGTGGCAATAAATGATACCGACCTGGAATTAATCGGAGCTGTTCACATATCAACCACTGTTTGCAGCTACAGTGCTAGTATCTTATGACTTCAGTGCCTCAGTCCGTAAATTCACTTTGAACAGACTTTTTGTCCAAAATCCATAATATATATATATAGATGCTGCAACATTTCTTTTCAAATTCCGCATATAAAATATAATAGCTTTAAATGATGCTGACATTTCCATTTTTTACTAATAGGAACAGATGAGTCAATATACAATAAACTTTGGAAAGTTTTACAACGCGCTCACTACATTTGCAATGTTCAGAAAACATGATTAAAACTTAAGTGGCTCTACGTCGTAGGTTTTCTTTTAGCCATTTGTTCCTTTATTAGAACATTTTAGACTCAGAGGAACAAATTCACTGCAGATCTAATATCAGCAATAACGTATGAAGTAGCTATTCGGAATGATAGCATGGGCAGAAAAGATATTCTTCAATGTATCTCATACTTCAGAAATGTAGAGAAGAAAATTGTGAACTATAGATTCAGTTTATTTTTTGAGACATCTACTATGGATATTTCTTTAGCATCAGAGGTCCAAAGGATCTGTTTTATTTTTATTTTTTTTTTTATTTTGGGGGGTCAATGGCACCATTTGCACTATAGAAGGTCTTTGGACCAGTGGAAGAAGAGATGCCATTTTTTTTGTTCCTGTTTAGTCTCCAACAGGCTCCAGACTTGAAGGGACAGGTTGTCCAGATGCTGTAAATTCTCTATAGGAGGCATTGCACTGTACGCACCCACATGCATCAGAATTGTACATCCAGGACTACTAGAGGTAGCCCCTTCCAAGCTGGGACTGTCCATCATTTATATGTGTATGTTTACCTGTGTGAGTGGGAACAGTTTGTAGCAGGTATGTATAGAGTTGAAGGTTGTTTTCTGCTAGAAGGCGAGTGCCTGCCATTAGGACAGCAAGAAAACAAACTAATGCCTACTTTAGGGGTGACAATATCCTTAATGCCAAATGTTAATTAACCCCTGTGTTGCTGTGCAAGCCTCCACAAACTTTAATGGACTATATCTGTCACAAACTTGACTTGACTGTTTGTAATCACTGAACAGTTGTTTGCAGCTTCAAGCTTCGAGCTACAATATAACCATTATTGCTATCATTACCTGAGGTTCTCGTAACATGAAAAAGCAAACACCATTTACTGCACTCTGCATTTGGCGGCTGGATACTCTTAACAGATGGATTTTCTGTCGGTTCTTTGGAGAGAAGATGCAAGGAGGATTTTTTAATTCTGTGTTGACCTGCCAAAATGATACTGCCCAATGTGACTGTCATTTTTCCATGACAGATATTCTGACGAAGGAACCTTGGCTTGCTTGTGGGACTTTAGATCTTTTTGCCTTATTAATGTGTGTAAATTTATGTATGATTTGATGAAACATAATTCTCCCATGCAAAATTGTGCCTGAGAGTTGGGTAAACTTGTTCGTTTACAATGCTCATGGCTTGTCTATATTAGGAAGGAATGTTTTATGTCTGTTACTCCTTTGTTCTGGAGCCCATCCGTAAAATGGAGGAAACTTGGTGCTGTGACTTATATTCCTGTAAATCTTTTTTTTCCACACAAATACTGTTTCAGTTCTGTGTATAATTTAATACATTATTTAACTAACTTAAATTATGCCAAGTACAAATGGTGGTATTGCCCATTGGTAATGTTCAGTTTAAAGAGGGTCTTTCACCTACTCCTCCAAGTCCAACTCATTGCATTCTTAAATGCAACTTCACTGTTTCGAGCGTAGTTGGAATTTTTTTCTCTAGCCCCTACTGTCCCCAGGCAATCAATACTGTTATTTTAAGCACACTTATGCTGTCAAGTAGGCAGTCCCTGGTTTGGAGCAGACAGAGAGGGACCGCCCACCTGACAGCAAAGAGCATAAATGTGCTGAAACTAACAGAAATGATTATGGGGTTTAGAGAAAAAAAATTCTAATTGATCCAGAATCAGGTGAACGGTGCCTACTAAAAGAGCTGGAGTTGGGGGAGACGGTGAAAGGTCCTCTTTAATGCAGTCCTGTCCAACTAGGAATATGACAAGAGAAATATGAATTATTTGCAGATATGGTTATGAGTCATAAGGACAATAAAGTGTAATTTTTGTTGATAGGGACAACCATACAAAATGGTCATCTAAAGGGGTGGTCTTCTCAATGATCATGGCCATAATTTTAAATGTGTTGCAGAATCTCTGATCTATATAGAAGGTGTGGTTTTCTAGAGAAGCTTCACTGTACTTTTATTCATATTTATGTAACTTTTATTCCGTATGTATATTGCAGATACAATTATACCAATGTTCCAAAATGTATTCTTTTACTTGTATTTCCGTGTCAAAACTCATTTCCAATTTCTTTCCAATTTTATTTCCAATCTCTATGTCCATATTCTGGAAAGCACATATTAATACTATAATATCACTGGGGACTAGGCTGGCTTTGATCAATTTGATCAATTTTCCAAAGACATGGTGGGTCTGGCTTATCCTATATATTATCTCCCTCTCTGTAACATTCTGTAGAATTCTGCTTAGAATTCATTTAAATGCTGAAAAGATCACACTTTATCTTCGATATTCCTAGAGATGGAGAGGGAAGTCTCATTTCTTTCTTTAACCACTTCCTGTCCTGCAATGTAGTATTACGTCACACTGAGTGTAAAGGTAAAGCTCAGTGCTATATTAGTATGGTGCAGCGAGGTAACAGGCTTAAGAGCCAGGTTGCAAGTGTATTATGTAGCATTTTCTTCTGTAGTTGGGGGAGAACTCAAATTCCGCTTGACCCCATAGATGCCAATAGAGATCATGGCATCTAAGTGGTTAAAGGGTGAGAGCCACTTCTATCACCCCCGCAGCCACCCCACAACAAGGTTGTGGAGTTCTGAGGAGTTGCCATGGCAGTCAGGAAGCCTATCAGCAACCTTCTCGCTGTCATGTACAGAAGAGTGTTAAGCTGACCATACACGATAAACTTGTACTGGCCGAAATGGAAACTGATAAAGGAGATTAAAAAGTGAACAAAAAGTTGTATGTGCCAAAAAATGGCACCAATAAAAACTACATAGCCCTTATATATACTCAGTTCTATTAACAAAAAATAAAAAGTTATGGATGTCAGAATATGGTGAATTACTTTTTTCAAAGCCACTCCAAAAATGTTATTATAAGCCAAGATAAACATTATATGTACCCCAGAAAAATGCCATCTGAAAATACAATTTGGTACACAAAGAATAAGCCCCCAAACAGCTATGTCAATGGAAAAATAAAAAAAACTATAAATTTGGAACACAGAAATTGAAAAAAGTTGCCAAGCCTTAAAGGAGTGTTCCAAGTCCTTTTTTCACCCCCTATTAAAGCTTAAAATAATAAAACTGTATGCACCTCTACATTCTGCGGCGGATCGAGCAGAGAGTCTTTGTTTAGTTCCTTGGTCTTTACCTTCTGCCTGGGCAGAAATGCAATAGCCAATCAGTATCACTGCTTAGCCACTGATTGACTGAAGTAAGGGCCAAAGGTCAGAAAGACCGGTTACCCAAATGTGGCTCCATGCTGGATCACAAGCTGAGCAGAAAGGTGAGTATATAGTGTTTATTATTTTAAGCCTTGCTAGGGGGGTAATAAAAAGGATGTGGAACACCACTTTAATAACCAATCTAGGCAGTAACCTTAAGAGGTTAAAAATATTTCTTATTAAATATGTTGTGTTCTTAGACTTCAGAGGACTGACCATTCAGGTAAATGACCCTGTGATCTCAGCATAGCTAGCATCTCTTCTGGTAAATAAGTTGCTAGGACAGGTCATGAGATATAGGACAAGCTCTATCATGAAAACTGCACACGAGCACTCAATATTAACTAGAAATCAGTTTAATATCAGTTATTAATAACACAACAACAAGAAACATTTCTAATGCGCTTTTCTCACATTAGGTTTTGTTCTGTTCCACATGTTACTGGTTTTGTCTACTATAATTCATCTAGAATTTTTCTGTATATTTTTTTACTGGTTTGATCTCCGTTTCAGAAATTTTTGGCACCACAATAAAGGTTGTAAATGGCTGACATTTTATTGGTAGAGAGATCGATATGGTTTCCAAGCTCCTCATGCTGTGTATAAATGGTGTTACTCTATAATGTTTTAGTACTTGTTAATGTCAATTTCATACACTCTAGCACCACCTCCTCCATTTTTATAGTCTTTTGTTTTGTATAATAAAGTGCATTAATATAGCCAAATGCTTTCATTTCTTTGGATTACTTTATTTTCTCTATAAAGCAATATATTCCACCAAGAGTCAACAACCAAAATTCTTGAACGTGAATTTTTTACATTGGGAATAGGAATCCTTCAAATAGGTTACAATAACCAAAATATGCCTGGACTTTATAAAGTACTGTAGTCTTTGTTAATACAGAAAGATGATACAGGAATTAAGATTATAGTCCAAGATTTGCTAATACGGTAGGGTAAATTTGGGCAGTCTGAAAATGTGCCAGATTTATCACAGTGGCTGATGCTGGATGTCTACTTTTTAGTTGGCCTACTTTGAGCAAGAATTTTTGACAGCATCCTGGTGCATTTTTACTGCATAGTGGTGCATTTAAGACACGCCCCCTTTTTTGACAATCTACACTGACATGTCTAGCATGCGAAAAGCTAGATCCGTCACATTGTGCCAAAGAAGTGCCTTGTTTACACAACTGTTTAGGTATAACCATAAAAGCAAGTTTGGGTCATAATGGTTTGTTTGCACAAATATTAAATTAATAATTTTTGCAACATTTCTATTGGACTTCCATAATCTGTTTTACGCTAGGTTAACAACTGCGCTCGGGTTTCCATTCTATGGGTCCGCTTTGGGACCCGAAAAACGGAAACTCAATCTGCTTAAAAAGTGGTTCCCGCTGAGTTACCACCCGGTTTCTGACCAAAAAATGTGGAGAGAAAAGTCCTGCTTGCAGGATTTTCTCTCTGCATTTTTCAAGCAGAATGATGGATGGAATCCCTGAACAGGATGCAAGTGCAGGTGTGAATCGATTGTAATGTCAATCTGTATTCCCTTAGTCCTGACAGCAGCACAATATGGGGTATCTCTGCCCCTGTGTGTTGTTTAGGACAGGTGGAACCTTTAATTAGCACCAAAAAGGTGCCTCCTACTAGCCCTATAAGAGGGCACAAGAGACCTCCCTCCACTGTGTAAATTATAAAGTAACAGGAAACAAGCTTCTAGGGAGGGAAGCCTTGTGCTGCTGTCAGGACTAAGGGAATACAGATTGACATTACAATCAACGATTCCCCTTACGTCCGACAGCAGCACAATATGGGGAGATAGCAAGTAATTCCCCTAGGGAGGGTTTCCTTGCCTTACAACGTCAAGGACTGACTGACCAAAGGCAGTTGTCTGGAAACTGCGGATGTCCAATGATAATGTTTAACAAAAGGTCAACTGAGATGACCATGATGCAGCCGCACAAATCTGGTCCAATGGTAAGGACCGATACTCAGCCAAAGAAGTCGACAACCCAGGTCGAGTGGCTGTAGAAAGACTGGAGGGAATAACTCCTGAATAAGAAAGGAAGACTTAATTGTCTCCTTGATCCATGTGGATAGAGTAGGCTTGGAAGCCTTGAGGCCTCTGTTTTTACCCTGCATATCAATTAGTAGGCTTTCGGCCTTCTTAAGCGGTTGAGTGTGGGATAGGTAAATCCACAGACACCTTACCACATCTAAGGCGTTGAGCTTTTCTTCCTCCTCAGAGGTTGGAGTGGGGAAAAACACCGGTAACGAAATTAGCTGATTGCTATTATAGTATGAGGGGACCTTAGGGATAAACCCAGGCAAACCTAAGGTGCACCCTATCTGCAAAAACAAAATATACGGTTCTCTAGAAGAGAGGGCCTGGAGTTCCCCTACTCTTTTGGCAGATATAATAGCCAACAAAAAAGTGGTTTTGTAGGCTAAATATTTTAGCTCCGTAGTCTCCAAGGATTCAAATGGAGGACCGCACAGGCCTGCAATGACTACCGCAAGGTCCCACTGGGGATGATACTGATGGCTTCAGCCTCATTGCCCCTTTAAGGAACCTTGCAACCAGAGCATCCTGAGACAGACGTCTGTTCAAATGAGCGGAGAGGGACGCAATCTGCACGTTCAAAGTGGCAGGGGCAAGGCCCTTATCCAAACCGTCCTGAAGAAAATTTAAAATATCAGCCGTTGAAGGTTCTAGATTATTAATACCCTTCTTGGAGCACCACTCCATGAAAATCTTGGCTGTCCTCTGGTAGTTCTTATTGGTAGATTCTGTTCTTGCAGAAGAAAGGGTCTTCAGGACGGCCTCTGACAGTCCTCTATCCTGCTGTAGGGACTGCTCAACCTCCAGGCTGTCAGGTTGAATCTCCAGAGATCCTGGCACTTCAGAGATCCTTGGGAAACCAGGTTGTGGATGGGGGGAAGCCTCCAATATATCCCTCGACTCATCTCCATGAGTTGGGAAAAACCAAGCTCTTTTTGGCCAGAATGGAATGATGGCTATCACAGAGACTTGGTCCTGTCTGATTTTCATTAATACCTTTGGTATTATTGGAATTGGAGGGAAGATGTATGCCAGCCTGGACCTCCAAGGGATGGACAGGGCATCCACTGCCAAGGGATTGTCCTCCTGGTAAAGGGAACAGAACTTCTCCACCTTGGCGTTGAGTCGGGTTGCCATGAGGTCTATTTCTGGAAGACCCCTGTTCAGGGTAATCTGATAAAAGACTTCTGGATTGAGTGACCATTCTCCTGATACGGCATGACCCTGACTCAACCGATCCGCTACTATGTTCAGGGAGCCCTTGATGTGAACTGCGGATAAATGGGTTAGATTTTTCTCTGCCCATGTAAATATCAGATCTGCCTCCCTGAGGAGGGTTGGTGATCTGGTGCCTCCCTGTCTGTTCATGTACAGCACTGTGGTCATGTTGTCTGACCGTATTTTGACTGCTCTTCCCTTGGGAAGAGGCGAGAAATAGAGTAAGGCACGATATACGGCTCTGAGCTCCTTCCAGTTGGACGAGGTCCCTTTTTCAGGAGCGCTCCAGACTCCCTTTATGGAGTTTTCGTCCAATGGGCTCCCCATCCTGAGAGGGATGCATCTGTAATCAACAGGGTCCAAGAAGGTTGGACCGTGGACCTTCCGTCTTTCAGGTGCAAACACCACTTGAGGGAAAGACGGGTCCTGGGGGAGAGTCGAATCTTCTTGCTGAATGTAAGAAGGGAGCGATCCCAAGCCTCTAGTAACTCCTTCTGGAGGGGACGTAAGTGCCACAAGGCCCATGGGACTGCCTCCACTGAGGAAGACATCAAGCCCAGGATCTTCATCAATGTTCTGATGGAGGCTATCGGCTTTTTTGAAAAGGTGCCGGACTGCCGCAACCAGCTTCTCCTTCCTTGCTGGTGTCAAGGAGATTTGCAGGCGGACTGAATCTAGGAAGTAGTTTTTTCAGAGGAACTTCCTTCGAGTTGAAGGGATCATTTTTGTCTTCTCCCAGTTTATAAGCCATCACAGACTCTGAAGGCTGTCTGTAGGTACTGGAGCAGAACTGGGCCTTTATCAACCAGTCGTCTAGATAAGGCACCAAGAATATCCCCTGAAGCCTGAGGGCGGCCATTATGGGGGCCACTACCTTTGTAAAGGTGTGGGAAGAAGAGGAGATCCCGAAGGGTAGTGCTGTGAATTGAAAGTGCTTCCTGTGGCCGGAAACTACTACGGCAATCCTTAGAAAAAACCTTCTGTGTGGAGGTAAATAGAAATATGCAAATAGGCGTATTTTATATCCAAAGTCACAAAAAACATCGCCTTCGAGGAGAAACTTTACGGTTTCCCTACAGAAGCGCTTCTTTTTGATGAAGCGGTTGAGGTACCTTAAGTCTATGATCATTCTCCACTTGTCTGCCAGTTTTGGCATCAGGAAGACGGGAGAATAGACACTGAATCCTTCTTCTAGAGAAGGGACTTCCACCAGGGCTCCCTTGTGAATGTACTCTCGGATGGAGCATTCCAATGTAGTCTGCTGCATTGTAGGGAGGCTGCGAGTTAACACAAACCGATCCTGAGGAGGACGGAGGAACTTCATTGCATAACCTATTTGGATTACCTACCGGACCCATGGGTCTCGAATTTTTTCCTGACAGCAGTTGAGAAAGTGGGAGACACGACCTCCGACAGGAATCTCGGCCACAGGAAAACTGCTTCTGATGTCAAAAGCTAGGCTTGACTTTTTTATCATCAGACTTCGGGAATCTCCGGCCGGCGCCTCTAGAGGAATAACTAGAGCCTCTCTGGACTGCCTTCCACGACGAGGCGGATAGCCTCTGCCAGAGCCAGACTTACCTCTGAAGGCCTGGGGTAAAGTTTTACCCTTCTTGTCAGCCAAGCCCTCTAGGATCTCATCTAGGGCACAGCCAAAGACTCTACCTGGCTCAAAGGGTAATGCGCAAAAATTATACTTTGAGGGTAACACAGCTCTCCAAGGTTTTAACCATAGAGGTCTTCCTGCTGCAGTGTTCTTGGTAAGTGCCAGGGATTTGGCCGCCAGCCTTAATTGATGGTGGGAGGCTTCCGTTAAATATTCAGCTGCCAGGGAAACTGAGCCTAGAAACCCTAGCAGCTCGTCTCTGGAGACTCCAGAGTCGGTCACTTTCGAGGTGGACCAGGTCAGTAAATAATTTGGCTGACACTTCACAGGACGCAACTGCCACAGCGGTCTTGGGCGAGGCAGCTGAATAAGCCTTCTTGAAGGTATTGTCGAAGCGCCTGCCATGGCGTCGTGCAGATTTGCTCCATCATCTGATGGTACCTTAGTGCGGCAGGACAGTTTAGCCACCGCCATATCCACCTTGGGAGGAGGACCCCATTGATCCCATTGAGCAACTGGGAATAAAGCGCTGAACCTCCTAGGAACCACAAGAGGTTTTTCAGGACCTCTCCACTCTGAGGACATTAATTTTTGTAATGTCTGGTCCACTTGGAAGACCCTAGGCCCTCTATAGGTGGACGCGGAGGCTTCCCCATCAACATCACGATCCTTAAACCGGATGGACTTCAGCAGCCGGCTCAATTTTTCGAGTGGGAAGCACGGCCTGCTGGGATCTTCAGTGGAATCGTCAGATGAGAGTGTCTCGTCCACTATCTGATAATCTTCATCAGAGATCCGTAAGGAAGATTGTGTCTCAATCTGCGGTCTCTTCGCAATCTGGGCGATGGAAGAACGGATCTCCTTAAGAGACTCCTCATATAGTCCTTTACCCAAGTAACAACCTCTTATAGAAGGTACTTCCGGCGGAGGTCCGCGACACTGGTGACAGCGGGTAAAATCATAGCCGTCAGGTAAAGGCTTTTTTGGTATTGCAATCCAAACACGTTAGGTATTCAAGTTTAGAGGAATTTTTCCTCCTAAGCCCATCGCCATTACGTGATGCAGAAGATGACATCTGAAACATCAAACAGCCACGTAACACTGAAAACGGGAAGATTGCCAAACATCGCATAAAAAACCAAGGGGTACCTCTTTTTTTTTTTTTTCAAATCGGTCACTTGAAGAGAGAAAAAAACCGTCAGAAAAAAACCAGCCACCGCAACCCGCAGCAGAGGAGCTACAAACCACTCACTCAACAAATAAAGGACTGCAGACCTTTTGAATGTAATCCAGCAGCGAGGGGAGGAAGCCAACAAAGAAACATTTATTCAGCACCAAAACAAGTCAAACGCCATAATGGAACATAGAGGAGCATAAGCCTAAGCCAGAGGCTCAAAATACAAGCAGCAAAAATCAATTCTATATTTTGCCTTTAAATTTTCAATTTCCAAACTTACCGCACTTTTTCCGAGAAAACCGGAAGTAGACCGCGGTGGTGCGCAAAGGCTTCCTTCCCCTGGGAACACGGGACCGGAGAAAAGTTCCGGCCGAGGAGGTTCCTCACTTACTTCCGGGATCGCGCTGCCTGCAGAGCGATGAGCCGGATAACGCTGCGCTGCGGGGCAAAGGCCCGAGGGACCGGAGGTTTTTTCTTAGGGACCGAGGTACCCCAAAAAAGGTAAGCCAGGAGTAACTAAAACCCCTAGTAACGGGAGGTCACAAGAGACCTCCGTCCACCTGTTCCACACAGGACAGAAAAAAACACAGTGGAGGGAGGTCTCTTGTGCCCTCTTATAGGGCTAGTAGGAGGCACCTTTTTGGTGCTAATTAAAGGTTCCACCTGTCCTAAACAACACACAGGGGCAGAGATACCCCATATTGTGCTGCTGTCGGACGTAAGGGGAATCCAACCTTAGGTTGCAGACACAGTTAGCAGCTCTGGCCACATGCCAGTGTTGTATATTACATTTATTAACTACAGCTTTTTTTTGCCTATTGCCTGCATAGTTTGACATGTTCAACTACTAAACTGCGCAGCTGGAAACAAGTTAACAAGCTATAATCAATAGATGGAGCCACTAGTGGCCCAATGCTACATTCGTAATCATTAATGGTTAAGTGGAAGCTAGAACATATATACAACAAAAAGCTAATATAATTCACAAATATTACACAGTTGAACACAAGGTTTGCCACTGCCTCAAATTCCATCATAACAAACCTTGAAAAGCATTAGTTCCAAATAATAATCATAGTTTTAGGTTTTTTTGTTTGCATGGTCCTGTCTGAAGGATCTTTATCATCTTTCAAGATTTTAACCAGGTAATTCCTATGTGTTGAAATCACTGGCATTTTAGGGATGACTATTCAGTTTTGTGAAAAAACCCAGAATTTCACGTTTTTTTTTTTTTTTAAACTGTATAGTGTTTTAACTTTTTAAAAAAAAAAAAAAAGGAAAATTTTTACAAATCAAATACAGAAATTCTTGCAAATATCCGTTAAGTACACACGTCGGCGGTTTGGAAATCTACTGCTAAGGACTACCAGGTATATGTACAGTATGGAAAGAGGGGGGGGGGGGGGGGGGGGCCCCCCCGGTGGGTGGGGGCGGTACCTGCTACAGCGTTTGTTATCATTCTAACCTAAAAAATATATATATATATATATATATAAAAATATATTGTTTTTTTTGGGGGGCGGGTTCTTTTTTTTTGGGGGGCGTTGCCGCTGAATTTCTAACAATGCAGAACTTATTGTGAGTGTCAAACTGTTTATTTTTTCCTATATTATTATAAGCAAGTACATGCTGCAACATTGAAACCACTTTAATTTTAAAAGGGCAAATTTTGCAGTTTTGGGATTGCACTCCAACACAAAGAGATAGTGTCTAACAGGAGCAAGTGCTTTAGCCTCTTGCCTATTTCTGGATCATGCCTTCTTGACGTATACACTGTACTAAATGAAGAGTTCTGGAAGCAAATATGATGCTTACCAATATGGTCTCAGTGATCACATCACTGGGTAGCTGCAGGAACTTAGCAGACCCAGAACAGCTATGCAGTGAGTCTCCACAGGTTGTGTTACACTTGTAAGTGTAAGTAAATAATAATAATATTGACTTGCCTCCAAATATTTTTATGACCTTATGGAAAGCAGAATATGTAAAATAAATCAATAAATAAACAAAGACAAAAAATAAAAATAAGTGCCACCACTAGCCCACAAAAAATGTGTATCTATATGTAGAGCAAACAATTTAAAAAAAAAAAATTTGTAGCATAAACAGTGTTTAAAATGGTAAAGCAGATGTCTACCTTCTTTTAAAAGGTTTGTAATTTTAGAACGTTTTATTACACCCTGCCAGAGGTAGAGTGTAATAAAAGTGCTACATATACAATATACTGCACAATTATTGCAGTATATTACATGAGCAATAACAATAAACAAAATAGATAAAATAATCAAAATTTTAATAATATTTTCTGTTTTACAACAGAATAAAATATACAGTGGGGAAAAAAAAGCATTTAGTCAGCCACCAATTGTGGAAGTTCTCCCACTTAAAAAGATGAGAGAGGCCTGTAATTGACATCATAGGTAGACCTCAACTATGAGAGACAAAATGAGAAAACATATCTAGAAAATCACATTGTTTGATTTTTTTAAGAATTTATTTGCAAATTATGGTGGAAAAAAAGTATTTGGTCACCTACAAACAAGCAAGATTTCTGGCTCTCAGACCTGTAACTTCTTCTTTAAGAGGCTCCTCTTTCCTCCACTCATTACCTGTAGTAATGGCTCCTGTTTGACATTGTTATCAGTATAAAAGACACCTGTCCACAACCTCAAACAGTCACACTCCAAACTCCACTATGGTGAAGACCAAAGAGCTGTGGAAGGACAGCAGAAACAAAATTGTGGACCTGTACTAGACTGGGAAGACTGAATCTGCAATAGGCAAGCAGCTTGGTGTGAAGAAATCAACTGTGGGAGCAATAATTAGAAAATGGAAGGCATACAAGACCACTGATAATCTCCCTCGATAAGGGGCTCCACGCAAGAGCTCACCCCGTGGGGTCAAAATGATCACAAGAACAGTGAGCAAAAATCCCAGAACCACACGGGGGGGACCTAGTGAATGACCTGCAGAAAGTTGGGACTAACGTAACAAAGGCTACCGTCAGTAACACACTACACCACCAGGGACTCAGACGTGCCAGACGTGTCCCCCTGCTTAAGCCAGTATATATCCGGGCCCGTCTGAAGTTTGCTAGAGAGCATTTGGATGTTCCAGAAGAGTATTGGGAGAATGTCATATGGTCAGATGAAACCAAAGTAGAACTATTTGGTAGAAACACGACTCGTCGTGTTTGGAGGAGAGTGAATGCTGAGTTGCATCCAAAGAACACCATACCTACTGTGAAGCATGGGGGTGGCAACATCATTCTTTGAGGCTGTTTCTCTGCAAAGGGACCGGGACGACTGATCCGTGTACATGAAAGAATGAATGGGGCCATGTATAGTGAGATTTTGAGTGCAAACCTCCTTCCATCAGCAAGGGCATTGAAGAAGAAACGTGGATGGGTTTTTCAGCATGACAATGATCCCAAGCACACCGCCAGGGCAATGAAGGAGTGGCTTCGTAAAAAGCATTTCAAGGTCCTGGAGTGGCCTAGCCAGTCTCCAGATCTCAACCCCATAGAAAACCTTTGGAGGGAATTGAAAGTCCGTGTCGCCCAGCGACAGCCCCAAAACATCACTGCACTAGAGGAGATCTGCATGGAGGAATGGGCCAACATACCAGCAACAGTGTGTGCCAACCTTGTGAAGACTTACAGAAAACGTTTGACCTCTGTCATTGCCAACAAAGGATATATAACAAAGTATTGAGATGAACTTATGTTATTGATCAAATACTTATTTTCCACCATAATTTACAAATAAATTCTTAAAAAATCAGGCAATGTGATTTTCTGGATTTGTTTTCTCCATTTGTTTCTCATAGTTGAGGTCTACCTATGATGTCAATTACAGGCCTCGCTCATCTTTTTAAGTGAGAGAACTTGCACAATTGGTGGCTGACTAAATACTTTTTTTCCCCACTGTAAAAGTATCTATCTCCTATGGTGGAAAAAAAATTAAATACATGAATGGTTATTTTCTGGTTTTCAGATCAAAATGTCATATGTACAGTGTGAAATTTTTTATGGTTTTAAAACATAAAAACTATATCAATTTGGTATTGCCATGATCGTAGAGACTCAAAGAATAAAGATAATGGGACATATTTATTATGCCTTGTATGCCAGTTTTCTGGAGTACAAGAAATAAAAAGTATCTCTTTGCAAATGTTTTTTGCTTCTGCACCACTTCTCTGAAAAGGGAGCATGGCAAGGGCAGGCAAGAGGCCAGATTAGTCATTATTTATGGTAGAAATCTGGAGTAAATGACAGGTGAAATATATGACCTGGATACTTTTTCCCCCAGACACACAGCCCGGCAGAGACTGTACCTATGCCTCCTCATTATATGGCATAGCTGTGTTTTTATTTTCAATTCTACCCCATTCAAAAAAATTTTTTCCAGGTCTCCAGTCTATTATTTGGGATATTAACTGGTGACATTAGGAAGTAAAATTTGTCCCACAAAAACATGCCTAATAAATCACCTGTAATAAGTAATTTAAAGAGGATCTTCCACAACCCCCACCAAGGCCAGCTCTTTACATCAATGAATAGCTGCTGCTGCTGCAGTTGGAATTTTTTCTCTAGTCCCCCCATTCCCAGGCAATCTATGCTGTTAGTTTTGGTGCCTGATATACTGTGTAGGCTCTGTACTGTCAGGAGGGCGGTGTCAGACAGGAGCAGGCAAAGGGTGTGATTCTGAGCTCTGACACTGGCGCCCCCCTGATTAACACTGCCCTTCTGACATTACACAGCTTAAATTTATCAGGCATTAAAACTACCTGCAGTTGTTGCTCGGGAATGGTGAGGGTTAGAGAAAAAAATTAGAGGGTTAGATCGTTACCTATTTAAAGATGAAAGTTGAATTTGTGGAGGTGGTGAATGTTCTTTAAATAACCAAATAAAAAAGCTTCTGACTTTCAAAATTGCATGCAGTAAAAAAATTAATGTGGGAATATAACCCAGTCTTGAACTGGTTAAATTTACTTTACTACATAATAAAATGTGTTGCAAATTTAAAATGAAATGAATGAGGCATTGAAAAGAATTTGTAAGAAATGTCTGAAGTGATTTAAGCAAATTACACAGGTTAATGTGAAGCAAAAAACATCAGGGTAAAAACTAAGTGTATCAGAAGCCTTACTGCCAGTTCTTGGAGACAGTGCAAAGATGAACAAATTGGTAAAGGGCGTAGGAAAGGGGCATAGGAAATATCAGTCAACATTTAAAAAGAAATTATGTATTTATTCCGAGGAAAAGATGTGTAAGAGAGGGACATGATGAATTTGGGCAAATATATAAATGGCCCATACAAACATTACCGTAAGCAGCTATTTACTCTCTGGTCACTTGAAAAAGGTAAAACCACCAGTCAAAGGAATTAAGTCTTAACCTCATACAATGTATATATTATTATGTTGCCATATTACAATATATATTGTTAAACATCAAGTGATCTTTACCAATATGAAGGTAATGGTCTCTTGTCACTAAATTGAAACATTACTATGAATAGTATTTCTGCACAGACTCAAAATACATTCCACCTTCTTCATTCTTCCTGAATATTGATCAAATGCCCCAGTCACTTCAGCCTTAGGGCAGGCAAAGGTTGGACCACTTTTATATGACTGATATAGATTTATCCATTTTGTAGGTCAGTCTGTTACCCATAATTTGTTATGTGCACATTGGTGGGCCCCACCACTTAAACATACATCCCAAATATCAAAGTATACAAAGATGCACAAGTGTCTCAGCAATTTTTTTGTGTTGACCCGTGACCCTAACACTGCCCATGTCCCCCCACTCATTCTTATCATCACCCTTTATGCCCTTACATAGTAGCAGTGCCTTAAATGTAGAACATAAGGTGATGGTGCCTTCTTAGTTCCTTCCACACGGTATAATGTCTCCTAGCAGTGGCATAACTAGGAATGGCTGGGCCCCAAGGCGAACATTTCACATGGGCCCCCCCGAACTGCCGCCC
Source organism: Leptodactylus fallax (assembly GCA_947044405.1). NCBI lineage: Eukaryota > Metazoa > Chordata > Amphibia > Anura > Leptodactylidae > Leptodactylus > Leptodactylus fallax. Next base: position 6,487,044 of record CAMRHE010000029.1, on the reverse strand, counting down.
CCAACCCCCCCACATAAACCGCATTCCTGCACACACTATTATGCACCATAGTGGCCCCTGCACACAGTATAATGCCCCATAGTGGCCCCTGCACACAATATTATGCCCCATAATGGCCCCTGCACACAGTATTATGCCCCATAGTAGCCTCTGCACACAGTATTATGCCCCATAGTGGCCCCTGCACACAGTATTAGGCCCCATATCGGCCCCTGCACACGATATTATGTCCCATAGCGGCCCCTGCGAACTGTATTATGCCCCATAGTGAACCCTGCACACAGTATTATGCCCCATAGTGGCCCCTGCACACAGAATTATGCCCCATAGTGGCCCCTGCACACAGTATTATGCTCCATAGTGGCCCCTGCTCACAGTAGTATGCCCCATAGTGGCCCCTACACACAGTATTATGCCCCACAGTGGCCCCTCAACACAGTATTATGCCCCATAGTGGACCACGCATGAATGATTATTATACTCTGGGATCTTTTCAGACCCCAGAGTATAATGATCGGAGACCCAGGGGAGGATAAAAACATAAAAAACAATGCTACTTACCTCTTCCTGGCTCCGGTGCACTCCCGTGCACTGCTTCGGCCATCTTCAACGTTGGAGCAGATCTTGCGTGAGTGAGGCCGACGTCGCGACGCATAATGATGTCGGCTGACGTCTGGGACATCACCAAACAGGCTCGAAGCCTGCGGAGCATAGGAGAGGTGAGTTACAGTGTTTTTTATGTTCCCTCACCTCCCCTGGGCCTCTGATCGTTATAGTCAGGGGTTTCAAAAGACCCCAGAGTATAATAATGACAGTGTTTGTGGGGTTCGCGGTAGCGGCTGCCAAAGGGCTCCTGGTTCCGGGTCCCATAATGTTTCAGGCCCTGTGGCAGCCGCTACCGCTGCTACCCCGATATTTACACCCCTGTCTCCTAGGTAGCCCCACTCAGTATTATGCTCCCTAAGTGGCCCACACAAAGTATAATGCACCGCCAGTGGTTCACACATAGTTTGCCCCCACAAAGGCCCATCAGACAATCAAGGTCCCTGCAGGGGCCTCATACTGTATAATGCCACCACAGTGGCCCATCACACAGTAATATGCCTCTGCAGTGGCCTCGTACAATATAAACACCCCCCAGTGGCCCATCACAGTTATATGCCCCTGCAGTGACACCATACAATATAATACATTTAGAAAAAAAATACTCATTTAGTCCTGTTCCCACAGACCTACCTGTAAACTCCGGCTTTAGTGCTGTCTCTACCAATGTATTCATCTCTATCTGCATCCTAAAATTAGGTCCCACTGCCGGACAGCACCTGAAATACACTTTTTTTGTTGTTTTAAATTGATTTATAGACAAAAAAATAAACAATGCACCCTGATAGAAATGTCAGGTTGCAGCAAAATTAATCAAACAGTAATGCCTCAGGAGTGGTCTGACAACCTGGACACAAGATGTTGTAAAAGTGCACCCCCACTGCCCTATAAAAGGCTCCCAGATGCTACTTTTGGGTAGTGGACTTCTTGGCCAGAGATCAGTTACTGCTAGACATGCCTCTACAATAAATTTTGCCCAGTAATCACACCTTGAGAGGGGATTTATCATTGAACTGAGAGAAGCAGGATGGTAATTTTGACAAATTTCTCACCATCTAGTCTGTTCTGACTTAGCTGTTAGGAGTTATTGGGAGCAGTGGTTATGTGAGGGCATGCACAGGTGGTGAATAGGTTCTGATGGCCTAGAGAGATCACCAGTAGAGAGGATTGTATGATTCACTGACAAGCACAAGCAACAGTTTCCTTGACCACTACCCAAACATGGGTGGCACCTTCATTCCACACTTGGATCATTTCCAGGCACATAGCAGAAAGTAATTTGGTCTCATGGTGCCCATTACATGGCCTGCCATTGACATCTAGCCACTGCTGTCTTTGTTTGCAGTGGTATTGAGAACTAGAAACTTGGACTGCTACGAACTGGAATCATATTGTCTTTATCGACAAATCCAGATTCTGTTTGGAATCAGTTGATGGTCACATTCAAGTATGGAGACCTTTTTGTGAGCACGCTGCCCCATCTGTTGATGTGATGATCTGGGGAGCCATTATATATAACCGTAGGTTACCCATAGCTCAACAATACATTATGTGCAGGACATCTTGTTGCCACGGGTTGCTCCTCATGGCAGGGCTTCCATCTGGTATTTTTCAGCAGGATAATGCTCGCCCCAAAACAGCAAATGTTTCCAATAAATGTTTCCACTAGATTGCAACACTTCCTGCAAGTTGCAAATTATATTGACAATCGGGCACTAGCTTCGGTAACCTATGAGCAGAATCTACAGGCCCAGCTGCAAAATCTGTCAGCTAATGTACCACTGGATAACATACAGAATCTGTATGCCTCCATGCCCAACTGTATCATATCTTGTATCCAGACTAGAGGCAGCACAACAGGGTACTACAACCTCCTTTTCAACAAACTATAACAACTTATCATCATTACATTCACATATAAATGATTGTGTGTATATACAGTGCCTTGTGAACTTTTCAACCTTTTGCCACATTTCAGGCTTCAAACATAAGGATATAAAATTTTAATTTTTTTGGTGAAGAATCAACAACAAGTGGGACACAATCGTGAAGTGGAACGAAATTTATTGGTTATTTTAAACTTTTGTAAAAAATAAAAAACTGAAAAGTGGGGTGTGCAATATTATTCGGCCCCTTTACTTTCAGTGCAGCAAACTCACTCCAGAAGTTCAGTGAGGATCTCTGAATGATTCAATGTTGTCCTAAATGACTGATGATGATAAATATAATCCACCTGTGTGTAATCAAGTCTCCATATAAATGCACCTGCTCAGTGATAGTCTCAGGGTTCTGTTTAAAGCGCAGAGAGCATCATGAAGACCAAGGAACACACCAGGCAGGTCCGTGATACTGTTGTGGAGAAGTTTAAAGCTGGATTTGGATACAAAAAGATTTCCCAAACTTTAAACACCCCAAGGAGCACTGTGCAAGCGATCATATTGAAATGGAAGGAGTATCAGACCACTGCAAATCTACCAAGATCTGGCCGTCCCTCTAAACTTTCATCTCAAACAAGGAGAAGACTGATCAGAGATGCAGCCAAGAGGCCCATGATCGCACTGGATGAACTGCAGAGATCTACAGCTGAGGTGGGAGAGTCTGTCCATAGGACAACAATCAGTCGTACACTGCACAAATCTGGCTTTTATGGAAGAGTGGCAAGAAGAAAGCCATTTCTCAAAGATATCCATAAAAAGTCTTGTTTAAAGTTTGCCACAAGCCACCTGGGAGACACACCAAACATGTGGAAGAAGGTGCTCTGGTCAGATGAAACCAAAATCGAACTTTTTGGCCACAATGCAAAACGATATGTTTGGGGTAAAAGCAACACAGCTCATCACCCTGAACACACCATCCCCACTGTCAAACATGATGGTGGCAGCATCATGGTTTGGGCCTGCTTTTCTTCAGCAGGGACAGGGAAGATGGTTAAAATTGATGGGAAGATGGATGGAGCCAAATACAGGACCATTCTGGAAGAAAACCTGTTGGAGTCTGCAAAAGACCTGAGGCATGTGAACAAGAGCCCATAGGTCATAAATAGAAATGAGCGAATTTCTCAAACGTTCGATTCGGCAGTTCGATTCGAAGTTCAAAAAAAATTTGCTTTGATCCAAATTACTTTGTGGCCAATATTGCTAAAAAACACCTATTTCCTAGCTTCAGAGAGCCTGTATAGTGGTGTAGAACACTGTACCTTGCAGTAACACACATAGGGAGCCTACTGCGGTAGTCAAACAATACTGTGACTCCGAATGACACGCACATGACAGGCGTCGCTCTTAGAACCACTGCACACGTCACTTATTTGGACAGTTATGGGGCCAAAACTGACCAACTAACTCAAGTGTGAACCCAGCCTTACAGGTCCATGTTAGTTCCAGGTAGAAAGAACCGTACAGACGCCCAACATCCTACTTTAGTGTGAAAGAGCACTCTTCTTTTACACCGTCGTCTGTCGATTCCACATATATGTCTACAGAGTGGCAAGGTGACATAATGTCAAGGTGGCAGCAGCATGAGGAGGCCATACAGTGACCCAGTGGCAGCGGCATTAGGAGGACATACAGTGACCCAGCAGTGGCTGCAGCATGAGGAGGGCATACAGTGACCCAGTGGTTGCGGCATGAGGAGGGCATTCAATGACCCAGTGGCAGCGGCATGAGGAGGTCATACAGTGACCCATTGGCAGCGGCATTAGGAGGACATACAGCGACCCAGCAGTGGCTGCAGCATGAGGAGGGCATACAGTGACCCAGTGGCTGTGGCTTGAAGAGGACATACAGTGACCCAGTTTCTCCCCTGTGTGACTTTGTTGGCCCAGGCAAACGAAGTGTAGAACAGTGTGACACCGTTGTGCCCTGCACATGTGGTATGCTGGAGGAGCACTGTGAATTGTCCCTGCAATGGAGGCTGAGGAAACAGTGGAGGATGAGGTGGACATTGTTGCAGGACCAACGGCGTGAGAACGTGGAGGTGGAAACGGCACCACCTGACCAAGTTGCTGGTGACAAGGTGACAATGTGAAGTTGGCAGCAGCATGAGGGGGGCATACAGTGACCCAGTGGCTGCGGCATGAGGAGGCCATACAGTGACCCGGTGGCAGCGGAATGAGGAGGGCATACAGTGACCCAATGAAAATGGCTTGAGGAGGGTATACAGTGACCCAGTGGCAGCAACATGAGGAGGCCATACAGTGACCCAGTGGCAGCGGTATGAGGAGGCCATACAGTGACCAAGTGGAAGCAACATGAGGAGGCCATACAGTGACTAAGTGCCAGCGGCATGAGGAAGGTATACAGTGACCCAGTGGAAATGGCTTGAGGAGGGCATACAGTGACCCAGTGGCTGCGGCATGAGGAGGCCATACAGTGACCCAGTGGCAGCAACATGAGGAGGCCATACAGTGACCCAGTAGCAGCAACATGAGGAGGGCATACAGTGACCCAGTAGCAGCGGCATGAGGAGGCCATACAGTCACCCAGTGGCAGCGGCATTAGGAGGACATACAGTGACCCAGCAGTGGCTGCAGCATGAGGAGGGCATACAGTGACCCAGTGGAGGTGGCAGTATGGAGTGTGGAGGTGGCAGCAGCGTGAGTAGGCCACAGAGTGGCAAGGTGATATAATGTGTAGGTAGAAACAGCCTTAGGAGGCCATACAGTGACCCAGTGGCAGCAACATGAGGAGGCCATACAGTGACCCAGTGGCAGCAACATGAGGAGGGCATACAGTGATCCAGTAGCAGCGGCATGAGGAGGCCATACAGTCATCCAGTGGCAGAATGCGGAGGTAGCAACAGCGTCAGCAGGCCACAGAGTGGCAAGGTGATATAATGTGTAGGTAGCAACAGCCTTAGGAGGCCATACAGTAACCCAGTGGCAGAGTGTGGTGAGGCAGCATGGATCATTTAATCTGCTGCATCAGGCATTGGTGGGTGGAAATCCTGGCTGATCCACACCTGATTCATCTTCACAAAGGTCAGTCTCTCCAAATTTTGGGTGGACAGGCAAGTTCTCCTTGGGATAACTATGGCCCCCGCCACACTAAACACCCACTCTGATGCCACACTACTGGCCGGGCAGGACAGCTTTTCCAGGGCAAACTCAGCCAGTTGCGGCCACAAATCCAGTTTGGCTGCCCAGAAGTCCAGCGGATCTTCGATGACGGGTGGCAGGGTGCACTTTAAGTATGCCACCAACTGCTGCTTCAACTTCTGCTCTGTGTCTAGCTGCTGATGAGAAGCTTCTTCACTTTGCGGCTGAAGAAAGCTGCTCATCAGTGATTCTAGGCTCAGGCTGCTGCTGAAGGAGCCAATACTTCTCCTGCCACCCCCACCCCCTCTCACATCTGCCATGCCAGTGCAAGTTGAGCGCTCAGGGCCCCCCTGGTCGGACATGCGAGAGGATGGATGATGGCGCAGATAGGCAGCGGCCAACTTGCTACATAGCATGTCTCTATAGTAGTTCAGTTTGTCCTCCCTCTCAGCGGGTGTAAAAAAGGCCCCCATTTTTCCCCGGTAGCGAGGGTCTAACATGGTGGAGAGACAGTAGTCATCCCTCTGCTGAATGGTGACAATTCGGCTGTCACTGCGCAAGGAAGTCAGCATGCATCGGGCCATTTTCGCAAGTGACTCCGAGGGACTCCCTGCATCCATCTCCACTGCATACTGCCATGGTGTGTTTGGGTCATCTGCCTCATCCTCCTCATCTCCCTCTGGCTGTTCTGGTTGCTCCTACTCTTCCTCTTCACCCATTTGGCTATACATTGTTTGTGCTCCAATGTCCTCCTCATCCTTCTCCTCCTCCAGTTAAGCCTCCACAGGGCTCATGTGGCCTTGAGATGTAGACACCAAATCTCCAGTCCCCTGACCAGCCAGATTGATAAGCATCTTTTCCAGGATGTGAATCAGTGGAATGAAGTTGTTCACCCCGTAGTCCTGGCGACTGACTAACAAAGTGGCCTCCTCAAAGGGAACTAGCAAACGGCAGATGTCACGCATGAGCTGCCACTGGCTCAGTGGTGAACCTAGCCTCTTTGCTGCCTCAGGCGGACTATAGAAAGACGCTACTAGTTTAACACACTGTTATCGTCACACAATATACACAATACACAAAGTTATAAAACTGTTTTTAAGAATTCTTCTTCCTGTATTACTTCAGTATCAGATCAACAACACGGTATTAACAATGAAAGTAACTTCACACATCTGCTTGGTGAATGGACGAGCCCACGTGGCCCCCATTCTCTATAATAGGAGCACCGCAGATAGCTGAGTACTGGACTTCGGGTATCTTTGGCACTCCCATTGAAGTGAATGAGAGCCACGCGGGTTCGTTCATCCACCAAGTGACACACCTATATATATGGCTGCGGTCAGTCTGAATTCCCACCCAGTGGGGAGAAAAAACCCAATTCTCAGGCTCAGTGGGGGTCTCAGCAGACAGACCCCCATCACTCAAGTATTTATCCTCTATCATTTAGGTGAATACAGTATAGTAACATTTTGTGACTTACAGGTGACGTCTCTGACTAATCCTTCACATTTCCCTTCTCTTCCCTTTGGACTGCCATGACCACTTCTTCCAGCTGTGACTTGTCTCTGTAAAGTTTGCAACACAGACATCTTTGACTCCTCACTTTTCCAGGCATCCAACCCACATTGTCCTCACCTACACAAAGCCCCCATTCTGCTGCTACCCCCAATTATAAAATATATGATATAACCCCCCATAATGAAAAATACCCCCAAGTGCATCTTTATATTAATAACATCCGTGTGTACCCTGTATAAATAGTGCCCCTTATTAATAATGCCCCAGGTGTTAACTAATTAAAAGGTTTTCCAGGTCATTAATAAACTAATCAGTGGGGCTCAAAAACCCAGGACCCCCACTGATCAGCTGTTTGAATGGTACCTGTGTAAGCGCCATGACCGCTTCTCTGTTTACATAGTGTCATTCATCTCATAGCGGCCATGTAATGTAACTACAGCCTCGTCCTGTACATGTCTACAGTATGTGACAAGGCTAGAATGACATCACACAGCCACTATAAACAGACAGCGTATAATATAAACAGGTGCCATAGCCCCTGTTTATAGCGCCCCATTTACACACACTATAATGTTCCACAGCAGCCCCTGCACACAGTATTACACAGTATTATGGCCCGCAGCGGCCCCTGCACACTGTATTATGCCTCGCAGTGGCCCCTGCACACAGTATTATGCCCCGCAGTGGCCACTGCACACTGTATTATGTTCCACAGCAACTCCTGCAAAGTTTTATGCTCCCTAGTGGCCCCTGCACATGGTATTATGCCCCATATTGGCCCCTGCACACGGTATTATGCTCCATATTGGCCCCTGCACATGGTATTATGCTCCTCAGTGGCCCCTGCACACGGTATTATGCTCCATAGTGGCCCCTGCACTGGTATTATGCTCTATAGTGGCCCCTGCACTGGTATTATGCTCCATAGTGGCCCCTGCACTGGTATTATGCTCCATAGTGGCCCCTGGTATTATTCTTTGCAGACCCCAGAGTATAATGATTGGAGACCCAGGGGAGAATACAAACATAAAACCAGTGTTACTTACCTATCCTGGACACCGGTGCACTCCTTGCAGCTTTCGGCCCTGTTTAATTGCACACAGACGTCACGTGATCAGGCCAGCGACGCGACCTGATGACGTCACCAGAGGCCTCAAGCCTGCTCGGAGTTACATCGGATCGCAGGAGGTGAGTAGCATTGGTTTTTATGTTCCCTCACTTCCCCTGGGCCCCTGATTATTATACTCCGGGGTCTGAAAAGACCCCGGAGTATAATAATAGTAGTACTTGAGGCCCGCGGCCTCACTTACCGATGCCCGCGGCCGCTCACAGCGGCCTCTGCTTACCCTTCTGCGTCCCATGGCAGAAGGGGAAGTGGAGGCGGCCACGAGCAGACGCGGGGTAGGTAAATAAATAGGCCGTGACCTGCTGGGGATACTCCAGCAGGTCACGGCCTATTTATATATAAAAAAAGTTATACTCACCTGCGATGCCTTGATGCAGCCGCCGCCTCCTCTTCTTGTTCGCAATGTCTGTGTCTCAGCATAGGCAGCGCGATGACGTCATTGTATCGCTGCCTGCACTGAGATGCGACGTCTCGTAAACCAGCCCAGGACAGGCCCCGCTCAGCTTTTTTTTTTTTTTTTAAAGCGGCCTGTCCTGGGCTGGTTTACATTGAATAGCAAAAATGCCGCCCCCCAGACAGTGACGGACAGTGCCGCCTGAGGCGGCCGCCTCACTTTGCCTCATTAGTGGTGCGCCCCTGCACTGGCTAATGTTAAAGTTACACAGGGGAGTACTTCTGTCCGCTTGGATCATCAAGAAATCGTTTATGGCTTTTCTCTGTTCATATGTTTCTCTGTTCTGTTCAATCCAACATATGGAGGGTTGAATTCCAACAGGTGGAAACATCGCATATCAGCTTATGTTGTGGGAGGCCATTCTGCCACTACAGCGCAAGGAGGGTGTGCTTGGCGGTGTACGAGTGGCTGAAGTGCATGCAAAGTTTCCTTGACATTTTTAGGATGTCTTGCAGATGGGTGTAACACTTAAGGAAACTCTTGACAACCAGATTGAACACGTGCACCATGCAGGGCGCATGGCTCAGCCCTCCTTGACACAGCGCCAACACCATATTCTTCCCGTTGTCGGTCACCTTTGTTCTGATTTTAAGTTCTCTTGGAGAAAGCCAGGATTCGATTTCTTGATTGAGGACACGGAGCAGTTCCTCCCCTGTGTGACTTCATTCGCCCAGGCAAACGAGGTGTAGAACAGCGTGACACCGCTGTGCTCTGCACATGTGGTATGCTGGAGGAGCACTGTGAATTGTCCCTGCATTGGAGGCTGAGGAGCCAGTGGAGGATGAGACGGACAATGTTGCAGGACCAACGGCGTGAGAACGTAGAGGCAGAAACTGCATCACCTGACCAAGTTGCTGGTGTGTCTGGGCAATCACCACATTAACCCAGTGGGCCGTAAATGACATATATTGTCCTTGACCATAGTTACAGCTTCACACATCAGCGCTGCCGTGCACTTTGCTAGACACAGACAGGTTCAAGGACTGTCCCACCTTCTCTTCTACATATTTGTGCAGGGCTGGTACTGCCTTCTTGGCAAAGAAATGACGACTTGGGACTCTCCACCTCAGCTCGGCGCAAGCCATCGGTTCTCTGAAAGGTGCAGAGTCCACCAAGTGGAAAGGGAGTGACTGCAGCACCAGCAACTTTGACAGGAGCACGTTCAGCTTCTGCACTGTTAGATGATTGCACGCATACTGTTGTCTCTTAGATGTAGATTCTGTGCTCGATTCCTGATGCAATAACTGACTAGGAGGAGGAGGAGCAGGAGCATCACGATCAGCAGATGATTGGAAGGACACACAGCTTCCTTCAGCTGAGGTGGAGGAGCCTTGACTGACTGAAATGGGGTGCGTGCCACTGGGTTCTGCAGTGGTTGCTGCGGCAGGCAGGACCACCACATTGGAGCCACAGCTCTCCCAGGCCACTTTATGGTGACGGTGCATATGTTGGCGCAGGGCTGTGTTGCCAACATTGGCACCCTGGTCACGCTTCACCTTCTGTGCCTGCGCCAGAAACATTTAGGCCTGCGGCCCTCCCCTGTGCATGGCCTCTCGCTTCTCTGTCTGACATACTGTTGGATGAAAAAACTTAATTGCAAAGGGCAAAGAGGCCTGTTATTTTCTACTTTGAAGAGAACGCCAAATATCCCCCTTATTTCTTCACCCACTAATGAACATCAATTAAAAAAGCGTGATAAAGGCAGAAATTTTTGGCTGAGAATTATTGAATTGTTGACAATACTATTGATAAATGGCCTGCAACTTTATACTCGTAACAAAATGGCGAATATGGTTCTTCTTATGGGTTTAGACACTAATGAACACCTTTAAATACGTGATGATAACTGCTAAGAATTATTATTGACAATACTGTTTTTAAAAATGGCCTGCAACTTTATACTAGTAACAAAATGGCGAATATGGTCTTCCTTATGGGTTTAGACACTAATGAATACCTTTAAATAAGTGATGATAACCGCTAAGAATTATTGAATTATTATTGACAATACTGTTTTTAAAAATGGCCTGCAACTGTATACTGGTAACAAAATAGCGAATATGGTCCTTTTTATGTGTTTTGACACTAAAAAAGACCTTTAAATAAGTGATAACCGCTAAAAATTATTGAATTATTATTGACAATACTGTTTTTAAAAAAGGCCTGCAACTTTATACTGGTAACAAAATGGCGAATATGGTCCTTTTTATGTGTTTTGACACTAATAAACACCTTTAAATAAGTGACAACCGCTAAGAATTATTGAATTTTTGAATTATTATTGACAATCGTTGATTATGATGTTAATCTGTTTTCCCTTAGTCCTAATAGCAGCACAATATGGGGTATTTTTGCCCCTGTGTGTTGATAGGACAGTCGTACTTTTTAATTAACATAATTTGTGCATGACTATGGTACCTTATAAGAGGGCAAAAGAGACCTCCCCCCTCATGTTAGTTACAAAGAAAATGATCCTATCTTAGGGAGGAAAGCTTGTGCTGCTGTTAGGACTAAGGGAAAACAGATTAACATCATAATCAACGATTCCCTTACATCCTACAGCAGCACAATATCAGGATCTAGCAAGTAATTCCCCTAGGGAGGGTTTTCTCGCTGTACAGTACCTAGGACTGACTGTCCAAAGGCAGTCACCTCTGAACTCCGGACATTTAGCCGGTAATGTTTTACAAAGGTCAGCTGAGATGACCAAGAAGTGGCTGCACAAATCTGATCAAGAGGTACCGCACGGCTCTCAGCCCAAGAGGTTGACCCAGCCCTAGTTGAGTGGGCTGTAAAGAATTCAGGTGGAGTTAACCCCTGAGCAGAAAAAGAAGTTTTAATTGCTTCCTTGATCCATCTAGATAAGGTAGGTTTGGAAGGTCTGAGACTTTTGTTTCTACCATATATATCAATAAGGAGATTCTCGGATTTGCTGAAAGGTCGTATAAGGTAGAAGGTAGGGTTGAAGACACATTACTGCATCCAGTGTGTGAAGTCTTTCCTCTTCTTCAGAGGAAGGAGCTGGAAAAAAACACTGGTAAGGAAACCCTCTGGTTGATATTGGCATGAGAAGGCACCTTAGGGTTAAAGCCAGGGAGAAATCTGAGCTGGACCCTATCCGCAAGAACGAAGTATATGGTTCCTCAGAAGAAAAAGCCTGGAGCTCACCCACTCTCTTTGCTGAAGTTATGGCTAACAAAAAGGTGGTTTTAAAGGCTAAATACTTAAGATCCATGTCCTCTAACAGCTTAAATGGAGGACCACCCAAGAGAACTGTAGCAAGATGCCACTGGGGAACAGGAGTTGAAACCACCGATCTAAGTCTCATAGCACCCTTAAGGAACCAAGAAATTAAGGGATTCTGAGACAATCGTCTGCCTAAACAGGCGGATAGGGCTGAAACCTGTACCTTGATTGTGGCAGGGGAAAGGCCCTTATCCAAGTCGTCCTGAGGAAAGTTTTAGAATCTCTCCCATAGTAGGATTCGAACTGTTAACTTCCTGTTTGGAGCACCACTCTTTGAAGACATTACCTATCCTTAGGTAGCTCTTATTGGTAGACTCTGCTCTGGCGCAGGAAAGAGTCTTCAAGACGGCTTCTGACAGTCCTCTGGATTTCCATAAGGACTGGTCAACCTCCAGGCTGTCAGGTTGAATCTCCTCAGATCCTGGTACTTCTGAGTTCCTTGGGAAACCAGGTTCTGGGTGGGGGGAAGCCTCCAATTGATCCCTCGACTCATGTACATGAGCTGGGAAAACCAAGCTCTTTTTAGTCAGAATGGTAGAATGGCTGTCACAGAGGCTTGGTCCTGTCAGATTTTCATCAATACCCTTGGCATCATGGAAAGTGGAGGGAAGATGTATGCCAGCCTGAACCTCCAAGGGATGGACAGGGCATCCACTGCCAAGGGATAGTCCTCCTGATACAGTGAGCAGAACGTCTCCACCTTGGCGTTGAGTCTGGTCGTCATAAGGTCTACTTCTGGAAGACCCCACTTCAGGGTAATCTGATGGAAGATCTCTGGATTGAGAAACCATTCTCCTGATACAGTGAAAACCCAGACTTCACTACTATATTCAAGGAGCCCCTGATGTGAACCGCGGATAAGTGGGTCAGATTTTCCCCTTCCCAGGTAAAAATCAGACCTGTCTCCCTGAGGAGAGATAGTGATCTGGTGCCTCCCTGTTTGTTCAGGTACATTACAGTCGCTGTTCCTCTGAGGAGAGGAGAGAAATGAAGTAGTGCCAGGTAAACTGCTGTGAGCTCCTTCCAGTTGGACGAAGTCCTCTTTTCTAGCCTGTTCCAGACTCTTTGTGCAGTCTTCTCGTACAGGTGGGCTCCCCTTCCTGAGAGGGATGAATCAGTAGTCAACAGGGTCCAACGAGGTTGGACCGTGGACATCCTGTCTTTCAGATGTATCCACCATCTGAGGGAAACATGGTCACTGGGGGAAAGTCTGATCCTCTTGTCAAGACCGAGAGGAGTACGATTCCAGTCCTTTAGCTTCCATCTGAAGAGGATGCATATGCCATAAAGCCCAAAGGACTGCCATGGCTGAGGATGGCATTAGGTCTAGGACTCTCATAGTTGTCCTGATAGACACCAGGCGTGTTCTAATAAGATACCGAACCGCTGTGGTTAACCTTTCTTTCCTTGTGGTCTGAGTCCAGGAGAAACCCCAGGAACTTTCTCTGAGTAGAAGGAATCACCTCTGACTTTTCCCAATTTATTAGCCAACCTAGGTGTTGAAGAAAGGACACAGCTATCTGCAAATGCTGGAGCAGGATGGATTTTGACTGAGTTTTTATTATTCAGTTGTCCAAGTATGGCACTATGAATCGACCTTGAAGTCTGAGTGCGGCTGGTACTGGAGCCACCACCTTGGTGAAGGTGTGGGGAACTAAGGAGATGCCGAAAGGTGGAACCACAAACTGAAGATGTTTCCTGTGGCTGGAAACTGAGACAGTGATTCTGAGATACCTTCTGAGCAGAGGATAAGCTGGAATGTGTAGAAAGGCAACCTTTAGGTCTAGGGTGACAAGGACCTTGCCCTGCTGTAGAAAGGATGTGACGGATTTCACGGTCTCCATTCGAAAAATGCTTTATTCTTATGAAGAGATTCAGATATCTTAGATCTATAATCATCCTCCAGTCGCCTGATGATTTTAGCACCAGAAAAACTGGGGAGTAAACAACGAATCCTTCTTCAGAGGCGGAAACCTTTTCCAAGGCCCTTTTCAAGATATAATCGCAAATGGAACATTCCAGTATAACCTGCTGAGCGCAGGAAGGGAATGGGTCATAATAAATCGGTCTTGAGCGGATAAAGAAAATCAATCGCATATCCCGCTGTACTACTTGCAAGACCAAAGGGTCTTGAATCTTCTCCTGCCAAAAGGTGAAACATTGGGTGAGTCATCCCCCAACAGGAGTCTCTGCCACAGGAAGAAAACAGCTGGCGTCAAAAGTTAGGCTTCCTCTTGGCCCTTCTATGGGGAACTTCCGTCCCGAACCCCTAGACTGGTATCTAGGATGCCGCTGGAACTGAGGTCTAGACTGAGGCTGATAACCTCTGCCCTGGCCAGGAGGTCTTGATCTACCTCTAAAAGATTGAGGTAGACTCTTACTCTTCTTGACGGCTAGACCTTCCATGATTTCGTCCAGGCCTCTGTCAAAAGGTTCATCTGGCTCAAAAGGCAGGGAACACAAGTTATACTTGGAGGCGTTATCAACTCTCCAGGGTTTTAACCATAACGGCCTTCTAGCTGCCGTGGAGAGAGCCATAGATTTTGCGGCCAGCTTAAACTGATGTTGGGATGCCTCAGATAGGTAATCTGTAGACAAGGAGACTGATCTCAAGAATGATAAGAAGTCACCTCTGGAGACTCCAGAGTCGATGTCACTCTCTAGTTGGGCTAGATCAGAGCGCAACTTTTTTGATACCTCATTACAGGTATCAAATTAGAGGTAATAGCCACCGAGGTCTGAGCAGAGGCTGCAGAATAAGTCTTTCTGAGGGTGCCCTTCATGCGCCTATCCTGGAGGTTGATTTGGCTACTGCCATATTGACTTTAGGTGGGGACCCCCATCGGTCCAGCTGGGATTCCACAATAGGAAATAAGGCCTTAACCTCCTGATAAAATAGTGGCTCTTTCAGGATGTTTCCACTCCAATAGCATGAGCTTATCAGTGTCTCATCCACTTGGAAGGCCCTAGGCCCCCTATTGGTAGAACTTTTCCACAGAAGCGTCCAGTGGAAGAAGGAAGAGAAGAGAGGTGTAAAGATGACTCCCCAAAGGTAAGTTAACAAACTTTAGGGGAAAAAACAAAATATGGGAGGACAAAAACACCTCCCTCCACTTGTCCCACCACACAGGACAGAAAAAAACATGAGGTGGGAGGTCTCTTTTGCCCTCTTATATGGTACCATAGTCATGCACAAATTATGTTAATTAAAAATTTTGCCTGTCCTATCAACACACAGGGGCAGAAATACCCCATATTGTGCTGCTGTAGGACGTAAGGGACTGCTGTTTTAAAAAAAGGACAGTAACTTTATACTGGTAACAAAATGGCGAATATGATCGTTATGTCTTTCCCCACGTTAAAGGCGTTTATTACAGATAAGTGCAGATATTATTGGATGATAATTCCGTTTTCTTTGGCACAATAGTACTGAATAATGTTATCCCTTGGAAGAACAGTGAATAAGCCCCTTATAATAAACGCCTTTAAAAAGGCTTTTTTTTACAGATACATGCAGATATGGCTTTGGCACAATAGTACTGAATAATGTTATGCCTTGGAAGAACAGATACGTGAAGATATTAGTGTATGATAATTCACTGTTTTTTGCTGTACTGCACTGCAAAAGGCTTGTTGTGTTCCACCTTGAAGACACAGATATGAGTAATGAGCAGCAGTATAACGGCACTGAGTGCTGCAATGTGAATTATGCTGCAAATTCTTGCTGTAAATGACCCTGCAACCACCCCAAATTCTTCTCTCAATTCCTCCCTATCCTTTCCCTACAGTTCTAAGGCTCAGCCTCTTTCCCTGAACTTCTACAGTATATATTTTCTTTCCCTAGCTCCTGCCGACGTCTGTCCCTACAGTAAGAGAGATGTGGAATGACTGTACCTAAAATTGCCGCATTGTGGGTGATCCCGCGCTATCAGAGTCCCTTCCCCCTTGTCCTAACATATGGAGCGGCCATTTTATAAAAAAATGTGATTTGATGCATCAAAGCATGAGGAAATCCGGAATCGTGGCGAATCGAAGATTTCCTGAAATTCGGATCGAATTCCACTTCTGTAGAATCGATTCGCTCATCTCTAGTCATAAGCCAAGCCACTTAACCAACCAATAACATGCTAGGATAAACAGGCAAGTTTATAGCCTCTAATGTTTAGGAAACCCACTCCTCCCACAAATTTGTCCATTATCAGCTTGGTTAGTGCTATAAAAGGTTTCTTTCCAGCCCAAACAACCTTGCTGAATGCTGAATACATAACATCCACATGCTACAGAAAAATGGGAACCCATTTTTCAAGAGTTTTGTCTGTGATGTAGGTAGTGTGAGGACGGAGGGACCACCCAAAGCGATCCCAGAAGGCATGTGAACACGGGGTCCCTAGATCTAATAGCTCACTCTTTGAAATATTGATCTGTTATCCCAAGAACACCCATAAATGTTCTATACACTGAAAAATATCCTGTAGCGCAACCTGATAATATCCTAAAAAAAGAGTATAATATCACCCACAAAGATAATTGTTTTTTACTACTGATCCCACCTTTATTCCTTGGTAAAGCTGGGACGATTCTATATATCTGGCCAAGGGTTCCAAAGCAATGTCAAAGAGCAGGAGTAATAAAGGACAACCTTGACATGTGTCCTTTCCTAATAAGAAGGAGGATGACAGAAAATCTAGTGTATGTATATGGGCTGTGTGGCGGTCATATACCTCAGACAGCAAGGTCTGGAACTGTCCCATGATTCCTATCTTATCCATAACTATCACCAGCCAGGGCCACTTCAAGTTATTAAATGCTTTTACTAAATTCACCCCATTTTGTGAACTATTGTCCACTGACTGAATTCATCATGAGACTTATATCAAGCAACCTGTCATGGTAATGAATCATCCTCCAAGATGGCAAAAACTATAAAACCTTTTAAAAGTGTGTAACTGAGACAAAGAGGTGCAAAACCCTTAAAACTCCAGTAAAATCTTTACTTTTATACCCTTTTATGTTAATGCATTAAAGGGGTGTCCAGCCACTTGTAATTTTATAATCAAAAGCTTAGACTGAAAATAATAAACTGAATATTACACTTTAATGATCCCATGTTGCTCCCGTGCCAGTACTTCTCGGCATCTCCGCATGTCTGTATTCAAATGAAAAAGAAAGAAAGCACCGAGCAGCACAATAGAATAATCCCATATGGGAGAAAGAAAAATCAATTCAGGCTGATGATGAGTCACAACATCAAATTTGATTGGTGCGTTTCGGATTTGGAGCTGCAGGAACCCTGTCGCCTTGGAATAGGGTCTTTGGCGTAGAGTTGAGCCAGATCCGTGATGCAACCAGTAGGGGGTCAAAGAAAAGAACCACGTTTATGCTAGGTTCACACTAGTGTTCGACTTTCTGTCCTTTGGCTCCGCTTGGGGACCCAAAAAACCGAAACCTAATCCAATTAAAAAGTGGTTACCCACAGAAACCCGTGGACCCCATAACCTATAATGGGGTCTGCTCGGTTTCCGCCTGGTTTCTGCCTGAAAAATGTGCATTTTTCAAGGGGATTTGGGGATGGAATACCCAAACGGAGTACAAACGATGGTGTGAATCCAATCTTACCTGTATCTCCACAATGAATGAACTTTATTTGAAACCACAGACACAACGCGTTTCTGGTTCTTATCACCCCTTTATCAACTGCAACAAGTGAAGTATAAGTAGATAAATATACTTTATTTGTTGCACTTTATGAAAGGGTGATAAAACCGAAACACATTGGGACACATTTATCAATCCAAGTCCGACACTTTACTGTCTACATTTGCGCCAAAATTCATAGTGCGCAGCATTTACAACATATTTATGAACAGTGTGCACCAGAAAGAAAATAAAAATACAACAGGCTAGACACTTTTGAAAAATGTGCCCCAGAATGGACCTGGTTTAGAAGTGTCTAAACATACAACATATTTATGAAACAGAAAAGAACGAATATGGCACAGATTTCCTGTGCAAAGTAAACCAAGTTTAAAGTGGTATAAAGAATTTACAGCAATTTACTTTGTGCGCCACATATTTGTCTCAATAAGCGAGGGATGATTTCTGTCTGCTTATGTTATGCCAAGAATTGTAGGGTCTTTTTTTATGCAAGTTAAGATTTTTGTCTACAGATTTTGTCTACATGTTTTGCGCCAAATATTTGTCTCATGGTGAGGCAGAGTTTTGGAGCTTCTAGAAAAACTCCATATTTATGAAGGTCTGTACGACAGATTCATAAATATATCTAAAACTACAAATGGGATTAGTAGTTTAAAGGGGTTGTCCGCAATAAATAGAAATCCCTACACTAATTTAAACACCCTCCCCCCACCTACTTTCTAAATCACATAATTAATCAAAAATGTATATTTACCCATATCCCTGGGGAGGTCATGTGACCACCCTAGGGACATTTTCTGATTATCCGGTGACGATCCGTTTCCTCATTTCCGTAAACGGAACATCACTACTACTCGCCTCCTCCACCCCATCATACTTACCTCCTGACTTCCGTCGGCGGGGACCGGCTCCTCCTCCTTCTGTGACGTCTGCCCGTCACAGTGCTGAGACTGCTGCGCAGGTGCTTGCAGAATGAAAAAAGAGGAGGAGCCGTTCCCCGCAGAAGGAAGTCTGGGCAGGAAGAAGATAGGTAAGTATAATGGGGTAGGGGGGTGGGCTGAGTTAGTTGGGAAGGGCTAGTAGTGGGTGGGATAGCTAGGGAGAAACGGAGGGGGGTGTTAGAGATGGAGGGGGGAGGAGTGAGAGGGAGATAGTGTGAGAGCTTACAACTACCATAATGCATTGCATTAGCTAAGGTAGCAGGAAGCTACACCATGTAAACAAATGCAGAAGATGCCAGGCGCTCCCAGAGAAACCCAGAAATCACTCAAAACACTGCTAAAGGTATTTAGGTGCACTTATTAACCCATTAATAGCCCTTACAGGCCTTTTTTTAAAAAAAAGATTTTTTGCCCAGAAAACCCATAGACACAAAATCGTGCAGCTGCTGAAACGGGAGCCAGCTGTAACTTCAGCCGGAGCTCTCATAGAGAAGGCAGGGAAGGTTTATTACCATCCCGATTGCCGTGTATACAGCGCTCAATGCGCGTTGTATACAGCGCTATGGGCGCCGCCATCTTGCGGCTCCCCTCCGACCCGGTGGTCATGTGATCCGCCGGGATCAGCGTCTGTTAGAGCTGCTGGGTCCTACAGGACCCAGATCAGCTCTATAGTAATGTGAAAGCAACGTGCAGGAGGTTGTATTCCTCCTGCAACTGGGGCTAAATGTACCAGCCCCAGTTACAGGGGAAATCAGCCTCCCGAAAAAAAAAAAAAAAAGTCATCAGATGTCCCCAAAGGTCTATTATGACCTTATGGGGACACAATGTAAAAAAAAAAGTATACAAAAGTAAAAAAAAAAAAAAAAAAAAATATAAAAAATAAAATAATTTAAAAAATAAATAAAATAATACGCCAATAAAACGCCCTTATTACAGGTTATAGCCCCACCCCCGACAACACCATAAAAAATAAAAATTACCGTAACAGAGAGGAAAAACTATTTTATAAAGTTTTTTAGTAGCACTTTGTGTTATTAAATAAAAAAAAAATGAAAAGTGAAAAACAGACCCTTTTTCCCTCCTCTTTTGTTTATATTTTCCCGGATATAAAAAAAATTAACATACATGCAAAAATAAAAACAACATAAAAATAAAGCCCTATGTGTCACTGAAAAAAGACGCAGAAATTAGTTGAATAACACATAATGATACAAATGTTATAGCCCTCCAAATCTGCACATACAAAAAACAGTGCAGACAGTGCAGAGATAGACAGTATGGAAAAATGTGCTCCGTTCTGTCTGTGGTTTCCAATAAAGTTCACCCATTGTGAATATACAGGTAAGCACGTTTCCTTTCTTTGATCTCTGCTGGTTGCATCACGGATCCGCCTGTCTCTGTATCTTGGACTCCAGTCTTGAATTTATGAATTGGATACGTGACTGCAGCCAATTCCTAGCTGAAGCGGAAACCCCTGTGTTCTCTGCGGCAGCTGTAAAATATCTAGGTTAAAATATTAGTAATGGAGGTCCAGACGCAGAGACCAGCAGGTCCATGGCTAGTACAGAACAGGAGTGGAGAAGGATGGGTACAGTAAGTATTACTTTGGTATTTTAGACCTTTCTAAGCTTTTGGTCAAACATTTCAATAACAATATTTCTTTAATGTGCTATTCTACTGTGCATAAACAATATGCTTGTAAACCTCTTTCTAGCAGTAGAAGTATATATCTATTTGATGGCAGTGACCAAAACTTTTGAGGACAGCCTGCCATAAGATTAGGTTAAAGGTGGAAGATTTTGCTGATTTTCACAGGATTGGCAATATAATATGTATGGCTTAAGCTTGACATTCCCGCAATTAGGATTTCTGGATTTCAACAGAGATTAGCCACTGTCAAAACCTTCTTCTCATGGGAATTGTAAGAGATGGATATCAGGAAGTATTACTTGAATGTATATGGTCACCTTAAAGGAGTTGTGCAATAAGATAAATGACATCACTGGGGGCCCAACAGCTAGGTCCCCCAGTGATCAGGAGAATGGGAGACTGAAAGTCCCCCTGTATCCTCCCTATGAATGAAGCAGATGCCCCATTCAATTCTATTAAGGCTACCAACAATTGCAGTCCCAGAAACCCCATCAGTCAATGGAGCACCAGTCATGACTTTCAGTGCTCCATTCTGCTGATAGCTGGCAAACCAAGTGGTGGGTGGACCCAGCGATATGACACTTATCCCCTATACTGTGGATAGGGGATAAGTGTCTGTAATGGCACAACCCCTTTAACTGTAGCAGTAGTATGGTATGCAGAGTACAATAAAATGCTGATGGAAAAATAGCAAACTGTGCACAGAAGAATAATGCAAAAATATCAGAAAATATAGTGTTCAAAACTTTATGCCATATGTATCAATATACTATCATATTTATCCATGACCATTTGACATGGACCAAAAAATGGCAAGCATATGCCTATCGATGACACTACCCTCAGCTTTTTTACTGAGTAAAAATACCACAGTAAATGATGCTGTGTTGCCCATCAAGGACAACAGAACCATAACAAGATAGAAATTGAAAGCCAGTATGTACATAGGCTAAAATTGTCAGTCTGAACCATGGTTTGACCTGTATTTAAGTTATTAAGCACATAGAAAAGTAGACATTGACACATTTTACCTACAATCTAGCCCTGTCACTTAGTGCTAGGGTCTCTGGTAAGTAGAGGTGAAAGGTCACATCTTGAGCTGGGTCACAGGTGGTATGGCTTATTTGAGTCCATGACTTTATGTGATGGAGCAGGCACCTGCATGGTGAAGGTTATTAGAAAGGCTCTAAGGTCAACACATTATAAAACAGAAGTGAAAGAGGTAGAGTGGGAGAGTTTTCACCTTGTTTTACCTTAGTGTGTTCAGAAACGCAAAAGTAATGAAGAACAATACATTAGTATTCATTTTAAAGGACTATACGGTAAAGCCTTGGCGTTAAATAAAATAGATTGTATTGACTGGATTAGTCTGCTTGCGATTGTTTATTTCTATAAGCTTTTTATATAAGGTTTATATAAGGTATATAAGGTTTATATCAGATTTGAGTTATGTTTTGAGTTGTCTCTTTTTCATCAATATTTGTTCCAAATGATAAAAGGCAGAAATATAAGGCCATGTCAAAAATGCAAACATGGAACCTGATTTTACTGGTGCTTGTGAAAGTGGCCTAAAGATGGCATTACATGTTATGCCATAATACATGAAATTCAAGTAATTGTGATCATTGTTTGCGCTTATTACAAAAGATGAAAGTTCCAAGAAAACTGTAGTTGAATTATGTACTATGTATCATTTTTGGCCAAATACACCTACTCTCTGTCTTTACCATTGTTACCCTGAAGACCCAGAATTTTTGCATACTCCTGGGGGATATGCAGGATCTATTGTAAACTCAAGACCATGTGCAGACTAAGGCTTTGCTGTACTTCAGGTTGTGGCCTCATATTGTAGAAAAAGTGCTTTTTATTGTTGCAGATTTTGCTGCGTTTTTTTTAGCCAAAGTCTTGAGTGGCTTGGAAAGGAATGGGAAACATATAGGAAGCTCTTATACTTCTCCCTTCTGCTAAAGCCATAAAAAAACAAAACAAAAAAAAAAAACGCTGCAAAATCTCGGGGGTCTGAATGATTTTTTTTTTAAGGCTGTGCTTACATATTTGTCAGGATTTCTGACAAATGCTGACAGAGTAGAAATATGGAAATGCTGCTGGACATGAATCCATCATATGCCATTTTGCAGGACTTTTTGGTCAGTGATTTTAGTTTCAATAATTTTTATTGATTTTCAAAATAAATGTGAGAAAGAATATTGACATACATTGTGATATACATTCTTACATAATTTGTTCAAGGCATATTCTTTGGATTGTACATCAATGAGACAGCAAACAGAAATTGAGTAAGCGATAACAGTAACAGTAACACTAACATTTAGGCACATTTCCAGGGTTAGCGTGACATATTTCAAAGACGATCCTTTCATATGTTCCATTCCACTTCCACTCCCTAAACCTCCCTGCTTCCTGGCTCTCGTTATGCAACAAATCGCGAGTTAGCCCATTCGTCCCATATGTTTGCAAATCTAAGATAGGAGTCATTTCCCAGTGCAATTACCCTCTCATAGGTATATGTAGTATTAATAGCCAGCAACAATGCGGAGTCTGACGGAGGGGTTACTGATCTCCATCTTTGCACCAACATTAATTTAGCTATTGTCAAGATTTTACAGAGGAGTTTTTTATATTTGTTCAATTCCTCAGGAATTCGAATTGATAGGATGGCCAGAGGTGAGGAGTAGGGGAGGCGGAAATTAAATATTTCTGATAACATGTCAAAGACCCTATGCCAGTATCCACAAATTATGGGGCAATGTCCCAAAATATGGATAAGGGTTCCTTTCCCTCCACATCCTCTCCAGCACTCCTCAGAGACTGACGGGTATGCCCTATGTAAAGTGGATGGGGTTCTGTACCACCTTAAAGTCACTTTCATAGCCGTTTCTATGTGAGTATTGCATTTTAAGGATGTATGACTAAGTTTGATAGCTTGTTCCCACTCATCCAAATTGATGGTTCTTCCCAAATCCCTCTCCCAACAACGGAATGGTGTAGATCTAGTAAAAGTTGCTATTCCATCCATTCTATTGTAGAGAAACCTTAAACCCCTCATCTTAGTCGACATCCAGGTGAATACCTTACTACTGTGGGGTACTGTCGATATCGGGTTCTTAGATATAAAATGCCCTATTTGAGAGTACTTAAGGAAGTCACCTCTATGAATCCCAAATTTCTGTGTTAGATCTGTAAATGATAAAAATTGCTTAGTATCAGATTGTAAGTGGGAGACCTGTGTAATCCCCTTCGTCTCCCACTCCGAAATTACTAGGTCTTCTATCGCCCAGGCCATAAGTGACAAAGGCATCTCTGAGGCATAAAAGTGACTTGTAGGATTTGCTTTCCGTGAAGCAGCTTCCATGCAGTCACAGCTGCTTGCATAACTGGGGACAGGGACTCAGGCATAGGAATGTTCCAGAACGTATCCTTCAGTCTTAAAGGATATATGAACGATTGCTCTATGTGGATCCATGGTACCGAGGTATCAGCTAATCTCCATCTAGCGCACTGTGTGACTAGAGACGCTATGTAATAATTCCTAACCACTGGCACCCCCAGTCCTCCAGCTTCTCTTTGTTTAAATAGGAAGCTTTTGTTAACCCTGGGTCTCCTTCCATTCCATATGTATTTTGAGATCATCCTTTGCATAGTTTCGAAAAACAAAACTGGGACGGCTATCGGGAGTGTGCGAAACAGATATAGGAGTCTGGGCAAAAATAACATCTTAAAAGCCGCGACACGTCCCATCCAAGACACGTCTATTGGGGACATTCTCTCCATCTCATCCTGCAGTGTTTTCAACATGGGTATGTAATTATTTCTATATAGGGCCCCCGTATTGGGTGTCACCTGTATCCCCAAATATTGAACACCCTACTTCCTCCAATCAAAGTCATATTTCGACTGTAGGGGATGTAGTAAGGAGGGAGGGATATGCAAGGGTAAAGCTTGTGATTTGGCCATATTTAATTTATAATATGATAAGTGACCAAAATTAGCTATAATCTCCATAAGTCGGGGAATAGACTTTAGTGGCTTGGACAAAGTAAGAATGATATCATCTGCATATAATGATATAAGATGAGTTTTGTCCCGTATATTAATGCCACCCACCTCTGGGTCCAGTCTAATTGCTTGGGCCAGCGGTTCCATCGAGAGAACAAATATCAGCGGTGAGAGGGGGCACCCCTGTCTAGTCCCGTTCGTTATTAAAAAGGGATCTGATACTACCCCGTTAGTGAATACTCTTGCTAAAGGCGCAGAATACAGTACCTCAAATGCTTTCAGAATAGCTCCCTCGAACCCCATCCTCCTAATCACTAGGAAGGCATACGACCAGCAAATGCGGTCAAACGCCTTCTCGGCATCTAATGCGAGAACCACTGCTTCCATTTTTTTTTTAGTTAATATGATGTATAATATTCAAAATGCGTCTGGTATTGTCATATGATTGACTCCCCTTCACGAATCCCACCTGGTCGTAATTTATTAGGCTCGGAAGTCAAGCTGCTACTCTATTTGCTATAATTTTGGCGTAAATTTTTAAATCTGAGTTTAATAGGGATATTGGTCGAAAGTTTTGGGGGCTGGTGGCAGGCTTGCCCGGTTTAGGCAACGTCACCACCAGGGCCTCCTGATTTTCCGGAATAGTGCCAGAGTCTACCACAGCCGTTAAAAAGGACAACAGCGGGTTAAGCAAAACTGGAGAAAACCTTTTATAATACTCATTAGTGAGGCCATCTGGGCCCGGGGATTTTCGGGATGGCAGCGACTTAATTACTGACAGCAACTCTGATGATGTGATGGGCTCGTTCAAAGAGTCCAGTTGTGCTTTTGTGAGTGTGGGCAATTGGGCGCTTGCAAGAAAGTTTACAATGTCTTGTTTCGCCGGAGGTATCACAGAAGAGTCCTCTTTAATATTATATAAGCCTTCATAGAAAGCTTTAAATGCGTTGGCGATGCCACTAGGATCATAGATTTTGTGTGCACCATCCTTACTCTGAAGAAACGGGATTTTAGACCTGGCATGTTTTTGTTTAAGCTTGGACGCTAAGACCTTGCCTGCTTTGTTAGATTGAGAGTAGTAAGTAGCTTTCACCCTTTTCAGGTTCTTCTCATATTTATGCAGTAGACAGGCTGTCAATTGTTGACGTAGCGTCACCAATTTTGCAGCATTGGAGGGGGAAGGAGATTTTTTATTATCGTTATCTATAGATTTTATCTGGTGCAGTAGTTGGTCAATTTCTGCTAGCCTAGTTATCTTTTCTATGTGACCCAATCGAATAAATGTTCCTCTGATAAAGGCTTTATGTGAGTTCCACAATATATCAGGGCTAGATACTGAGGGAGCATTAATCTGAAAGCATTCCTTCAGGTCATTTTCCAAAATTGCTTTATATTTTGGCTGCGACATTAAGAATTCATTGCACCTCCAGATATACGCTCTAGGGCAATCATATTTTTCCATTAGGGTCAGGGTTATTGCTGCATGGTCTGACCAAGTTATTTGTGAAATTTCCGACTGCACGGCAAGGGGAATACTAGCTTGTTCTATTAGAAATAAATCTATTCTTGAATAGCTATTGTGTACAGTTGAATAGTAAGTGTAATCTTTTTCGGTATTATGAAGGATACGCCAAATATCAAATAAGTCATGGCGCCATATAGCCTGCGAAAAGGAAGGATGACGTGTCGCTATGCTAGAGGTAGTGTCTACCCCTGGATCTGGAGCCATGTTAAAGTCTCCCATTAATACTAAGCATCCTTGTTTTCTTTACTCCACTGCTTTCATGAGTTTCCCCAAGAATGACACCTGTCTTTTGTTTGGGGCGTAGACCGAGACCAACGTGTACGTGACATTATTAAGGATACAAACTAATATGACAAATCGCCCTCCAGGGTCAGCATAATAGGACACCAGCTGAAATGCGCTTGGAGGTACAATGAGCGTGAAATATGTGTGGGTATGAGGCATGCTTGATGCAAGTGGCATCCACCTCCAAAAGATGTGTTTCCTGGACTGCAAGAATGTCACAGCCTTGAACTCGGGCCTCTCGCCACAAATTGGCTCTCTTTTGAGGGGAGTTCAAACCTCTGACATTCATAGACATAATTTTAAGTACCATAATTCACATTTAGTAATGCTTCAAAGATCTTACCACAACCACCCACTTCAGAAGTTACCAGTAGCGGTAGGGAGCAGAATCGTCCCCCGCCTTGTGTAGTCACAATGCCCCATGTGCCAGAACCGAAGAGCAAACAAACTGTAGAGACATAGAAACCAGTGGGTAAGCCACCGAAACAAAACAAGGAAAAGAAATGTGGTACAGCGGACCAGCGGCTGTTGTAATCTTGGGGGGATAAGTTCAGCAATAGTGGACATACGAAATCCGTTGTAGAGTGAGTCTCTAGCTGTTCAGCCCTTTTGGTGGACGCCTTGGGGTTTTCGGTTGATGCCATCCATCTGACACAGGGCCAGGTGGTGGTTTGGAGGTCAGATCACTGGTTGCAATGTCCCATTTATTTAGCAACTTTTTGCCATCTTCCGGGGAGTTGATAACATAAGTAAGGTTGTCTCGGGATACGATCACTCTAACTGGGAATCCCCATTTGTATAGGATATTATGTTGGCGTAACGCTGTAGTGATAGGGATAAATTGATTTCTTAGTTGTAGTGTTGCAGCCGAAAGATCAGAGTAGATAGATATTTTCTGGTATGGATCAGGTAAACGGCCAATTTTCCGTGAGGTCAGCAGTACCATCTCTTTAGTGCGGTAAAAATGGATCTTTGCTAGGACATCTCTGGGTACAGTTTCATCCAGATGTGAAGGTCTTGGGACTCTGTGCGCTCTATCAATAGTTAATTCCATTTTCGTAAGACTTGGTATTAGCGTGCGCATCAGATCTAGAAGGAAAACTGTGAGGTTATTCACAGATACGGACTCTGGAATCCCTCAGAATTTCAGATTGTTGCGCCGCGAGCGATCCTCTAGGTCTGCTATTTTAGATTTAAGAAACGACACATCCTTTTCCACAGCATTGTGAGCATCTATGAGAAGATTATGTGAGGTGGCAAATTCCGCCATTTTAGATTCCACATGAACTGTGCGTTTCTGCAATTCCTGAAGGTCTCTATCTAGCGGTTTAACCATTAAGGACATGTCTGTTGTCAGTGATTTACAGAAGGCCATAAGCATGTTTTTCATGGAGGCCTCAGTGAGTAAACTCTCTGTTGCCAGAATATCTGCAAAAAAATCGGTGGATGGCGGTATGTGCTGTGTAGTATCGCTCACCAATCCTTCCTGGGGCTCCTCTGTCTGGATCCTGGGCTTCTGTTTGGCCGGGCTAGCAGTAGGCGAGGTGGGTGTCTCCGCATTATGTAGGCCTATAGGCCTCGGTGCGTCGGCCCGAGAAGGCCCCGAAACCGCGCTCTCCCCGGCACGCCGGGGAGACGGCTCCGATGCCTCCGGACCTCCACATTCCATCAGCTGATGAAGCGACGGCGCTGACAGCATTCTCCGCTGCGCCGATAGCGTGAGCTTCTCCTCCGGAGGGTCTCGAGTTGGAGTCGAGGCCCCGGAGACCGCGCTGGAGTGTGAGCCGCCGCCATTTTGATCTTCCCCACCTCCGTGGGGGAAGTAAAAATCTGATATTTTCCGCGGCTTTACCGCAGATTTCCTTCTTCTCGGCATCCCTAGAGGTAAGGCAGCTTTCCCAGTGTCTTTTGGGTTAATATAATCCACGGGCACGTCGCTAATTTGTCGCTATAAGAGACTCAGGCCTGGAGCTGTGCAGCTATGCGACCATTCCCTTCCACAGTCAGGCTCCGCCCCTGGTCAGTGATTTTAGATGAAATCTGGGAAGGATGCTCTTAACTAAACCTCTGATGCAGATGTGAACACAGCCTTATTTGGGTACCGAACTTATACTATATAACTGTCTATAACTACCAGCCCAAAACTGGTTATAGACACGTAATCTTTGTAGACCTGGAATAAGCCATTAAAAAGGAACATTTGATCAAATCTTTGTCGAATTGCCCTGAAGAGTTAGAGGCAGCCATGGTAAATTCACCAAATATATAACTATTGTGAGAGTGTGAACCCAGAGGGCGCTAGTGAGCAACCCAGAGCCAGGCTTGAAAAGGTCCTCAGCCACACCCATAAGTGGGGCAACTCCAGAGGGAGTGTATGCAGCAGGAGAGCTGCTGAGGAGACCTGCAGGGAGTAGGTGTGCGGTGGAACCAGTCGGAGACGGACAGGCAGTCTGTCCCAGGAGGACTGGGTTTCCAGAGAGGACTCTGCTTGAGCTGAGTGTGAGTCAAGCTGCTTCTTGCCCCCAGAGGCTAGTAAGGGAGCAAGCAGTGAGGTAGTGCCCTATGTGTGCCCCAGGCTGCTTGTTATTTTGTCTTTGTTCCATTTTTAAGCTAAATAAAAGCCATTTACTTTGGATTAGCACCGTCTGAATGCTGCCTCTCCGGCACCCAGTACCACCTACACCACTGTCGAGTCCAGGAGGCTGCTGCCTTTGAGGCTAAATCCCCCCAAATTGTCACATATGGTGCTTCGGATGTGGGCATAAAGAGATCTACGCAAGTCCTGGAAGACAAGTGTCTGGTAACTGCAGTACTGCTAAATCTGCATTGTGGCCTACAGCTGGAAGAAATCTGTGATTTCAACTGAGAAACCCAGGAGGGGGTGAGTGGAACTGCAAAATAGCAAATTGTGTGCAAAACTGGTGAAAGTAAAACTCTGGAAGAGGAATCCAGGGAATGGACTTTGTGTATACTGTGGCACAGAAGTCTGTAAAGTGCTTGCTGATGGCAAGAAAGTAAAGCAATGTGTGTAGAAGCTGGATATTGCAAATAGTCTATGTGAAAGGCTATGGTGCCATGTCGGTGTTTTCTGTGGAAGACAGAAGAAAATGCTGGTTGTTGTAGTATCACATAAGTTAACTGTTTGGTGAATACATGTGACTGCAGAAGATAGTAAAAATTTGCTGCCGCTTGAACCCAAGGTTTCTGTGGAATATTGTGTAATCTTGTTATTGAACCATGGGCAAGAAAAAGAAAATTTCAGTTTGTAAGAAAGCAAAGAAACTGTGCACAAGTGTATTACTGCAGCAGTCTTAAGGCAGAGAGACACAAAACCCGGAACAAAGCATGTGGAGTGCAAGTAAAGATAAAGGGTTGCATGACGGTGACTCAGTTTTTCTGAAGCACTTCTGTTCTGTGATTGAATATGTCCCTGTTGACTGTGTGTCCCATACTGGATTGCATGATAGTGCCAAAGATGAAAATATTATGGTGCAACAGCTTCAAGATGAGATTAAAACCATCAGGTTCTTTTATGAGAATGAAATATCTGATTGGAAATGGCAACTTTTGGTATCAGAAAAAGAGAACCTTAAGTTAAAGAAAGAGCTTGACTCTATGAAGAGGTTATATCCTAGTCATTGTGAAAATGTGGTGCTGGGCTTGCCTGGAATGGACTGTGTTACTAAGAAGGAGTTTGCAGAAATGAAATGTGCTCTATCTAATAAAGTTATACAGAGTGTAGAGCAAAAGCAAGTACTTGAGAAGCAATTGCAGGATTTAAAGGAGCAGCATGTCCAAGACTCCAGTGCTAAAAAGAGTGTCATTGAAAAATTAAGAGATGACCTTGAAACTGCTAAACGTGAGAGAAGTGAATTTTTGCAGTGTCAGTCAGAATGTTTGGATGACCAAGTCAGGAAGTGTGAAAAACTTTCAGCTGCATTAACTGATAAAGAAAATGAAATTGCAGAGCTGAGGAAGTATGTGGCTAAACGAGAGAGTGATTTAGAATCTGTGGTGCAGACATTGCAGTCAGAGCAAAACTTGCATGAACTAAAGCAGGTTCGTCTAAACACTGAAGTGAAGGAATGGCAGAGCAGAACTGGAGTTCTGGAACAAAGAGAAATGGAACGCAAAGCTAGAATATGTAGCCTGGAGAGGGCGCTGTCAGGGTCTTGTGACGATAATGAGAAATTGTCTGTTTTGGTGCAAAATAAAGACAAAGAATTGATGGAGATGTCGTCTGTCCATGCTCAGAATTTACACACCTTACAGGAGAGTCACAAAGAAGTTGAGAAAAACCTGGAATCTGTGCAGATATTGTATGAGGACAAAGCCAATGCTTATGACAAGCTGGAAAAGACCAAGAGAGAATTGGACCTCTAGATAGAAGACATGAGGATTCAGTTTGAGGAAAACATGTCCAATTTATCTGCTCAGATTGTAGATCTAAAAATGCTTGTTGCTAAACTAAAGGTGCAAGGAGACAAACAGGAGGAAGTTGCACGCATCAAGGAACAGCTGGAGTTTCAGATGGATCAAGTGAAGCGCGAGTCAGAAATAAAGTTGGAAGAGCACACTTTTCAGATAGAACAGTTAAAAACCGAAGTTGAATCTAAAAGAGAAGAATTGGATCGATTGCAGCAGTCTTTATCCAATACTGAACAGTTGGCATCTGCACTATCTTCAAAGCTGTCAGCACTAGAAGCTGAGAAAGACTCGCTGCAAAGCCTGTTAACCTCTGAAGAATCAGAGCTGCAAGGTGCACTAGTAAAAACTGAGATGGAGGCTGCTCAGAAAAATGTGGCAGTGAAGAAAGTTCTGGAGCTGGAATCAGAGATTTGTGCGCTACAGAAGGTGTTAGAATTGGAGAAAGCTGCCAGCATAGAGGCAGAGAAAGCAGATCCATTAAGGCAGCCAGAACATGTAACCAAAAAGTATCTGGGTACTGACAGTAAAGACTGTAATGTTGGAAACTTAGTATCCCAGTCCTCCGGTGTTAGCAGCGAGAATGAAAATAACTTGGAGAATGTTGAGATGACGATATCACCAGCTCCTGTTCTGTCAGTAAGGGATTTTCACAAAAATTCTTGCAATCTATCACAGTACCGTAACATGCCTCCAGGAAGTTATGCGTATGAGAAAGAGGAGGTAAGAATAGAGTATGGAAGTGGTTCTCCTGCTGCAGTACAGATGTGGAAGTCTTATAAAGAAACCATTCCAATATATGATGTGACAGTTGTTAAAGACATACCAGAAAATGTAGTTTGGCGTGATCTTTTTTGTGAGGGTATACTGTATGGCCCTCGTGCAGAAGGAGAAGATATTGCAGTACAGTATTTGCTTTCTCAAACAAAGAGGAGAGCAAGCAGCCTATGTCTCCTAAACTTCTAAGCCTTGATGGTGATGGCAAAGTTCAAAAGGATAAGAAACGTGGTGAGGAAAAACCGCGTGAAGATCATGCCCGTGGCTACTTCGACTATATTGAAGAAAATAAATACAGCAGGTCTAAGTCCCCACAGCCACTGGTGGAAGAGGAAGATGAAAACCTGGATGAAACTAGTGTCTCGAATGGCAAAGTTTGCTTTGAGATGAAGGTTACAGAAAAGGTACCCGTGAAACAGTTATACTCTAAAGACATTGATGTGCATGAAGTACGTGTTGATTGGTCTCTGAGCTCCTGTGGAGTCATGATAGGTGAAGATGAAGATTCTTACGGATATTTACTAAAGGGATCAAAGTCATGCAATGGGATGGCTGAAGACTATGGCGAGAAATATGATGAAAATTATGTGATCCCCTGTATGGCGGATTTTGAAAGTGATGAAGTAGAACTTGCCTTTGCACAGAATGGCCAGGGACTTGGCGTAGTATTCAAAGTGATGAGAAACCGGAAAACTCGAATGACTGGAACTTGGAGGTTGAGACCGCCAGATGGGGACATCTGGAGAGACACTGGACAAGTGTACATGAGTGAAGAGGGACGTCGACATAGTATGTCTTGTCCCATTGTAGCTCACCCCATGGGTAGTTAGCTGAGGGGGAGGGTATGTGAGAGTGTGAACTCAGAGGGCGTTAGTGAGCGACCAAGAGCCAGGCGGAGATCATTACATACAGAGAACTGAAATATCTCTCTGCCTGTTAAATCCCCCCCCCCCTCTGCTACGTCCTATCTGTCTGTCTGCTATTAATGTAATGCCTCTTACCTTGGAACATTCCTGTACATGTTGTATTTGTATTTGTATCTGCTTATCCTATCTTTGCTGCTGTAACACACTGAATTTCCCCACTGTGGGACTATTAAAGGATCTATTATTATTATTATTATTATTATTATGAAAAGGTCCTCAGCCACACCCATAGGTGGGGCAACTCCAGAGGGAGTGTATGCAGCAGGAGAGCTGCTGAGGAGACCTGCAGGGAGTAGGTGTGCGGTGGAACCAGTCGGAGACGGACAGGCGGTCTGTCCCAGGAGGACTGGGTTTTCAGAGAGGACTCTGCTTGAGCTGAGTGTGAGTCAAGCTGCTTCTTGCCCCCAGAGGCTAGTAAGGGAGCAAGCAGTGAGGTAGTGCCCTATGTGTGCCCCAGGCTGTTTGTTATTTTGTCTATGTTCCATTTTTAAGCTGAATAAAAGCCATTTACTTTGGATTAGCACCGTCTGAATGCTGCTTCTCCGGCACCCAGTACCACCTACACCGTTGTCGAGCCCAGGAGGCTGCCGCCTTTGAGGCTAAATCCCCCCAAATTGTCACACTATGTATGGAAAGTTAAAAAAAAAAATCATCTGATTTTGTATAGGGAATTATTTCTTCTGTAACTGTTTTCATATCCTCACAGCTTAAATGAAGACAATTTGAGACATTTCTTTGGCACACACAGTCATCCAGATTTCCAGATGCTCAAGATACAAATTCAGAATTTTTCTTTTTTTTTCTTATGTTATTTTTAGTATGGTCATCACAGCATCATGGATACTTGAATATCAAAGTGTTACTGTACTCACATGTCCTTTGTTCTCTACACAAATACCAGTTTGCTTTTTTTTATTTATTTTTTATTTTTTCAATTTAAGTAATTAGGATGGTTGATGTGAAGGTATAGGTCAGCAAAATTGGGAGAACCTAAGCTTGGGTAACAAATGGGTTTCTCAGGAACGTCACATGAGGACAGTTTGCTTGCATAGAGTTGGCAGAGAGGTGATAGGTCATATGATGTCATAGTTGGCGTTAGCCATAAGCTTGCTCATGGACAGCTGTGGGTGGCCCAGCAGGAGGCTGTGGGGGAGGTTTTGAATAAATAGCTTTTCTGTGCCCTAATTTTTACTACCTCCTCCCCTTTCTCTCTCTCACAAATACTCTTGTGATTATTATGAATTTATTTTTTGTCCCCTTTCCATTTGTGAATTTGGGTCACTGTTGTTTCAATTTATCATATGATTCACTGGCTGGACCCTCTACGTGACCAGAACAATAGAAAGAGCTTGTTAAACTTTTGACATCTAACTTGGAGAAAAATAAATAAACGCATGAGCTTGAAAACTTTACAACTAGGGGTGTTGCTCCCCTTCACCGAGTATACTGTACTGTTCAGTTCAACTTTTCTTTTTCACTTGTTCCATCACTTCTTGTTAACTTATATTTCTGAGCATATCACATGTCAACATAAAAATAATTTTAACCTAAGTTCTTAACATCTAAGATCTTAACATTGCTGGTTTGTTGCATGAGTGTTTCAGTGGTATAGTATATAGCACCAAGAAACTTTCAGATTCAGTTATTGCATATTTATCTAATGAATGCTGTTTTATCTTTACACAAAATGTAATAGAAAGTAAACCATACATGAAGGGTATTCAATGATAACTTTTGATTCTGGGTTATACCCTGCTTTATAGTCCAGTCCTGCACTTACAGTTTTGCTGGTTGTAACTGGAAAGTATCGTCAACTTAACCATCAGAATTCTTTCTAACAGCCTATAAATGCTGGAAGATTTTAGCTCTGAAATCTGTAGAATTGTGAGCGCTTCTCCGGACTATAATAAATGTTATAACTCAGAGGATAAGACATGCAATTCATTTGCAAAGTTACTCAACCTTTATAGAAAATGTTGTTTACCTGCTCAATTGGCTTTAATGGCTGGAAATTTGTTTTTCTATTTTGCTATCAGTTCAGAATTCATACCTAAATATACAATCACAATAGGTTAGTCGGGGGTACTGATATGATGGAGCTACAGCTGCACTACAATACATTGAGTTGCCTATAGTCTCTGTATACTGCAGTTTTTCACATGAACTGCAAGTCCATGTAGAATGGACTTCACAAAAATTTATTTGCCAAGGTTAACCTTTGCCATATAGTTTGTGTGCTCTCAGTATGGCATGAACAATGGTATGGAAGAATTGCTGGGAGTTCTTGTTTCACAAGAATAATCTTACCTCCTATCAACTCACTGCAGAAATATACCAGTGAGTCCAGTACTGATTTAGAGGCAGAATAATTATTGACATGGCCTTTCACCCAGCCAAACCAGCACCCTGCTTCGCACTGATGAGGGGCGATAACTGCAAAACAGCTGTCTGTGGATGGGTCTCTCTGGATTTGTTTTGGATTAACCGGCAAAAATGGCCACTGCCATGTGAAACATGAGAAAGAAGTAGAGAGGAGGAATATCACATTATCTGTGACCCAGACGGGCTTTTGCCATCATCACCTGACAGCCACTAAGCCAATCATTAGGGGTGGGTGGAGAGGTCACAGTGATGATGTCATAGACAATATATAAGATTAAGAGAGAGATATATAAGAGAGAGAGAGAGAGTAGCCATTTCATGGAGATGATAGCAGGGAATTAACTCATCCATCAGGGTCAGAATAGGGATAGTGGAAAAGCAACAACAATTACTGCACTACAGATAAATCTAGGAGATGAGCATAGATTAGATAGATTTACTTAATTTAGACAGATACATAGAGGAAGAGAGATCATAGAAGTCTCAGCGACAAAGCTCTGCACTGTACTGTCCATGGTCTTACATACAGTTTCTGGTCAGTCAACCTTTCAGTGCCAAATCACTTTTGTTAACTATTTTTGCAGTAGTGCATTTTATATACATTCTGTTTGATGTGCTGTCAGTAATCCTTTGAATGTCAAATCCCTTTTTATTAACCATTTTTGGAAGCAGTGCATGTTTTTACATACACATCTTTTTTTACATTTGCTTGCAGTATCAGTTATATGTAGGGCAGTGAGGGCACATTTAACAGACATTTCTAAGTGCAATTTGTGTAGTTGGCTAGACCACATTTAGCAGAAAACTTATCATACTGCCTACACATTAATGTTTACTTCTTGGCAGTGAAGAATCAATTTTTCATGCAGTGAAGTACCAGTAAGCATCATTTGCACCAACATTTTCCATATAAAAAAACATAAAAAAATATAAGCATAATATAAGCAGTATAAAATGTCAAAAGACAGGGTAGTGGTAGGGCAAAGGCAGAGGAGGAGAGGAAACATCTGTGCTACTGTCATGCCATCTACCACTTTAAGTAACAATAAGATTGTGGGTAGCAACAGCAACATTACTTCTGCTTATCTCTTAGTCACAGCAGGATGTTTTACATCTAACAAGGTTGGGAGTCACTTGTGAGTGTCACTGACAAGGTTTTGAGTGCTGCTTTACTTTCCCTGCTGTCGTACCACTTAATTTCCTCAGCAGCTTTTCTGCTCTGGTAACTTTGTCTTTATCTTCCCTGACGCAGATTCTTAATAGTGACGTGGGGCCTGCTGGCAAAGATATTCATCCTTTGTTTACCTGGTCTTGATGAGTTGGATGAGAGCAGTGTTTAGCTGTGGATGAGGCAAAGGAGGATGCCATGACTGTTGATGATGGTGGAGGTAATAGTTGCGAGGTACTGGAAGTCATGCTGGTGGTGCCACTAGGGGGAAATCTAGAGGTGAAAATTGTGAAGGGATGCAAGAATACGTTGGGCATGATGAGTTTGAATAAAGTGATGGGGAAGATGTTGACATTGCTAATTCTGTTGCAGATAGGACCTGGCAACTAGGTCATGGTGACAACAAGAAGACATAAGAGGAAAAGGATGCTGGCAGTGGTGATAGTAATGATCTGATCTTGACTTGCAGGCACAGCAATAAAAAAAAAACTTACCAGAGGCAAACTTGGATGGTGGTAGTGGTGGCGTGGCACTATGCAAGATCTACAAACAGAAATAGGCCCCATAGAGAGTACATCTCATTTAGCAAAAGTATTGCCAAATGATGGCATGTGCTCAGTCTTGACGGAAGATTATTTTACTAGGAAAGCTGCCCTTGCCTTATATCGCCATGTGTCAGAGAATGTTGCCGTTCTTCGATATGTCAGTGTGGGAAAAATATACACCACTGACAACACAAGGAGTTGCAATTATGGACAGGGACAATACATGTCTTTCATGGCCCACTGGATCAATGTATTGAGCTGTAGCAGTGACAGTCCACAGACACACCAAGGCCAGATGAGAATACCAACACCACCCTGTTCTTGCAAGCCCAGTTCCTAAACCAGACAGGAGCCATTGATATTTCACAGTCAGGGAATCAGGCTGACCCTTAATTGTGTGAAGAAGATGATGATGACAATGACCACCTTGGCCAAGACCAACAGGTAGGCCCCTGGGTTCAAGTAGACAGTTGCAAGAATGGCAGGCTGCATGCTTCATTCCTTACACAGTGACAAATGTATTCTTAGCATGAAGTAAAAGGAGTGACTATTGGATCACCATGCTCTATTTCATACTAATGATGACATAGTCTTGGCACAATACAAAAAAAAAATATAAAAAATATATATTAAAAAAAGACTGCACAAAAGAACTAATTGCTTCTTTCTAGCAACACCATGTTGGTGCGGCATCTGCTGTCATAAAGGAATTCTTTTTAGCACCTTCCTTTTTTTAAAAAAAATTCCACTTTTTAACCGGCAGTCATACTGACAGCGTGCCTAAAAATTTTCTTCAAATACCATAGATGTCTTTCATTCAATGTCATTTTGGTGTGGCATCTGCTCTGAGAAAGGGATTTTTTTGGCACATTTTTTTCTAATGCCCACTTCAATTTTCAACCATGCTGACACACTGCCAGTCTGCCTAGTAGCCTACAGAGGTTCCCAATGACCAAGTGATCCATGGCCCCATCATTGGGGACCTCTGATCTAGGGAGTCTGGTACATGTATTAGTTTAGGGGATATGATCTGGGGTCTTCATTTTCATAGGTGGATTGAATTGTGTAGTTGTTTTTGGGGGTCAGGATCGGAGTCCGTATTTATTTAGGGGATCTGATCTGGGTCAGTATAGGTGTCAGATGAAGACACGTTTGGCTGACTGCGACTATTGCTATTCCTCCCTACTGCTGATTGCATGAAAGAATTGTGGCAAAATATGGAACGCGTCACGAATTTGCGCGTCATCCTTGCACAGGGGCCATGCTAATATTCTCTGTATCGTTTCAATTTTAGTATATGTGCTGTCCACGTGAGGACAACTCCTTGGTCTTCATGCGTTGCTATATATAGTCCTCTTCAAGTATCGTACTTGCCATTTTTTGTTCATCTGGGTACACTGCCAGTCTGCCACAAATTTTTGGCGTAATAAAACAATGATACAGAAAACATTCCCATTGTCTTTTCCAATAAAAAAACACCACATTTTTTTCTCAAAATAACAAACTTGCTGCAGTAGCAAGTACCCAAAACAATTTTTGTAAATTTTGGAAAATCCATGAATTCTTCCAATAAACACAGGCAGGCATCTTTGCCAGAAATGGGCTCATTATTGGAACTTTTTATTTTTTTTCATTTTAAAAGGTGTAAAAAAGTGACACTGCAGTGTATGGCAAACAAGCAATTTGCATCCACTGCCTACCATCCGTTTTCCCATAGAAATACATGCTACTAACACTCTAAGATTACTGTGCTTGTGTTTGCCTGCCTCAGACTATGTGCGAAACTTCGGTGTAGTTATTGATGGGGCACCCCTTCATTTTTTCATAGACTGTACAATATCTTCACAAATAAATGGAAATGTACCAAAGTTAAATCCTCAGGTTTTTTAAATTAGTGGTCCAAAGTAGACATAAGCAAATTTCTCAAAAGTTCGATTCGGCAGTTCGATTCGAAGTTCCAAAAAAAATTTGCTTCGATCCGAATTACTTCGCGGCGAATAAACATCTATTTCCCATCTTCAGAGAGCCGGGGTGGGCTGGTGGACGGCAAAATTGCGGAAGCCCTTGAATGCTGCAGTCATGTCTCTCTCTCTCTCTCTCCTCCAGCACGGACAAGTTTTATTCATGTGGAAGGATCTGCTAACAAGCAAAGACACGTCTACCCAATCACATTACTAGAGAATATCTTGTGACCGTCTGATGTCACAAAGGTCCTTACCAAATATTCGTTACCGCAGAGAATCAGGAAATCCAGAATCGTGGTGAATCAAAGATTTCCTAAAATTCGGATCAGATTCCACTTATGCAGAATCGATTCGCTCATCTCTAATCCAAAGTAATACAACAATAAAATATTGTTTTTCAATTTACATGTTGTAATTTCAAAGAAGAAACAGAATAAACAGCTTGTGCAGCAATAAAGGCACCCCTAAGTAATACTTGGTTGCACACCCTTTGGCATTGATGACAGCCTCCAAACATTTCTTGTAGCCATCTATAAGCTTCTTGAACTTCTTATCTGGTATTTCCTCCCACTCTTCCTTTGCAGTTTGTTCAAGCTCTTGAATGTTTGCAGGGTTCTTTTTCCCAATGGCAGATTCCCCTTACGTCCGACAGCAGCATAATATGGGGTATCTCTGCCCCTGTGTGTTGTTTAGGATGGTGGAACCTTTAATTAGCACCAAAAATAAGAAGGTGCCTCCTACTGGCCCTATAAGAGGGCACCAGAGACCTCCCTCCCCTGTGTTTTTTTCTGTCCTGTGTGGGACAGGTGGACGGAGGTCTCTTGTGACCTCCCGTTGCTAGGGTTTTTTTCTATTCCTGGCTTACCTTTTGGGGGTACCTCGGTCCTTTCTGACGTTCCAAAGATCCTTCGGTCCTTCGGGCCTTTTTCCCTCCGCAGCGCAGCGTTATCCGGCTCATCGCACTGCAGGCAGCACAATCCCGGAAGTAAGCGGGGAACCTCTCCAGCCAGAACCTTTTTCTTCGGTCTCGTGTTCCCCGGGGAAGGAAGCCTTTGCACACCACCATGGCCTACTTCCGAAAAGTGCGGTAAGTTTGAAAATTGAAAATTTAAAGGAAAAATATAGAATTGATTTTTTGCTGCTTGTATTTTGAGCCTATGGCTTAGGCTTATGCTCCTCTATGTTCCATTATGGCATTTGACCTGGTTTGGTGCTGTATGAATGTTTTCTTTGTTTGGCTCCTCCCCTCGCTGCTGGATTACATTTAAAAGGGCCTCAGTCCTTTACTTGTTGAGCTTGTGGTTTCTAGCTCCTCTGCTGCGGTTTGCGGTGTCTGGTTTTTTCCTGACGGGATCTTTTTTTCTCTTCAAGTGATCGATTTAAAAAAAGTAAGGTATCCCTTGTTTTTTTTCTTCTTGTGCGATGCTTGGCAATCTTCCATTCTTTATTGTCATGTGGCTTTGATGTTTCAGATGTCATCTTCTGCATCAGGTAACGGCGATGGGCTTAGGAGGAAAAAGTCCTCTAAACGTAAAACACCTAATGTGTTTGGATTGCAATACTCCTTTACCTGACGGCTATGATTTTACCCGCTGTCGCCAATGCCGCGGACCTCCGTCAGAAGAACCTTCTATAAGAGAGGTTGTCACTTGGGTAAAGGACTATATAGAGGAGTCTCTTAAGGAGATCCGTTCTTCCATCGCCCAGATTGCCAAGAGACCGCGGGTTGAGACACAGTCTTCCCTACGGATCGCTGACAAAGATTACACCATGTAACAATTTTCAAAAAAATATTTGTTCCCAGTTGTTAAGTGTGTTTTCCTGATTGTTTGTACCTTAAATGAATAGAAAAAAGTTATTATTCCCTGTAAACTTTGCTTTTGTGGTCAGCACAATGATATTTTGAAATTGATCTATTTTTAAGGATATTCGCAATATTTCAAGATACTTAAGAAGCTTCTAGAATTGTGAGAACTATCAAGAAGTTTCTAGAACTGCCCAGAATTATCTAGAACTTTCTGGGACTGTACAGAATTGTAGGTAGCTGTATAACTACAGTTATATAGGGCCACTATAGCCCTTCCTGAGAGACGGAGAGACAGGATCTAATTGATTGGGATTGCATAGTAAGTGGGCAATGGCCATCACAGACAAAGGGGAATTGACGTAGACAGACAGGTGTGAATTCAATATCTATTCAGATTCTGATAACGACAGTATTCACACTTCACCCCACACCCATTACAGGAGGAGCTTAGGAATGTAAATGTATATATTGTGTGTTACTCTGGTACCGGGTGATCAGTCTTGCTCTGCTGAATCCTCAGTACACTCTTGAACTTTAATACTGCATGGAATAAAGACCATTTTTATCAAGTTTGGAGAGACATCCTTTTTCCTTACAGTTTCACAGCAACTTAGTCAATTTAGATGGCATCAAGAGGTTGCATACATCCAGCAGACGCATTTTGCTACGTATGTGGCCAGTTTATAAAGACAAGAGCGAAAAAGTACTCTGTGGAAGCATCTGCTAAGATGTGTGAGGCCTACAAAGCATACTTCGGCATGCCTGTTGGTGACCAAGACAAACCATGGGCTCCTCATTTCACATGTGAGCACTGCAAGAAAACTCTTGAAGGTAAGTGGATAAATGCTACTCTCTTAAATAGCAGATTACCTGTGTTAATATTGTAAATATCACTAGTCATTAGTGTGAAATAGGCCTAAATCAAATTCTCAATCCAAATATTATTTTGTTTGCTTATAGGTGGGTACAGGGGAGAGAAGAGAGCCATGCATTTTGCTATCCCAAGAATTTGGCGTGAACCGACCGATCACTCAACAAATTGCTACTTCTGCAAGGTGGACCCTTTCAAACGTCGAACTGGCAAAAATGCACCGCCTGTAACGTATCCTGACATTCCGTCATCTATTGCCCCAGTACCACACTGCCCTGAACTTCCTGTACCAACACCTCCAGACAGAGCTACACCACCTTCAAAAGAAAGCAGCAGGTCAGACATCGAGGAAGACGTTAAAGATCACGATTTCTCTTCATATGCAGATGAGGAGCGGAAGCCATACTACCCTAACCAAAAAGACCTCAACGATCTGATCAGAGACCTTGGTCTCACCAAGTCCAACGCTGAGCTTCTGACATCAAGGCTCAAGCAATGGAACTTATTAGATGAAAGCGTCCAAGTCACAGATCAGAAGAAGCGTCACCAAGTTTTTTTCCATCTTCTTCAGTCATCAAGATGGACTGTGCTTCTGCAACAATGTGGCCGGTCTATTTGAGGCTATAGGTATCACCTGTAACCCGAATGAGTGGCGCCTCTTCATAGACAGCTCATGCAAGAGCCTCAAAGCCGTGCTGCTTCACAATGGGAACAAGTATCAGTCTCTTCCTGTAGCTCACTCAGTGCACCTGAAAGAGGAATACACCAGTGTCAAGATGTTGCTAGGTGCCTTGAAGTATGATGAATACGGCTGGGAAGTTATCAGAGATTTCAAAATGGTGTCATTCCTGATGGGCCTCCAAGGTGGTTTTACTAAGTATCCTTGCTTTATTTGCCTTTGGGACAGCCGGGATACTGAAGCGCACTACCACAGGTGGGACTGGCCTCAGCGGACAGAGTTCACTGTGGGGAAGAACAATGTAAAGTGGGAGCCACTGGTGGACCCACGCAAGGTGCTGATGCCACCAGTACACATCAAGTTGGGGCTCATAAAACAATTTGTCAGGGCTCTAGATAAGGAGTCAAGAGCTTTCAATTACCTCCAAGATCTTTTACCTAAGCTGTCTGAAGCAAAGATCAAAGCTGGTGTCTTCGTCGGACCACAAATCAAGAAGATCATAGAGTGCAGTGAATTTCCCAAGAAGCTGAATAGGAAGGAGAGAGCAGCTTGGAACAGTTTTGTCGCAGTGGTTCGCGGCTTCCTAGGCAATCATAAAGATGAAAACTATGTACAACTGGTTCAGACTCTGATAAAGAACTATGCTGCAATGGGCTGCAGGATGTCACTCAAAATCCATATCCTTGATGCTTATCTTGATAAGTTCAAAGAGAACATGGGAGCTTATTCAGAGGCGCAAGACGAGCGCTTTCACCAGGACATTATGAACTTTGAACGCCGTTACCAAGGACAATATAACGAAAACACGATGGGCGACTATATTTGGGGATTGATTCGTGAAACTGATTTGCAGTATAGTCGTAAATCTCGGAAAACCGCATACTTCTGAACAGTTTTTGGTAATCTGTGTAAATTTGCAATGCATATATTGTTCTTAGTCTAACTGTATAAATGAGAAGATGCAAAATCGTCTGTTTCTATAGTAAAAATGCATAATTTTCGTTGCTGTGGTCACAAAAGCGAAGTTTATGATGAATGTAAGCAATTTTTAATTTGTTTTAGACATTAGCAATTGGAATATAACATTTAAAAGCTGGGAACAAAATTTGTGTTACATAGTGTTATCAGATAGTGGACGAGACACTCTCATCTGACGATTCCACTGAAGATTCCAGCAGGCCGTGCTTCCCACTCGAAAAATTAAGCCGGCTGCTGAAGTCCATCTGGTCTAAGGATCGTGATGTTGACGGGAAAGCCTCCACGTCCACCTATAGAGGGCCTAGGGTCTTCCAAGCGGACCAGACATTACAAAAGTTAATGTCCTCAGAGTGGAAATGTCCTGAAAAACCTCTTGTGGTTTCTAGGAGGTTCAGGGCTTTATTCCCAGTTGCTCAATGGGATCAATGGGGTCCTCCTCCCAAGGTGGATATGGCGGTGGCCAAACTGTCCCGCCGCACTATGGTACCATCAGATGATGGATCAAATTTGCACGACTCCATGGACAGGCGCATCGACAATACCCTCAAGAAGGCTTATTCAGCTGCCTCGGCCCAGACCGCTGTGGCGGTTGTGTCTTGTGAAGTATCAGCCAAATTGCGCACTGACCTGGTCCACCTCGAGAGGGACATCGACTCTGGAGTCTCCAGAGACGAGCTGCTAGGGTTTCTAGGCTCGGTTTCCCTGGCAGCTGAATATTTAGCGGAGGCCTCCCACCATCAATTAAGGCTAGCGGCCAAATCCCTGGCACTTACCCCTGCAGCAAGAAGACCTCTATGGTTAAAACCCTGGAGAGCTGATTTCCTCTCAAAATATAATTTGTGCGCATTACCCTTTGAGCCAGATAGAGTCTTTGGCAGTGCCCTAGACGAGATCCTGGAGGGCTTGGCCAACAGGAAGTGTAAAACTTTACCCCAGGCCTTTAGAGGTAGATCTGACTCTGGCCGTGGTAGAGGCTATCTGCCTCGTCATGGACGGCAGTCCCAGAGAGGCTCTAGATATTCCTCTAGAGGTGCCGTCCGGAGATTCCCGAAGTCTGATGATAAAAAAGAGAAGCCTAGCTTTTGCCATCAGGAGCAGTCTTCCTGTGGCCGAGATTCCTGTCGGGGGTCGTCTCTCCCGTTTTTTC
Source organism: Leptodactylus fallax (assembly GCA_947044405.1). NCBI lineage: Eukaryota > Metazoa > Chordata > Amphibia > Anura > Leptodactylidae > Leptodactylus > Leptodactylus fallax. The sequence goes on along the minus strand of CAMRHE010000029.1, from coordinate 6,443,320 downwards.
AACTGCTGGCAGGAAAACATTCGAGACCCATGGGTCTTGCAGGTAATCCAAAGAGGATATGCAATCGATTTCCTTCATCCTCCTCAGGATCGGTTTGTGTTAACTCGCAGCCTCCCTACAATGCAGCAGACTACATTGGAATGCTCCATCCGAGAGTACATTCACAAGGGAGCCCTGGAGGAAGTCCCTTCTCTAGAAGAAGGATCCGGTGTCTATTCTCCAATCTTCCTGGTGCCAAAACCGGCAGACAAGTGGAGAATGATCATAGACTTAAGGTACCTCAACTGCTTCATCAAAAAGAAGCGCCTCCGTATGGAAACCATAAAGTCTGTCACCATCTTTCTCCTCCAAGGCGATGTTTTTGTGACTTTGGATCTAAAAGACGCTTATTTGCATATTCCTATTTATCCTCCACACAGAAGGTTTCTAAGGATTGCCGTAGTAGTTTCCGGCCAGAGGAAGCACTTTCAATTCACAGCACTACCCTTCGGGATCTCCTCTGCTCCCCACACCTTTACAAAGGTAGTGGCTCCTATAGCGGCCGCCCTCAGACTTCAGGGGATATTCGTGGTGCCTTATCTAGACGATTGGTTGATAAAAGCCCAGTCAGAGTCTGTTCTGCTCCAGCACCTACAGACAGCCATTTCCCTGTTTCAGAGGCTTGGGATGGCTTATAAACTGGGAGAAATCAGTAACGATCCCTTCAACCCGAAGGAAGTTCCTCGGCTACTTCCTGAATTCAGTCCGCCTGCAGGACTCCTTGACACCAGCAAGGAAGGAGAAACTGGTCGGCGCAGTCCGGCACCTCTTCAAAAAGCCGATAGCCTCCATCAGAACATTGATGAAGATCCTGGGCTTGATGTCTTCCTCAGTGGAGGCAGTCCCATGGGCCTTGTGGCACTTACGTCCCCTCCAGAAGGAATTACTAGAGGCTTGGGATCGCTCCCTTCTTACACTCAGCAAGAAGATTCAACTCTCCCCCAGGACCCGTCTTTCCCTCAAGTGGTGGTTGCACCTAAAAGACGGAAGGTCCACGGTCCAACCTCCTTGGACCCTGTTGACTACAGATGTATCCCTCTCGGGATGGGGAGCCCATTTGGACGAAAACTCCATAAAGGGAGTCTGGAGCGCTCCACAAAGAAGGACCTCGTCCAACTGGAAGGAGCTCAGAGCTGTATATCATGCCTTACTCCATTTCTCGCCTCTTCTCAAGGGAAGAGCAGTCAAAATCCGGTCAGACAACATGACCACAGTTTTGTACGTGAACAGACAGGGAGGCACCAGATCACCAACCCTCCTGAGGGAGGCAGATCTGATATTTACATGGGCAGAGAAAAATCTAACCCATTTATCCGCAGTTCACATCAAGGGCTCCCTGAACATAGTAGCGGATCGGTTGAGTCGCGGTCATGCCGTATCAGGAGAATGGTCACTCAATCCAGAAGTCTTTCATCAGATTACTCTGAAGTGGGGTCTTCCAGAAATGGACCTCATGGCAACCCGACTCAACGCCAAGGTGGAGACGTTCTGTTCCCTTTACCAGGAGGACAATCCCTTGGCAGTGGATGCCCTGTCCATCCCTTGGAGGTCCAGGCTGGCATACATCTTCCCTCCAATTCCAATAATACCGAAGGTATTGATGAAAATCAGACAGGACCAAGTCTCTGTGATAGCCATCATTCCATTCTGGCCAAAAAGAGCTTGGTTTTCCCAACTCATGGAGATGAGTCGAGGGATATATTGGAGGCTTCCCCCCATCCAGAACCTGGTTTCCCAAAGATCTCTGAAGTGCCAGGATCTCTGGAGATTCAACCTGACAGCCTGGAGGTTGAGCAGTCCCTACAGCAGGATAGAGGACTGTCAGAGGCCGACCTGAAGACCCTTTCTTCTGCAAGAGCAGACTCTACTAATAAGAACTACCAGAGGACAGCCAAGATTTTCATGGAGTGGTGCTCCAAGAAGGGTAATAATAATCTAGAACCTTCAACGGCTGATATTTTAAATTTTCTTCAGGATGGTTTGGATAAGGGCCTTGCCCCTGCCACTTTGAAAGTGCAGATCGCGGCCCTCTCCGCTCATTTGAACAAACGCCTGTCTCAGGATCCTCTGGTTGCAAGGTTCCTTAAAGGGGCAATGAGGCTAAAGCCCTCGGTATCATCTCCAGTTCCCCAGTGGGACCTTGCTGTAGTCCTTGCAGGCCTGTGCGTCCTCCATTTGAACCCTTGGAGACTACGGAGCTAAAATATTTAGTCTACAAAACCACTTTTTTGTTGGCTATTACATCTGCCAAAAGAGTAGGGGAACTCCAGGCTCTCTCTTCTAGAGAACCGTACATTTTGTTTTTTGGAGATAGGGTGCACCTTAGGTTTTTGCCTGGGTTTAACCCTAAGGTCCCCTCATGCTATAATAGCAATCAGCTAATTTCGCTACCTGTGTATTTCCCCACTCCAACCTCTGAGGAGGAAGAAAAGCTCCACACCTTAGATGTGGTAAGGTGTCTGCGGATTTACCTATCCCGCACTCAACCGTTTAGGAAGGCCGAAAACCTACTAATCAACATGCAGGGTAAAAACAAAGGCCTCAAGGCTTCCAAGCCTACTCTATCCACATGGATCAAGGAGACAATTAAGTCTTCCTTTCTTATTCAGGAGTTATTCCCTCCAGTCTTTTCTACGGCCCACTCGACCAGGGCTGAGTCGACTTCTTGGGCTGATTATCGGTCCTTACCATTGGACCAGATTTGTGTGGCTGCATCATGGTCATCTCAGTTGACCTTTGTTAAACATTATCGTTTAGACGTCCGCAGTTCCCAGACAACTGCCTTTGGTCAGACAGTCCTTGACGTTGTAAGGCGAGGAAACCCTCCCTAGGAGAATTACTTGCTATCTCCCCATATTGTGCTTCTGTCGGATGTAAGGGGAATCGTTGATTGTAATGTCAATCTGTATTCCCTTAGTCCTGACAACAGCACAAGGCTTCCCTCCCTAAAAGCTTGTTTCCTTTTACTTTATAATTTACACAGGGGAGGGAGGTCTCTAGCGCCCTCTTATAGGGCCAGTAGGAGGCACCTTCTTATTTTTGGTGCTAATTAAAGGTTCCACCGTCCTAAACAACACACAGGGGCAGAGATACCCCATATTGTGCTGCTGTCAGGACTAAGGGAATACAGATTGACATTACAATCAACGATTTCAGCTCACCCCAAAGATTTTCAATGGGATTGAGGTGAGGACTCATTGCTGGCCATTTTACAACAGTCCATTTTTTTCTTTTTCAACCATTCCTGTTTACTTTTGGATGTGTGCTTTGCGTCAATGTCTTGATGGAGGACCCATGATTTTCGACTCAAACCAAGTTTTCTTACACTAGGTAGGATATTTTGCTCTAAAATTTCTCGATAATTCTCTGATTTCATGATTCCTGTGATACGGTCAAGGCCTCCAGTACCAAATGCAGCAAAGCAACCCCACAGCATTATGGATCCTCCACCATGCTTAACTGTTGATAGGGTGTTCTTTTCCTCATAAGCTTCATTGCACCATCTGTAAACAAACTGTTGGTTTGCATTGCCAAAAAGCTCTATTTTTGTTTCATCTGCCCACAGAACATTTTCCCAGAAGGATTGTGGTTTGTCAGGATATTCTTTGGCAAAGATCAGTCGTTCCTTTTATGTTTTTTCTTCAGCAATGGTTTCTTCCTTGGCCTTCGCCCATAAAGCTCTGCTTGGTTTAGTGTGCGGCGTATGGTACTTGTTGAAACCATGACCCCAGACTGTTCCAGGTTGGCCTTCAGGTCTTTGGATGTTTGACGTGGTGTTTTTTCCAATACCAGTGTCACATCAAGCTTTAGGTTTTTCTCTTTTTCCCTCCCATTGTTTTTTTTACATTGCTGTTTATCATTTGCTCTTTTGTATTTAACATGAGTGCTCGAAACAAAAAGCTGTTTCACTTGATTCATTTTTTTCAGGAGATATTCCACATTATTTACTTACTTTACTTCATGGGTGCCAATAACAGTGAGCAGGACTGTAACTAACCTATCAGTTTAAAATGTACAATTGGTCGGATGTATCAAATACATAGGAAATTACACTGATTGTAATGAGAATGGAAAAATAATGCAAAGCCAAGGTCTCTATTGATTCTATTTTCTAATAAAAACATGAGAGCAGAAGTATTCATTTACTGAAAGGGTAAGGATCCTGCTGAGAGTACCGCTGCTTCCATATTATCTAATGTCATACTGGTCAGTTAATGATATGGAAAAACCTTATTCCAGATTAGTTTAGGCTGGCAGAAACATCTTAACTATTTGCTATTAAAACGCTTCTGAGGATGGGGTTGAGACCCAGTTCTTTATCACTTGAACAATCTGAAGAAATTCTTTTCACAATGATGTCCATAGAAGAAGATGACCCTATACAAGATGGAGAACCCAGACTTGCGTCTTCTATAGAAAAAAAACCTCAAGATTTTCTTACCCCACACAAAATAGAGCAAATTAATGATTGTTTTATGACAATACTGATATAAGGGCACCCATACTGAGATAAGAGCACCCATAGAGCATTTGATTTGGAGAATAGAGAATTTAGAGAATTTAGAGAATTTGAGATGGGGTCTAACTTAATTGAGATGTTTCGATTAATCACATTTTGCGATACCTCGTACTGAATCAACAAGAGGAGAGTAATGTGGTATGCAGAGGTATTGAAATTCCAATGTGTTTTCATTATGTATAGTTTTTGAAAAAAAACTTCAGAAGGATTGTTTTTAAGACTGACGTAGTATACACAACAATGGATTAAATAGTTTTACATTTGTCACCAAATGTAGTCATCAAAACAAATGTTGACTAGGTATTTATATACAAGTACAATTTCATCAATTGTAAGTAATTTACACTACACCTTATTTTCCGGTGACAAATATAGTCTTCAGATACAGTGCCTTGCGAAAGTATTCGGCCCGATTGAACTTTTCAACTTTTCAAGCCACATTTCAGGCTTCAAACATAAGGATATAAAATTTTAATTTTTTGGTGAAGAATCAACAACAAGTGGGACACAATTGTGAAATGGAACAAAATTTATTGGTTATTTTAAACTTTTGTAAAAAATAAAAAACTGAAAAGTGTGGCGTGCAATATTATTCGGCCCCTTTACTTTCAGTGCAGCAAACTCACTCCAGAAGTTCAGTGAGGATCTCTGAATGATCCAATGTTGTCCTAAATGACTGATGATGATAAATATAAAATCCACCTGTGTGTAATCAAGTCTCTGTATAAATGCACCTGCTCTGTGATAGTCTCAGGGTTCTGTTTAAAGCACAGAGAGCATCATGAAGACCAAGGAACACACCAGGCAGGTCCGTGATACTGTTGTGGAGAAGTTTAAAGCTGGATTTGGATACAAAAAGATTTCCCAAACTTTAAACATCCCAAGGAGCACTGTGCAAGCGATCATATTGAAATGGAAGGAGTATCAGACCACTGCAAATCTACCAAGACCCGGCCGTCCCTCTAAACTTTCATCGCAAACAAGCAGAAGACTGGTCAGAGATGCAGCCAAGAGGCCCATGATCACTCTGGATGAACTGCAGAGATCTACAGCTGAGGTGGGAGAGTCTGTCCATAGGACAACAATCAGTTGTACACTGCACAAATTTGGCCTTTATGGAAGAGTGACAAGAAGAAAGCCATTTCTCAAAGATGTCCATAAAAAGTGTTGTTTAAAGTTTGCCACAAGCCACCTGGGAGACACACCAAACATGTGGAAGAAGGTGCTCTGGTCAGATGAAACCAAAATCGAACTTTTTGGCCACAATGCAAAACGATATGTTTGGCGTAAAAACAACACAGCTCATCACCCTGAACACACCATCCCCACTGTCAAACATGGTGGTGGGAGCATCATGGTTTGGGCCTGCTTTTCTTCAGCAGGGACAGGGAAGATGGTTAAAATTGATGGGAAGATGGATGGAGCCAAATACAGGACCATTCTGGAAGAAAACCTGTTGGAGTCTGCAAAAGACCTGAGACTGGGATGGAGATTTATCTTCCAACAAGACAATGATCCCAAACATAAAGCAAAATCTACAATGGAATGGTTCACAAATAAACGTATCCAGGTGTTAGAATGGCCAACTCTCCATCCAACCTCACTGAGCTCGAGCTGTTTTCCAAGGAAGAATGGGCAAGAATTTCAGTCTCTCGATGTGCAAAACTGATAGAGACATACCCCAAGCGACTTGCAGCTGTTATCGCAGCAAAAGGTGCCGCTACAAAGTATTAACTTAAGGGGGCCGAATAATTTGGCACGCCCTACTTTTCAGTTTTTTATTTTTTACAAAAGTTTAAAATATCCAATAAATTTCGTTCCACTTCACGATTGTGTCCCACTTGATGTTGATTCTTATCCAAAAAATTAAAATTTTATATCCTTATGTTTGAAGCCTGAAATGTGGCAAAAGGTTGAAAACTTCAAGGGGGCCGAATTCTTTTGCAAGGCACTGTAGGTACCAACCCCAAGATGATGTGTACCTTATTGTTATAGGGTCACTACGGTGGCTCAGTGGTTAGCACTACAGCCTTGCAGAACTGGAGTCCTGGGTTCGCATCCTGCCAAGGACAACATCTGCAAAGGAGTTTGTATGTTCTCCCTGTGTTTGTGTGGGTTTCCTCACTCACTCCAAAGACATACTGATAGGGAATATATAGATTGTGAGCCCTATATGGGACAGTGACTGACAATATCTGTAAAGCACTGTGGAATATGATGGCGCTATATAAGTAAGCATAATAAATAAATAAATATTAGCTCACTATTCCCACAGACCATCAGTTTTTAGCTACGGTCAGCTATCATTTTGAAGTGTACCAAACATATTGGTGTGACAGCTAAGTATTTTTTGACATGCAAAGAAGGTACCAGAACAAATGGCCCCAGCAGCTTTCAGGTAAAGAGACCAGGTATGTTTACTATACATTGACTTTGTATGGTCAATTTTTACTTTACACTGGAGGATCCTTCGAAGTTTTTCTTTAAGTTTGTTTGCTGGAATGCAACATTTTTTCTTATATGGTTCCCACAGAGCCCTGATCTCAACATCATTGAGTCTGTCTGGGATTTTATAAAGAAACAGAATGATCTGGACAAGCCTACATTCACAGAAGATCTGTGGTTAGTTCTCCAAAGAAACAACCGCCGTGCTACGTTCCGTCAAAAAAACCTGTGCAAGTGTATCTAGAAGAACTGATGCTGTTTTGAAGGCAAAGGGTGGTCACGCCAAATATTGATGTAATTTAGATTTCTCTTTTGTTCATTCACTTAATTTTGTTAATTGACAAATGTAAACTGAATATTAAATTTCATGAATTCACTTTAGTACCAAATGTCAGCTGACTGACCAAAACTGACTGATCAGAGTATTCCATACACCAATGGGTATGACAGCAGCCGTTTTCCAGCAAAATCATGCGACCATTTAATTTAAGAAATCGCAGTCGCATGCCGCTGTCGTTTTTCATCTGCATCGAAACCTAGTCATTGGATCTTCCCTAATTTTATTGAAATTATAATAATTGCATAATGGTAGATCAATATACTGACAGCAGTGTAATTCCTAGATTCAGAGAACAGTTCCTGGACAATCTATAGTATATTATAGAAGAAAAATTAGCTTAAAGCAATCCCCCCTTCCTTACTTCAGGACGAAACTTTTGACATTTTTATTTTTCAACAAATACAAAAAGATATATACAATGATATAACTCTTAAGTTAATAGATGTTACAACTATAAAGAACACTTCTTAAAAAGACTAGTAATGTTTAAAGTTATGACTTAATGGAAAGATCTTCATTTTATCAGGAACAAAGTACGAGGCAGTAAAATGATCAGCAAATTCAGAAAGGCCTGTTGAGACATAATAGAACAGATTGATCTTCTTGGCACAGAAGGAGTTACTTAGGCTCTTAAGAACTAAAACACTGTAGTAGAACTATACAGTGCAGCTTCTGCGATCCTCCCTTTGTCCTTTCAGCGTTCATGCTTACAGTAAAGCAGGACGTGTATTTCTCCTGAAAGACACTGTATGAAATTAAAATTACATTGTGAAATTCTGTGAAAAGAAATAAAGGGTCTCAGCTACCGCCCTCTATTCCGAGTGATAAAGTGCCAACTGGGGGAGAGAGAGAATCAGAGAAGGAAGGAGAGCGAGAGAAAGGAGTGTAGAAGAGGGGGGCTGTAATTTTGCTGAACATGTGTGGGTATTTCTTTGTCACACAAGGCACACACGCCCCCTTCTCTCACATTGTGTCGCTGGCTATTCTCTGTGATTCTTGTCTTGTTCCCTCTCTCTCCCAGCTCTCTGACCCTATGCCGGCCCTTTGCAATGCGTCCCCAAGAAGTCAAGTCATGCCAAATTTGTGCTCTCGGCAGTGGAACCAACTCTCACACACCGCAGGGCACAGCTTGCCTTTTCTCCCTGGCCCTTTCCCACACTTTCCTATGCTCTTTGTCAGCCCTTAGATTTTTTTTTCTGCTTCTATTCAGTCCAAATTAGTCACGAATGGCCCCAGCCTAGAGACAAAAATAAATTAGGTGGAGTTTTTTCTTTTCTCTAAATCCCGTTTACCCTTGTTACCATTACGTACCCTTCCTTCACCTCCCCCTTTGCCCCCATAGTGAAGGATAGCTGTGGTTAACCCCTGATAGGGGACTGTACTTGTGGTAAAGACACTGCGCTGTAGAAAAAAATAGGAGGTGACCTCATTTGACCCATGGCAATCTTCCTTTATTTGCATGTCATAGCTATCAAAATGGATTGCAATCATTTCTGACGTGGTTGAGTAATGTAGATTTAGGATTAGTTTACTTAGAATAGAATAAAAAATGGGATCTTTACAATGTTTAGATTCATGTCCTAACATAATGTTATTAGCCCTGTGCTAATGTTATACATCTAAAAGACCTTTGTCTCCCCATATATATATAGGCTACTGGTCAGATATAGTTTTTAATATCTAACCACAATGCAATTATTGTTAGAATTATATTAGCATTGTTCATTCCTCCCTACTTTTACTATCAATGTAAACTTCTAAACTATTACTAACAATTATAAATGTTATCTGTTAGGCTGAACCATAGACATCAATGGAAATCTGCCATCAGATATAGAAGCATTGGACAATGTCACTACAGCCATTCATCAGAAGCAGGTTAATAGTCATAAATCAATAAAACTTGTCTCACCATTCAATGATACTTTAGCAGTGAATCCACAAATAGACTCCATTTAAAGGTTTTGAAATGGACTAGCAGGTCCAAAATTGGGGTTCGGTAATAATGTTTCTGATAAGAGCAGAAACATACCTTTGTGGCCACAGATCATTGATGCAATGCAAAAATAATCATATTTTTATAGTATGCAAATGTGCCTTCAAGTGCAATGGGGGTGGGTCCAATTTTTAGAGGATATTCAGAGCCCTTCCATTAGTCTGCAGACAAATCAGTCCAACCCATGGGGCACATGTAGGCTGATTTGGCTGCTTTGACACTGAGTCTCCTTATGACAGACTCTCTTTATCCTTCTCTTACATGTAGCTTGCAAGCAGTGTGTTTTAATCAAGCTGCATAAAACAGTTAAGTACAGTCTAAAAGTAGACACATAACTAAGAGGATTCTAATTTATAGCACAGAACAACTAGACACCATTGGGGGAATTTACTAACCCATCCATGACATTTTTCTGGTGTATATGGGTGTAACTGTGGCGCATCTTTGGTGCATGGCCCTTTTTTGTGCCAAAGAAGCGTCACGTTGTTGGCTCTGCGCCTAACTTGCCACTTTTTACTAAAGTGGGTGGAGCTAGGCAGACCAGGACTGGGATACCTCAGCCCAACAAATTTACTATAAATCAAGCCTAGTGTGAGTTATACCTGAAATCTACGCTAGCCCCGGACTAGTTTAAAATTCAGTTCTGGCACAAGCGAAAATAATTGTCTTATACCTCATCTAGATACATTCAGCTTAGAAGAAGACCTACAAAAGATTTACAGACAGGTCTTTAATTATCTTAACGTAATTATCAAACCAGCCGATAAAGGCAGAGCATCATGGTGATGAACAGAAAGACTATCTTGATGAGATTACATATGAGTTGACAGACACTACCACATACACTTCCCTAGATAAGGATTCAACCTCATGTATTGCATTGAGGGTACAAAACATAGCGGATTGATGCAAAATGTTAGATATTATAGATTCTAAAAGTAGCATATTTTTAGTCAAAAAGGTAACAACATTTTGAACTTCTGACTTTCCGGCTCCATATCTCCCTATCCACTTACAGCTTCGAATGTGAGATTACCGTCATTTTATAGACAATCATCTTGGCTATCTCATATATAAATGTGACTTGCAACTATTTAGCATATGATTAGTTATGCAGATTCTTGTCATGTAACTGCATTGTTACTGTTTTGCTCCTAAAAATCTAAATTTTAATTTTATTATTTTGCAAATCCACCTTTGGCTTTCAACACTGCCTGAATCCTTCTGGGCATGCTCTCGATCAGATTCAAGCATGTCTCGACCAATATCTGATCCCAGGTCTCTTCTACACATTTCCAGTGTTGGTGCATACTGGTCGACTCACTTGGGTACGAATACATCTTTTTCTTCAACTCTACCCACAAGTGTTCAATAGGGTGTAGCTATGGGGACTGTGGGAGCCAATCCAGCGCCTCTACTTCATTGTCATTGTCAACCATTTCTTTGCTAATCTTGACATATGCTTCAGGTCGTCGACCTGCTGGAACAATACGTCCTTTTCATAACCATAGTACTCTACAGTAGTGTATGAAGTAACTCATCTTGTAGGATACTCAGATCTCTCCACTCAGGTAATTAGGCTATCTTAAAAGGCAGATTGCTTTAGATTGAGGGGTTAGCAAGAGGACGTTCTCCACACTCAACAGGGTTCTGAAAGGGGGGGGAGAAAATCACATCATCTAACACACTCCCCTTCATCCACAAATGTAACCATTTTAGTAAAAAAAAAAACCCCACCCAAATAGTAAGGAGACATTGGTCTTTATTACATAAAGTGTACCCGTCAGTGGAGGAATTCCAAAACCTTCCACTCATATATTATAAGAAGAATAAAAATATTTGCGACCATCAGGTTAAAGCAGATGTCGGCAGGTTATCCAGACTTCCTAAACAGACTTTTCGTGAACGTTGGGGAGACCACCCTGCATATACAAGACCACATCTCCCACCACAAGTGGGAGGTGCAAAAATCTGCTGCTCCCGCTACCTTACCATTTCTATACCATGGGACATATTGTCTACCAATTGAGATTCCAATGCATAGAGCAAGTGGAGAACCTGAGATGGGGCAATCTCTAGTGACGCGAGGCCTTCTGGATACACACGCTGAATTCCTTGGAACCCAACAAACTTAATAGAGAATATGAATGTTCTTATACAGTGCCTTGCGAAAGTATTCGGCCCAGTCTGCAGGCTCCCCCCCCCCCCCCCCCCCCCCCCCCCCCCCCCCCAAAAAAAGGCCCCCACCTTTTCGGGGGGGCCCCCCCCCCCCCCCCCAAAAAATTTCGCCCCCTTGAACTTTTCAACCTTTTGCCACATTTCAGGCTTCAAACATAAGGATATAAAATTTTAATTTTTTTGGTGAAGAATCAACAACAAGTGGGACACAATCGTGAAGTGGAATGAAATTTATTGGATATTTTGAACTTTTGTAAAAAATAAAAAACTGAAAAGTGGGGCATGCCAAATTATTCGACCCCTTAAGTTAATACTTTGTAGCGCCACCTTTTGCTGCGATTACAGCTGCAAGTCGCTTGGGGTATGTCTCTATCAGTTTTGCACATGGAGAGACTGAAATTCTTTCCCATTCTTTCTTGGAAAACAGCTCAAGCTCAGTGAGGTTGGATGCAGAGCGTTTGTGAACAGCAGTTTTCAGTTCTTTCCACAGATTCTCGATTGGATTCAGGTCTGGACTTTGACTTGGCCATTCTAACACCTGGATACGTTTATTTGTGAACCATTCCATTGTAGATTTTGCTTTATGTTTGGGATCATTGTCTTGTTGGAAGATAAATCTCCGTCCCAGTCTCAGGTCTTTTGCAGACTCCAACAGGTTTTCTTCCAGAATGGTCCTGTATTTGGCTCCATCCATCTTCCCATCAATTTTAACCATCTTCCCAGTCCCTGCTAAAGAAAAGCAGGCCCAAACCATGATGCTGCCACCACCAAGTTTGACAGTGGGGATGGTGTGTTCAGGGTGATGAGCTGTGTTGTTTTTACGCCAAACATATAGTTTTGCATTGTGGCCAAAAAGTTCGATTTTGGTTTCATCTGACCAGAGAACCTTCTTCCACATGTTTGGTGTGTCTCCCAGGTGGCTTGTGGCAAACTTTAAACAAGACTTTTTATGGATATCTTTGAGAAATGGCTTTCTTCTTGCCATTCTTCCATAAAGGCCAGATTTGTGAGGTGTACGACTGATTGTTGTCCTATGGACAGACTCTCCCACCTCAGCTGTAGATCTCTGCAGTTCATCCAGAGTGATCATGGGCCTCTTGGCTGCATCTCTGATCAGTCGTCTCCTTGTATGAGATGAAAGTTTAGAGGGACGGCCGGGTCTTGGTAGATTTGCAGTGGTCTGATACTCCTTCCATTTCAATATGATCGCTTGCACAGTGCTCCTTGGGATGTTTAAAGTTTGGGAAATCTTTTTGTATCCAAATCCAGCTTTAAACTTCTCCACAACAGTATCACGGACCTGCCTGGTGTGTTCCTTGGTCTTCATGATGCTCTCTGCGCTTTAAACAGAACCCTGAGACTATCACAGAGCAGGTGCATTTATACGGAGACTTGATTACACACAGGTGGATTATATTTATCATCATCAGTCATTTAGGACAACATTGGATCATTCAGAGATCCTCACTGAACTTCTGGAGTGAGTTTGCTGCACTGAAAGTAAAGGGGCCGAATAATATTGCACACCCCACTTTTTTATTTTTTACAAAAGTTTAAAATAACCAATAAATTTCATTCCACTTCACAATTGTGTCCCATTTGTTGTTGATTCTTCACCAAAAAATTAAAATTTTATATCTTTATGTTTGAAGCCTGAAATGTGGCAAAAGGTTGAAAAGTTCAAGGGGGCCGAATACTTTCGCAAGGCACTGTAATTGGTAACTTGGTACTTTGATAGAGATTCTAACTTGTTTTCCACAGACCAAAGGAAGGGATCCTCGGGAGTGATCCACTGGGGCATAAGAGAGTACCCTATTTCTTCCTGCCTAACACACTCAACTAAACTTCACATGTCTCCATTGGAGACTATATCGGAGAAACCGACAGAAATAGTCAGAGAGAAAGTACTGTATAGTCTATGGGTGTCTGCAGTTGTCCGCAGGTAACCGCTGTTTTGGCGGTCGGGCTCTCCGTCATTTATATGATATCTTCTATGACAGATGGGATTTGCATATTTAGATTTATATGTATTCAGCTGGGGATATCTCTGGAAATAATAAAGGTAGAACCTCATCTTTCATATGGCACCATATGAAAGATAAGATTCTACCTGAGTTATACCTGTTTGTAAGTAATTGTGTGTTACACAAGTATTCACATTCAGAAGCAGTGAGGATTTTTTTCTGCTAATAATGGGTGAATGAAAGTGGTTTAAGTGCAGGATTTTAAGGAAAGGAACCAAAATCCATTAGTAAAATTTATTACAAAAAATAATGACACAAATGCTGCCAGAAAACTAAAAATTGTGTGAAATTTTAGGTATGCTTTAACTTGCACTACTATCATATTGAAACACTAGACAAATCACACAAAGTATATAGCAACAGGACAGTCAAATAAGAAAAGATTAACATTATGATTAGTTTAAAGGAAGTGGAGCTCATTTACTATGTGGTAAATGACAGCTTCTGACCTCTCCAATATATATATATATATATACCGTATATATATATATATATATATGTAGCTTTCTATATCACATCAATACAGGTCACATCACATCAATATAATATCCTATATGATTCTATTGCAGCTTCTGAGTGTAAGAATGTTATAGAGCATATTCTCCTTTAATTTATATGTTCAGTGTATGGCAAACACCATAGTAGGTAATCTCCAACTACCAGCTCTGGCACAGCTGAAAATTGGTGATAGAACTTGTAGAGGGGAAAACTGCTAAAAATGCAGAAAACAAGGCATAATAGCCAGAGATAAGTAGGTATCTCCCTGCTGCTTTCAGAATCTTACAAATGCATGGAATTAAAGGAAAAGGCACACCAAAGACATTCACAAAGATGATTCATTGTCACCATGTTGTCTGAAAATACATGACGGCAACCCACTTGCAGGAAATGTTATGCATGTTTTAATTTTTTCTAAACTGCTTTACATTTTTTGAAGTTTGAGGACCAACTCCTTATTTGCAGAGGCAACACACCCTGAAAATTGTGATGAAGAATCTGGGCTCCTTGTTCTCGGCAGCATCAAAGGTAATGACTATATTGAATGTTTTGAAAAAAAAAAATGGGTAGTGTAGCCTCTGTTTACTTCCATCACCCATTTGCTCATTAACCACTTACCTGATTCATTTCAGAAATTCTAGAATCCAGAGAATGTATATTCCAACTGTAAAAAAACATCAGTTTGATGTCCCACGCTGAAGAAATGCAGTTTTTTTTTTTTGTTGAAGCTCTTGCTGCAGTTTTTGAGCCAAAGTCAGGAGTGGCTACAAAAGGAAAGGAAAATATATTGGAAGCACATAGATATTTCCCTTCTGTTAAATACACTCCTGACTTTGGCTCCAAAAACTGCAACAAAATCTGCAACAAAAAATGCTGTGTTTCCGCAATGTGGGGCCTTAGCCTAAAAATGTCTTGAGTATGGCTCATACCAAGGTACTGCTGGAATTCATGAGGTCACTGAAGCATGGAAGGGTAAGTAAACAGTGTAAGAAACACTAACTCTGGTCATCACTGACCTATTAGTCTCGGCTGTGTGTATATATACATATGCTTGTTGTAATAACTTGCTGCAATGCAATACAGACAGTTGTCAGTCAAATATCTTAGTCCACATGTATACTTATCCCGGTATGTCTTATTATAAAATTATATAAGATTATGGGTGTCTGATAATGCATCCATCAATTCAATGATGTCAAAATGTCATCAGTATATACAATCACAAAATAATGTGTCCTTGGATACGTTTATGCATATAGACGTCTATCACTGGGCTTCATAGATATTCTTATGCTACATTAACACCATATCTCTGCCCAGAGAGACAATATTGTGATGCATTAGCAAGCTGCCGTAAGGCTACGCTATGACAATTGATATGTGCATCCAAAAGTAGCCGTCAAGAGCGAGAAATCACCTACCACTATGCTTGTTAAATATGTGGACCCTAAGGTGCCCCAGTGTTTGCCATAGTTCTCCAACCTGGCACACTTGAGGTTACCGTAGCACTTCTAGTAGCATATTTCTCTTTATGGTGAGAGAGTGTATATGTGGGGAGGATGAGTGGGGGAAAAAATATGGTCCCAGTACACGGGCTGATTGGGTTAACCAAATGGCACTCCAACCAGCAACCAGCTGCCCGCTGAAATACACATAATAAAATAATGTGTGCCCTGGAACGACATGGTAATAATTGTCAACATGTTGTTAGTATTGGCCCTATCCATCCAGTAGCCCTGATCTTAAAACCAAATGGCCCCTACCTAGACCTCCAATTCCTGAGACAATTCCAGATAGTGGAGAGATGTTATGTTGGTTGTGAGTCAGATGTAGTATGACTTGATAGAATCTTGACGATATCTTAAGAAAGAAGGTGCTACAAAAAAGAATGAAATGATAGTTAGTCATTGAGCCCGAATGATTTCACAGTATGAAGGGTGAATATCCATTTAGATTCCCTTTGCAGCATCTTCTTATCAAAGTCCCCACCTTGATTGAATGGTGCCACTACCTCCATGTTCTACCACATGATTAGCAACCGGAGTATCTTCCCTCCTGTTGATGTCTGTGACATGTTCTAGTACTTCTAGTACTGTGTGCCACAAGAACAAGACAACAGGTACACTACCCCCTTGTTTTTACAATTGGCCTCAGCTCGTATCGGGTGATGGATGCCAGTCTAACTGTTAACAAAGGTTTTTGATGTATCTACCATCCCACAGGCAAGGCATGATCCACATCTGTATGTCCCCAGCAAGTTGGTGGATCCCAGCCAAGTTACATTTCTGGTTCTTGGTGAAAGATGACTGTGCACTAATTGGTCACATAGGTTGGGTCCTATCCTAAAGGTAATCCAGGGAAATTCCCCCACCAGATGGCCCACATCAGGGACAGTGAAGGAGGATACCCCCATAGATTTGGAGAATATTCTGCACCTCTTGGTGTGCACAATCATATGTGCCAATTATGTGGGTGTCCACGGATTGCGCCCTAGACTTCGGGACCATAAGTGACTGTCTCTCTTTTGTTCTTGCATAATAGTATGCCTCCCTGAGGGTTTTATCTGAATAGCGCTCTCTTTGAAGCGATACCTAAAGTCGTCAGCCACTTTTGAAGTCCGTAGTAAGGGAGCAAGTCTGTTGGACCCTCAAATGTTGGCCTCTCGGTATACCACGACGCATCAGGATGGGATGCCAGCTGTTCCATCTTAAGTTATTGTTTGATGTCTTTTTACTATAAATAGTAGTACGTAATTAGCCATTAGGCTGCTTTGTAATGTTGAGATCAAGGAAAGAAATAGACATA
The DNA here is from genome assembly GCA_947044405.1 of Leptodactylus fallax. Taxonomy (NCBI): domain Eukaryota; kingdom Metazoa; phylum Chordata; class Amphibia; order Anura; family Leptodactylidae; genus Leptodactylus; species Leptodactylus fallax. The sequence continues at coordinate 6,426,476 of CAMRHE010000029.1, read as the reverse complement.
TCTTGGAACTCATAAGTAAAATACAGGACAAGATCATTCGTGTTAAGGACGTCAATCAATTCTGTGAACTTCTCTTTTCTCTCCTGCCATACTATCAGGACGCCATCAATATATCTTAACCAGATCACTGCTGCCGCCATTCGTGGCATATGTTGGCACATAGGGACTCCCCATGACTACTTTCCTGAGCTGGTGGTAGAATTTTTGATCAAACAACAAGTAGTTATGTTCCAGAACAAACTTATGGGATACCGTCATAGCAATGCATGCTTTAATGAAAATCGGATAGTTGATGAGATGACTTTGAGACTAGATGTTGTTTGCTTTCACCCACGATTCGCAATCCACTTACAGTGGGTATAGAAAGTATTCAGACCCCTGACATACCCCCTTCGACCAAATATCCTCAGGATGGATCATCAATATATTAGCCCCGGTAAACCCCTTCAAAAGCCCCAGTAGAGAGATACATGTCTAACCAACCTCAAGCCTGAATACCTCATAGAATGCAAGCTCTTGTGAGCAGGGCCCTCACTACTATTGTTTGCTATGGTTATTTCTTTGTCACATTGTAATGTCTCATATTGTCTGTTCATGTGTCCTCTGCAGAGGCGTAGCTAGTGGGGGGGGCAGAGAGGGCGGCTGCCCCGGGCCCACTGACTTTTTGGGGCCCACCCCGGGGCCGCCATTAATACATACTTTATTTCTAACTAGATCGGTGTCTGCAGACACCGATCTAGTTACAATACTTCCTGGTGCTTAACTGACTTGTAAACCGCAAGCCAATACAGGCTTGCGGTTTGCAAGACGCCGAGAAGCAGACCTAGCCTGTGGTCTGCTTCTCAGCACGGGCGGCGTGATGACGTCACAACATCGCGACGCCCGCGCTCAGACAGAGACGTCCTGTGCGTGGACAGGGAGGAAGCAACGGCTCCATTCATCAGCATCGCAGGTGAGTATGACTTTTTTGTGGGTATATTAATAGTATAAGGGGTGGTTAGGAGGGGGGAATATAACTATAAAGGGAGGATTCATTAGGGGGCATTATGACAATGGGGGGGTCATTTATATAAGGGTTAATATGGGGTATTATTAATACAAGGGGGAGGTTATTTATATAAGGGGCATCATTTATATTAGGAGGCATTATGAACATAAGGGGTGGTCATTGATATAAGGGGTCATTAGAGGTGCAGTATTTATGTCAGGGGGAATGAGGGGCATAATATGAGGGGTCAATTAATTTAATTAAGGTGGCACTTGGGCTTTATTAGGACTAAGGCCCCACGTACCGGGCTGCAGCAAAAAAAAAGCACTGCAGGAAAAACCATGGCGGTAACATTGTGTTTTTTTCCCACAGCGCTTTTCACAGAAGGTCTGGAGAGGTTTCCCCTGTGGAGTTTCTGTTTTCAATACACCTAAATGGAAACCGCCAGCATTTCCATAATTGACATGCTGCAATTTCCAAAACTGCAACGGTTTTGGAAATCGCAGTGCGTCTGCTGCACATATTTTTCCCGCTATGTGTGGATGGGATTTGCTAGAATGCCACGGTTTTTTTATGTGGGTTTTCGCTACATGGGGCCCCCATCCCATCCCGGCTCTGCAGTAAAATATGCGCAGCGGACACGCTGCGATTTCCAAAACAGTCGCAGTTTGAGGCGGATTGCGCATCAAAATCTGCTGCCAAAAAACTCTGTGTGAACACAGCCTAAGCCTTAAGGAGTTTTCCAGCTCATTTTTATTGATGATCTTTCCTCAGAATAAAACATCAATAAGAGATAAGAGATTCCCCACTGATCAGCTGTATGAAGGGGCTATGGCGCCTCTTTATATTATATGCTGTCTTTTTATAGTGACCGTGTGATGTTATTCCAGCCTTGTCACATAGACGTGTATAGGACGAGGCTGTAGTTACATTACATGGCCGCTATGAAAAGAACGACACTATGTAAACAGAGAAGGTGTCATGGCGCTTACACAGGTACCACGGTTTATTCAAACAGCTGATCCTGGGGGTTCCGGGTATTGGAACCCCAATGATTTTTTTTTCCCTTGTTTTTTTTTTTTTTCCCTTTTCAAGTAGGAAACACCTGGGGCATTATTAATAAGGGGCACTATTTAAAGGGGGTGCACAGGGAAGTTATTAATTTCAAGATGCACTTGGGGGTATTATTCATTATGGGGGGTTATATTATATATTTTATAATTGGGGGTAGCAGCAGGATGGGGGCTTTGTGCAGGTGAGGACAATGTGGGTCAGGTGCCTGGAAAAGTAAGGAGCCAAAGATGTCTGTGTTGCAAACTTTACAGAGACTGGAAGAAGTGGTCATGGCCGTCCAGATAAAAAAAGATGGGGAATGTGAACGATTAGTCAGAGACGTCACCGGTAAGTCACTAAATGTTACTGCCCTGTATTCACCTAAATCGTCTGCAGAGCCCTGTGTAGAGCTGCTATATACCACTATACGCTCACCGTATACTGATAGTATCGGTATACGAACATGTCCAAGTTGGGGGGCCCACTTGGACATGTTCGCCCCCCTGTGCTGAACCCCTAGCTACGCCTCTGGTCCTCTGATTTGTAAAGTGCTACGGAATACAGTGGGTATGGAAAGTATTAAGACCCCTTTAAATTTTTCACTCTTTGTTTCATTGCAGCCATTTGCTAAAAGCAAAAAAGTTCATTTTACTTCTCATTAATGTACACTCAGCACCCCATCTTGACAGAAAAAAAAACCAGAAATGCAGATATTTTTGCAAATGTATTAAAAAAGAAAAACTGAAATATCACAAGGTCATAAGTATTCAGACCCTTTGCTGTGACACTCATATTTAACTCACATGCTGTCCATTTCCTTCTGATCCTCCTTGAGATGGTTCTACTCTTTCATTGGAGTCCAGCTGTGTTTAATTAAACTGATTGGACTTGATTAGGAAAGGCACACACCTGTCTGTATAAGACCTCACAGCTCACAGTGCATGTCAGAGCAAATGAGAATCATGAGGTCAAAGGAACTGCCCAAGGAGCTCAGAGACAAAATTGTGGCAAGGTACAGATCTGGCCAAGGTCACAAAAGAATTTCTGCAGCACTCAAGGTTTCTAAGAGCACAGCGGCCTCCATAATCCTTAAATGGAAGAAGTTTGGGACGACCAGAACTCTTCCTAGACCTGGCCGTCCTAGTGAGAGAGGTAAAGAAGAAGCCAAAGATCACTGTGGCTGAGCTCCAGAGATGCAGTAAGGAGATGGGAGAAAGTTCCACAAAGTCAACTATAACTACAGCCCTCCACCAGTCGGGGCTTTATGGCAGAGTGGCCCGAAGGAAGCCTCTCCTGAGTGCAAGACATATGGAAGCCTGCATAGAGTTTGCCAAAAAACACATATAAGGACTCCCAGACTATGAGAAATAAGATTCTCTGGTCTGATGAAACGAAGATTGAACTTTTTGGCATTAATTCTAAGCGGTAGGTGTGGAGAAAACCAGGCACTGCTCATCACCTGCCCAATACAATCCCAACAGTGAAACATGGTGGTGGCAGCATCATGCTATGGGGGTGTTTTTCAGCTGCAGGAACAGGACGATTGGTTGCAATTGAAGGAAAGATGAATGCGGCCAAGTACAGAGATATCCTGGAAGAAAATCTCTTCCAGAGTGCTCTGGACCTCAGACTGGGCCAAAGGTTCACCTTCCAACAAGACAATGATCCTAAGCACACAGCTAAAATAACAAAGGAGTGGCTTCGGAAGAACTCTGCGACCATTCTTGACTGGCCCAGTCGGAGCCCTGAGCTCAACCCAATTGAGCATCTCTGGAGAGACCTGAAAATGGCTGTCCACCAATGTTCACCATCCAACCTGACAGAACTGGAGAGGATCTGCAAGGAAGAATGGCAGAGAATCCCCAAATCCAGATGTGAAAAACTTGTTGCATCATTCCCAAGAAGACTCATGGCTGTACTAGCTCAAAAGGGTGTTTTTACTCAATACTGAGCAAAGGGTCTGAATACTTATGACCATATGATATTTCAGTTTTTCTTTTTTAATAAATTTGGAAAAATATCTACATTTCTGTTTTTTTCTGTTAAGATGGGATGCTGAGTGTCCATTAATGAGAAATAAAATGAACTTTTTTGCTTTTAGCAAATGGCTGCAATGAAACAAAGAGTGAATACTTTCCATACCCACTGTATGCTCTGATGTTAATTATGCTTGGGCGACTCTCTATTATGATAGTCTGTCTCTGAGTTGGTTTCACAGTGTGGGACTATCACATTCTATTACCTATATTTTACGACCTACATCTGGGCACATATGTGCATGGGACCTATACTCAGAGACAGTCTTGGTTCTTAACTGCACTATAATAAAAAAAAAAAAAATAGGCTACTGTTAGCACTACATTTATCAACAACCATCATTCTTTGTTTTTATATTACTCTTTCATGAGCAACAGTAGTAAAGTAAAATTTTAGATGTTCTATTGTATTTTTCGACTTCATTTATCTTCCTACCAGCATCTTTCTTAAGTCTCACTGCATAATTAATAGACCCTGGAGAACACATTTTAAGGCTTCCCAATGTGTTGGAGGGGATTTAGAGTCTCGGGAATGAAGTTGTCTGCTTTAACTGTAAGGCAGGGTTCACACTACTGTTGGAGTCCATTATGAAGGTGTTCGTTAACAAAAAAAACGGACACCTATCATAACAGACATTAATGGACACTAACTGATGTTAATGTGTCTGTTTTTTTAACTGATCCAATTAATGGATAAGTTAAAAAAAACTGAACACATCAGCATCAGTTAGTGTCCGTTTTTTAACACTGTCCATTTTTTTTTGTTTTTTATTTCTGATTTCTGAGCATTCGCAGAAAAAAAAACCGGACATAAAATAGACTTCAATGTTTAAAAAATAACGGACACTTGCTGTCTGTCAAGAATCCGTTTTTCCAAATAGACAAAAAAGTCCTGCATGTAGGATTTTTTGTTCACAGAAAAAAAACGGACTTCTGACGGATTGGGTGTAAACGGACACAAACGGACACTAATGGACACAATATAAAAACCCATTGAAATGAATGGAAATTTTAACGGATTTCTGACGGTTCAGCTAGTGTCCGATGCTAAAATCTTGTAATGGACAATAGCAACGGACACTACTGACGGTCACCAACGATAGTGTGAACGCCCCCTAAACAAACGACATCTAGTGATAGAGACTCATTGAGTTGCCACGAGGAAGTATTTGCAGCTTGGGATGAAAAAGTGAGTTTAAGAAAGATTAGGGCATGATCAGATAGATACAGTGTAACGTCTCTGCCGTTTCGGGGCTCGGCGCCGCCCTCTGCTCGCACGCTGTGGCGAAGGAGGCGTCTTCAATTTGGTTCTTTGTGTAAGCTTCTTGATGCTCAGTCTGAACATGGTCCTAGTTCTCTTGCTGTGTAAAGCCACACCCGTGTAATTAGGAACATTTCTCTCTGGACTGCATAGAGTTAATCTCTTCCTGGCCTGTGTGATTGACAGCCTGTGTGCCTATCAGGTGTGGGGCTGGGCCCAGACTTTCTATATACAGGTTGTCACTTCTCTGCAAGTTGCCGGTTATTTCACTTGTGTTTTGCCTGCTCTCTTCATTATTTCCCTTGCTACCTTGTTACCTGATTTTCTGACCACTGGCTTTGACTTTGACTATTCTCTTGGATTTAGATTCTGTACTGCATTGCTCGTTTGGTTCTGACCCCTTGGCTTTATCACTCCGCTTCTGTGTTGTTTTTGTCTTGTCCTGTTCTCTGTGTCACTTACCCAGTATAGGGCTTGTCTTCAGGTTGTCCTTTTACCATTTAGGGTAACTGTGGCAATAGGAAGGGACAGTGGCTGGGGTGAGATTAGGGCTCACTTGTCTCTGTCCTTCCTCCCAGACCGCTGCAGTAGTGTCAGGGTTGCTACATTTGGCAAGATCCTTACATACAGGTTATTGATATCTGTGCGGGTAGTTTGTGATAGCAATGAGTGTTGGACTAGGATATAGTCAAGTCTGCTGTATGTGGAATGTGTTGTTGTAGAAAAATGTGTAATCTCCCGTGATAGGGTGGAAAAGTTTCCAGGTGGAGAGCCTTGTGGATCCAGTTTAGGTTACTATATGCAATAGGGGTATGACCCGAAGAGGGATCAAGATGAGGGTTCAGAGTTAAATTAAAATTGCTTCAAGCCACTAAGTGGCCTTGTGCTAAATCTGCTAAGCTCTCTAGGGTCCTGAGTAAGAATAGAACCAGATCTGCGTTTGGGGCATAAATATTGGCTATAGTGTAATCACAGCCATAGATTGCGCATTTTAAGAACAGGCATTATCATCATGGAGGGTGGGTTGCAAGGACCTTGTGGGGCAGATTTTTGTGGAAGAATAGCACCAGGTGTCCAGGTGTCTTGAAGTGGTAGAAAGTACAGTAGTTGGAGATGGGTAGTTCAGGTGGATCTTGTTTCGCTGTAAGCCTGGGTGTCTTCCTAGCCCTGATTTTCCCCATGAAACTTTTTTTTTTCAATTCAAAAATTTTATTGATTTTCACAAATAAAAAGCAACACAAACCAAAACCTACCATGAATACAACAATACAAACAGTGCGGACTAGAAGCCACCAAAGGGGAAAAATCCAAAGATGGCGACAGTCAGCAAAGGCAAGATGAACGTTATCAAGGAGAGAGATAGAGAAGGAGGAAGAGCAGAGACAGAAAGAAAAGAAAGAGAGAAGAGAAAGAGAGAAAAAAAAGGGGGGAATGAACAGAAAGAGATAGAATAAAGTTCTGTGTAGGCCTTGGTAGAGGCCCGGATGTCCTTACGTGCCAGGTCCCCTAATTATAGGGACGGTATTTCACTATGTCTGGCCAGATAAAGATACAATGGGAGGACACATGCATGCAGTAGAGCTCCGAGCTTAGGCTTAGGCTTAGAGCTCAGAGTTTCATGGTTTAAGCCCGAGAAGGGGGCTCAGAGCCCAAAAGCACTTGATACTCTCCAGAACATTGAAATTCCAACCAGTAAAACCAGGTTTTGTTAAAGACTGTGTAATGCAGGAAGGAGGTGAGATTTCCCATGCGCATAATCTCATTGACCTTTATGATCCAGAGGGAGAGAAGAGGAGGTTCTATTTGCTTCCAGAATTGCGGAATGCAAGCTTGGGCTGCGAGAACCAGGAAAGGAAATAGAGAGCGCTTATAGGTTCGCTCCGGAAACTCACAGTGGTGGAGAAGGAACAGAGCAAGGCCCAACTGATAAGAAGTCTCAGTAATTTGCAAAATGATCCGCTTAACACCATCCCAGAACGGGAAGAGGACAGGACAGGACCAGAAGATGTGGAGCAGATTGCCTTCCTCCAGTCCGGCATCTTCAGCACGTTGGAGAGACCTGCGGGAAGAATGCATGCAGTTTTGTTGGGACCCTATACCACCTGAATAGGATCTTAAAACTGGCTGGATTCATGATAGTGGGAGCTGATAGAGGCCTCATGCATGAAATGGAATATACGCTCTCTTTGAGCCTGGGTGAGACAGAGGGACAGATCCTCCTCCCACTTCAACAAAAAGAAAGGGGACAGTCTCGTTTGGCGGATCGATCAGAAGCATGTACAGTTGTGCTAAAAAGTTTACAAACCCTGGCAGATTTTTTTTGTTTTTTTGGCCTTTTTTCAGAGAATATGAATGATAACACAAAACCTTTTTCTCCACTCATGGTTAGTGGTTGGTTGAAGCCATTTATTGTCAAACTTCTGTGTTTTCTCTTTTTAAATCATAATGACAACCAAAAACATCAAAATGACCCTGTTCAAAAGTTCACATACCCTAGTTCTTAATACTGTGTATTGCCCCCTCTAACATCAATGGCAGCTTGAAGTCTTTTGTGGTAGTTGTGGATGAGGTTCTTTATTTTCTCTGGTAAAACTGCCCATTCTTCTTGGCAAAAAGTCTCCAGTTCCTGTAAATTCCTGGGCTGTCTTGCATGTATTGCACGCTTGAGATCTCCCCAGAGTGGCTCAATGATATTGAGGTCAGGAAACTGAGATGGCCACTCCAAAACCTTCACTTTCTTCTGCTGTAGCCAATGACAGGTCGACTTGGCCTTGTGTTTTGGATCGTTGTCATGTTGGAACGTCCAAGTACGTCCCACGAGCAGCTTCCTGGCTGATAAGTGCAAATTTGCCTCCAGTATTTGCTGATAACGTACTGCATTCATCTTTCCTTCAACTTTGACCAAGTTTCCTGTGCCTTTGAAGCTCACACATCCCCACATCATCAGTGATCCACCTCCATGCTTTACAGTAGGAATGGTGTTCCTTTCATCATAGGCCTTGTTGACACCTCTCCAAATGTAACGTTTATGGTTGTGGCCAAAAAATTTGATTTTTGTCTCATCACTCCAAATTACCTTGTTCCAGAAGTTTTGAGGCTTGTCTCTGTGCTGTTTGGCATATTGAAGGCGAGATTCTTTGTGGCATTTGCGCAGTAATGGCTTTCTTCTGGCAACTTGACCATGCAGCCCATTTTTCTTCAAATGCCTCCTTATTGTGCATCTTGAAACAGCCACACCGATAGTTTTCAGAGAGTCCTGTATTTCAGCTGATGTTATGTGTGGGTTTTTCGTTGCATCCCGAACAATTTTCCGGGCAGTTGTGGCTGAAATTTTGGTTGGTCTACCTGACCGTGGTTTGGATTTTACAGAGCCCCTGTGTTTCCATTTGTTAATCACAGTTTGAACACTGCTGACGGGCATTATCAATTCCTTGGATATCTTTTTGTATCCCTTATCTGTTTTATATAGTTCAACTACCTTTTCCCGTAGGTCTGTGGATAATTCTTTTACTTTCCCCATGACTCATAATCCAGAAATGTCAGTGGCTGGAGGAAAGATACAACAGTCTGTCTGGATCCCAGAAACTCACTCAGCTTTTATGCACACACACTGATTACAAGCAAACAGGTCACAGGTGAGGATGTTACCTTTAGTAGCCATTTAAACCCCTTTGTGTCAACTTCTGGGCATGTTATCAGGCCAAAATCACCAGGGTACATGAACTTTTGAACAGGGTCATTTTGATGTTTTTGGTTGTCATTATGATTTAAAAAGAGAAAACACAGAAGTTTGACAGTAAATGGCTTCAACCAACCACTAACCATGAGTGGAGAAAAAATCTGCCGGGGTAGGTAAACATTTTAGCACAACTGTAGATGACAGATGGACCATCACCAATGCAGAGGCATTCTAAGAATGTAGGTTCAGTCTTAAAGTCTGCTGGGGATGGGAGCGAATTCATAAAATGGCAAAGCTGCATATCTCGCCAGGCATCAAGAGGGGGAAGATCAATCGAGCGAGAGGTAACCGGGGACTTCTGCTAGCTGGAATCCCTTTGGAGGTGGCATACACGATATATCCTGTGGTGACACCAGTCGCAAAACCCCATGTCAGAAATTCCAGGAGAAAACCTGGGATTCCCCAGGATGGGGTAACATGAAGAGTCTAGTGGAAGGAAGTGGGAACACATCAGGCGTTGGGAGCAGATTCTAAGCGTGGGGCCAATGGTAGGGTGGGAAGGGAGAGATAACAGTAAAGGGGGTACAAGGCAGGGGGCCGTCTGCAACAGAATCGTAGAGAATGTTTGTTCAATGTAGACCCAGGGTTTGATAGAACTATGTCTACACCAGTCTACTATTCGGGCCAGGTGAGCAGCAAAATAATATGACTTCATGTCAGGAAGGGATAAGCCACCACTACTTTTAGGGTGAAAAAGGAGGGTCTTACTAACTCTCGTCGGTTTGCCTGACCAGATAAATGCTATTTGAAAGGAGGAAAGGGCCAGGAAAAAGAAGGAAGGAATATGAATGGGTAAGGTCTACATGAGATTCATTTTAAAGATTGTGTACAGTCATGGCCAAAAGTTTTGAGAATGATACAAATATTAATTTTTACAAAGTCTACTGCTTCAGTTTTTCTAATGGCAATTTGCATATACTGCAGAATGTTATAAAGAGTGATCAGCTTAACAGCAATTACTTGCAAAGTCAATATTTGCCTAGAAAATGAACTTTATCCCCCCAAACACATTTCAACATCATTGCAGCCCTGCCTTAAAAGGACCACCTAACATCGTTTCAGTGATTGCTCCATTAACACAGGTGTGGGTGTTGATGAGGACAGGGCTGGAGATCAATCTGTCATGATTAAGTAAGAATGACACCACTGGACACTTTAAAAGGAGGCTGGTGCTTGCCATCATTGTTTCTCTTCTGTTAACCATGGTTATCTCTAAAGAAACACGTGCAGTCATCATTGCACTGCACAAAAATGGCCTAACTGGGAAGAGTATTGCAGCTAGAAAGATTGCACCTCAGTCAACAATCTATCGCATCATCAAGAACTTCAAGGAGAGAGGTTCCATTGGTGCCAAAAAGGCTCCAGGGCGCCCAATAAAGACCAGCAAGCGGCAGGACCATCTCTTAAAAGTGTTTCAGCTGTGGGATCGGGCTACCAGTAGTGCAGAGCTTGCTGAGGAATGGCAGCAGGCAGGTGTGAGTGCATCTGCACGCACTGTGAGCCGGAGACTCTTGGAGCAAGGCCTGGTCTCAAGGAGGGCAGCAAAGAAGCCACTTCTCTCCAGAAAAAACATCAGGGACAGACTGATATTCTGCAAAAGGTACAGGGAGTGGACTGCTGAGGACTGGGGTAAAGTCATTTTCTCTGATGAATCTCCTTTTCGATTGTTTGGAACATCTGGAAAACAGCTTATTCGGAGAAGAAGAGGTGAGCGCTACCACCAGTCTTGTCTCATGCCAACTGTAAAGCATCCTGAAACCATTCATGTGTGGGGTTGCTTCTCAGCCAAGGGAATCGGCTCTCTCACAGTCTTGCCTAAAAACACAGCCATGAATAAAGAATGGTACCAGAATGTCCTCCAAGAGCAACTTCTCCCAACCGTCCAAGAGCAGTTTGGCGCTCAACAATGCCTTTTCCAGCATGATGGAGCACCTTGCCATAAAGCAAAGGTGATAGCTAAATGGCTCAGGGAACAAAACATAGAGATTTTGGGTCCATGGCCTGGAAACTCCCCAGATCTTAATCCCATTGAGAACTTGTGGTCAATCATCAAGAGACGGGTGGACAAACAAAAACCAACAAATTCAGACAAAATTAAAGCATTGATTCTGCAAGAATGGACTGCTATCAGTCAGGATTTGGTCCAGAAGTTGATTGAGAGCATGCCAGGGAGAATTGCAGAGGTCCTGAAGAAGAAGGGTCAACACTGCAAATATTGACTTGCTGCATTAACTCATTCTAACTGTCAATATAAGCTTCTGTTACTCATAATATGAATTCAATTATATTTCTGTATGTGATAAAAACATCTGACAAACACACATAAAAACCAGAGGGCAGCAGATCATGTGAAAATATAATATTTGTGTCATTCTCAAAACTTTTGGCCATGACTGTACCTTCCAAACCAGTGAAAGGGAAAGGATTGGCTCAGGGAGGAAACTTGCAAGGTAGAGAAAGTCACATTAAGTGCCTCTGATTTAGAGAAATTAATCATGAAGTCAGAGAGCCTGGAATAATCTTGGAAGGAGGACATCAGGCAGGGAAGGGAGACGTGGAGGGACGAGAGAAAAAAAAAACCAGCAAATCGTCAGCATACACCGCCACTTTATAAGGACGGGCCGCATAGGCTACTCCCGAAATGGCAGGATGTACCCGAACATGGTGGAGAAAGGGCTCTATGGTCAGGGCGAAAATAAGTGGGGACAGGCAGCATCCCTGCCTGATACCGTTAGCAATGGGAAAGGGTTGAGAGAGCAAACCATTGACACTAACTTGAGCCGAGGGGTGAGAATATAGAGCTAGAATCCAAATCATCATGTTTTCACGGAGGCCCATGTGTAACAGGGTTTCCTTCTTGAACTGCCAGTTAAACCTGTCAAAGGCCTTCTCAGCGTCCGTAGAGAGGATCAAGAGAGGTCTACCGAATAGTTTGGCACCATGAATAAGATTAATAGCTTTGGTGGTGTTGTCCCTGGCTTCTCGTCCTGGCATAAAGCCAGCCTGATCCAGGTGTATTACGTCACCTAACAGGGGTGTCAATTGGGACGCAAATATCTTAGTGAGAATTTTAAGATCAACATTCAGAAGAGAGATTGTGCGGTAACTGGGACAGAGAAGTGGATCTTTCCGGTTTCGGAATTACTCCGATCTATGCACGGAACGAATTGTGGCATAGAGATGAGCCAGTTGTTAGGGAGTTAAACACCGTTAATAGTTGGGGACTAAGATCTGGGCCAAGTTTTTTATAGTAAGCAAGAGGTAGACCGTCTGGGTCAGGTGCTTTACCCGTAGCCATATCTCTAATCGCCAGGAAAGCTCCTCAACTGTTATAGGAGATTCCAGTACTTCTAGGTCTGTTGACAGTGTGGGAAGGCCAGAGGTGGATAAATACAGTGGGTAAAAAAAGTATCAGCCATCAATTGTGCAAGTTTTTCCACTTAAAAAGATGAGAGAGTCCTGTAATTGACATCATAGGTAGACCTCATCTATGAGAGACAAAATGAGAAAACATATCTGATTTTTAAGAATTTATATGCAAATTATGGTGGAAAATAAGTATTTGGTCACCTACAAACAAGCAAGATTTCTGGCTCTCACAGACCTGTAACTTCTCCTTTAAGAGGCTCCTTTGTCCTCCACTCATTACCTGTAGTAATGGCACCTGTTTGAAATTGTTATCAGTATAAAAGACACCTGTGCACAACCTCAAACAGTCACACTCCAAACTCCACTATGGCGAAGACGAAAGAGCTGTGGAAGGACACCAGAAACAAAATTGTAGACCTGCACCAGGCTGGGAAGACCGAATCTGCAATAGGCAAGCAGCTTAGTGTGAAGAAATCAACTGTGGGAACAATAATTAGAAAATGGAAGACATACAAGACCACTGATAATCTCCCTCGATCAGGGGCTCCACGCAAGATCTCACCTGTGGGGTCAAAATGATCACAAGAAAGATGAGCAAAAATCCCAGAACCACATGGGGGGGACCAGGACAACTGATCCGTGTACATGAAAGAATGAATGGGGCCATGTATCGTGAGATTTTGAGTGCAAGCCTCCTTCCATCAGCAAGGGCATTGAAGATGAAACATGGCTGGGTCTTTCAGAATGACAATGATCCCAAGCACACTGCCAGGGCAACGAAGAAGTGGCTTCGTAAGAAGCATTCCAAGGTCCTGGAGTGGTCTAGCCAGTCTCCAGATCTCAACCCCATAGAAAACATTTGGAGGGAGTTGAAAGTCCGTGTTGCCCAGCAACAGCCCCAAAACATCACTGCTCTAGAGGAGTTCTGCATGGAGGAATGCGCCAACATATCAGCAACAATATGTGCCAACTTTGTGAAGACTTACAGAAAACGTTTGACCTCTGTCATTGCCAACAAAGGATATATAACAAAGTATTGAGATGAACTTTTGTTATTGACCAAATACACCATAATTTGCAAATAAATTCTTTAAAAATCAGACAATGTGATTTTCTAGATATGTTTTCTCATTTTGTCTCTCATAGTTGAGGTCTACCTATGATGCCAATTACAGGCCGGCCTCATCTTTTTAAGTGGGAGAACTTGCACAATTGGTGGCTCACTAAATACTTTTTTTCCCCACTGTAAGTCTGAATACGGTTGTGAAAAAGCACACTGGACATGTGGGGGTTAGATACGTTGACCGAGTATAACGAGGCATAATAGTCTCAAAATGCCATCGCGATCTCTGAGAAGTATGCCCTCGCGCCTTGAGTGATTTGGATTTTGAGCACATAAGTGGAGGCTTTCTGCACGAGTAGGGCCTTCGCTAACAAGCGACTGCATTTATAGCTAAATTTATATAAGTGCCTCCTACATTTAACCAAAGTCTCCTTAGCTTTGTTGAGCAGAAAGGAACGTAAATCTTCCTGGGTGTTTGTAAGTTGGGCATAGGTGTCAGAGGTAGCATGGCACATATGGATCAGTTCAAGGGTACGTATACGTTGCAAAAGGTAATCTACATACAGTGGGGAAAAAAAAGTATTTAGTCAGCCACCAATTGTGCAAGTTCTCCCACTTAAAAAAATGAGAGAGGCCTGTAATTGACATCATACGTCGACCTCAACTATGAGAGACAAAAGGAGAAAACAAATCCAGAAAATAACATTGTCTGGTTTTTAAAGAATTTATTTGCAAATTATGGTGGAAAATAAGTATTTGGTCAATAACAAAAGTTCATCTCAATACTCTGTTATATATCCTTTGTTGGCAATGACAGAGGTCAAACGTTTTCTGTAAGTCTTCACAAGGTTGGCACACACTGTTGCTGGTATGTTGGCCCATTCCTCCATGCAGATCTCCTCTAGAGCAGTGATGTTTTGGGGCTGTCGCTGGGCAACACGGACTTTCAACTCACTCCAAAGGTTTTCTATGGGGTTGAGGTCTGGAGCCTGGCTAGGCCACTCCAGGACCTTGAAATGCTTCTTACGAAGTTACTCCTTCGTTGCCCTGGCGGTGTGCTTGGGATCATTGTCATGCTGAAAGACCCAGCCACGTTTCATCTTCAATGCTCTTGCTGATGGAAGGAGGTTTGCACTCAAAATCTCACGATACATGGCCCCATTCATTCTTTCATGTACACGGATCAGTCATCCTGGTCCCTTTGCAGAGAAACAGCCCCAAAGCATGATGTTGCCACCCCCATGCTTCACAGTAGGTATGGTGTTCTTTGGATGCAACTCAGCATTCACTCTCCTCCAACACGATGAGTTGTTCTACTTTGGTTTCATGTGACCATATGACATTCTCCCAATACTCTTCAGATGGGCCCGGATATGTACTGGCTTATGCAGGGGGACACGTCTGGCGCTGCAGGATCTGAGTCCCTGGCGGCGTAGTGTGTTACTGAAAGTAGCCTTTGTTACGTTAGTCCCAGCTTTCTGCAGGTCATTCACTAGGTGTGTAGTTCTGGGATTTTTGCTCACCATTCTTGTGATCATTTTGACCCCACGGGGTGAGATCTTGTGTGGAGCCCCTGATCGAGGGAGATTATCAGTGGTCTTGGATGTCTTCCATTTTCTAATTATTGCTCCCACAGTTGATTTCTTCACACCAAGCTGCTTACCTATTGCAGATTCAGTCTTCCCAGCCTGGTGCAGGTCTACAATTTTGTTTCTGGTGTCTTTCCACAGCTCTTTGGTCTTCACCATAGGGGAGTTTGGAGTGTGACTGTTTGAGGTTGTGGACAGGTGTCTTTTATACTGATAACAATGTCAAACAGGTGCCATTAAAACAGGTAATGAGTGGAGGACAGAGGAGCCTCTTAAAGGAAAAGTTACAGGTCTATGAGAGCCAGAAAACTTGCTTGTTTATAGGTGACCAAATATTTATTTTCCACCATAATTTGCAAATAAATTCTTAAAAAATCAGACAATGTGATTTTCTAGATTTGTTTTCTCATTTTGTCTCTCATAGTTGAGGTCTACCTATGATGTCAATTACAGGCCGGCTTCATCTTTTTAAGTGGGAGAACTTGTACAATTGGTGGCTGACTAAATACTTTTTTTCCCCACTGTAGGCCCGACGCTACTATTTCAGACTGGAGCTGTGTTGTATGGGGAGTCCACGAATCAGGCATTTTTCCCCATGAAACTTGATGAAAGCCATAAAGTCAAGGCCTGAGGCAAAGTGAAGTTCACAGACGTCTGCTCACCATTGCAGCAGGTAATGCCCCCTGGCAAGTATACTTTGTAGCAAAAAGTGTGCAAGGGAACCAAACCATGTCATATTTAAACTGTTCTATTAGAAAAAGAAAAAAAAAGTCTACCACCAATTATGTCATCCCAGACCACTTATGTGAATGGATCAGAGCAGCACAAATTTCATTTCATTAACCGGTTAAGGATCGGGCCTAAAAGTGCCTTATGGACCAGGCCTCATTTTTCAAAACTGACGTGTCACTTTATATGGCAATAACTTTGAGATGCTATAACTTACACAAGTGATTTTGAGACTGTTTTTTCATGAGACATTGTACTTCATGTTAGTGGTAAACATTGATATTTTTGTATTTATTTATAAAAAATTATGAAATTTGATGGAAATTTTGAAAAAAAATAGCAATTTTCAAAATGTGAAATTCTCTGCTTTTCAGACAGTCATACTACCAAAATACATGAATAAATATTATCTACCATATCTCTGCTTTATATCGGCATTATCTTTTATTCGTCCTTTAATTTATTTTGGATGTTAGAAGGTTTACAAGTGTAACAACGATTTTCCAGCTTTACAAGAAAATTTCCCAAACTCACTTTTTAGGAACCACTTCAGTTCTGAATGGGATTATAAAGGCCTATATATTAGAAACCCCCATTTTCAAATCTGCACCCCTCAAATAATTCAAAACAGCATTTGGGAAGTTTGTTAACCCTTTAAGCATTTCACAAGAATTAAAACAATATGGAGGTGAAATTTAGACATTTCATTTTTATCCAATAATTTATTCATTTATCCCTAAAATTAACACATTCACAAAGGGTTGAAAGAGAAAATACATCTCACAGTTTGTTGTGCAATTTCTCCCGAGCACAGAAATACCCCACATGTGGGTGTAAAATGATTTTTGGGCACAGGGCAGCGCACGGAAAAGAAAGAGTGACACTTGGCATTTTGCTGGAATAGTTTTCAGGTACCATGTCTCATTTGCAGAGCCCCTAGAGTACCAGTATATTGCAAGCCACCCAAAAGTGACCCCATTTTGGAAACAACACACCTGATAGAATTTATCAAGGGGTATACTGAGCATTTTGACCCCACAGCCGTTTCACAGATTTGATTAACATTGGGATGTGTAAATGAAAAATTACTAAATCACCACTTTATCCCCAAAGTTTTAATTTTCACAAGGGGTTAAAGGAGAAAAGGCCCCCCTCAGTTTGTTACACAATTGCTCCTGAACACGGCAATACCCCATATGCGATCATAATCTGCTGTACGGGTACATGGCGGGGCTCAGAATGGAAAGAGCGCTATTTGGCTTTTGGAGAGAAGATTTTGCTGGAACAGGTTTCAGGTGCCATGTCGCATTTGCAGAGCCCCTAAAGTACCAGTACAATGGAAACCGCCAAAAAGTGACCCCATTTTGGAAACTACACCCCTCAAGGGTATGGTGAGCATTTTGACCCAACAGCTGTTTCACAGATTCTATTAACATTGGGATTTAAATATTAGAAATTACTTTTTTTTCCAATAAACTGTCTATTTAGCGCCATATTTTTAATTTTCACAAGGGGATAAAGAAGAAAAAACACCCCACAGTTTGTTACACAATTTCTCCTGAACACAGAAATGCCCCATATGTGGTCGTAAACTGCTGTAGGGATACATGGTGAGGCTCAGAATGAAAAGAGCGCTATTTGGCTTTTGGAGGCAGATTTTGCTGGAATAGTTTTCAGGTACCATATTGCATTTGCAGAGCCCCTGAAGTACCAATACAATGGAAACTCCCAAAAGTGACCCCATTTTAGAAACTACACCCCTCAAGGAATATTATCATTTTGAGCCTAAAAATGCTTCCCAAAAATTAATGTACAAAGTGAAAATTAAAATTTTTAAATAAATATGCCATTTTGGTGCCCAATACATTGTACCCACTTTGAGTCATCAGGGACATGCACTCCTAAAGCTATTAAGAGGGCTATCCCGAGTACAAAAAAAAAATTATATATGTGGGTGTAAACTGCTGCTTGTGCACACAGCAGGGCTCACAAGGAAAGGAGCACTGTGCTTTTTAGCTTTTGAAGTATAGATTTAGAGGGACTTTCTGGACGCCATGTTGTTTTTGCAGAGCCCTGGAGGTGCCAGTAAATTGGAATTCCCCAAGAAGTGACCCCATTTTGTAGGGGCAATTTTAGGGTCTTTGCCAATATGACATGGTGTCCAAAATCCAACTATCTAAATCTATGCTCCAAAAGCCACATAGCTCTCCTTCATATCTGCCCCCTGCTGTGTACCCAAACTGCAGTTTATGCCCACATGTATGACACTGGTGTACCCAGGATAACATACTGCTGTTTGGGCACAGCTGGGCACAGAAGGGAAGGAGCGCTATATTGGTTTTTAAAGCACAGTTTGGTTTTTGGACACCATGTCACTTTTGCAGAGCCCCTGAATTGCCAGTAAAGTGGAATCCGCAGACTCGTGACCCCATTTTGGGAACTACACCCCTGAAGGGATTTATCAAGTGGGGTAGTGAGCATTCTTAACCCTTAAGTGTTGCATTCATTTAATTTCAATAAATGAATGTGCAGCTGATAATGAAAAGGGAAAATAGCAATTTTTCCAGAGATACGCCATTCAGTGCCCGATATTTTGTGCCTAGTTTATGTCAGCAGGCACAAGCACTCTAAAAACTGTTAAGTGGGTATCCCGGGCACAACATCTTTTGGAGCGTTCATATCTAATACAAGCCGGGCACAACGTATTATGCATTGAAATTACATATTCCTGGAAAAATTGCCATTTTCACCTTTTACAATCAGCTGCATATTCATTTCTGGAGAATAAATTATAGCTACACTTGGAGGTTAAAAATGCTCACTGTACCCCTGGATAAATTCCTTCAGGGGTGCAGTTTCCAAATCGGGGACACATGTCAGGGGATTCCACTTTACTGGCATTTCAGGAGCTCTGCAAAAGTGTCATGGTGCCCAAAAGCTAAACTGTCTAAATCTGTGAGCCAAAAACCAAATAGCGCTCATTCCATTATGTGCCCGGCTGTGCCCAAACAGCAGTTTATAACCATATATGATATTTAGTATATTATCCTGGGTACACCAGTGTCGTACATGTGGGCATAAACTGCAGTTTGGGCACACAGCAGGGCACAAAAGGGAAGGAGCGCTATGTGGCTTTTGGAGTGCAGATTCAGATGTTTGGTATATGGACGCCATGTCATGTTTGCAGAGCCTCTAATGTACCAGAAAAGTGGAATCCCCTAGTGAGTGACCCTATTTTGAAAACTGCACCCCTCAAAGAATTTTTCAGGGATTGTAATAAGCATTAGTATCCCAGACGTGAATGCACAGCGCATGGTGAAGAGTGAATATGTAAGCTGTGCGGATTGCATTGGGAACATGAAATTCCCTACTATATCCCCAGTATCTCCTATGATTGGGGGGGTCACTTTTAGTTTATTTTCCCTTGTAAGCTCTAAATTTGGGGTGTCCCCTGATATACGCTCGCACAGTTTATACATTCTGTTCCTGCTGCAGCCAGTTGTGTTCTAATGATTTGGAGATTTTTGTCTTCACATTGTACAAGCTATATTTTCTTTATTTTTATGATGATGTAGCCATATGAGGGCTGATTTTTTTGCAGTATGAGATGCATTTTTTAATGACACCATTTTTTTTTGGGTTTCTATAACTTATTGAATAAATTATATTAACTCTTTCTGGGTGGATTAAAAAAAAAAAAATCAATTCTGGCATTGGTTTTTACCTTTAAATTTTTTTGCCGTACAGCATAAGTAACATGTTCCCTTTATTGTGCGGGTCGGTACGATTATGGTGATACCTCATTTATATTGTTTTTTTATGCGTTACTAATTCTGCAGAACAAAAACCCATTTGTGGACATAAATCAATTGTTTTTGCATCACCATCTCCTGAGAGGCGTAACATTTTTATTTTTCGGTTGAAGACTTGGTTTAGGGCTTATTTTTTGCGAGAGGACATGTGCTTTTTATTGGTATTGTTTTGAGGTACATATGAGTTTTTGATCACTTTTTATAGCATTTTTTTGTAAGCGAGATAGCCAAAAATCATTACTTCCGTTTTGTTTTTTTTTTCGACGTTCACTGTGTATGTTAAATATTGTTTCAGTTTTATTGTACAGGTTGTTGTGGATGCGGCGATACCAAATATGTGGTTTTTTTTTAAATATATAATTCATTTTATATAGGAAAAGGGATTTTTGGGGGCTTTATAAAACTTTATTAATTTTTTTTTTTTTTACACACTTTATTTTTTTTTTTTAACTTTTTTTTACATTTTTTACTTGTCCTATAAGGACACCTGAGCCAGCGATGCTCTGATCCTGGCTCAGTATTATAGACTGCAATACACGAGTATACACATGTATTGCTGTCTATACAGGAAGTCAGCAATGTAGACGCATCGGCTGACTTCTTGACATCCCGGCAGGATCAACCAGGTAGTGGGGGCTTCAGGCAGCCTGGGGTCACTGGCCAAACCCCAGGCTGCAGAAAATAGATATTGGCACCCCTGGATCTCGTAGCGGGGGGTGCCGGGGGGACCGCGGCAACATGGCGGAACCCCTTGGACCGCGGCATCCAAGTGGTTAAAACTTCCGATCGGAACTCAGTTCCGACCGGGGGTTATGGAGCAGGGAGCATTTACAGCTATCACCCACTCCCGAATCCGTTCACTGTGTCTCTGAAGTGCCGGCCGTCAACCGGTTAAAGCAGGGTTTTTTTTTTTTTACACTCATACCAACCGATTAAAAAGATAGTGATAAAGGCATGGTACAATGAAAGATTGTACGCACTTACACAGGCTTCCTGCTTGCCAATCAAAACATAATGGGATTCCATTAAGCTAGATGTATGTTGGCTTATTTAGTTCATTTAGATGTTCATCTAGTTCAATGTTGTGCTGCCAGAACAGACTTGAGCTACACAGGTCTCACATTTAATAGATTTAAACTAAATAAAAGACAAGACAGTAAATGAAAAATGATTTGGATTGCTTGGAATAGAAAGGGGGCCTAACAGCAAGTGGCAGAAAATGGAATGAAAGAGAAATGTGTTTGTTTAAAGCACTGAAGAAGAAAAAAAAAGACAGACACTGAACATTATCATTCAAGCAGTATCTTGATAAATTTGGGTCACTGACCCTTTAATGGAACCATCATTTGTCTTTAATGCTTTCATATGGTAAACTGATATAACCAACACAACTCAAAGCCGTCCAACAACTTCTAATAGTCCTCAATATATATTCATGGGAGACACTGATTGCCAAATGAATATAAAACTTCACTTTTATTATAATCCAATAAAATTTATTTATTAATTCGGGGTACAATATAAAATCATACAAAACCGCCAAACACAGCAGTCTGCTGTAAACCGCCTTAAAGTGGCAGTATATCCTAAACCTAATTATATTCTTAATAAGAAAAACTTGCGATAGTATATGGATAGACAGTGTATCAGTGGCTAGAGCTATAATCTCACCCTATATCTTTCCACTATCTGAACTCCCTCATCCAAATATGAATGTCAGAACAAAACCTGAAATGGCTTCATGAAATAATTGAGCTAGTCACAAATTCCAGCAGGTGTATCCCCTTTTAACCCAGAGGCTACTGGCCTAATGTCACACCAACAAGGTTTGGAAGGGAAAACATCCTGTTCACTAAAACTCAAATAGAAGCCAATTCAGCAATGTTTTAAACCTATAACTGATATTACTGCAACCTCAAAAATAGCCCTACGTACACGTTTCCTCACAAATGATTCATCAGGGGCTGAGTTCCAAATTCATCAGAGCAGTTAAAACTGCTTTTAAATATAATAGTAACAAAACGGTAATGTTAATCTGACCGCCAGCATGACTGCACTAATGTTGGTGGTGATAGATGCAGCACTCTTCTTAAATAGGGCTATACTCCGCACAAATAACTGCTTAAGCCAATCACTTCAAGTCTCACCTACATGCTCTCCTTAACCCTTGAACAGCTAATAATTCAAAATAATTACTATTGGTAACTCCCCTGATAAACAGGATATACCTGCTATTCTCCTCTCAAGGCTATACAAGCCAATCACGTAACCAATTCCTTGCACACCCACTCTGTAAGCCAATGGAGCTTCCCCAGCTTTCCATGCCCACTCAGGCATGTGCACTCGGCGACAGGCTCCATGACAGGTTTAGAAACTCCCTCAAATACATGGGAGACACTCCCTAACTTTCAAAACAAAGCGTGCTGTATACTAACTTAGAGCTGAATATATAAAACAAATCCCTAACGGCTTATCATAATGTTAGCCATTGGAATATAAATAAACTGCGCTTAATAATCTATAGGAGACTAAAAGAGCATGCTAGTAGGGACTACACAGTCATTACTTTTGGTGAGCATAGTACTTGATATTATAAAGAGACGGGGTAAACAAATACCACCCTATGAGATAGATTCATAGCTGCTAAATGTTAAACTTATGGCTAAAGACTATAAAAATTGATATCAGAAAGAGTCTCCAAAATGAAATTTAACTCTTATTATACACACAGTTATTAATTTGTACTAATGTAGATAACAGCAAAAAAAAAAAAAAAAAAAATTAGCAATCCAAACAGACCAAAAAGGATAAATGTTGAAAAGACTACATCGTGGATGGGAGAGAATGAATAGAAGAAACAGTGGCAAATGGAAGACTAAAGTAAAAAAAAAAAAAAAAAAAATTTTTTTTTTCCCACCTATATATAACAGGTGAAATCCAATTGTTCATTAATCCCTGTGGATACAAAGTCTCCAAACGATAAATTCACTGTACTTCCTTACGTAAGATGAAATTGTCCCAATCCCCGCCCCTGAACGGTGGTGTAACCCACTCAATTGCTTGGAACTTGAGTCCTGAGACATCTCCGGCATGTTGTTGAACAAAGTGTCGCGCTATCAGCGTATCATGTTTGTTTAGAATATCGCACACATGGTCTCTAATTCTTCTCCTCAACTGCCTCCTCATCTTACCCACATAGTTGAGAGGACAAGGACAGCTGAGGAAGTAAATAACTCCCATAGTAGCACAGTTGACAAAATCTCTGCAACTATAAGAGACTCCTCTGGAAACACTCACAAACGTCTTTTTTTGATCAATATGGCTACATGCTGTACATCTCCTGAATTTAAAAGTCCCAACTTGCTTGTTAACTGTCAACCAAGTTGACCCCGTTGGCTCATGCGGAAGATAACTGTGAACAAAGCGATTTTTACCTCTGAGATTTTTACCTCTTCTATAAATTACCAGAGGCCTTATCACCTATGTCATCCACCAATTCCAGATCAGCCTGTAGAATTTTCCAATATCTTTGCAAAACTATTAGAACCTCCCGATGTGGAGTATCAAAGGTCCCTATCACCCTGAATTGCTGTTTTTCATATTGTTTAACTTTGGATACCAAAAGTGTGTTCCTTTTTACATTTGAGGCCCTACTAAACGCCTTATCAACAATCCTTTCAGGGAAACCTCTCACTTGAAGGCGCGTCAAGAGAACCCTGGATTGACTAATAAATTCTCCATAAGATGAACAATTTCGTCGCACTCTAAGAAACTGGCCTACCGGTATACCCCGTTTTAACTGCTGCGGATAACAGCTTCCCCAACCCAAAAAACTGTTGGTTGCTGTTTGTTTTTGATGGATAGTTGTAGCAATTTTACCATCAATTGTTCTAGTTAACCTGAGGTCCAGCAAGGTCAGGAAACCTGCATTAAATTCTGAAGTAAAACTTTAACCCCAGGTCTTTTTGATTAAACTCTGCAACAAAGATGTCAAAATCCTCTCTTGGCCCCCTCCATAGCAAGAAGATGTCGTCTATGTATCAAATGCAGAGCTCAATCTTAGTGGCCCAGAGACTGTTGTCCTCTGAGAATACTACGGTTTCCTCCCACCAGCCGAGGTACAGGTTAGCATAAGTGGGAGACACTGGGCTCCCCATAGCTATTCCCCTCAGCTGGTGGAAGGTCCGACCCTCAAAGATGAAAACATTCCGTTCCAAAACAAAGGACAACAGTCTCTTCACCAGTAGATTATGCGGTTGTATCTGCACCCCCCTGGACCTCAGGTAATATTCCACCGCCTCGTACCCATGTTGAGGAGTATAGCGCCTCGACATCCAGACTTGCAAAGCAAACATAATTATCAAGGGTAATTCCTTCAATCTTATTCAGGACGTCCATAGTGTCCCTCGCGTAAGATGTAAGTCCGAGGACAAAAGGTCTCAATATATTATCCAAGTAAATACTGATGTTCTGGGTCAAACTACCAATTTGAGACACTATAGGGCGTCCCTTCAAAGGGACCACCCCTTTGTGTATCTTAAGTAATGTATAAAAACATGCCATGACTGGATGCCGAGGCTACAAAAACACCCTTTCTTGTTTATCAATTAGACCAGTCAATAAAGCATCATCCAAAATCTCCTTCAATTCTATATTAAACTGTCCCACTGTCTCCCTTGGAATGATTTTGTAACAATGTTCATCTCTAAGTAATGCCCAACACATTTCCAAATATTGAGATCTATCGAGTGCCACAATGTTCCCCCCCTTTGTCTGCAGGTTTCAATACTAAATTATGCTCTTTCTCCAACAAAAGTAGGGCCCTCATCTCTTCCTTCCTCAAATTAGATACATAATTATCCGGACTGTACTCAACAAGCTTTAAATCATCAGTCACCATTTGTACGAATAAATCTACACGAGTGAAATTTCCTGGTGGCGGTTGTTTTCTATTGATAGGGTTTAAATCAGTAAATGGACCCTTACTGGAGTCTCTCTCCGATTCCTCTAGAAGATCCTACAACACTCTAAGATCAGACTGTTCCAACTCCAGTTCCTCACATTTATCTCTGTTTGCATTCTTGTGAAATATACACCATTTGAGTTTTCTCGCAAAAAGGTGTATATCTTTAGTCCAAGTAAAAGCACTGAATCTAACTGTAGGAACATAGGACAACCATTTCCCCAAGAGACAGTTCAGCAGTAGCAAATTCATGAGAGGACAAATTAACTATCTGTGGTTCAGTTTTAACACAATTAGTCATATGCTGACCTGGATCACTTACAAAACCCTCATTTTCCTCCAATCTTGGCTCAGATTCATTATTCACATGCACAGACAATTGCCCTATCATTACACCTTTCTCCTCCCCCTGAGGTATCTGAAGTGATTGGCTCAAGCAGTTATTTGGGCGGAGTATAGCCCTATTTAAGGGCGGAAGAGTGCTGCATCTATCACTGCCGACATTAGAGTGGTCATGCTGGCGGTCAGATTAACATTACTGTTTTGTTACTATTATATTTAACAGCAGTTTTAACTGCTCTGATGAATTTGGAACTCAGCCCCTGATGAATCATTTGTGAGGAAACGTGTACGTAGGGCTATTTTTGAGGTTGCAGTAATATCAGTTATAGGTTTAAAACATTGCTGAATTGGCTTCTATTTGAGTTTTAGTGAACAGGATGTTTTCCCTTCCAAGCCCTGTTGGTGTGACATTAGGCCAGTAGCCTCTGGGTTATAAGGGAATACACCTGCTGGAATTTGTGACTAGCTCAATTATTTCATGAAGCCATTTCAGGTTTTGTTCTGACATGCATATTTGGATGAGGGAGTTCAGTTAGTGGAGAGATATAGGGTGAGATTATAGCTCTATCCACTGATACACTGTCTATCCATATACTATCGCAAGTTTTTCTTATTAAGAACATAATTAGGCTTAGGATATACTGCCACTTTAAGGCGGTTTACAGCAGACTGCTGTGTTTGGCAGCTTTGTATGATTTTATATTGTGCCCTGAATTAATAAATAAATTTTATTGGATTATAATAAAAGTGAAGTTTTATATTCATTTGGCAATCAGTGTCTCCCATTAGATTTTCTTTTCTGTGAATATAGTTTGATATTGGGGACTTATATTGATAAGGTTCTGTGAATAACAGTCCTCAATATAAAAGGAAATTAAACACAGTCCATTCCAAAAATACAACAATCTGAAGTATTAGATGTGATGAGCTCCATAAAGAAATGAAAGGAAATGTTATTTGTGTGCCCAATAAATTGCAAGGTGTTTGCAGATGATCACATGGCAAGTATATTTTCGTCTGCATGTTTTTCACAAAATTGCAAGCAAACATTCGCTCAAGGCTCGCCATACATTTAACTATATAAAAATGTGTTGAAATGGTCGAAAAACAGCCATCTTGGCCTAATTAAGCAATAACTGGTTGCAGAAATGACTAATTTGCAACTGCTAACTTACTGAAATTTTAGTCTTTGGCAACTTTGCCAGCCTTTCCCAAATGATCATCCACTTTTCCTGCACACTATAAAATAAATCAAAAGCTTTGTGCCAAATAAAAAAAAAAAGTCAGCAAATTTGTTATTTTCTGGCCTTTTACGCTTCTCTTTCCACTTAAAAGTTACAACAATGGGTGACATAAATTAGAGTGCAAATCTATATTAGCTTATAGTGGACATTTAGCGGCTTTAATTCTGTGACACATTTGCATGGCTCATATTTAGCACATCTAACTCCAGTGCACTTTAAAAAATAAAAAAAAATATATATATTATACATACATATATATATACATACACATATCTATACACACATACAATGCATTTGGAAAGTCTACAGACCTTTGCACATTTTGGTATGCTGCAGTCTTGTGTTAAAATAGAAAGATGGTATTGGGCAGTTGATCAGCAGAGCCTGGCTTACTCTAGATTTAATGCTTAGAATTAAGGCCAAAAAGTTAAATTTTGTTTTAATCAAACCAGAGAATCTTGTTTCTCAAAAAATCCAGGTGGGCTTTCATGTGTATTTTACTTAGGAGAGGCTTCTTTCTGACCTCTCTGCCATAAAGTCCTCGTTGGTGGAGTGCGGAAGCTAAGGTTGACCTAGAAATTTCTCCCATCTGCACACAGGTTCTTTGGAACTCAGCCAGAGTGTCCATTGCCTTTTTGGTCACCTAATTTATCAAGGACTTCACCCCCATTATGTAGTTTGGCGGTACCGCCAGCTCAAGTTGTTACAAACTTCTTCCATTTAAGAATTATGGAGGTCATTGCGCTCTTGAGAACTTTCAGAGCAGCAGATGTATCCTTCTCCAGTTCTCTGGATCCATACAATCCTGTCTGAGCTCTGCAGGTAGTTCTTTCCTCCTCATGGCTTGGCTTTTACACTGATATGCATTGTCAGCTGTGTGATCTTATATAGACGGGGGGGGGGGGGATGGGGTGTCTTTCCAAATCGTGTCCAATCATCTCAATTTATCACAAGTGGACTCCTGTCAAGGTATAGAAGCATGTAAATGGGAAGGAAAATGAGAGGTTCCCAGACCTAAATTTCAAGTGCCATAAGCAAAGGGTCTGAATACTTATGTCCTGTCTTCGCATTCTCAATATGGGGTGTGGAGTGAAGATTGGTGGGGGAACACTTTTATTTTTTTTAAATTTAATTTTAGTACAAGGCCTCGACATAAAATGTGTTAAAAGTGAAAGGGTCTGAAAACTTTCCAAATGCAGTGTCTTTATATATATATATATATATATATATATATATATATATACTCTTTATGCGTGTGTATGTATATGTGCGTATATATAATCTAACTTTTAATATATCTTCTGTCAAAAATGCATTTGTAACTTCCCCCCAACTCACTCTGAGATCTCTGATGAATTCTGTCTTTCACAAGGCATTATGGGAAAAGGAGCGGGAAGCTCAAGCGCCCTCTGTTGGATGTAACAAATCCTCAATTTGCTTTTAACCCACTGAGTCTTGAGAAAGCAAGAGGGATTTTAGTCAAGCCAATATCATTCCCAAATCAAACTGTTAAGGGGAGTTCACACTATCATTACTAAAGTCCGTTGCTGTCTTTCCTCATAGGATGACAGCAACGGACTTTAGTTGTCACAGACTGACTCAGTGTTGGTTCCCATTGACACTAATGTAAACAACATGAGGCAGCATGCAGGACTTTATCTTCCATTACAAAAGTAAACAAACATGACAGAAGCTAGAAACTGTCATGTTTACATTGTTGTCAATAGGAAGGGACATAGAATCAGTCTGTGACAGCTAAAGTCTGTTGCTGTCATCCTATGATGGAAGACAGCAATAGACTTTAGTAATGGTAGTGTGAACTCCCACTTAGCCTACCAAGGTATTAAATTACATTTGTCGTTAGGAGTCTATGGATAGGGGAGGGGGAGAGAGAAGCAGAGAGAAAGGCCAACAGAGGCTGCTGTAGTTAATATAATACGAGGGGCGCCTGAAAAGTTCGTAGCCCACCCATGAAATCTTTTTCACATGGTCTTATTTTGCAATGCAATATGTTATTTAGTTATTTGAAAGGTCTCATGAGCAATCTGGATTTATTTTGATTTGTTTTGTTTCAGGTACAGGATTTTAAAGTTAGGTAGTGAAGCTGAAATATGGAAATGGAGAAGTTGGCCAAGCGAGCAGTCATTCAATACCTTCTGAAAAAAGGACTGACACCACAGGAAATTCACAAGGACATGCTGGAGACATTAGGGGACAATTATGCAATGGTGAAAAAGTGGGTTGCAGATTTCAAGCAGGGCCAGACATCAACTGAAGATGCTGTGCGCAGTGGTCGTCCCTCAACAGCATGCACAGATGAAAATGTCCAAAAAGCACAAGACATTGTAATGGCAGATCAACGTGTCACACAGCGGCACATTGCAGAATGTATGGGCATATCAGTGGAGAGGGTTGGCTATATCCTAACACAGCTGCTGAACATGCACAGAGTTTCAGCCCGATGGGTGCCAAGACTTTTGACAACAAACGTCAGAGAACTTTCCTCTGCGGAAAATGTGCAACTATTTGAAGCTGATATTCAACTTTTCCTGCAGAGATTTGTTACAATGGATGAAACTTGGGTACACCACTTTCGTCTTGAGTCAAAAGAAGCCTCGAAACAGTGGAAACATCCCACCTCCCCACACCCCAAAAAGGCAAAAGGTGGTTCCATCTGCTAGCAAGGTGATGGCATCAGTGTTCTGGGATTCCAAGGGTGTCATTCTTCTGGAATTCTTCCAGGAAGGTCAAACCATCAATGAGGAATATTATGCAGCTCAGACTCATCGTCTAAGGCAGGGGTCCCCAAACTTTTTACACAGGGGGCCAGTTCACTGTCCCTCAGACCGTTGGAGGGCCGGACTATAAGAAAAACTATGAAAATCCCTATGCACACTACACGTATTTCATTTTAAAGTAAAACAAAAAGGGAACAAATACAACATTCAAAATAAAGAAATAGTAAATTTAAGTCAACAAACTCACCATTATTTCAATGTGAAGTATGGGCCTGCTTTTGGCTAATGAGATGGTCAATGTCCGGTTCCATATTTGTCACTGCTAGCCGTAACAAGTGATGCAAGTGCACATCGGTTAGTCTAGATCTGGTTGGAGATTTCAGATGTTTCATTCTGGAAAAAGTCTGTTCACAAACATAAGTGCTGCCAAAGATTGTTGCCATTTTGAGTGCATGATTCCTGAGATTAGGATAGGTCTCAGAGGAGAAAGATGCATAGAAGTTGAGCAAGCTGCTTGCCTTGAATGCATCTTTCAGAGAGTCACAATTCTGCAATTCAGCCAGTTCCATTTGGTAAATTGCATCCACATTTTCAATGTCAATAGAAAATGGGTTACGGAAAAGCTGTATGTCCTGTTCATGGAGATGAAGCTCTTTAAATCTGAATTGAAACTCCTTTTGCAACTTTTCCAGTGAATTCACACATGTTTCTTTTGGGAATGCAATCAAGGGGTTTTCCGCTAACAGATTTTGAGTTAAGGGGAGATGGCAGAAATTTTCCTCCTTCACTTGTTTGATAAGGAGGCCTAATTTTACTTCAAATGCTTTCACATGTGATTGCATATCACAGATGAGCTTCCCTTTTCCTTGAAGTTGCACATTGAAACTGTTGAGTAGCTCTGTTACATCTGTCAGAAAGGCGAGGTGCCATTTCCATTCTGCATCATTGAGCTCTGGTACTACTTTGTTTTTTGAAAGCATAAAATCTGTAATCTGTGGTAGTAAGTCATAAAAATGTCTCAAAACTCTCCCTCGACTCAGCCAACGGACTTCTGTGTGGTACAGAACATCTTCATAGGCAACATCTAGCTCAGACAGAAATCCCTGAAATTGTCTGTGGTTTAGTGCATTAGTTCTAATGAAGTTAACACAAGATACCACAATTTTCATAACAGAGTCCCACTTCAGTGATTTACTACATAGCGCTTGTTGGTGGATGAGGCAATGTATGGCTATTGGATGAGAATGATTACGTTTGTCCATCTCTTGGTTAATGCGAGCAATTACTCCTTTCTTAGACCCCACCATGCTAGGCGCACCATCAGTTGTCACACTGGCTAGTTTTGCCCAGTCCAGCTTAAAATCCTTCACAGTTTGGGAAAGCTTTTCATAGATATCCTCTCCTGTAGTTGTTCCTTTGATGCTTTGCAGTGCACCAAGCTCTTCCATGACTTCGAAATTGTCATTCATCCCACGAATAAAAATTAGAAGTTGTGCAGAATCACGAACATCATTGCTCTCGTCAAGTGCCAAGGAAAAATAAGAAAGTTTTCTTGCGGAGTTTTGCAAATGCTGATGCAAATTGTCTCCCATTTCTTCAATCCTTCGTGTAATTGTAGATCCTGAAAGACTAATTGTACTAAATAAGTCTGACTTTTCTGGACACATCTCTTTGGCAACAGAAAGAAGGCACTCTTTAACAAATTCTCCCTCCACGAATGGTCTGCCAGTGCACGCTATTAGCTTGGCAACTTGAAAACTTGCTCGCAGTGATGAAATATTTAGCTGCTTCTGCTTCACAAAAGTATTTTGCTGAGTTGTCAATGAATGTTTCAGTTTTAATATTTTATCTTTTCTTACATCTCCAACCAAACAATCATATTTATCTTTATGTTGAGTTTGATAATGTCGACGCAAATTGTATTCTTTGAACACAGCCACTATATTCTGACATATCAAACACACAGCTTTTTCCTTGTACTGCATGAAAAAGTAATCATAAGTCCACTGTTCTTTGAATATCCTACACTCCGAGTCAATTTTTCTCTTTTTTGACGTCATTGTTTCCTAGGGATTCCAAATTGCCATTAGTAAAATACCAATAGATATATATATAGCCCTACAAAAACAATATATGCCAACAATAATACTGTACACACACTGTACCTCAGATTATAACACTTACATACACTGTACTCCCCAAATACAGCACAGTGCACCTCTGAAATGTGCTTCTCTCTTCCCGCAAATAGGTCCAGCACTCTGCCCCCATAGAAGTCCAGCTCTCTCCCCCATATAGGTCCAGCTCTTTCCCTCATATAGGTCCCATGCAGTCTCCCCCATATAAGTCCAGCACTCTCCCACATATAGGTCCAGCTCTTTCCCTCATATAGGTCCCATGCAGTCTCCCCCATATAGGTCCCATGCAGTCTCCCTCATATAGGTCCAGCTCTTTCCCCCATATAGGTCCCATGCCCCCCATATAGGTCCCATGCCCCCCCCATATAGGTCCCATGCAGTCTCCCCCATATAGGTCCCATGCAGTCTCCCCCATATAGGTCCCATGCAGTCTCCCCCATATAGGTCCCATGCAGTCTCCCCCATATAGGTCCCATGCAGTCTCCCTCATATAGGGCCAGCTCTTTCCCCCATATAGGTCCCATGCCCCCCCATATAGGTCCCATGCAGTCTCCCTCATATAGGGCCAGCTCTCTCACCCATATAGGTCCCATCAATCCCCCATATAGATCCAGCTCTCTGATCCCCCTCCATGCCCAGTAAAAAAAAAAGTGAATATATACTTTACCTAGCACTGCAGCCGCTCCCGCGCTGTGGTCCCGGCTCCTCTGTCTTCGGCTGTAAGGCCTAGATGAGCACGTCGTGCGTCATGACGTGAT
Source organism: Leptodactylus fallax (assembly GCA_947044405.1). NCBI lineage: Eukaryota > Metazoa > Chordata > Amphibia > Anura > Leptodactylidae > Leptodactylus > Leptodactylus fallax. The sequence continues at coordinate 6,394,654 of CAMRHE010000029.1, read as the reverse complement.
CATTCTAGGTCCAGACGACGAGCGGCGAGCGTCTACACAAGAACGAGACTTCCCGTGTAGCGCTCGGCGGATTATTTCAATTGTAAGCGCCGCCTGTGCGCTCACAATTGAAATAACACAAGGAAATTGCGACGTGGGCCGGGTAAATGGCCTCCAGGGGGCCGGATGCGGCCCGCGGGCCGTAGTTTGGGGACCCCTGGTCTAAGGTGAGCAATTAAGAAAAAATGCCGAAGGATGCTCCGGAAAGGGGTGCTGTTTCACCAGGACAACGCACCAGTTCACACATCGGCTGTTGCAATGGCTGCAATGCACTCCTGTGGTTTCCAACTGCTTCAGCACCCACCCAATTCCCCTGATTTGGCTCCCTTGGACTACCACCTACTCCCACAGATGAAAAGGCACCTTGGTGGAAGTCGTTTTCCTTCTGATGAAGCCGTCATGGACGCCGTAAAGGACATTTTGGAGGAGCAGGACGGAACGTTCTACCACAGTGGAATAATGAAACTCCAAGAGTGATGGCATACATGTGTGACCCTCAAAGGAGACTATGTTGAGAACTGACTGCAAACTTTTGACCCACAGTCACTGCTTCGGGGTTGGGCCACAAACTTTTCCGGCGCTCCTTGTAAGTGTATATCATCCCAAGTGTTTTATTCATACCAATATTTCCCTACATGGTGCTGCTGCTACTTTTCAGAGGAAGATATTTGGGGGAGCAGAGTCTCCTATTTTCTCCATGTGCATGTTGCAGTCACATAAAGGGCCAAAAAAAAAGAGTTACTCCTATATACACACACGAGTCATTTCAAAGGTTAGGTAGGTTTTACAAGTAGCCACACATTGTATTTTTTTGGCCTGAAGAAGCTACATGACTATTGACTATATGACTATTTGGGTTTATTAAAGTATATAATACTAACAAATACTTTATTTTCCAAGGCGCATTCATCAATCTGTTCTTATTGAAAAAGGAAGAACACGCTTTATGTTTTGGGCATTTTACATGTGCCATCTAGTATTTTATTCCTGGTGACAATAAGGCAGAGAATAAATACAACAGAGAATCTGACCATGTATGGAGAGATACTGTTTGGTTACCAATAAATATGCACCAATTCTGGCATGTGTCTTCGACATAGAACTCTTTCTAGAGGAATCAAATACACAGTACTACATATTACATGTGTTAGGCAGAAAATAAAAGGAGGAGAGAACACATAGAACATGCAGCAATTAAATAAATGCAATATTCTCTAAAACCACTGCAAAAATGCAGCAGAAAAAAAAAACAACTGCCTGGTGAGTACCATATTGATATGTGAGAATATACTCCTAAAGGGGTTGAAATGTCAATCAATCAACTTATGGGTTGCATTATTTTTAGAAAGAAAATGTCAGAACTTCAGGAGAATGTAACCTGTAGTTGTGACAAATGGGAGTTGAAGCAATAAAGCATTCAGCATTAAGCCTAGGGGTGTGTTTGGATGAAGGGGAAGAATGTGGGATAAAGCTTGAATGAGGTCAGTGTTGTAAAGTAATGAATTCCCAGATGTATAAAAAGTCCATTTGTAATTAGTGCCAGCCTACTTCCAACACTGGAATAGAAAAGCATTGTTAACATCCTCCTCTTGAATTCCATCATATACTCAAAGAAGAGCCAGCAACAAATTACCTAAACCACTTCGTACAGACACAGTCATTGAATGGTCAAACATACAAGTAAATTTAGTCTTAAATCAAGAATACTGTTCAATTATCCTGGTATTAAAAGACAGTAGAGGAGATTTATTAGGAGAGGAATATTTAAAGTCAGCTTTGCTGGATTCTGCATTGCTGTAATTTCTGCTAAATGTCAAGTGCCGCGCAAAGTTTGCTAAAATTAGCAGATCTTTATGTCCTGAGCAGTATCTCCACTTTCTACGCCGGTCCCAACTGAAGTGATATTGTGACAGTTTTTGTGACATTAAAAAATTGCATTTGATAAACCTGGAGTACATCAGCTTGACAGGCCAACCACACCTAATACTCAAAACTACTTTTCAAAAAGTAAAGCAGGTGGTCTTTAAAAAAAAAAAAAAAAAAAAAATTCTGGCACAAGCTGACAGTCACATTTTGTAACTTTTTAACTACAAAATTCCAGTGTGAGAGGCTTGATAAAGTACCCCTTTGTATATCAACCATATCAGTAGGCACCATCTTATATATTACCTTAGTACAAGTGATTAAAGAAAACACAACAGATTAGGAATCATCTTATGTTTTGTTTAATAAATTCTCAATGACCCCATCCTAAAAAGTTAAAAAAAGATTAAAGCAAATGAAAGTGTTTCTTTACAATACTTTGAGATGCACATACAAGGGAACAAATAAATCTGTAAGCAGAAGTGGTTGTGCTAGACAATGCCAAATCGTTCTGATCTTTTCCTCTTCTTTGCCTAGAATAAAAAGGAAAAAAAAAAGGAGAAAATGTAAAAAAATCGGAAGAAAAAAACAAAACAGAAAACAAAACACTAAACATAACCTGTGGCCTTGTCCACCTTGCATTTAGGTTAGATCTCTAAATGTTACACATTACATGCCGGTATTAATGTTCTCTACACTGGTTGCTCCTCTTTACTGCTGCTTTCAAATGGCCTGTATGCATTAATGAAGATGCTGAACAAGGTAATACACAGCTGCATACAGCGCTTTATGGACACTGCTTCCTGTTCTCACATCCCCCACCATAAGCATCCCCCACTATAGTGCCCTTTGACCCACGATAGGGGCTAATTGGCTAGCCTTCCCCCCCACCTGAGGCTGTTAGGAGGCACATGGTTTCTGTGGCAAAGAGTTCACACTTCTGACAGAAGCCCCCACATTTCTGAGTAAGGTAACCAGGAGCCATCAAGGGTGCATATTTGACCCTGCATTCCAAAGTTTTACAAGCCAATGCATGAGTTACATTGCCAACACATACTCTACTTCCAGCTGTGTTGGGCTGCACATGAAAATCTACAATCTAATAGGTACATAAAAAATATCTGTGGACAGTGATCTTTGGATGGGCAATGTACAGCCACAACCTAATAGAGTAAAAAAAGAACAGGCCTCTCTGAATGTGAGAATTAACGCTTCAGATGCCTTTCTCAAATGTGACTGAGGCACATGAGACTCAGTCACGCCATTAGCCATTACCCCCTTTTCCTAGATCACACATTAGGCATCCTGACACCTGGAAATGCCCAAAATACAAACAAATAGCAATACTTATCCCATACAGTGAATAAGGAGTAGTAGGGAAAAAAAAAAAAAAAAAACTATATTATATATATATATTTTTTTTTTTTTTTGAGTGTGTATATATAATATATACACACACTGTATAATATATATATATATATATATATATATATAAAAAATATATATAAATATATACACACACATATATACACACACACGTGGGGAAAAAAAAGTATTTAGTCAGCCACCAATTGTGCAAGTTCTCCCACTTAAAAAGATGAGGCCTGTAATTGTCATCATAGGTAGACCTCAACTATGAGAGACAAAATGAGAAAACAAATCCAGAAAGTCACATTGTCTGATTTTTAAAGAATTTATTTGCAAATTATGGTGGAAAATAAGTATTTGGTCAATAACAAAAGTTCATCTCAATACTTTGTTATATATCCTTTGTTGGCAATGACAGAGGTCAAACGTTTTCTGTAAGTCTTCACAAGGTTGGCACACACTGTTGCTGGGATGTTGGCCCATTCCTCCATGCAGATCTCCTCTAGAGCAGTGATGTTTTGGGGCTGTCGCTGGGCAACACATGCAGATAAGTGAAGTTGGCTTGGCTAAAATCCTGTTTGCTGTCTCAGGACTCGGTGAGTCAAATGCAAATTGAGGATCTGTTACATCCAACAGAGGGCGCATGTGCTCCCCAGCTCCTTTCCCATAATGCCTTGTGATATGTAGATGCTTAGTAGAGGGCGAAAGGCAATCCAAAACTCTACACACCTTCACTGGTGCTCTCCTCAAGGAGAGATGTTCCTGTCCCGCTGGGCAACACAGACTTTCAACTCCCTCCAAAGGTTTTCTATGGGGTTGAGATCTGGAGACTGGCTAGGCCACTCCAGGACCTTGAAATGCTTCTTAAGAAGCCGCTCCTTCGTTGCCCTGGCAGTGTGCTTGGGATGATCATTGTCATGCTGAAAGACCCAGCCACGTTTCATCTTCAATGCCCTTGCTGATGGAAGGAGGTTTGCACTCAAAATCTCACGATACATGGCCCCATTCATTCTTTCATGTACATGGATCAGTCGTCCTGGTCCCTTTGCAGAGAAACAGCCCCAAAGCATGATGTTGCCACCCCCATGCTTCACAGTAGGTATGGTGTTCTTTGGATGCAACTCAGCATTCACTCTCCTCCAAACACGACAAGTTGTGTTTCTACCAAACAGTTCTACTTTGGTTTCATCTGACCATATGACATTCTCCCAATACTCTTCTGGAACATCCAAATGCTCTCTAGCAAACTTCAGACGGGCCCGGATATGTACTGGCTTAAGCAGGGGGACACGTCTGGCACTGCAGGATCTGAGTCCCTGGCGGCGTAGTGTGTTACTGACGGTAGCCTTTGTTACGTTAGTCCCAGCTTTCTGCAGGTCATTCACTAGGTCCCCCCGTGTGGTTCTGGGATTTTTGCTCACCGTTCTTGTGATCATTTTGACCCCATGGGGTGAGATCTTCTGTGGAGCCCCTGATCGGGGGAGATTATCAGTGGTCTTGTATGTCTTTTCTAATTATTGCTCCCACAGTTGATTTCTTCACACCAAGCTGCTTGCCTATTGCAGATTCAGTCTTCCCAGCCTGGTGCAGGTCTACCATTTTGTTTCTGGTGTCCTTCCACAACTCTTTGGTCTTCACCATAGTGGAGTTTGGAGTGTGACTGTTTGAGGTTGTGGACAGGTGTCTTTTATACTGATAACAATGTCAAACAGGAGCCATTACTACAGGTAATGAGTGGAGGACAGAGGAGCCTCTTAAAGAAGAAGTTACAGGTCTGTGAGAGCCAGAAATCTTGCTTGTTTGAAGGTAACCAAATACTTATTTTCCACCATAATTAGCAAATAAATTCTTAAAAAAATCAGTCAATGTGATTTTCTGGATTTGCTTTCTCATTTTGTCTCTCATAGTTGAGGTCTACCTATGATGACAATTACAGGCCGGCCTCATCTTTTTAAGTGGGAGAACTTGCACAATTGGTGTGTAAATACTTTTTTCCCCCCCAATATATATGAATGAGAGAGAGAGAGAGCGAGAGAGAGAGAGAGAGAGAGAAAGAGAGAGATATATAAAGTTTGTGTATATAAATATACATACGGCAACACCTAATATTTTGTTTTTCCAATGCAACGTTTCTGTTCATATTGCACTTTGCACCCTATATATTGCTGGCATTGTCATTTAAGCATTTCTTGAGAAAAGTTCACTCATGAACCAAAACGTTGCATCAGATGAAAGAGATTCACTTAATTTTCTACATAAAAGAGTGCTGCCGTTTTGTATTTCTAAAAATGTGAGATCAGCCAGTTTCCTAGGCTTTGCGCCAATTTACCTGTAAGGTTGCTTTTTGTGCTGCCTTGAACTATTTTTTGTAGATAGATAGGTATATTTGAACTTAATATACAGCAGTTCCTGCTGCATATAAAATCACATTCCCATGTGTTTTTAACTAGTGATCTCTCAGGTTCTTTTATAGCTAGTACTTCAATGGCAGCTTGTGATACTAGAACCATTTTTATATGTGGTGTAAAACTGGAGATACAGCTATTTGAAATGACTATTTCCCATTTGGTAAATGCTGCAGCTCTACATATTACTAGCCCCCCTCCTGACACAATAGCCAAAAAACATAAAATAAAATGGAAGTTACATTTTAAACATGTTTAGGTTAAAAACATATCTATCCTAAGATAAAAAGGTAATACAAGGGCTGACTAGATAAACCATCTGCCCTCAATCTTCTATGTTTCTAATAGAAGAAACCATGGTGAATGTTGCAAGACTGAAACCAGCAGAACCTCTGACTTATAATGGGGTCCATCATTTTGACAAGACAAGCACCACTACATGCAGCACTATTGTACCCATCAGATCTGCTGAAAAGAGGTGACACTGTGAACTGTCTTACACATTCTGTCAGGTTGCTAGAAGTGCTTCAATTATGTAATGCAGAAAAAATGTCATCTACAGCGTCATCAAAATTCTTATCCCAAACCTACCTCAATATCATCAGTTACAGAAGCGGAGCTTGTAACTATGCCAAAACGCTCTTTTCTCTTCTTAAGTTTCTCATCATCTTCACTCTTTGGTAAGGGGGAAAAGGAAAAATATAATTCAATACAGAAAACATGTAAATTTTTAGTACAACTGCACTATTTTAATGGAAGGCATGGCAGCTGTATATTATTAAATTTGTACGAAAAATATCATATGTGTGTCATATAAAAATACCTTGTGATTCAAATATGCAGCTATGCAGAGGTAAATGCAACAAACCTTGCCACAGAGCACACACAGAGACGTATTCCACAGAATATCAAGTTCTTTAGCAGACAAAGAAGTGGTTACAAGTACAGGCCTGGTATAACTACACTATAAATTAGCTGTATGGAAAAAGGCAGTATATCACTTCATTGGGACAATGCTGCAATATCCACAACAGCTGCCACTAAAAAACATACCTATTTAAAACGGACAGCCAATCTTAAGGATAAGTCATCAATTTTAATAATTGGTAACCCCTTTAAAAACCGTATAGCTGAAGTCACATGCAGGAATTTTAGCATAAAATCCCCCGAATCCTCCAAAAAAAACAAAACAAAAAAAACAGCCAAACCAAACAACATCAAGTTCTAAAGCTTTTTGAAAATAATTGAAATTCATCCTGTCCTTTATAAGCATTTAAAAAGCAGAAAAACTGTGTGGGTGTGTAGAAGCCATAAGGTCAATTTCACACACATGAATTAAAACAGTGTTTTATTTTTATTCCTAGAGGGAATATCTGCGTAATAGGGTGATCAACTAATTCAGTCACCTGGACAGAATCAAGGAGATTCTCAAATACATGACCATCTGGCGTTCCCTGAGGACTAGACTTAAGAAGGAACTAAAGAGAACACAAAGTCTACACAGAATAAAACTTTATACCGTTGTTAGAAAACAACAACACTTTTCTTGCATTTAAACAGGTTATCCATAAAGAATCAAAAAGTTCCCTAATGGCATGGAAAGCTTCTTTAAATAAATAGAGATAGTAGATAGATAGATATCCAAGTGGTTATACCTACCCTCTTCCTTGCGTCTCAGTTACAGAACAGCTCTGCTTCCCCTGACTGGCACTGAAGGATGATGTCACCAACTAGTTGCAGCCAATAAGCGAGGCTTAGTATGTGACATCATCCTGCAGAGCCAGAGAAGAGAAGCAGAGCTTCTTCTGAAAAGCGAGTAAGGGTCAGTATAGACAGAGGGGCAGATTTATTATGCCTTGCAAGCCAATTTTATAGCATACAAGACATAAAAAGTTGCAATTTTTTGTGTGAATTCTTATTTTGCAAACAAAAAAAATTGTGACTTTTTGTTTCCTGGGCTGCCCTTTCCTGTTCAGTTGGTGTCGTGCGGGAGTACTGGGGGAGGGGCCATCAACCGCACCAGATTTATTATCATTTATGCCAGAAATCTGGTATAAATGATGCAGGAGATGCACGCCAGCTAGATTTCCCTCCAGGTGCACAGCACCTCCTCCTAAATGAGGCGCACCCTCCTCTGCAGCAGGGGTAATGATGACTGGCGTTAATAACAGCAGTCTTTATAAATCTTCTCCAATGTCTTCATGTTATCACTGGCACCAGGGAACTTTTATTCTCCCTGGATAACCCTTCAATGGGTAACTGAAGCAAAAGAAATTTTGTTAAACAGCAAGCTTTTAAGGTGGCTCAGTGGTTAGCACTGCAGTCTTGCAGCACTGGAGTCCTGGGTTTGAATCCTGCCGAGGACAACATCTGCAAGGAGTTTGTCTGTTCTCTCTGTATTTGTGTGGGTTTCCTCCGGGTATTCCGGATTCCTCCCACATTCCAAAGACATACTGATAGGGAATATAGACTGTGAGCCCTATATGGGACAGTGACCACAATGTCTGTACAGCGCTGCGGAATATGATGGCGCTATACAAGTAAGCATAATAAATAAATAAATACTTGGTTCTCTCCATCAAGCAGTCTTTTTTTTCAACATGCTATCAAACTTTACATGACTATGGTTTGCATCCATGTGTAATATATACAAATAGTTCTCATTACTCTTGTAAATCTAATAAGGTACATTTTATTGTGTTTAACAAGTGTCTGAGATAACACATAGGACTGTCTTGTAATGCAGCTGTTAACCAAACACATTAAATTGGCATCAAAGTAAAAAAAAAAAATATTACTCATTTACCATCTTTAAAGGCTGTAATCTTTATTCACGAATGGGTTAACAGATGAGGACCTGCTCACCACATCTATGTGCTGTATTTTTACATGCATATGAACACACCTCGTATTGCACTTCTCTCCACCTTGCTGCATGCACTCTTAACTATACCACTAAATCAACTATTCTGAATTATCAAGCTACTTGACCTCCGGGCCAGCTGGGGTCACAAAAAGGCACACTTACAATGCTCCTCACTCCATCTTTAGCCTTATACTGACAGCTATTGATTCATGGGCTGCTGGAGCCCATCTGAGCCAAATTACCCCTAACCAAAAGCCAGCGGGCCAGGCATTTATCAAACCTCTCCCCCAATACTCCTCCCTATGCTTGTTTCTGCCCCAGGCCATGCTCAAGTGCACCATGCAGCTGCTGGGGACAGTGACCTCCTCCAGTAAAGTGTCAGATGGCTTTTTTTTTTTTCTATTTCTAGTGCCTTCTCTGCTCTCTTTTCCTCTGGCTAGAAGCATCCATTTTCAGTGAATACAGTTTTCTTTCCTGCTTGCTCAACAAAACCTTCAATTGATTGTAAAAGTAATATAGTAAGTGCATGTAGCACAGATAAACACCTGACATCACTAGTTGTGAAGTGTCCGCGGAACGGCTAGTTACACATGCTAAAAATACAAACACATCACAAATCATTAAAAATACATGAGGATGAGCATATATATATATATATATATATATATATATATATATATATAACATACACACACACACACACACACACACACACACAGATCTATCTGACATATCACAGCCTTCATGCAGAGGCTGAAAGGAAAGGCGATGCTGTACTATGATATTATGAAAAGAAAAAATATTTGCTTATAAGCTGAATGATAGCTCAAACATGGAACGATTTCTATGGCTAGCAGGAAAAAAAAAATACAAAAACAAACATCCTGTGGAGTGTGCCGGAACAGCTGATTTGTGCAGGGTGCAAGTGTCAGACCCACAGATCAGATACTGATCTGTTGTATTAGGGACCTGGAAACCCCTTTAATAGTTAAAAGCAAGACTTTACAGGAGTTCAATGCTGTATAAGGGGTTCTTTTCAAATAATGTCTTCATGGGTAAACCTTTTGCTAAGGGAAAGCTTATCAGGTTTAGGGAGACCATTGCTGTCTTCAATGTATCTTAAGAGGGAACACACAACTATTTGTGTATTAAGCTGAACACTGGGCCTTAATATGTACCATGGTATTGTGGAACAGATATTCATCAATTACAAGCAGGACTTCACAGACAGCTGAACCATCTTTCTAACCTATTCAGCAGGGAGTGCAGATACCTTGGCCCAAAGGATATGCAAGATGGCAGAGATTCAAATTCCTGTTTTCCTTCCCCTGACAAGGTGTATACTAAGTCAGTACCTCTGCACCACCAACCATGAGCCTTGTCGAATTAAGGAAGTCTCACTGCGGTCAGATTAGACTCATTTGGGTTGCTTTGTTTACACTTCCCATGCTTTTCAGTACAAAAAATAAAGTGGTTAACCTCCTTCACAGAAGATGAATATATAAGCAACCACAGTTCTACAAGCAAAATTAATTTGTGGAGGGATAGACCAAATTTCATTATGGAGATATGGTCTCAACCACAGTTAAATTTTTGTTGCCATATTGCCTTTAAAAAACTATTGAAAAAAGAAGTTGCTTTTATTTGAAGCTTTACATTTATGGGGGAAATATCATGCCTTGCATGCCAGATCAGTGGTGCACAAGTCACAATTCTTTGTGCAAGTCAGGGTTCTCTTGTACACCTCCCTTGCCAACCTTTTGAGCTCGATGTGTCAATTTTATTTTTTTTTTTTTTTAATACAAAACACACAACACGAGCATAACTTGGGTGGTGTGTCACTTTGAGAAAAATCCATAATTTTGTGCTATTTGTAGCTCTAATAACAAAAAGATATATTTTTAATATATGTACTGTATTTAATAGTAAAGCAAAAACAAATAATTCTTTACCTTACCGCTTCGTGACTTTTTTGTTGCTGAATTTCATTTGCTAAATTGAAGGTTGGTATTTCGTACGCTTGAAGCCCAAACAAGCACTACTAACTTCATCTGTCAATTGATTTCTTTTATTAGTTTTAATTATTAATTATTATTAATAATAATAATACATTTTATTTATATAGCACCAACATATTCCGCAGCACTGTACAATTTGTCTTAAGTAGAATCTACTTACTACCCTTCCCCCAGTATTGCTGAGCGGTAACTGTTTTGGGGTACACTGGCGGCAGGGTGAGATTTTGGTAGCTACTTTAATGGCAGGGGTGTAAGGAGCATACACACACCTGAGATGACCCTCCTATCCCCCAGTAGTCACTGGAATGGACTGGTCTGGACTGGAATGGACTGGTCTGGACTGGAATGGACTGGTCTGGACTGGAATGGACTGGTCTGGACTGGAATGGACTGGTCTGGACTGGAATGGACTGGTCTGGACTGGAATGGACTGGTCTGGACTGGAATGGACTGGTCTGGACTGGAATGGACTGGTCTGGACTGGAATGGACTGGTCTGCCGCTGACAGAGCAACTGTGGGACACAGTTCTAGTGTTCTCAGCTGTCTGGGTGCAAGTCTGCAGTAAATTTAGATTTGGCTTCACTGCCTAACTCCCTAAAACCCTAACAACCAACTTCTCTAATGGAGGAAAGATGGCCACCATTTGCACAGCACTCTCACTATGAGACAGGAAAGATACGAGCTCTCAGCGGAAAGCAGGAGAGTTGCCCCGCCTCTGGATGCTGTCAGTTTGCTGCGTGTCACCAAAAACGTCTCAGCGTGTCACCTCTGACACGTGTGTCATAGGTTAGCCATCAGGGACTTACGTTAAGGTCCCATTTTGCGGAAAAGCTGCTTTTCGCCCTACTGCTCAAAAAAAAAAAAAAAAAAAAAAAAAAAAAGCAAAGCATAATCTGAAAAAGAAAAAAACGAAAACAAAAAGCTTTTCCATATGCCTGACTAGATGAAGTTGCTCCCTGCCTGCTGTGCCTAGTTAAAGGGGTATTCCAAGCTCAAAGATCATATTCAGACTTGTAGCTTAAGCTAACTGAAGTGTCCGATACACTGCTTTACCTATCTTGTTCTGTTTGCTAAATACAGGTAAAAAATTCCTCTTCAGTGTTTACATCTCGTTGCCTACGTTACAGACCAGCTCTTTTATCGGACAGATAACTTAAAGGGGTTGAATGGCCTAAAATTTTATTTATTAATTAGGCCGGGGGACGTGGAAAAAAAAAAAAAAAAAAAGTCACGTGACCACTGAGGCCAATCATCGGCCTCAAGAAGTGAATTAGGGACGTCACTATCTGTGACGTCCCCGGTTCCCTTCTTGAAACCACTGAGGCCGCTGATTGGCCTCTGCAGTCAGCGTGAACGCTGAGGCCAATCAGTGGCCTCAGCAGAAGGGAACCAGGACGTCACAGCAGACGAGAAATCCATCAGCAAGGTGGCAGCCAAATGGACTGCCCTTGGAAGACACCGGAGCATCGGGAACAGGTCAGAATATATATATATATATATATATATATATATATATATATATTTTTTTTTTTTTTTTTACCTCCCTCGGCCAAACGATAAAATATTGTTTAGCCTGGACAACCTAAGTCCCTACTTACACTAAACACCTGGTCCATAAGTAGGTGCTGGTGGTTTAGTGTCCTTAATTCACCTGACAAGTTCCCTTTAAAGTGTATCTTTGATTACAAGAACATTTTTCATTAATGAATCTGTACAAGTGAATAGAGAAACTTTGTAATATATCTTACTGCTTATAAGATATATTATAAGCTTACAGCTTATTTCTTCATTTTGCTCCTCTTCCCTTATTCCTGCATCACCGCATCTCTCTTCCTTCAGGAGATTTTTTTCCCTCTACAGAATTCTGTTAGAAGTAATTCTGCAAACAGGTTGTATTAGTGATAAGATACTATGTGAATGGGGCAGGAGGAACGCAGCTTGATACACCTAAAGCAAAATACTTCTTTGCCTATTTCAGTTGCATGGACATCACCTTAAATACCATCAATCTACTATGAAATAAATGACTTTATCCACCACTTTATTGATGAATTAGAGAAGATGGGAATCGGCATACTTTTATTTTAGAACAACGTCATGATGGAGAGAGGTAAGCATCGCCTTTCACCTTCTCATCACAAGATTTACAGAAATGAATTGTTAAACAGGAGGGATCCGTATTATTTATAGATAATTATAGATCTTGCAGAGTAACATGTTTTGATGAGGATGTTTATGAAAAAAATAAATGAAGGGAAACCCATCAGTTTCCCCATCACAAGAACTAAAAACAAATATCAATGGGGGTCATATTTATAATTTTCAGACACATTCCTGTTTAATGAATGGAGATACTGGCAAAGAAAATCAGCTAAGCACTACGAAAAGTAAGCTGGTACCCAGGCTACAGTACACGTTAAAACTTCAACTACATTTAAAGCGCATCTAAATGTTTAAAGATAAAAAATGTCATCATAAATCTATAGTGCAAGCATAATATATTTTATTAAAGAAAAATGCTTCTTTCTCCTGCTATTTCCCCTCCCTTCACTGATCCCAGTTTATGAACTCAGAAACAACAGTTTGAATCCGTACTCTGGAGTCTATACATGACTTACAGCTCAGCCCATTGAAGTCTATGGAGAGGAGTGGGTGGATGAGGTGGCAGAACAAACACAGTAGAGAGACAATGAGAAGCGGCTGTAACTTCTACACAGATCTGTTATTCGTTAGGTGAAATAATATCCAGCTCTTTAGAGAGAATGGTGCAGCTGAGATGGTTACCTTCCTGCCCTCAGTCTGCTTGTCCTCCTACTTCCACCTCCATAAACTTCAATATGCTGGAGCTGCAGGATGAAGAAACACATTGAGGGGGAATATCCTAAAGTTATCATGAGAGATGGCTGTGCAAAAGTGGCTCAGTTTTGGCATCTGTGCCAAAAAACTGCCACTTTGTTAATTTTGCAACTTGCTTGCCACTTTTTAAAAAAGTGGAAAAGTAAGCAGGGATCAAGGAGTGCTGAGGATGTGATGCCTCAGTCTGATAGATTTACTGGTGAGAGTTATACCTGAAATAATTCTGGCAGATTGGACCTCTCACTGTCTACTAGACCTATTAAGAGGCCGGAGCATCTTAATCATTCTGTTGCCAGGGCCCCCACAATGTTAAGACCAACACACAAATGCATTCAGTGTAAACACAGTGTGTTCAGTAACCTTAAATCAATACCAAAGTGGGGAGGGGGATAATAGGTGAAAGAAGCATTTTTCTTTAATAATTTACAAATTTTACTATTATCACCTGCGCTATTAATGAAATCTATGTAAAGACGCATGAAAAATTAGCCAAAATCAGAGCATGATGCGTATTGAAAAATGCTATGAAACCTTCTCAAAAAAAAAAAAAAAAAAAAAAAAAGCCATGTATGGACATCTGACCATAGTAATTTTTAGCGGTAAAAAAAAAACGCTTGCGACGAACCAAAGGCTGAAATAAATGCTGCTTTTTTTGGCCGTGCACAAATGCTTGCAGTAAAGTAACAGTGCTTTACAGTCACTGCTAAGCGAGTAGCAAGGGAACAGTGTGACTAGGCTGCAACAACAAAAAACATTTCAGAGGGATACCAATGGAAAGCGAATTACTTCATCCTGCACATGATGGGGCCAGTTTATGGTGGAAAAACCACCCGACAGGTTCCCTTTAACAGCATTAAGTGATATGTTTCATGGCCATAGGTAGCAATAGACTACAGCTGACTCATTGAGATCAATGGGAGAGTTTTCTAGGCATGCTCTGTGCAGGTATGGGAAGTAACATCTATTGTCAGTAGTGGACGCAATGAAGAGTCACTATGGATGTTGTCTGTACAGGTATTATCTTCCATTGTAATCCTGTAAAGAAAAACCCTAGAGGAAAGGCAAGAGTCAGTCTATTATTAGGCAAAGGATGAAATCCACGGAAAATCCACATCAAAACCCATGACAAAATGTGTTGCTGTGGATTTCTCAAAGTGTGTGTCTACTACTTATCAAACCAATATTTATGCAATACTGGATAACTTTTTAACTGCCTCCCCCTAAATATTCAACTATTTCCCAACAGCCCATTACCTAAAAATAATGGTATTCTTCTTTTGTGTGTATTTTGAGAATTGCTCTTTTTCCACAAAGAGCAGTCTATAAAGAATATATGTAAAGAATGAGAAGTAAGGATCATGTAGTTGAGATGTCAGTTTGACAGGATTAATTGTCATAATGAACACAATAACTCCTCCTTAAATGCCAAGAAAGCAGAACACGGATATCCAATTCATGTTAAAAAACATACTTTCTAAATGGAGATTTATAGCAGAATATGCAGTGCTTGATAGTCAAAGCAGCATATAATGACAAGCAATTTATTTAATATAACAAAAGCATAGTTTGTTTGTAATGCAGATAAAGCTTTAGTGAACTTTTAAGTAGTAAGGGTGCTGAAGGGGAGGGGAAACGTATTCTGGATTAGGCTTCTGCATGTAGGAGAAAAGAGGCAACGGAGCGTGGACTGAGAGCCATCTGAAAGCCACATTAGACCCTGCGATTAGAGTAGCAGAGATGTCTAGTCAACCGAAAGATATCTGCCTTTGTTGGTTGGTTGGGGGCAATAAATTTGCATTTATATGAATTACTTTCAACCTAACAGGACTGGCAAGGGCATTTTTTTCAATACATATCAATTATGACAACCAATGACAGAAACACTGATCACTGACCACTACAGGTGCATTAAAAGTAGCTTTTGACAAAGCTAAACATGGATGATTGGATGATGAGAGGACAAGATGGCAGGCAATGGAAAAATGTAATGGCAAAAATAAAAGAATTGACGATAAGCAGCAAACTTATAAAGAGAACCTAAGACGACCATCTATAAAGTACAGAAGAGCCAAATTTGTCAAAAATTTATCAAACTCAATGTGGTCATGTTGTGTGTGATCTTTGGCTTTTCACAGGACGGCAGATACATGCAACTGAATTGTCAAAATTGTTAAATGAGAAATTAAGAAAGAATTAGCGCTTACACAAAATATGGCTATTAAAGGAGCACTCCATTGACTGGATTTACTGTTTTCTGACATCACAGTATATAGCTTTTTGATTTCTAACTTCAGAAAGTAGTCAAAGTGCAAATAACCTGTAATAGTAGCAGGGTGCTAAAATGAAGTTTTTTGTTTTTTTACACACTTTGTTCAGCTGTGGAGTGATGCAGCCACTGATGGCAGAGGTGGCACAGTTCACCTTAGTTGCTCTCTCTCCGTTTGATATGCAGTGTGCATGACTGCTCCTACAAGGCATTGTTCTACATACCGCACGGCATATGCTGGACACATGGCACTAGATGGCAGCAATGACTGATCTCTGGGGGAGTAGCTTTATAGGAAGCAAGCTTTGGATTGTTACCATGGTGGTGGTAATAAAAAAAAAAAAAAAAAAAAAAAAAAGGCTTGGAAGTGAAGGGCTCGCTACATGTGATGCTGTGCACCTCAATGTTTTATTTACACCACTATGAGATGACAAGCGGGGTTGGTGGCTGGAGAATAGGCTGAATGGCTCATCAAAACGCTCATTGAACCAGAATAGAGGGGGAAGGTTGATGAGATAAGATGTATGTGTGCCAACCACAAAGGCTAGTTTTGTCTCGCAGCAGGCATAGATAAAGAAGAACCAGGTGACCTTTTTACAATAAGGTCAGTCTCCCCATCCCAAGATTTGGGGGTTAAAGGTTAAACAAAAATCTAAAAATCACATGGATTTAACCCTCTGAATGCCTGCCTATCAAGATTAACTACATTTACAAATTCAGGTAAAATGTTAGAGGAGGTCATTGGTAAACCAAGTAAAACAAGAGTGAGATATATGAAGTTTGCCTGTACAGAATAAGAACACATTCAGGTGATAAAGAGAACCAGATCTTGTAAAATGGCCATTAGAATGAAACCCTAACTATATATACACACACTAGTGGTTACCACAACACCCAAACAGTCACCAAAGTGCCAAATGCAAAGGGAACAAAGAAAGCAGTTCTGTGGAGTTGCATGGTGTGTCACAAGGTCACTTTCAGCAGCTTGTGAGAGATACAGACTACAGCTCCTTAGAAACAGGAGTCCAATTGCATCATGTGACCCATTTCAGGCACAGTGATTAGTTGATGAGGAGGAATCACGTGATATTACTTACATTATTCGCCACATCTCAGCTGTTTGCAGGGGCTGCAGCAGCAGGGTAAGCAATGCTGCTTCATTGTTCATACTACAAAACATAACCCAAATGGGAAAGTGCAAACACTGGGTTTTAAACTTCAAAATCCAATCTTTTTTTTTTGCAATCCGATGACGGCCATGATTAACCCCTTATTGCTCCATGATGAATATATCCATCATGAGCAAGGGGCAGTTAATTCGCTAACATGTATGCATTCCTCATGGTGATTGTGCAGGTAAATGGAAAGGAGCAACCACAGCATGGAAACTAGTTCGACAGATGAAGTGGTTCCCTCCATCAGTCCCTTGGCCCTCTGCAAAGCGATCACGGGGTGCCCGCTATGGCAGCTGGAGGCCTGAACGTGGCCTGTGGCTCTGCCATGTATGGAAGCCTATTAGGCTCAAGTAGAGGCTTGGTCTAACAGACTGAATGTCAGTGTAACAGATATGCATTGCAGGGTGGGGCAGGTCAATAAATAACCAAAACTGACCATTGTTCCGTATAAACAATGTGATTTTGAGCACATCTGTCATTTCAGTATTAGCGAGCCTTTACCTGCAGTTTCATCTAGACCAAAAACGCCTGAACCAGAACTGCTATTACATTCTGGGGCCTCTTCAAACCCCAGAGTATAATTAACGGAGTCCCATTGAAGGTGAGCAAACAAAAAAACAGTGTTCCTCCCATGGGCTGAGACGCATTTCTTCGTCCTCATCCAGCCTCCTGAATAATGTGAGTCCAAGCAAAGGTCACGCTTGCATCTTTCTTCACAGTGCCGTGTACCGCTGAGGCTCAACAGCCTCACCAGTTCCAGATATCATTCAGGAGGCTTGATAAGTACCAGAAACAATTCTGGAGCAAAGGGGGAGTTGACAAACACTTTTTTTTTTTGTTACTCAGCTCCCATGGCCCTCTGCCAACTATACTCTGGGGTCTGAAGAGACTCCCATAGTATAATAGAAGAAGTTTCTGTCCAGTCCGAATGAAACAGCCAGGCAAACGTTGCAAGATGAATCTCACAAGATTCACCCAACACATACTCTCAAGGGGGGGGGGGGGGTTTAGCCTAAATAATAGTAATTAATCGGAATTGAGGTAAAATGCCCAATTAAACACAATTTTGATTTTGGTCATAATCGCCCGGCCCAACTGCTGAGTAGCATTTAAACGATCACATGTTCAGGTCCTCTAGTGGGACTAGAAATAAAAAAAAAAAAAATTTAAAAAAAAAAAAAAAAAAAAAGGTAAAAAGTTTAATATGTTAAAAAAAATATTAAAGTGAAAAAAATTTCACTAACACATAGCTTTGCTATGTTAAAAATAAAACAAAGAGACCCATTAGAATTGTTATCACTTCATCCGAACCAATCCAAACTAAGTTAACATGTTATTTAACCCACATAGTGAATATCAATAAATTAAAATAGAAAAATGACAAACTTAAACTGTACCTCCAGTTATAAACAACCTTTCATAAATGAATAGGTGACAATAAAAATAAAAACAAAAAACAGGTAATAATATCTCTTAAGGAAATCTTGTTTCCTTCACCACTTAAGCTGTTCTACTGTTCCTTATCTTGAATCTGACTGCTTGTTTACATTATAACCCTCACACATACAAATCTATGGAGCAGGGAAGGGTTGGGTCAGATCCTCCTGCTGGCTGGTTGATTGATTTATTGTCTCACTCTGTGTACTAATAGTCTCTTTTCACAACCTAGCACTGTGTAAGCAAAAAATAGCAGTGTGTAACTGCAGCAATTATTTGAGTTTATTTTTTATTTCCCCACCTTTCTCCATAGACAAGTATGGCGAAAGTAACTTTCCAAAAAGTAGAGAAGAAAACATATTAATTTAATAAGATATATTACAAAGTTTCATATATTATCCCATACTATTCATTTATGAAAAGTTGTTTATAACTCAAGGTACACTTTAAGGCTCTTAGAAAAGGAAAATTATATAACACCCTCCCCCCAAAAGAGTATCTACTCTAAAAATGGTTCCATTAAAAAATACAGCTTGTCTTGGCAAAATCAAGTCATCATGTAGCTATGTCAATGGAAAAATAAAGTATGGAAAACAAGGATGGGGGGGGGAAAAAAAAAAAAAAAAAAGTAGTATCACTTGTCCTGAGGGCCAAGATAGGCTGCTTCATTAACCCTTTCCCTGCCAGGCACATATTTATACTTCCTCCCAGGGTGGCACTTCTGTAGCCAATCACGTATCGAATACGTCTCTATTTCTAATGACGATATCTCAGGATCCATTAGGTCTATTAAGAAGATCTGGGATTCATTTTAAAGATGAGAATCTCAGCTTTATAACAGCTCTTACAGTTTAGGAGCGATTCACTGTTGAAAACGCTATTCAGCATTGAGATCACATTGCAGATCTCAATTCCTGACAGCATATTTAACAGTTATTCACTCCAAACTTGTAAGGAATATTATGAAGATCTGGGAATCATTTTAAAGATGAGATTCTCTTCTTTAAAATGAATCCCAGATCTTATTAATACTCCTAAGGGATCCTGAGATATGGGGCTCTAAAATGTCCTTCCGCCCCTGTCTCAGGAAGCATCTTAAGAGTCGCGGTAGGGGGAGGAGCCGCCCTGCAGACTGCACAGAGATGAGAAATCCTCATCATCATCTCTGCATAACCTGTATGTGACCCCCAGGGGTATAGCAGGGACTTCTGTCCACATTATCCCCTCTCCTATCAATCAGACAGCATACTATACATTTGCTCTCTGATTGTCACATAGAAGGATAATGTAATACCCCTCCTGAGCCTTATTAGAGGGGTATTCTTATATAATAGCCCTCTGAGCATAACCAGGAAGTTTATTGGCGCTGTGACCCAGATGTTTACCATTGTCCAGATTGCAGCGCCAAAAGAGTCGCACCAAATACTTACACAACACATGCACAAAGTCATCAATAAAGTTTACATTTCACCCAATCCCTGTCCTGTCCATACCTGATCTTTCTAGAGTAAAATACGCCTCTAACGATATCCATTACACGCTAAAATAATAGTAATAACGATTATCACTAGAGATGAACGTATAAATTGCCACAATTTTTATAGGGGGATAGAAAATTATATTTTTAGGTAAACTTCTATTTAATTTGCATGCACAAAATTGAATGGCGCATTTCTGCGATTTTGCCATTTCTTTATCACGCGCAATTGTAAATATATATATGTGTGGAAATTCCTCACATATTGCAGTTTTTTGGAAAGTACATTTTGTTTTCAGAAAGGGACGGCTTGAGTATGCACTTTAGTGGCAAATTTGAATTTGTGTGCAATTTTTGCTTACAATCTCTGTTTGCTGCAAAGTTGCATGAAGGTGGTTCTATATATGACATATTAAGTTGTGTTTTTATATACAGTATTCTGTGCAATCTCAAAAAAGTTAGATTTTGGTATCACAGTCACAGTTTGCTAGGTGCAGTATAGATTTTTAACATATTAGTGAATAACAGCAAAATCTTGCTTGTTTTTCGTATTCGTGTTTTTGAGAGTACGAGCTCTAGTTGTACTTGATGTGTGTGGTATATACAAATTGTGTACACCTTGATCTTTTATTTTAAATGTATTTTGTGTGTGAATGTAAGATTGAATAGAAGTTTTAAGTGCAAATATATGTTTTAGTGCATTTTTTTCAAAAAATTATTTGTATTTGTCACAAAGTTACATGAAGGTGGATGTGGCTATTGATAACCAATTGAGACACATGTAATCTACAGGGGGTCTACTTTCAAAAAATATATAGGGTTTAGGGGTTTATTTGCTTTCCACGGTGTGTAATCCTTACTTTTTAACATTTCCAACTTCAAAGCAGATTTTTGTTCATTCCAGTTCTACTGATTTTCTGAAGATATGTGCGCAAGTGTAGGCCTTAGTGATATGAATGAACTCTGCACATGTTGATCTCTTATTTTTAGGAGGTTTGGTGCATATACCTTTTTGTTTGGTTTCCACTTTTAGCAATTAATATACATTTATTTGCATTTTTTTTTTATATAAAACATTCACTTTAAATCAAAATTGCATGAAGGTGCTTGTTCGCATACAGTACCAAGTGTCTACTTTAAGAAAATATATAGGTATGGATGGGTTGGATGATTTTTTAATGTTGCAATTTAGGTTTGATTTGTCCATCTCAAAAGTGTGAAAATTGCGGCGGCTACCGAAGGTACAAAATTTCCGGAGACCCCTGGCAGTGAAAGGGTTAAAGGATCATCCAGGTTCTAAAACTTCTTAAGAAAATTACGCTGGTGCTGCACACCCAAGACCAGGAAAAAAAAGTAATAATTTATTGATACAATAATCCATGATAAAAGTAGATGCTTCAGGGGAATCACAACGCCATATTTAAGCAATAAACGGTAAAGTGAAGATAGAGATCAAAAATTGCTGCAGCTTTCGGTCGTCAGACCTTCATCCGGCTAGATCTCATTACTTGGTTCCGTTTAACATTTATTCATTAAATATGGCGTTGTGATTCCCCTGAAGTATCTACTTTTATCATGGATTATTGTATCAATGATTACTTTTTTCAACACAAGTAATTTGTGTGTAGCAAATATTAATTTCCTAAAACTTGATAGGTCATCAATATTAGAACTGCAAGGGTCCAACAGCTGAGACTCTCACAGATCAGCTGCCCAGGGATAGCGCAAAAGTTTACAATCTGTGAACCATACTGCTCACTTGTCATACGTCTTATAGCAGCGGGTTTTGGTACTGCACCTCTGTGGTACCAAAACTTGCTGCTACAAGTCACACAGTGAGTGAGTAGCGCTGCTCCTAGCATGTAAAAAATACTGGGAGCTGTGCAGTCAATTTTACCAGCGACAGATTTTTCTCCCATTATACTCTATGGAAGCTGACTCTCTACAAGCAGACCACTCTCACATATCGAACCAAAGACCACTTTTCAGAGCTATTGTTTCAGTTGAACAGTGAGAGAACAATTCAGACGCAATTCTGTGCCGTGCCGCAACACTGGACTGCAGCAAATAACTCTAATAGACTCGTAAGGGACATTAGGAGAAAAAAATGTCCAGCATCACATTGGAACAGAGTCCATTTCATAGTACATATAATCTGCCACTAAGATGTTGAGCCTACATGGCAACAGTGTCAATTTTGCCAGGAGACTCTTGGTAATCAGGTCACAAAAAGGAGCGGTTTATGTATACCCCAGACCAAAATGAGCATTCCCAAGTGGGCTTTAAATTTCAGATTGTGGCCAATGAAACACTATCAAGTAGGGGAACCATGCTGGCAGCGAGAAATGAGAGAAAAGCAACGTTAGGGACCAAGAATGATGGAGCTCTCTCGAACACAAGGGAATTAAGAAAGGATGGTGTGTGTGTGGGTTGTAGTGACTTGTGTACAGTACCATGGCTATTTTATTAGTCCCAGTCTAAGCCTGGTTCTGTGTGATATGTTGATGTGATACCTACTGAAGCATAAAACGTACATGCTTTCTGACTCCATTAGGCACTTTAACCTGCATTCTGTACACTTTTTTCTTCGAGATCACTACCCCTATAAAAAGCCATTTTTCTGTGCAACTGTGGGTGGTCAGATCAAAGAGATTTCACTGTAATATAAGATCATCCCCAGTCTCCTCCATTCTTCGGTTTGCTGAGAGTATCGGAGGCCAGAAGTCTTGA
Source organism: Leptodactylus fallax (assembly GCA_947044405.1). Lineage (NCBI taxonomy): Eukaryota > Metazoa > Chordata > Amphibia > Anura > Leptodactylidae > Leptodactylus > Leptodactylus fallax. The sequence continues at coordinate 6,372,153 of CAMRHE010000029.1, read as the reverse complement.
TTCACCATGTGACATTCCCATTTTTCAGTTGAGCAGAGTAAGAGCAGTGGTCAGTGGCAAACCTAAGAATGGGGGTGAAGAGGACCGGCATATACTGTATATTAGTAAATAAGATTATATATTGCAGAAAACGTAGTTACAGTGGAGAAAAAAAAGTATTTAGTCAGCCATCAATTGTGCAAGTTCTCCCACTTAAAAAGATGAGGCCGGCCTGTAATTGTCATCATAGGTAGACCTCAACTATGAGAGACAAAATGAGAAAACAAATCCAGAAAATCACATTGTCTGATTTTTAAATAATTTATTTGCAAATTATGGTGGAAAATAAGTATTTGGTCAATAACAAAAGTTCATCTCAACACTTTGTTATACTGTATATCCTTTGTTGGCAATGACAGAGGTCAAACGTTTTCTGTAAGTCTTCACAAGGTTGGCACACACTGTTGCTGGTATGTTGGCCCATTCCTCCATGCAGATCTCCTCTAGAGCAGTGATGTTTTGTGGCTGTTGCGGGGCAACACGGACTTTCAACTCCCTCCAAAGGTTTTCTATGGGGTTGAGATCTGGAGACTGGCTAGGCCACTCCAGGACCTTGAAATGCTTCTTACGAAGCCACTCCTTTGTTGTCCTGGCGGTGTGCTTGGGATCATTGTCATGCTGAAAGACCCAGCCATGTTTCATCTTCAATGCCCTTGCTGATGGAAGGAGGTTTGCACTCAAAATCTCACGATACATGGCCCCATTCATTCTTTCATGTACACGGATCAGTTGTCCTGGTCCCTTTGCAGAGAAACAGCCCCAAAGCATAATGTTGCCACCCCCATGCATCACAGTAGGTATGGTGTTCTTTGGATGCAACTCAGCATTCACTCTCCTCCAAACACGACGAGTTGTGTTTCTACCAAACAGTTCTACTTTGGTTTCATCTGACCATATGACATTCTCCCAATACTCTTCTGGAACATCCAAATGCTCTCTAGCAAACTTCAGACGGGCCCGGATATGTACTGGCTTAAGCAGGGGGACACGTCTGGCACTGCAGGATCTGAGTCCCTGGCGGTGTAGTGTGTTACTGACGGTAGCCTTTGTTACGTTAGTCCCAGCTTTCTGCAGGTCATTCACTAGGTCCCCCCGTGTGGTTCTGGGATTTTTGCTCACCATTCTTGTGATCATTTTGACCCCACGGGGTGAGATCTTGCGTGGAGCCCCTGATCGAGGGAGATTATCAGTGGTCTTGTATGTCTGCCATTTTCTAATTCTTGCTCCCACAGTTGATTTCTTCACACCAAGCTGCTTGCCTATTGCAGATTCAGTCTTCCCAGACTGGTGCAGGTCTACCATTTTGTTTCTGGTGTCCTTCCACAGCTCTTTGGTCTTCACCATAGTGGAGTTTGGAGTGTGACTTTTGAGGTTGTGGACAGGTGTCTTTTATACTGATAACAATGTCATACAGGTGCCATTACTACAGGTAATGAGTGGAGGACAGAGGAGCCTCTTAAAGAAGAAGTTACAGGTCTGTGAGAGCCAGAAATCTTGTTTGTTTGTAGGTGAACAAATACTTATTTTCCACCATAATTTGCAAATAAAATCTTAAAAAAATCAGACAATGTGATTTTCTGGATTTGTTTTCTCATTTTGTCTCTCATAGTTGAGGTCTACCTATGATGACAATTACAGGCCGACCTCATCTTTTAAGTGGGAGAACTTGCACAATTGGTGGCTGACTAAATACTTTTTTTTCTCCACTGTATATTTCCCTGCACAACCCCTTTAACATCCTTTGCTGTACTAAATCACAATTGGCTACTGTCAAAAGTTTGTACAATTTATATCCGTAATTTAGGAAATGCGCACGTTGCAGATAAAATCACAAAACCATAAAGAACAAAATGAATAACTGTTTTTCGGACCATTTTGGACAAAATATTACATTTCCTACTAAAAAGGTATAAGGCTAATGGAAATATTACAAAAGTGCATTATAAGCCTACAACACCTGGTTGTAAGAATTATTATCTAAGTGGGATGGAGAAACACACTAACAGATCTGAAATGCTTAATTTCCTAGTGCTGCAGAAATGAAGCAGGTAAAAAAAATAATCATAAAAATGAGAATGAAGCACGTATGTGAACCTGAAACAATCATACCCATTCTTCTCTATCCCCCCACCCGCTTCTGTAGATATTTTGTACACACATATTATCCCCGCAGGACTGCTGACCTCTGCCTCTCGCCTGCCACAAAAAAACGTCATCAAATATTTTGCCTGCCAGCTTGGGGCAGCTAATCTTCCGCAATGAGTGACCACAATTCCGCAGGGACCACATTTAAAATATGCCCTCATTAAGAAGAATTAAAAAGGGGGAGAGATGGAGGGGTGATGAGGTTGGAGACTTTCAGGTTAGAAAGGGCTGCACTGCACCAGATTTCTAGGCAAGCATTGATAAGGATAAAGCACAATTCTTTCCGAAATCTCATATTGCAGTAGATGGTGCTGGTGCATATTGACTTAAATAACGCTATGTGCTCTCAAAATCACAGTCTGTGATTGTGTGATTTATAAAAGCCCGAGAAACACCAATTTAATACATTTCTATATGAAAATAAGCTGCTAAGCATTGAAGTTTCCATAATAAACAATTTTAAAATTATCACACTAAAAATGTTGTATTGGTGGAGGCCTGAACACTTGGATCCCGCCAATCTGAAGAACTGGCAGCACATACATGACTTTGCTCTACTGATGTCTATGATAGACATGTAGAAACATTTAGGTCACCGACTTGCAACAAGTGGGAATAATCACAGAGGTAAGTACATCCTGCTGGTGTACAGCTACATTCTTAATATGCCCTGACCTATGGACGATTAGGAGCTTGCAGCAGAATGCACTCAAAGTAACATGCGAGTGCATTCAGTTATATATTGACAACCATTGGGGCCTCCAATCCATTCCATTCTGATGACATGGATGATTATTGAGAAGGTCCTATCCTGCTCCGTGTCAGTGGAAAAGAATGAATCTGAAGCCCCAATAGACGTGAATGTCATCCGAGTGCATTCCGCTGCAAACTCTGCCCCACATCGGAAGCACACATGGGACATGTGCATGGGACCTTAATCAAAATTAAACATTTTACTTCGATTACAAATAATGAACTATAATTTGAGAACACTCCCCTGTTTACATGCTACATCATTATTTGTCAAGCCATAGCTCTGAATTTTGCTTGCAGTTATGTATATATTGTAAATACTGATTGGATAGTGTACAGTTAGTGACATATCCTTTAGTCAAATGCAGTTTGAGACAGGACAGCATAGATGCCAAACGACTGAAAAACAATATGAACAACGATTAATTTAGCCGACTTTTGGTTTTGGTTATATTGCAATTATTTGTCCAGCCTCTACCCTGAGCGGTTTCTGACAGAAATGCACCTTTTGCTATTAAATGTCAGAATTAGGAAATCTTTCATTATAGCAGTCTGACAGGAACTGCCTGCTCATCAGTAGTTAGTAATAGAAGTTTCTTTCTCGCCCATCCTGTGTGGCACAATCCATCATATAAGAAGTCAGGGATCTATTGCTTTAATTCCTGAACATTTTATGTGATCAGAGTGAGATTCACAGGACCTGGCAAAACAGAAGGATTGAGACAGAAATGGATAACTAAATAAGTAATGCTAGCTGTATGGTATATGAAGAGATATATTAATCAATAGAAAAAAAAAGGAATCACAGTGATTTTTGAAAAAGAACCTAAAACTTCTCTGTTAGTGCGCTAGATGTGTTTTAAACAGCCAGCACACTGATAAGAGCCTGTGTTACACAAGCAGGTGTGAGTCCAGGCCAAAACTCAAGACAAGTCCTATTCGTGTCCATTTGCGGCCTGGGCTCATTGAAATAAATAACATGTATATTATCGAACACCACTACAGTTATATCATTCATGTGCCTTTCATGCCGATCAATCATGGACCTGGCACATGCACACAGTCACGTGCATGTAGCCTAAAACTAAGTTTGTTGACAGGAGGCGAAGCCAAAGTAGCAGAGCATAAAACATCTGTAATGTAGCCATGATTTACAGGGTGAAGTTCTTTAAAATCTTCACTTAAGTAACATATTCAAGGAACAATGGATATCAGTATAACAAATACTGAACCAGAGATTTATTTCCAATGTATTTCTAGTGCTGATAGGGCACACAGATTACATTGCAAGCTATATGTAAAAAAGCAAGATTTTCTTTATGTGCTAAAAACAGCAAGCTCACTGAAGTTTGTGCACATGAAGAACATCTCTGCAAAAGCACTCCTCAATATACATAAAGTACACTTAGAAGTAAATAGAAGAAGGTCAAAAAAGAACCATAAATAAGAGGGGGAAGGGTTCCTTACATTTATTAAAAAGCGGCAATAACCTTTCCAACAGGGATGTGTGAACATGCCATACACAATGCAGGACAAAAGCAGTTAAGGACCCTCATAAATGCAGCTTATTGCAGGCTCACACTTTAGTGCGAAGTTTACTTTGCTAGAGGTGAAGTTGGCGATCGGATGAATGCGTGACAGATGAGCGCACACCTGGGAGGGCCAGATATATATATACACACACAAACACACATCACAAGTAATTGCTCAAAGCTAAGGACTGTTTGATTAAATAAAAAAAGAAACCTGTCACTGAAGAAACAAAGCATATAGCATGTTTACATGAAGTTATTTTATGCTACATAAAATGGGAATACCATGGTGCTATTAAGTTGTAAATGCCCCGAGGCACAGCTCCCCTTCCGTTTGAGTAATAATGTGGTTTACCATACTAGGACAGAAGGGCAAGGAGTGCATCAATAGACCCTACAGGTCACAAACTCTTCTCCGCTCTTCTTGTAAAGGCAGGAATAACAAAACTGAAGTGTTTAACTGCCAGGACTGACTTGAACAGTCATTTACTCAGCTGTAAACAGAATCTTGTAGCCATAGTAAGAATAAATATCTGATCTTTGCTGCAGTATCACGGTATTTATTTTCATATTACTGTGGAGAGCGGCAGTGGTCAAATATTTGTACCTTGTTAACCAAACTAACCTTTGGGACAGGTTTGGGAAGTTCTAGATAAAACTGAAACTTACCTTTTTTGTGACAGGTGACACACTGAGACCAAATCTTTGAGCTCTCTCCTTCAATTTATCCATACTGACCTAGATGAAAGGATCCAGATTTAGCAGGCTACAATTCAGTATATGGATCCGTATGGTGAAAATATAAGCAATTGTATAACTGTGTTCTTCTTGGAAAGAAAACCTCCCTTTAAATATGTACAGATCTACATAAATGTGAATGTAGCCATAGAATGTGCGTGATTTATCATTGTATTTTTCATACATAGATTTCATCTTCTTTTAGTGTCTTGATAAACGTTTGATGTGAAAAAAGGAGTCAGTCATGACTTCTGCTACCACCCTGAAACACTACAAACTTTGGTGTGAGACATGCGTATATGATAAAAGAAAGCTTACCGTGGTTTTCACAGCTGTGATATCACCTAGAAAATACCATGGATAGAATTAGTGAATTTAAATAAATATTAAATAATCCAACACTAAAAATGTAGAGACAGAAACGATGTTATAGTGGGATTATGCATCTACAAGTTTTATCACTGTCACAAATCACTCACCTTTCTCCTCACCAGATGGAATGCCAAACCTTAAACATGGAAAGAGGAAAAAAGTGTTAACATGAAAGTGGTGTAATACTGATGCTTCAATTACCTATGGAAAAAGAACACAGATCCCCAAACAGAATACTATTTACCGTATGGCACGGGCTGCTTTCTTACTGTCAGAACTAACAGGAACACTGAACCGCTCAGCTCTTTTCTGAAGTCTCTGTAATACAAATATATGAAATATTATTGTCTTTAATACATCTGTAAATGAACTCGATTACTTAAAGGTTACAGAAACTGTTCAGCTGTCAAAAGTTTAAAAGGGGTGATCCAGTTCATTTTTTCTTTTAAACACATTAGGAGGTATATACTCACCTGCCCGTTTGGCCAAGAATCCAGCAGAGAACCTCTGTTCAGGTACCTGGTTTTCCAGACCTTTGGCTGACTCGCTGCTACGTGGACCAATCAGTGGCCGAGCAGTGATACTCTGACCAAACGTAGCATCAGTGCTCAGCCACACTCATGCACAGGTAGTAGGTAAACAATTCAAGGGACCCAAATGGAGACTCTACGCCGGATCCACGGCCAAACGGACATGAGAGCAATGTGAGAGCATTGTGATTTAAGCCTCCCTATGTGTTAAAAAACAAACTACTATACAAAAACGCGATGAAAAAAAGCGCAATGCATTTCCACTGAGTTTTTTTTATTTTTACAGTGTTTTTTAGCTGCGTTTCACTATGTGAGGCCTTAGCCTTAATCTTGAGAAGTAACAGAAGGGGAAGCTACTGAGGCACAGTCATCATTAAAATGGGATTCCAAGCACCCAAGTAACATAAATAAAGTGCTGTATGCAGCTGGAGTATATTAATTACATTATAACATACAAGCATATACAAGTAACAAAAAATAAAGTTTTATTATAACAAAATTCAGGAAGTAACTGAAATTGTATTAATAAATATTTCTTACATCAGCCTGAGAAACTGAACTGGTAATTTTTACCAATTTCTTCTCAGCCTCTTTTCTGTAAAGAGAAAAAAGAAAGGAGAATTATAAACATTCATATGTACAGAGGCTTATAAGGAGAAATCTGGCCATTACTACAAGACAAGCACAGAACTTTCCCATACAAGCAGAATGCAAACTATACATATATTGTGCCAATATTTTATTGATTATATTTGTTCTTTAGTTTAGATTTTATTGCTAGTTCTGATTATAAGCAATGCAAATGAAAACTACTATTTACAACATTACTGCTTAAGTCTAACTTAAGGTGCAGCCACATGGCAACATTTTAGGTGGAGTTTGGAAGACATAGTGCTCCAAAAATCTCTGTCCCAATTGTTTTTCAATGGAAATCTGAGATGCTGTTCATACGGGCACCAAATTTGCCAGCACAGATTTGAGGAGTTGCAGATGAAGAATAAATGTAAATGTAGATGCAGAATATATGGAGATGTAAATGTAGATCATTCTCCTTGTTGTAAAAACAAACATTGGTAAAATCTTCAACTGGGGCCATTTATGAAAACTACTGATCGAGTGGATTTCTGTACCAGCAGATTCCACCTGTCATTTAGAAACTAAAAGCTATCATCTGATCTATTAGTCATTGACAACAACTTTTTTTTTTTTTACTTGTGTACTAGTTTTCATAAATTTCCCAGCAGAAACATGTTTAATTGGCAATAATTCTATTTATAGTCAGGGGATGAGTGTCACACTTGTCCCGATGGCCATGGCACGAGAACATTTTTCCTTCTAGGAAGTTCCCAGGCTTTAAAGGGAAAAGAAAGTCAAGTGGTGTCAGCCCTTAAAAAGATTTCTCCCATAAAGTGTGGCTCTTAAGAGCCCCATAAAGACAGAGGTGCTCGCTCAGGGGGAACGTTGCAATGCTTTTGTTCCCAAATCCTGGAAGAGGTTTTCCCATGGGGCAGTAAAAGGTTTAACAACTTTCACAGGAAGCACAGTGGGGTCAGAGGACAGGACGTGCCATTCCACACACCCCAGAGAAGTCAATCCTTGCTATATGTTTTAGGGCTCATGAAAAGGCGTAAACATGCAATTTTCTTTACATCCCTAGCCTAGTCAATGTAACATTAGGTCACTGAACATAATGTCCACTCCACACAATTGTACACAGAGACCACCATGTATGTCTTTTAAGACCTGCTAATTTAGAAAGACACATTGTCCCTCACCTTCCCAGCTCAATATCACCTGCTGAAAGCTGTAACATTGCCTATAAAGTCAAAAATACATAGAATGATAGCAGCATTGACATGCTTGCTAAAGACATAACAGCTTTGCTAACTCCTTCAGGCAAGCCTAGCATTTGCAAAACCTAAACTTTAGTAACAATATCAATATGAGCCCATAACATGCTGTTTAATTGCTTTACAACCTTATTAATAGATTACCAGGTGGTTTTGGTTAGTTGTCAAGAACGCAAGAAGGTTTTGTTATGGGGTAGGTGGTAGGTTACCTTATAGACATACTTTGTCCAAGAAAAGCTGCCCCCTACCCCCCCCCCCCCCCAAAAAAAAAAAAAATTAAGAAAAAAAAGAAAAACTTGCCCCTTGAAGCAGCAACTATATTTTACCTTTCCATGGAACCAAATGGTACATGAGATTGTTGGGCTAGAGATTCTTCACCTCTGCCCCTTGAAGGAGAGTTACACATTTGTTCATGTTGAGACCTAAGGATAGTTTACAAAGAACATTTGCTAGGTGGAAGCATTTTCATCCAAAATCTACTCAGTAGACAAAATTCAGAGGACTTGCTACTTTTTCGTACCAAGGGAGGTTCTGTTTTACAAGTAAACCACTTTTGGTACGGATATTATAGAAACGGCACTTAATATCAGATGTACAAAACTGTATGGTCTGGTAATTCTTCTTAAAAATTGCAAGTCTAACAAGGAAATTTTGGTCTACTGAGTTATTAATCACATTATATAATTCTCTAAGACAGTGTCGCCACATTCAAGTCTTTGCATGCAGTTTTTAAAGCCAATGTGAAGTATGAATCATTAACGTGGATGAAAGCAGAAAGGACAGGCATGCAAAACCCTGAACATGGAAACCCAACCTAAAAGATAAATATAATTGGCATAATATCAGTGCATAGCTGCCCCAAAAATACCCCTTTTGTCCTGCTTCCCTAACATATGAAGAAATTAAAGGAGTAAGGTACAGAAAAGAAGAATTGCTTCATAGGGGAAAGCCATGTACAAAGAATGAGTGTATACTGCCATCTGCTGGAGATATAGAAGAATACACCTGGTAGTTGTGTATTAAGGGTTGCATAACTTTATATTGCCTGAAAAACAACAAATATCTTATCCATGGCCCTAGATTAACCTTCTTATAAATACACTGTTTGGCTATAAAATATAATAGAATATTTTTTTTATATAAAACAAACACAATTACAGCAGAGATTGAGGAATGCCCCAGGGAGTAGCCATCATAACCAGAATGAAAGTTTACCATTTTCTTCAGCATTTAAATAACTATAAATATGTTGAACAATTAAAGGCCTACATAGGATCCATTCACAATATACACTGGGAATCGTACTATTGTCTTGGTTACTGTACTGTAATGTAAAAATGTAAAGCACATGAGATATGTATCTTCCGATCATAGGGATAGCCAGCTTATTTTAAGTGAATATGCTGTTTATTTCATGTTTATGTCCCTGAAATATATCAGAATATCGGTATATTTTACCAAATTTTGGTTCTATTCAGATCACGTTTTTTTTATATCCGTTTAATGGATACAAAAAAACGGACACAAATAGATGGCCATCCATTTACATAGATATACTCAGTTAGCCTCTAAAAGGTATCGACTGATTTCTTCACTCTTCCACTACTTTCAATGGCTAACATGGTACAACATTATACTACTATCCATTTACATAGACATTAAAGTCTAAATAAATAAATGAAAAAAATATATAATTTTTTTTTTGAAGGACACAAAAAACGTAGTATACCATACTTTTGTATCCATCCAAAAAAAGGTGGATAGCAACAGATCAGTTTCTTATAACACTGATGTCTATGTAAACAAATGGCCATCCAAAAAAAAAATAAAATTGTGCGTGTGTGTATGTATATATATATATACACACACACACACACATATACACACACACATACATACACACACACACACACACACACACACCGCGCGCACCATGGTAATGAGCGATATCCGTGGAAATCATGAGCTAGAGCAAGCCCTCATATCCTAGCAGATTTATTCTGTTGGAGGTGTATGGGGTTTTGTATCCCCGTCTCCAGGATCATGTTTAAATTTGTAGCCTAAACAGGTTTCCACAACCTAGCAAAGTTGGATACCGATGACCTGTCAACAGGATAGGCCATCAATATCAGATAGCATGGTGTCTGACACTAGGAAGCCATATACAAGGTATGCAGCTGAAAACCAGTTTTGCTCCCATTCACTTGAATAGGATCAGAGAGCTCCTTCTGGCCGTATATATCTCATATATGGCTTCCAGCAGCCGAAACAGCTTATAGTGCGGGATTTGGGTGTCGAATCTCGACTGATCAGAGTCATAAATATAGTGTGAAAATTATCTTGATTTAGGCCACACCATCTTTTCTCAATAAAAAGCAAAAGTGGCAATGGCAGTGTAACATCTCATCTGGAAAACAAAAGGTGCAAATGCTTCATAAATGAAGCGCATGGCAGAAAAAGGTCTAAAAAAGGCACGATTTACACCAAAAAAAAGGGGCAAGTACCTTAATAAACATCCCCGCCACTTATATTCCCTTCCTTTGCAAAGTGTTCTCAGTTGCTGAGCCTTGATAAGGACTAGAACAGTTTCTTGATCAGTGTCTCTGTTATTTTTGTATGTAAATCCAGATATAACTGTGCAGTTTAGAACAAGCACACTGCTCATCTCAGTACACTGTTGGCCTGAGCAGTACATTACACAGCTAATGCTAGGTTCACACTAGCATTTGGGTCTGTCGTTCGGGTCTGCATAGGGACCCAAAAGATGGAGACTCTGCCTACTTAAAAAGTGGTTATCCATGGAAACCGCCAGACCCCATAGACTATAATTGGGTCTGCTGGGCTTCTGCCGATTTTAAACTGATTTGAAGCAGATGTGAATCCAGTCTAAGCCCGAGTACAAACTTGTCACTAAAACGTCCAGAAAAATGTCTGCACCCATGATCATTTGGCCCTGTTCAAAGACGATCACATTCAAAAACCCTAAATAAAGCTTGCACAAATACATGTACATGTTGCACACCACCATTCACTTGTATGCAATAGAAATTCAGCCACAGAATCTTCTGCAGCAATTCTGCTGCAAGTGAATAAAGACCTTTAAGTCATATAACTCTAATTTTGAGAATATCTAGACAGATATAAACATTCATCTTTATAAATAATATTAGTTGCTAACATTTCCTGGTGTAGGAAATGATGTCCAACATGGGGATAAGAGCTGCTGAAGTGTACAAACTCCAGCGGAGAGAAATTCATTTTGATGGAAGCTTTCCATTGGGGGAAAGGATTTAAAATGACCAAAAAAAACCATAGAAAGGCTTAATCTTTCTATACAATTAGTGACAGGAATAGTGATAATCTAAAGAAACAATAGCAACCACTGGTGGGCTCTCTGTACTGACAGCCCAGCTTAAACCCAGTGGTGAAACCGCACAGATGTTAAACCCATCCCAGGGCTGCTTCTGCATGCACACAGCTGGAGGCATCGAGTCAGCTAAGCACATCTGTGTAGATTGCCATCTTGTGTGGCAAAATGTCCCCTTCTACTGCTTTCTATTCATTTTCATTTTAATCAAATTCTATAGAAAAATCCTGAAAGATTCATGGACCCCTCCAGTGAAATATTTATTTAACAGATTTCTTCATAATAATGCATAGTGTCAAGCACATCTTTATTTATCTGTATACAACTCACATTATGAACCCTTATTTTACTCCTAAATATAAAAAGCACAAAACATGAATTTACATGTCAGCTAATCCTCGCTTAGTGACATCAGAATACACATTAGAGAAGATTACGATGAAAGTTTATCTGAAAAGATCCTTTGTAATCTGCATGGGAACCGGCCTAATGAAAGGGGAAGAATAAAGGGTAAAAAGAATTGGTAGGTAGATACCCTGCTGCAGGAGCTAAGCCCTTTTCATACAAATAAAACATAGAAAGGCAGGGCAAACATCTATAGCTTAAGCCACAAGTTTATCTGAGGACGAATTGTAAAAAGTCCAATTCCATACATACTCAGTTTTTCATTAAAAAAAAAAAAAAAAAAAGTCTATTATGTCTTGAGAAAGAGAATTACTTCTTACATAACATAGTAAATTAAGGAATGATGTGGTTTAGATAGAAGAGGGTCTTCCCTGACATTACCAGCTGCAATGAAAACTAAAAAGGGTTAACCTTACAGTGGAAAATTGCGTGCTACTAATCTAATAACCTAAAACGGGCTCACGTACTAATATACTAGTACTGTTAGCTCATTGATTCCATGTTTCAATAAGGATTTCTAGGTAGATGATACTACAATATAAGTCCATGTGACAGAGTGGTCTGTTCCTCTCATGTTGGTGTGTCAAATTATGTAACCACTAGGAGGCTGGTACTGTGATGATAGATAGTAGGTAAGCCTGCCCACTACCTCCATCTTATTTCATAGCATATGTGCCTTGGAAATGCAGCGGATACAGAAGGTGAGGGAAAAGAACTCCCAATAACCTGAAGTTTGTGAATTGCAACAGCGTTAAGCTTTATACAGATCACGGTGGCCATCCGTTTACATAGATACCCATGTGTTGGTTACTGTACTGTCCGCTGTGCGGTTAAACCTCTCCATGACCAATTCTACATCAGGCAAGAATGTAAAACTGACCATACACATGAGAAATGTATCTTCCGATCATAGGGATAGTCAGCTTATTTTAAGTGCATATGCTGTTAATTTCATGTTTATGTCCACAAAATACATCAGAATATCTGTAAATTTTATCAAAATTTAGGCTCTATTCAGATCATGTTTTTACATCCATTTAACAGATACCGGAAACGGACCCAAATGGATGGCCAACTATTTATATAGACGTTAAGTTTTTTTGTTTTTTTTTTTTGAAGAACACAAAAATGTAGTATACCCTAGATTTGTGTCAGTTGGAAAAAAAATAAAAAATAAAATAAAAAAAAAATGGACAGATTCGTGATTTTTTTTTTTTTTTTCTTAAACATTGACCTCCATGTTAAACGGATGCTGACCTATTCTAATTATTAAGTGTTGAAATCACAAAATAAATTACAGAAAAGATTTTTCACATGGGTTAAAAAGCGGTCACTGGTGTCACTTAAATGTCTTAACATGTATGTAGATAATTATTGCTGTCTGGAACTGAAGCCATTTATAGGAATATGTTCAACTTTTCAATAAAACTTTTTTTTTTTTTTTTTTTTTTATAAATAAAAGTCAGAAAAGTGTGTCCACACACCGCAGACATTTAAACAGGACAGGTCACCTCGCTTGTGTTAGCAAGTACTGTTATGCCCCAAAACATAATTTTGAAGCAACTTTTCTTATAACTGTTGAGCCGTTCCTCAGTTATTTCTATTTGAAGTTTATTAAAAAAAAAAACAAAAAAAAAACACACACACACACGACAACTGGGTATTATCATTCCCTTTGTAAACGCGGTGTATTCCTACACAGTCTCAGCAGAGATTTGACAGTGCAGGGACACACCTCACCTGCTAACACTCTACCACCAATGTATTCATAAATTTCTAGGAGATATAACCAAGGAACGGTATAATGCAGAGTGAAAAGATGTTCCAGAATTGTTATATTAAAGGGAATGCAAGTATTCATTAAAACAGACAGGATAGCCGAAAGATCCTTTTAAAAAGAGATAAACTCAAAAAGCCTCTGGGAGGTTGTAAATTGAAACAAAAGGAAGAAAATTTCATTAGTTTTCTAGTACTACACTCTTTTTTGCCCAGAGACATTCCCTATGTGACAAAGGTTATGGAACACAAGAACTCATAAAAAAAAAAAAATCTGCCATCTTTGTTACTAAATATGAAGTGATAAATCCCTATGGTATCTGTTTTGTGTAAAGGGGTTGGGCCGAGCTAAGACAGTCCCTTCTGATATCTCAGTTCACAGAATATATAGTCACAGCTGAAGATGACTTGAATTCTGACAGAACCAGAAAAATTGACTGCTCACCCATAATTCAAATAGATTTTGGTTATAAAGAGTGATTTAGGGGAATGTTTGGTTCCAAGCTCATCTAGACACATATTAGTTTTTAATACAATGAAATCCATGAGAGACCATGAAGCAATTCAGCAAAGTTGAAAATACAAACCTAAGCAGTTATAGTCAAGGATTCACTTACCTGAGCTACTTTTAGGTCTGCAATCTTACGTATAGAAAATTTTAATAAAGTGGAGTTGGAGTCTCCAAATGGGATCCAAACTCACTCCTGACAATATAAATAGATTATACGGCGCTAAAGGCTCTGTTATATACAAGTACCACAGACATAAAATAGACATGGAACATTATAGCCAGCATACATAGTAGGTGAGATTTTAATAACAAAGGAAAATGACTAATAATTGTTAAAATATGTAAGTATTTCCTGTAAAGAAAAACAGTGAAAAAGCTTACTTTTCTTCTGGTTTGACTGAAGGTTCAACCTCTGTAAGTGGAACTTCAACTGGCTTCTGTTCCTCTTCCTGTAAGAAAAAAACCCCACAAGAACATTATTTTAAATCTGTTTTAAGGCGTAACTAAACTTTAGTCAACTTTTGATTTTCTGTCATTAATAAATTTTGTAATATACTTTATGAAAAAAAATGTGTCTCCTTTCTATGAAATCCTGCATAGTTTTCCACCCTTGTTTCTCTACTGTAGTTGTCCCTGCTTCTCATTATGTAAAGAGAAGAGAAAAACCGAGTGGGGGAGGGTCACGTCAAATGGCTATATCTCTAGTATTATAAAATGTAGAAACTTGCTTTTAGTGTCATCTTTCTTTCATATGATTCGCGGTTATGTGAGTAAAGATCTTTGTTATTGGGTGTGTCGGTTATTGTCTGTGCTGCGGGGCCCTCTGCAGCTCTCCTCAAAAAACGGGAAAAGTCTCATATGTATTAATATGAATTAGACTTTTTTCAGAGCATATATTTGCCTGTGTAGGCTTCTAGGATGGCTGTACAGGAGGGATTGCAACCTCTGGTTGAGGCAAAGAACACGGAGGTTAGAAGACATAAGACAAAAGTGATTGTATGAACTTATCCTTATTCTTAGGGATTACATGGATTATATTGCTCTGCTCTATAACCATCAGGGTTATTTTGTAACCAACAAAAGCAATAGGTCATAATATGCCACAAACATATGCAGTAAATTTATGACCTACTGCAATGGATAGTAAAGAATTGAAGGCTCATTATTAGAGAACAGCATTACATATTTTAACACATTACTTATTAATTGTACATTAAAGGTGGAGAAGTCCATAAGATCTAGTGTATTGCTGATGCTAGGCCTAGAGTAAGTGACAGTGATACTCTGGAGTACACTGCTGCTTCTTTTGTTGTATAAACCTGGGTGAGTTCTGTATTAAGTTGTGTCTTATAGTTTAAAAGTTTTTTTTTTTGTGGACAGGGACATAAATTATAAACTAGGACATAAATTATAAGCTACTGTCGTTCTACTAGAAAGCTTCCTCTTAATAATCTTAATAAAAAAAAAATATAAGAACACTCTCTCCAGGAAGGGTCAGTGTACAGAGGGCTTGTGACCAATATATAAAAAAAAAAAAAATCATATATATATATATATATATATATATATATATATATATAAGAAAAAAGGCAATATATCTTAAAATACAAGCTATGTTTTGATTTGATTCTGTTCAGAATGTAAATGTCCTTACCTCTGTTTCATCCCCTAGGACATCTTCTTCATTGGCCTCCTCTTCAGCTGCAGTGCAAAACATTAAAAGGCAACTCTTAGAAAGGGAACTGAAATATTTTAGGGGGTAAGCATCTTTGTTACATAGACCCCTTAAATAAACTCATTTACACTGCATACAATACAGACTTGAGCAAACCTAATCCATACATAAATAAACTTGGGCAACACAGTTGTGTAATGCAGGGAAGAAATCTTTTCTATGCCTTTATCTATTTGTTAAAGGCAACTATAGTTGCCTTTAACAAATAAGAAGAGGTCGCATAGGTCTGACTGAAGTGGACCACATATTGATGAGCATGCCAATGTTAAATAGCGGTCAGCTGTTTTTACAAGTCCTATAGACTTTATTCAGATTCTTACTAAAACACAGTTGTGAACATGAGGGGGGATGTGAGACTTGGAAACTATGTTCCTATTGATTGGTGGGGGTCCAGTGATCACATACCGAGGTGTAGCAGAGTTATTCTGAACTTCTGCAATTGGTTAAACTGCAAGAGCTTGGTATCTTATCATAGAAGAAAATAAAAAACAATGAAAAGTAATTGAAAAATGTTTTTTCAAGGACTTGTTATGATTGGTGTCTTCTGTGACAAAATACCATGCTGCAGCAGTTTCCCCCCCCCCCTTTTTCTGGTTACCTAATTTGAGGTTACACTTTGTAAACATAAACGTCAGCCCAAAGCTTTACAATTGTTCTATACTGACATGATGATTGTATACACCTATACACTATATACCTGATAGAATCAGTATCAAGGATAAGCACAGATAACCTAACCCACCTACAACAGAGTTCCTCAAGTTCAAAAGTGCTGATAAGGTATATTCCCCATTTGGGGCAAAGAACCACTTTTGATATACAGCTCTTCACTACCCATTTTGTTTTTTGTTACAATGCACCCCACCCAAAGAAAGCTGACTTTGCAAATCCTACAAGCATTAAAAAAATTGTTTGTGAGAGTCTTATCTTTGGGGGGTGTTCCTGTGGAATTTGGGCAAAAAAAAAAAGCCTTAAATCCACCTGATATCTCCCTCCCATTCAGTTCCATGGGAGGCAGTAGCTGATTTTTCTGCTAGCTGATTCCACATGAGAACTCCCATTGAAATGAATAGGAGGCGGAAAATACACCAAAATCTGCTCGCAGAATTTGGCCCTGTCTAATAAAGGCAAAATACAGCAGCACTCTTCTCCAAATTCTGCATCAAATTCCACTTCAAATTCAACAAACTCCTTGTCGTTTTTGACAAGCAAAAAAAATTTGCTTGCAATTCCTGAAGCTGAAATTTTCTGCCTCACCAAATTCAGCGTCAAATTCCAACGTGGCATAAACGCAGCATTTTACAGTCACAGCAAGGTGGAAAGGGATTCTAGTGAATTTGAGACATTAAGGCTATTTAGGCTCTGTACTGTCAGGTGGGCAGACAAGGGGTGTTTCCTGGGTTCCAATCAGAGGCAGCCAGTGTCAGTGCTCAGAATCACACCTCTTTCCTGCTTCAGCCTCACACCACCCACTTAACTTTGGTGCCTGATATGCTATGTAGGCTCTGTATTGTTAACAGAACAATACAGAGCATCGCCTATTAAATGATACAAAGAGCTTGTCTTGGCGATGTGGTGAAAGGTTCTTTTTAATCTACTGTCATTTAGGGAAAAGCTAACAATATTAAAGAGTTAAAACTTAAGCTTTAGCCAACCGTGTTCTTCTAGATATGCCTGAAGTCTGTTCACTAAGTCGCTCTTGTTGCCCTTCACATCCAAGCCACGGGCCAGACATTCCTGCTTGAGTTCTGCTAGCTGCAAACATAAAAAGAGGTGTCAGTGAATAAAATCTCAATGTACTTGGATTAATAAACTAAAATAATGAGTTCAATACCAAGAACAAACAAAGTAACAAATTATTATGGTTGTTTTAATTTCTATGAAAAGGTCAGCACAGCTCCCAGTTCATTTTTCTTTAATATTTTTGTACTATATGTATATTTCCCAGAAACCTGAGATGACAGCGCGGAAAAATGGAGGCAGCACAATTTTATTAAAGCATACCTTAACTTTGGAACAACTTTTGGATTTCCTGGCAGAATCTATGACATTAAAGCTATGGCGCCACATTGTAGAAAAGCAACGCTTTGTTGCAGATTTTGCTTTTTTTTTTTTTTTAAAGTCAAAACTAAGAGTGGATTGATCAGAAGGGAGAAGTATAAGTACTTTCTATTTCCCATTCCTTTTGTAGCCAAGTCTTAGCTCAAAAAAAAAAAAAAAAAAAAAAAAAAAATCACAGCAAAATCTGTAACAAAAAAAAGCTGCTTTTATGCAACGTGCTGCCTTAGCAAAAACTGCATCGTTTTACAGTACCTGTAAAGTGGATGGGATTCTGGCTAATCTCATTCACACATTGCAGAAAAAAAATCTGCAGCGGAAATGCTGAGATTTCAAAAATGCTCGTTCAGCTGCCCCCCTATTTCCTGGTTTTCAGCTCCGTCCAACACCCTACATGTGGCTTGTTTTAAACTGTACAAGTATCTCTGGATTTATGTACCGAGACTGATCAAGAAACTGTACTAGCATTTATCAGGGCTCAGCAACTGAAAGCAATATGAACTGAGAGGGAGGGGAGCAAGAACTGAGTCATCAGGCCAACCAGTGGGGTGGTCTGTAGCCCAGGCAACCAGCTGTTGTAGACAATGAAGTCTAGCTTACCTAACGGAGAAAGATAGCTAAAGCAATGTATTAGGTAAAACACATTAGTTGACTTGAAATACAAATCTACGATGCTTGAAATAAATGGGAATACACCTTTAATATATATTGTAATATAGTTTATTAATGGTTTTAGCTAATTTCTGCTACATTCTGCGCAGCAATCCACTTGTATTCTTTGCCTTGTCTCATACACTGGCTTCGCGCTGAAGTACGGGTGGTGTACAGGCTTTGAACAGCTATATCTCAGATATAATAATAAAATAAAAAAAAAAGTGTTTTGATATGAATTCAAGATTACTTTTTTATCTGCATTTTTTCCAGAGAGACCATTAGTTGAAAACACAAAACACATTCTAGATTGGGAGCAGCTGCATATAAATATTCCAATACTGCCTGTGTTCTTAACTGGTGATATCTCTGGAAATAATACAGAATACATAAGTGACAAGTGGATTTTAGCACAGAATTTCTCAGAAATAGCCAAAACGTGTTAAAGTGTAACTAAACTTCAGGACAACTTTTGATTTTCTGGCAGTATTTGTGTCATTAATAAATTTTGTAATAAGTTTTAATATATTTTGAGTCCTTTCTGTTTTACAAAGCACATTAGAGTGGTAAACATCATACCTTTGTTGTGTATATCACTTTTGTAGATTTGGAGAAAAACAAACTTTGTAAATGAGGCAGCTGGTGCACTGGGGGCGGGCCTTCAGCTTTGGGAGCTCTACGCTTGCTGATCAAGTAGGATGGTGGTGACATAGCAGTGGGAGGATCAACTCTCACTGCACAGGGTGGCATAGGCAGGTGATGAAAGGTATCTGAGTGGCAACAGCAGTGCACCAGGGAGCAAAGGGCCCAGTGCATCAACTGCCTCATTTACATAAGACTTCAAAGTTGTTTTCCAAATCTACAAAAGTGATATATATACATACACACATATATATATATATACACACACACATATATATATATATATATATATATACACACACACACATATATATATATATATATATATATATATATATATATACACACACACACACACACACACACACATATATATATATATATGAATGAAGTGCTTAAAGGGTTTTCCGGGCAAAAGGTTTGTTAGTGCTATTAATAGGTTAATAAGTGCACCCAAATACCTTTAGCAGTGTTTTGTGTGTTTTCTGGGTTTCTCTGGGAGCTCCTGGCATTCTCTGTATTTGTTTACATGGTGTAGCTTCCTGTGCTTTTATCCAACAACTTCTATGATGCACTGCATGACTCACACTACCTCCCTCTCACTCCCTCACAACCCCTCCCTGTCTCCCTTGCTATCCCATCCACATCCCTTCCCAACTAACTAATTCAGCCCATCCCATCATACTTGCATATCTTCCTGTCCAGATCTTCTGGGCACGGGAGATGACTTCCTTCAGTAGGGACGGCTCCTCCTCTTTGACGTCTGCGGGGTTTGGGTAATAGAGCCGGAGTCCTGGCACTGCACTGTAGCCGGCACTCCATCTCTATTGCACAGGCGTGAGAGAGTCCTCTGGCAGTATTGGTAACGTTTTCGGAACGTCACCAGATAATCAGATAATGTGCCTGGGGCGGTCACATGACTGCCCCGGCGATACTGCTAAATATACAGTTTTGCTAAACTACCTAATTTACAAAGTATGCAGGGGGAGGGTATTTAGGTTACAGTATAAATTTCATTCTATCTCAGACAAGTCCTTTAAAGAGGTAGTAGACTCCCTTTAACTGTCACATTAAAATTGCAAAAACTAAATTGTCACTTTTTTTTTTTAAATTGCAGATTATGAATTTATAGCTGAAAAAAATATTAGAGACACATAACTCCAGTGCCTTGTGTGTATCTTATCCCTCTCTGCATTCCTGCGTTCATAACTTTTTACATTTTAATTAAATTTAGCTTTGTATTTTGTGGGTACATAAGACTTTTCATCAGTTCTTATTATATTTTGTTTTTGCGAGGCGAGATGATCAGAAATCATCAATTCTGGCATCTAAATTTTAAAGAGGACCTTTCACGTTTTCATGTATATGCGGCTTTACATACCGCTAGAAAGTCGACAGCTCGCTGAATTCAGCGCACTGCTGGCTTTCCCGTTAAGTTCCTCACAGCGCAACTAGACTGTCAGGAACACCCTTCTGACAGTGAACCGTGAAACTAAGACCCCGGATATCTCCAGCCCCGGGGCACATAATGGGAAAGCAGACAGCGTGCTGAATTCAGCGTGCTGTCGGCTTTCTAGCGGTATGTAAAACAGCATATACATGAGGACGTGAAACGTCCTCTTTAAGATTTATGGTATATATCATGTAGAATAAATAATTTTATTTTAGGGGTTATTATGAATGTGAAGATACCAACTGTGTGTTTTTAATGTATTTTTTCATTAACTGGAGGGGGCAGTTAGGCTATTACTTTTTTTTTTTCTGTGAAATTACTTGGGTGCTGCGATTAGCATTGCCAGTAGCATATTAGGAGTTAAATGGCAAGTATACTTCTGAATAATAATGGGGATGACATAATGAACAAAAGTCCATGATACCCCTTCCCCTGAAGTTATTTGAAGTTACAGGGGCAGGATAATAATAAAATCATTTTCTCCTCTCCCTGCACATGCTCGCCTGCACACTGGTTCAAGTGAAAGAGCGAGTATATGCACCTTCACCTTAACCAGGTGAGATCTCAAAATCTATATAGGCTACAGACTTGGCTGTAGATTCTTGGCTTTAAAGCAAGACCAATATCGCAGCTCTAGCCCCCACGGCTCCGGAGTTAGAATCAATTAAAGTTAGTGTCAATGAACGTGTTCTACTCGGGGTGAACTGTAACGCACTTTGCTCAATCCCTGAGTCATTCTCGTCCAAAACTGTAGGGGGGTTAAGGTGGTCGCACACAATAAGAGCGAAGACAGCCAAATCCAGCAATCTTGTGTGTATTGTGGAGTGTGTGACTCTCTTTCATATATAAAGTAGGGGGGAAGTTCGGCACACCCCAAACATACTGTATATGACTGGTCCCGTCAAAATGGGCTGGCACGGCTGTCTTTGTTCTTATGTTTATCGGGCACTTTCAAACCAATTATAAAACCTAAATCGACTGCTCAGGCATCTCTAATTTTAGGGAAGCTTCACCATGCTTGATTGTTTCTTCTCACAGCAAATAAGCCCCTGCCCTGGAAGGGTTTGACAAAATGCAGTGTTTTACCTATCTTGCTGTGTTTGTCAGATACAGCTAAAAAAAAAATAAAAAATAAAACAAAAATTATCTTCAGAGTTTGCAGCTGGTTGCCTAGGTTACAGACCTGTTACACAGGTCGGAAGGATGACTCCTTGATGAGTCCCAGCTCCCGGCCCTCTATATTCTCTGTATATAAACCCAGACATAACTGTTTTATAGCAAGCAGAAGCTTGTGCAAGAATGAACTGAAAACCCAAGAAGTGGAGGACAAGAGAAGACAGGAGGACAGCTGAAATCCTGAGATTAGAAAACCCCTTTAAGACTAAGGCCCCACATTAAGGAAACACAGATTTTTTTTTTTTTTTTTTTTTTTTTTAGCTAAAGCCAAGAGTGGCTTCAACAGGAATGGGAAATCTATATGTAGTACTTGTCCCTTCTGCTCAATCCATTACTGAATTTGGCTAAGCAACAAAACCTACAACTTAAAAAAAAAAAAAAAAAAAAAAAAGCAGCTTTTCCGCAACGTGGGACCTTAGCCTAAAGAGGACTTGTATGTCATTTGACATGGTAACATCATTTGATAGGCGCTATCACCCCAAGTATTTTGGTGCTTTGTTTACCCAAATCACTTCAACCATTCCAAAGATATAAACCTTTTTAATGTGAAAATTAGGGCATACAAGCCAAGTGGGCGGCAACATTGTGGTGACCCGCTTGAAAAACACGGGTAAAGAAACTCCTAGCTGGTGGTAGGAGGAGAAAGCCTGCACTGAATATATCACTGGCTGAGAAGTCTGTGAGCTACCATTCTCAACGCTCTCTGCATCTTTCGGTGCAGCGGTGCCATTTTAACTTTCTGCACAAACCATTTTTTGTGTTTTACTTTTTTCCATTTTGAAGAAGTGGAATAGTGAAATAAACTGCAATTCAAGCTTTATGATTTTTTTTTCTGCTACAGTGCTCAACACATGGGATAAATAAGCTTATATTTTTCTAGGCTTCGAGTATTGTGTTTATTTATTTAGCCTACTTGTATAGCGCCATCTGCCATCAGAATAGGCCAATGCCTATTCTGCAGCGCTTTATAAACATTGTGGTCACTGTTCTATATAGGGCTCACAATCTACATTTCCTATCAGTACCCAGAAGAAACCCATGTAAACACGGGGAGACCATACAAACTCCTTGCAGATGTGTTGTCTTTGATCGGATTTGAACCTAAGACTCCAGAGCTGCAAGGCTGCAATGCTAACCACTGAGCCACCGTGCTGCCCACTTTTATATGTATTCCAGAAATGGAGGAGAGTTAGAATTTTTATATTATTACATAAATATATTTAGTTAACAGTATATGGTAAATTCCCTATGTGACTACTGAAGCCTGAAGAAGGCTCTTAGCTGCCATAGGATCCAAAAGGCCTCGATCAGCTCCCAAATGGATGTCATATTTTAAGTCCCAGCGTCAGTCAGACTATTGCAGATGTCGAGTTAAGATGATAAAAACAGAATATTATAACTCATATCTTACTGACAGTCCCTTTAATAGGTGCCACTCCATTGATTCTACCGCAGTTGGAATATTTCCTCTAGCCACCACTGATCCTGAGCTAACTAACTAATGCAGGTAGTTTTGGAGCCTGACATGCTAATTTGGTTCTAGGACACAACGATGACTGCAAAAGCACTTTTACGCACTGAAAAAAAGTCTCATGCATGTCCCGACATTTGGACACCTAGCGACATCACCACAAGTAACCTCCCGCTGCCCTGGTGAATCCCAGTAGGGCTGGACGATTAATTGAAAAATAACCAAAACCGATCAACCTGGATAGCCGACGTGATTTTGTTCACATCGGTTATTTTAGTTATTATAATATTTGCGAGGTTCCATCTGCAGTTTTGTTCGGACTGAACATGTCAGAATCTGAAATGCTATAATTATACTCTGGGGTCTCTTCAGATCCCTAAGTATAATAAGCGGTGGCCTAGGGGAGGTGATAAAAACATAAAAAAAAAACTGTGTTACTCACCTCTCCTGGGCTCCAGCACGACTGCCTGCTGTCTTTGGCACTTCTGACTGAGGTCAGGGACTGCAAGGCCTGTGATTGGGTCTCAGTGGTTCACGAAGCATTGTGACACATCACAGGCCTTAGTGGTTCCACAGGCAGAAGACAGCAGGGAGTCACACCAGATCCCAGGAGAGGTGAGTAACACTTTTTTTTTTTTTTTTTTTAATGTTTGCTCATCTTCCCTGGGCCTTTGATCATTATACTCTGGGGTCTCAAGAGACCACAAAGTATTATAGCATTTCCGGTTTGTCCAACACGATCCTAGTGTAAAAGGACCATAACCTAAATAATCGCCATTAATCGTAATCGTCATCCTCTTTGCTGCTTCAGCAACTGCAAGCTCGTGTAGCTCTAAGGATGTACTGAATTACTTAGAACTACACGCCCCCTGTGCTCCCAGAGCTTCATTAGCATAACCCAAAAAAGACAAAATAATTCAAAAACGGCTGGGAGCAAGAAAACAAGAAAGGTAGGACTAGAATAGGCTTTCTAAAAGCTATTCCAACGTGTTTAGGTAAAAAAAAAAAAAAAAAAAAAAAAAAAGGGGTATAACGAATGATAAAATCGCTCTAAATAAACTGGGGGAAGTTGTTGTTTTCTCGCAGAAGTCCCCACCACACGTGACCACTGGGGCCAATCAGCGGGCCCAGTGAAGAGCACATGACGTCACTATCTGTGACATCCCAGGGTCTCTTCCTAAGGCCATTTTAAAGGGGTTGTCCAGGATAAATAGAAATTCCTACACTAATCTAAACACCCTCCGCCTGCCAACTTTCTAAATTACATAATTCAGCAAAAATGTATAGCTACCCACATTTTCTGATTATCCGGTGACCATCCATTTCCCCGTTTCCAGAAACGGAACATCACCAGTACTCCTACCCCCCTTAAGTGTCTTTCTTCCAGACTTCCTTTTGTGGGGAAGGGCTCCTCCTCCTTCTGTAACGTCTTCTCACTCGTGTGCAAAAGAGCCGGTGTCCCGGCTTTGCACTGTAGCTGACACTCCATCTCTATTGCGCAAGCGAGGGAGCCCGAGGGAGCCGCCCACGCCTGCACAGTAGAGATGGAGTGAAGGCTACAGCACAATGCCGGGACTGCTGCGCAGGCGCTGGCAGAGTCAAAGAAGAGGAGCTGTTCCCCACAGAAGGAAGTCTGGACAGGAAAATGTAAGGCAAGTATAATGGGGTAGGGGGTGGGCTGAGTTAGTTGGGAAGGGTGAGTAGTGGGTGGGATAGCTAGGGAGACAGGGAGGGGGAGGAGTGGTTGATAGGTCCTCTTAGGGCAGCATGGTGGCACAGCCTTGCAGCGCTGGAGTCCTGGGTTCGAATCCTGCCAAGGACAACATCTGCAAGGAGTTTGTATGTTCTCCCCGTGTTTGCGTGGGTTTCCTCTCACACTCCAAAGACATACTGATAGGGAAATGTAGATTGTAAGCCCTATATAGGACAGTGACTGTCAATGTCTGTAAAGCGCTGTGGAATATGATGGCGCTATACAAGTAAGCATAATAAATAAATAAGCCACAAAATAATCCTTGCACTCCCCGGTATAGAACAATACCAAAAACGACTTTAGATGGTATGTGGAACATGTAAGTGTGCAGAATTTTTTATTAAACATGTACAGCAGATAGGCATAGTTAGTGAGATTAGACCTACTAACCAGTAATATTCATTTAATGTCACATACTCTATGAAATAGAATCAGAGAATCCATCTCACAGAATGCCTTCTGATAGTGTGGGTGAGTTAGGGATGGAGGAACCTAAAATCCCCAGAGTCCCCCACAATGGTAGTTTGTGCAGTTCATCACCCATGAACTACAATTATACTCTGAGGGTCTCTTGGACTTTCTATATATTTCCGATTCCCTTTGTAGCCATTCTTGGCATTGGCTCAAAAAAAAATGCAACAAAATAGCTGCCTTTCCACAACATGGGGAGTCAGCCAGACATATCCTCTCGATAACACACAAACAGAGCCACTAAAAAAAAAAAAAAAAAAAAAAAAGTGTTTAGACTGGAATAGGTCTCATCCTGAGCTTTGCATCTGGGTTCACGGTCTCCCACATAGCTCCTGTCTGTGGGGACATAGAACACTGAGCCATTCTTTTCTATCCATTAAAACAGATAGCACACTGACAAAGCACTTGGAAGTCCTGTCCATAGATACATTCCATTCGATCTTGCTTTTCTCTCTTCACACAGTGAATGGAGAGGGTAGGGACTGATTCTCCTCACAGCTGGTACAGACAAGTCTGCAAAGTGTTGCTGTGTGCAAAAGACTGAGGATTCTGCAAACGTCAAAACTTACAGTGTAAGAAAAGTCTTCTTACAGTCCAGTGTTTCTGGACCTCCTATATTATGGTTACTTAGGCTCTTCTAATGTAGAACATTATCAGCAATAGATGGGGTCAGACTGTTCCTTACTGTATACAGACCCTTGCTGATAAATGACAAATGTAAACGGAGTTTCAGCCATAATATACTCGCAGCAGAAAAACTGAAAAGACATCATGTATGAAGGCTTATACAGTCATAGAACAGACTGCCCAACAAGACCCTGAACATATTTCAACTTTTCATGAAGCCTCTGGTACCCTTAACAGCCAGCATGCGGCCCCTTAGACATTAATGGATCTATTCACACGACCATTATTTTTAACAGATTGCATGACTGATCCATTAAAAAAATAATAGGACATGCCATTTCCTGGGTTGTTTTCACAGATCCTTCAATAGACTCCTCTTGGGAATGCATTTGGCAGCGAAAAAATTAACTTTGAGGAGGATCATGCCTCAAAAATCAGCTCTAAATCCTGCCTTCCCTTTTCAAAAGAAAGCAGCAATGAATGTTCCTTTTTAGAATGCTGAAAAAAAGCATCGTCCTGCTCAATCTTGCTGCTGTTTCCGCAGCTAATTCATTGCAGAAACTGCTATGCGAGGATCACACCAAGTTCCCAATGAGTCTAATAAGCATGCAAATCTGCAGCAGAAAGCAGAAGCTCGACTTCAGCTTTCCAATGCAGGACCCACAAGGCTGATTTTTGGAAAGGACTTTGAGGTGGAAAATGTACTCAAATTCTTCTTTAAATTCCTCTGTGTGAACCTAACCATATAATTCTTGCAAAACATATATAACATTCAATGCTGTAGCTGTACATTTGTGGATATAATCAGATATACACAGCAAGAGTTTTGTTCTCCCAAAAGTATATAGACAAAGGATAGTCTACCCTACCCATAAAACACAAAGGAGACCAAACTAAGCAGGAATAAGCATAGTTACACTTTCATTTATAAATGTATCTAACGCAAATTGTATGAGACTTTGTAACTGCTCCAGTCATTTTATATAAATAAATGTAGTTATGTGGTGAGGCAGGCCTGAAAACACGTGGACCTCATGAATTATAGCCGCTTCTAATTCTGACTACACCACAAACAGCTGGGGCTTCGCTCTTTGCGTGAGTGACATCTCCCACTTCGTCTGCAGTTGGGATCGGTTATTCAAAGCAGGAAGCGAAGCCCCAGCAGGAGAAGAAATACCCCTAAGTCTCAGGCCCCACGTTGTGAAAAACACAGCTTTTTTTTTTTTCTTTTTTAGGGGGGGGGGGGTTGAGCCAAAGCCAAAAATGGCAACAAGAAATGGGAAATAAAATAGAAAGTACTTGTACCTCTACATTCTGCTCAATCCACCCCTGGCTATGGCTCAAAAAAAAAAAAAAAAGAAAAAAAAAAAAGAGAAGCTGCGTTTCCAAAATGTGGAGCCTTAGCCTAAAGCTCTTTTCAGCTAATCTGCATAACAATAAAACGCTGATTTTCATGAAAACAGAGCCACAATGCACAAGAAGAAATGCCATCTTTGAAAAGTGAGGAAGCCATCTTACAAGGCACTGTCAGTTTCTTGCTGACAGATTCTCTTTAAGGCTAAGACCTCATGTAAGCGGGCTGCAGCAAAAAAGCACTGCAGGAAAAACCGCTGCAGAAACACATCAGCCAGAATTAATAAGACAGACAGCAAATTGCTGCCGAGATGGGAATAACTACTCCTCAGCCCCAACCTGTAAGGCAGGACTTATAGGATCAGTTAGGAAGTGCAGCTCTATGCTGTTTTGTAAGAGCTATGAAACAGAGTACCTCACCTATGCTACACAGTTTCCAAAAATCCCATTTAAATCTATGGGACCAACAGAAAGTGTAGGGCAGCACTACTCAGCTGTTCCCATAAATTCTACACTAGGGGTCAGCACTTAGAAGCAGCTCTCTCAGATAGGAATAATAAAGCCACAGCAGACAATACCCCTGGACAGGTGTGGTGCTGTTGCAAAAGAAACCAGCCATTTTTTTTTTTTTTTTTTTTTTAAATCGTGGACAACCCATAAGGGCACATTCAGACATCAGAAATTGAAGAGGAATTTAAGGAAGATGTCCACCTTTGATTCCCCTCATTTTCTGGCCTCTGGTAGTGGAATGTCCAGATCGCAGCTCAGTCGCATTCAAATTAGTGGGTTGAGATGACATAACAAGTAAACGCACAGAGCTGTGCTTGGTAGGTAATGAAGTGGTTGCAGTGTTCACCCAAATACTGAAACTTACTCAGACAGCTGATCAACCATGGCCCTGGGTGTCAGGCCTCAGATGATCAGTTGTTTAGCCTGGAAAACCTCTTAGGCTGAAGTCACATATTGCAGAAACCACGCTTTTGAGTCAAAGCCAGAAGTGGACTTAATAGAAGTATAAATGCCTCCTTTATATTTCCCATTCCTTTTAAAAAGTCACTCCCAGGTGTGGCTCAGAGAAAAACACAAAACACAACCACAAAAATCTGCAACAGAAAACAGCTTTTCTGTAATGTGTGGCCTTAGGGTGGGTTCACACTTGTGCTGGAGCCCATCCGCCGCGAATCTGACTGAAAATCTCGGAAAACTGTATAGGGACTGGATAGGGAAAGGTTTGCGACGCATTGTTTAAAAACCTATTCATTTGAATGGGTTTTTAAAGCAATGCGCAGGTGTGTGCCTACACTCTGCACCGCAAAACTGTTTTTTTTCATCTGACACAAAGTCCTGCATGTCCGACTTTGTTTCCAGCGAAAAAAACTGGATTAGTGGCGCAGAGAGTGTAAGCACACACCCGCGCATTGCTTTAAAAGCCCATTCAAATTAATGGGTTTTTAAACAATGCGTCGCAAACCTTTCCCTATCCAGTTTTCCAAGCTTTTCAGTCGGATTCGCGGCAGACGGACTCCGATGCAAGTGTGAACCCACCCTAAATGGAGTAATGATGGCCTACCTGGGACTCACACAGGTCACCTGTAGTGAGAAAGCGTAGCTCTCAGGCTAGGTTCACATCTGTGTCCGATGACCATTCAGGGATTCCGTCCCCCATTGTGCATTTCTCTCTGCATTTTTTGAGCAGAAACCTGGCGGACCCCATTATAGTCCATAGGGTCCGCAAATAACCACATTTTAAGCAGATTGGGTTTCCATGTTTCAGGACCCCAAACAGACCAGAAGAATGGAAGTCGCAACACAGGTGTGAACCTAGCATTAGTAATCTTAAGATACTTCTCACTCACCATGCAAACTGTAGCAACAAATGTAAAGATACTGCACCACTGTCCCATAGACCTCAAATGTGACCTCATGAACTTAGGTTTCAGCTGAAATTCAAGTATCATACATCCTCTACATCTCATGTTAATATATTACACCTGGAGAGATGTGCAGCCTCATTACTGACCAGTGAGTAGGTCAGGAGAGGTGCTGGGTTATGATTCCAGAAGCCTTCACAGCTATACAAGCCAGGGGCTACACACGTGTGAGAACAAAACACTTTGCCACGTATGGCTGCCGTCCTCCGCTTCAATTACTACTCATTCTTACCTTTAGCTTGTGAATCTCTACGATGTCCGCCATATTTAACCTCACACTCGGTTAAAGTTCCCTAAGCAAGGTCGGCTGCTATTGGTCAGACGCACGCGTGACGTCCCTTCCAAGGCAAAGCGCGGGAATTTTGATTACTGCTTTGCGTTTCTATCACAACAAAACGGGACACCGAGCGATAGTGAACACTGTAACTACAACTTCACGAAGGAACACACTGCACACCGCGTTTCAGTACGATCTGTACACCAGCCAATGCGATAGGCCAACTGGGCTACGAAACTGACCAATCAACAGGCTGGAGCGTACTTAGGTCACGGACAGAACGAACCAATCGGGGGTGGCGCGTAGAAAATGTACGTCACAGCTTCAGCGCAGGCGAAATGCGTCATTGGTTTAAACCAATGGCGAAGCTTCACCATCTTGCAGACTGGAGTCGTCGTGTTGGCTCCGCCCCGGGCATATTCCTACCGGAAGTGGTTTGGTTTCCTGGAGACCGGTGACAGGCGGAGGCCCTAGCTACAGGTGATTGCCGACTTTGCTCAGGAGTGAAGCGGGGTGGGGGGGATTTATTGTGTGCAGACGTGTGCTATGGTGTTATAGGCGGGAGCTGTACGTGGTTGCTGGCTAGATCAGTGTTGATGTTCATTCATAGTAATGCGTTTTCTTGATGGGCTTGAGTGCGCAATATGGCTGCTTCTTCCTACATAAGACTATTGTATCAGTTCAGTACAAGCCCCATACGTGCTCTGTGGCCGCAGTGTAGTAATAGTGACACTGAGCCTATGATCTAGCCTATGGCCACTTGCTTGGCAGTTCATAACAATCTATTGTGCACTGTAAGCAACCATTTTATACTGGGGTGACTGTTCTCCAGAGTACTAGTTACAGGAGATCCCAAGCAATGGCTGCCTAATGACTATTACTTTATCCCATAACTTCTCATTGTATGACATACACAGACACGTGTGTGTGCACATATATATGTAGTTATGGCAACAGCTCTATAGGTGCACTTATGTAACCAACATTTTAGACTCTTCACGCCTCCTGGTTTCTGTCTATATGTGCTGTATTTGTGGGCCCCCACGCTCTGAATCCTATGCAGATTTTTACCACTATCTGTGTAATAATAGAGAAAAGGCGCAACGTAGTGTTCATGAAAAACTATTATTCACTAAAGCAGACTTGTCACACGTCCTTTTTACTGTACAAAAAAAAAAATTGTCTCCTGAACTGAAGAATTTAGTCACAAAAAAAATATTAAGCTCCAAATTTAGATACATTACATTAATAATAATAAAATAAAAAAAAGTTCCTGGACTGAACTCAGCTCTGTGAATTAGAAGTAACTCCTAATAAAATACGGTTCACATGCATGATTATACAATATAATCGTGCAACCATTGGCAGCTGCATGTGGACAGGGATTCAGCCCCATGCACATATAGCTAAGTAGGCATGAACCTTATTGATCAGATTCAGGCTCACCATCCCCCACCACACAAAGCAGTCACAAAATGTGCTTCCCATCGTTCTCTTCTCCAGTAATCACATTCGAGCTCACTGTCCTCTATTACATCACCCCTCGCCCTCATCCACATGGCTCTCTGTTCCTCCATTACATCCCCCCTCATCCTCATCCACATGGCTCACTTCTGGGTCTTCACCTAGCTGAAGTGCGCAGAGTATGCCATGTCTGCTTAATGAGCAGGGCAGGTTTTTTGTTTGTCTGGGTGCCATTTGCAAATTCTTAGTCACATTGACAATCGTTTTGGCCACCATCTGGTGCACTTCAGTACCTCTAACTCTTATAGTGCTCATTTGATAGACTGCCTTTATGTTTATCTGCTATCTTAGATATGCTTTCAGTGAAACATGACATGTTAAAACGTTATCTTTCTCTTCTAGGATGAATGTTGGGGTGGCACATAGTGAGGTGAACCCCAATACACGGGTATTGAATAGTCGAGGAATATGGCTGGCCTACATTATTTTAGTAGGCTTTCTTCACATAATCCTTTTGAGCTTTCCCTTCTTCAGTGTTCCTGTTGTTTGGACCTTGACTAATGTCATTCACAATCTTGTAAGTTACATATTGTATTTCTTATTGTGATTATTTGGTTTTCCCACCGAAGAAACATATCCCCTATCCCTAGTTAAAAGGTTTAGTGTCTGATCACTGATAGTCTGACCAGTGTGGACCAGTGATCACATAAACAGGAGCCTGCAAGTGCTCTATGTGAATGGAGCCGTGGTGTACATGCACAGCTACCTCTCCATTTACTTCTATAAGACTGTCAGATATCACTGCCACATAAGTCATATATGGCTCTGGGGCACTTCTAGAATCTCTTTCTTCCAATTACTGGGAGTCCATGTGGTTGTACCCCAGTAATCAGACAATTATGCTGTGGACAATGGAGAAATGTCATTGGTGGGATGACCCCTTTACTATAATTTCAGAGCCCATACATAGATGGATGTAGGAGGTGGAGGCAGTTTTTTTTTTTTCTTTCCAATAAGAATATACATTACTTTGCTATAATTCATTATTTATATTGCTTAAATTAAGTTCATCTAGTTTAAAGGAGAAATTTAAGTCCTTCCTTTATATTTCCTATTTGGTTTTTAATCAAGTCTTGGCTTTGACTCAAAAGACAAACTGCACGAAACTTCATGTTATTCCAGCTATAGACTTAATCCTTGCCCCGCCTACAAACTATCTTGTGGTAAATGATAACGAAATATTGGAATCCGAATTGAGTTGTTTACAAACCTGTACACCATAGGATGAAGAATTAAACTCAGTTGTAGACATTTTGGCATAATAAAGTAGTAGTTGTTTGTGTTAAATGTTCAGTTTGCAAGTGGGACAAATTTAATGTCTTCTCCTGTGATTTACACTACAGGTAATGTACCTGTTCCTGCATACAGTGAAAGGCACTCCATTTGAGACCCCTGACCAGGGTAAAGCACGACTCCTTACTCATTGGGAGCAGATGGATTATGGTATCCAATTCACTTCTTCCCGCAAATTTCTTACCATAACACCAATTGTTTTGTAAGTATTCTTCTGTCACAATTGTTTTCAGAATTATGTTTAGATTCTAACAAGAGCATGCCAAAACTGATATTTTGCCAGATATTGATCTTCCTCTATTCTCGTGTTCTGATCTTGACCCTGTCTTGCTGTCCATAATGTCACTGAATAACATGACCACAGTGAGGAGTGATCATGTGAGGCTTTAAAGAAGCACTACCAGTAAAAAATTTTAATGCCCCCTTCCTTGTAATTGGCAAAGAGAAGTGCAGGGTGGCACTCGACTGGCATTCACTGATCAAACGCCCAAAAACATATGCAAGGAAAAATATGTGACAGCACTCCAAAAATGTTAACTGCAAAACAACAGTAGTCACATTAAAAGAAGAGACAGTGTACAATTCAGTTATACATTATTGCTGCAACGTTTTGGGATCGCCGTGCAGTCTCTGTCCACAACCTACCAATGGCCATTTCCCTGTTCTCAGAGATGTTCCATCACCACTGTTTCAAGTCCCAAGCCTATGCCTGATGAAGGGACCTGATCCCAAAACATTGCAGCAATAATGGATAACTGAATTGTATACCATCTCTTCTTTTGATGTGAGTACTGTAATGGTTAAGGCCCCACGTAGCGGGCCGCAGCAAAATAGCGCTGCGGGGAAAAAACGCGTCAGCAACGGTTTTGGAAATCGCAGCATTTCCGCTGCAGGTATTTTTGTGCAATATGTGGATGGGATTTGCTAGAATACTATCCACTTTGCAGTGACGTTTCTGCCACATGGGGCCCCAGCCTAAATAAATCTTTTGCAGATAACATTTTGGAGTTCTGTCACTTATTTTTCCTTTCTTTTGTAATTGTCATGTAATAAACCATTGTGTGCTTTAACTTTTTGAGCTTTGTTGTAATAAAATTTTAGCCTCGGTTTAGATGTTGCGCTATACCACGTTATCAGCGATTAGACTGCTGAAATCCTGCAACATCTCCTGTGTAGACCACGAGTCAGTTTCCTATTTCATTTCTATGATACGGTCAAATACAGTGAAAAAGGAATTAAACTGACTTCATGTCCACGCAGCAGACACTGTGGGGATTCAGAGAGACTTCATCATGAGACAGCTGCTATAATGCCCAGACTTGAAGTGAGACGTAAATTAGATGAATATAGGACCCAGTAAGTTTTGTGAGCACACTTTGGTTCATTACATCACAATTAAAAACAAAGTAGGCAAAAAAAAAGAAAAAAATTAACTTGCATAAAGTTTCTAACTTTTCTGTGCTGGCTCCTGATTTCTGGTTAGGTTATGTTTACTCTGACTTTTCTGTTATTCCTGATGGATTCTGTTATCAATGGGATCCATTACAAAATGGTTCGGTCACATCTGGCATGTAGATTTTAAAAATGAAACCCATGATGCCAGTTCATAGATATATTTACACATAGCATATTTGTTGTGTTAGACCCTGTCAGGTTCTTTCTGTTCTTTTCGATCACAAGTACTACATTCTAATTAAAAAAAATATATATAGTGATCTATTTATCTGTTTATATTAAAGGGAACCTGTGACATTAAAAATTCAGTCCCTTCTGCATGTTAAATTTTATCGAGCAGGAGAATGAGCAGAAATTTAGGTTAATAAGTTACTTGTTCAACTGAATCTTTTACCTTGAAACTATTATATTAATTAGTTTAATTTATCCTGCTGTATAATATGTAGCATGCAGAAGGGACTGCATTTTTAATGTCACCTGTTCACTTTACATGTTGCTTTTTACATTATTGGATTGTGGTCAAGTCATTGCAAATCAAAATCAAATCTTAAATCTCAGTTGCATAACTGAGAATATACACTTTATTGTTTAGTCACATTTTTTATGATGCTGAATAATCAGCAAAATTTTAGGCTACATGAAAAACATGAGAGCAGAGCGTCCCCATGAGCGTTAACAATTCAAAGGTCGTGAGAGGACTGACATAACAAGAATGTACACATGTTGTCCTGTCAGTGTGATTTGGGACACTAAACCACCCACAGATCAATATGGACCTAAAGTTTAGTATCCCAAATAGTCCTTTCATTACTATCCATGCCTGCATTTAAAAAAAAAACAAAAAACAATTACTTACCCAGCTCCTATATTCCAGGTGCCTGTGTAGTTCTTCAGTGCATGCACTCCCGAGTGCATGCTCTCCCGGGTGCATGAGCAGTGAAGCTGGGGTGTACCTCCTCAGCTTCATTGAAGAACTGTGCAGGCGCCAGGAGCACCAGACATGAGTCCGATGTGACTCATCTTGAAAGTATAAATTGTTTTTGTGTTTTGGCATTGCTGCAGGTCTGTATGGGGCACAAAACCCCTGGCCCATTGTGACCAAGGACCTGTGAGTCACTGTGAGTGTCCTACACCAAACTGACAGGTTCCCTTTAAATTATACAATGGAGTGTGGTAAGTAAAGCTGCACAAACCTGTCAGCATGGCAGTACCTGTGTCTTTTTGATGTAAATTGCGTAGCGAGGTTCATAAAAATGGCTTGCTAGGTTCGTCTGTATTGCACCAAATACCTTTGTGAAGAATTGCAATGACATGTGAGCCAGTTGTTCTTGCTCAGCTTGAGTGACTTCACAAAAGTTTTAGACCATAGATCTGAATGGCTCTGCTTCAGATGTATGGAAGAGATTTTGTAGTAAATCTGCCACGTGTGAGCATGTTCTTATAGTAGTAAAGGGGGGACCCAGTTGACATCAGTGTCAATGGTTAGCAATATCTTTTGTGTATGTACAGTGCTGGCCAAAAGTATTGGCACCCCTGCAATTCTGTCAGATAATACTGAATTTCTTCCAGAAAATGATTGCAATCACAAATGCTTTGGTAATAATATCTTCATTTATTTTGCTTGCAATGAAAAAACACAAAAGAGAATGAAAAAAAAAGTCAAATCATTGATCATTTTACACAAAACTCCAAAAATGGGCCGGACAAAAGTATTGGCACCCTCAGCCTAATACTTGGTAGCACAACCTTTAGACAAAATAACTGCGAACAACCGCTTCCAGTAACCATCAATGAGTTTTTTACAATGCTCTGCTGGAATTTTAGACCATTCTTCTTTGGCAAATTTCTCCAGGTCCCTGAGATTTGAAGGGTGCCTTCTCCAAACTGCCATTTTGAGATCTCTCCACAGGTGTTCTATGGGATTCAGGTCTGGACTCATTGCTGGCCACTTTAGAAGTCTCCAGTGCTTTCTCTCAAACCATTTTCTAGTGCTTTTTGAAGTGTGTTTTGGGTCATTGTCCTGCTGGAAGACCCATGACCTCTGAGGGAGACCCAGCTTTCTCACACTGGGTCCTACATTATGCTGCAAAATTTGTTGGTAGTCTTCAGACTTCATAATGCCATGCACACGGTCAAGCAGTCTAGTGCCAGAGGCAGCAAAGCAACCCCAAAACATCAGGGAACCTCCGCCATGTTTGACTGTAGGGACCGTGTTCTTTTCTTTGAAGGCCTCTTTTTTTTTTCCTGTAAACTCTATGTTGATGCCTTTTCCCAAAAAGCTCTACTTTTGTCTCATCTGACCAGAGAACATTCTTCCAAAAATTTTTTGGCTTTCTCAGGTAAGTTTTGGCAAACTCCAGCATGGCTTTTTTATGTCTCTGGGTCAGAAGTGGGGTCTTCCTGGGTATCCTACCATAGAGTCCCTTTTCATTCAGACACCGACGGATAGTACGGGTTGACACTGTTGTACCCTCGGACTGCAGGGCAGCTAGAACTTGTTTGGATGTTAGTCGAGGTTCTTTAGCCACCATCCGCACAATCTTTCGTTGAAATCACTCGTCAATTTTTCTTTTCCATCCACATCTAGGGAGGTTAGCCACAGTGCCATGGGCTTTAAACTTCTTGATGACACTGCGCACGGTAGACACAGGAACATTCAGGTCTTTGGAGATGGACTTGTAGCCTTGAGATTGCTCATGCTTCCTCACAATTTTGCTTCTCAAGTCCTCAGACAGTTCTTTGGTCTTCTTTCTTTTCTCCATGCTCAATGTGGTACACACAAGGACACAGGACAGAGGTTGAGTCAACTTTAATCCATTTCAACTGGCTGCAAGTGTGATTTAGTTATTGCCACCACCTGTTATGTGCCACAGGTAAGTAACAGGTGCTGTTAATTACACAAATTAGAGAAGCATCACCTGATTTTTCAAAGGGTGCCAATACTTTTGTCCACCCCCTTTTTTATGTTTGGTGTGGAATTATATCCAATTTGGCTTTTTGACAATTCTTTTTGTGGTTTTCCATTGAAGACAAATTAAATGAAGATATTATTACCAAAGCATTTGTGATTGCAATCATTTTCTGGAAGAAATTGAGTATTATCTGACAGAATTGCAGGGGTGCCAATACTTTTGGCCAGCACTGTATATGTATTAACTCTTTTGCCTTCTAATTCATATTTTAAGAATAAAACTAGGTTTTGCTATTTTTTGGAACTTCTAAAAGAGAAAGCTTCTGGTGATTTATGAATAGATTGCCCAGCTAATGCATGTCTGACATGATGTTTAGTCCTATGATTTCTGGGGTCATTTACTATGCACTTTAACTGAGCTCTATTTAATGACTGATATTTCTGATCATTAAAATTGCTTTTGATGTGGAGCCTTACTTTAATGTCAGGTTCACAAGGATTATCTTGATTAGATATACAAAAAAATTCAATGTATTAGAGGCCTTGCTATGGGTTTTAAAATTCACATTTTATCCTATCTGACACAGATTTCACAGTGTATTCCAAAGGGGTAAAGCTATGGTAAAGTCCACATGCAGTTAATTTTGTCATATATTGTGCAGCTTAGGTTTTTCTGCTGCATGTGAACATGACCTAAGCGATATGATTAATATAGTCTTGAGCTTTGCTTATTCCCACAAGCTAGAAGTGGATGTTGGTTTATTCAAGCCGCTGTATTATATTCAATGTAGTCCTCCTTTGGAGGATGTGGCATGATTGTACACCTTGCTGCAGGTCTTGGTTGGAGCGGGTTCTACAGGTTACACAATTGTAATTATCATTGTGGCTTGACAACATGTTTTTAACAGCTTGTAGTGCATATTTGTGGCAGAAGTAAACTGTTAATATTATAAAGTGCAGAAAGACATTGTTCTGATTAAATACATGTACATTCATGAGAAACTAAATGCACCCTGTTTAAATTCTATGGTTTTATGTATTGGGACAAAAAAAAAAAATCTGTTTCTTAGAAGGTCTTAAAATTAGGTAAATAGAACTGCACATGAAAAATGCACAGCAGATTCCTCCATTTTATTATTTAGGCAACAAATTGAAGCCAACATGGAAAAACCACATGTGAAAATCTATGTATATCCCATGAATCAATACCTTGTAGCCACCTTTGGCAGCAATAACATGAAATAATGCTTCTGTGCACATCTATCGGTCTCTCACATTGATCTGGAGGAGTTTTGGTCCACTCTTCTTTACAGCGTTGCTTCAGTTCATTGAGGTTTGGGCCATTTGTTTATGTACAGCTCTCTTAAGATACCATCTAGCATTTCAGTTGTGTTGAAGCCTGTCTTGTGACTGGGCTATTGCAGCACTTTGATTCTTTTCTTTTGCAGCCATTCTATTGTGTAAATTTGGTGGTGTGCTTGGAATCATTGTTCTGTTCTGTGATGCAGTTTTGGCCAAACTTTACCTGTTGGATAAATGGCCTCACATTTGACTCTAGAATACTTTGGTATGTAGAGGAGCTTGTGGTCAACACAGTGACTGTAAGGTTCTCAGATCCTGTGACTGCAAAGCAAGCCTTCATCTTCATCCCTCTATCACTGTTCTTGACAGCTGGTATGTGGTGTTTGTACTGATAGGCTGCGGTTGCTGTTATCCAAATGAAGCACTGTGCATTTTGGCCAAACATTTCCACTTTAGAAGGACTTTGTTCGAGAAGTCTTTTGGTTTTTTTCAGATTTAACTTTGCAAATGTAAGCTGTGCTGCCATGTTCTTTTTAGAGAAGAGAGGTTTCGTCCTGGCACCACTTCCAAACAAGTCATACTGGATAAGTCTTTGTCTAATTATAGTGTTATGAGCTTAAACATTTAACATGCTAACTGGGGCCTGTAGAGTCTAAGACAGGGGTTGGCAACTCCTGCCACTTGTGACAAGAGTGGCACGCAAGCCATAACTCCGCGGCATCAAATGCAGCTTCCCACCTGTGTGTGCTATAATATTGATGACCGCTTTGCCCCCATTTTTTTCTGCCTCTTTCAGCCTCCTGCTTTAGTTTGCAGAGAGCAGTGTGGTACTATAGAGAAGACTCAGTAACGTGTACAGTCACATGGTACTCCACTTACTTTCAAGCTATGGACAGGATTGTTATGTGCAGGTGCTGGAGGCTGAGACAATGGGGGCAGAGCAATCATTGGTAATAAAGCACAAGGTAGGTAAGAAATACTATGTGGGACACTAAACTATGTTGGGGCTTAATACTCTGGGGGGGGTACAAATGGGGCAACATACTGTGTGGGGAACTTATACTGGGACATTATACTGTGTATAGGGGGCCAATATGGAGCATTATACTGTGTATAGGGGGTCATTATGGAGCATTATAATGTGTATAGGGGGCAATAAGGAGCTTTGTACTGTATACATGGGTCCTGGCATTCTGCTGCACTATTTTGTTAGAGTTTTTTTCAGGTTCACACAGCTGTAATACTGAGGTAATCTACTTTCTGTATTACAGCTGTAAGTCCCATTTTAATAACTTTTATAGTTATCGACACTGTTAATTATTGTCACAGTAACTTGTCCTTGATTTTTTTTTTTTTTTTTAAATAATTTAAATCTGCACACCGTTCAAAAAGGGTTGCTGTAAGATAATGGTAGGGCTGGGCAATAATGACCTAAATTAAACTCACGATTAATTCAACATTTTGCCTCGATTACAATCAATTTAGGACATTCCCATTTTTAAATGCCACACCCCCCATTTATATGCCACTGAATGTAGGTTTTGATTATTCACATATCAGCAATACTATTTGGAGCGGGTACAGTTAATGACATATCCTTTAGCCAATGACCGTGTGAGACAGGATGGTACGTGTCACATACAGACCATCCTAGCATGTGATGTGGATGCAGCTGTCAGGATCTATATACTCAACTCACTCAATCTGGGCAGCAGCAGTTGCTTCTCTAAGATCATTGCTGATGCCTTTCCTCCTTGACATTGTGTTAACATAGACCTGAATGCTGCAGACCAGCAAGCTGCCATAACTTCTGCTTTTATAGCAGTGGTCACACTTGCTGATGATCAGTTAGTGAAGGGCATTTGATTAGCTGTACCTGGCTGCTACTTATCCTCTTTATTCCTATGGAAGCAGTAACAGTGTACTTTATTTTTTCACACACTTCTGCATTTTTAGGCTAGTTTTTATTAAATAATGTGGAATTTGTTCATCTGAGGTTGTACTTAACTAATTTTAAAACCATTCATTGTGTCCTGATATGTATCGCAGTGAGGACCAAGTAGCAAATAGTAAATTCGCAGGAGGTCAAACCCTGCTTAATCTCTATCAGGATTTAAGTATATGTCAGAGTGTTCAGATAGAGTTGGGAATGATCAAAAAAATATATAAAATAAAACTTCACTTTTATTACTTATATAAAATTAAAATACAGAAAAAAACGAGACACACTAGTGCTACCAATTGCTACCATGTGATCAATAGTGTTGAGGGTTAAGAGCACATATGGCTGATATACAGTTGATGTTACTGTCATCAGTGCTTAACACTTCCCAAGCCAAATACTGATCCAAATCAGATCTGCTATCCCAGTCTCGAATAGTACATAGATCAGATATTCCTGGAATATATAGACATTTATGAATAGCTTTTTGGGTGTTAGCATGGAATATCATAGATGCTTAAGTGGAGGAAGGGTGCAAACAGAGAGAGGAGATTTTGGGGGAATCAATGGTGTTCCTCATAAACATCCCCTGTGGAACTCAGGGGTATTAATTTCTCAATATATCCACCGGGAACCCCGTTTAAGTGCAGACACTTAGTGAGACTCTGTGTAAGTGAGCGGATTATGCCCTTATAAGGGCAGTACCACCAGCATCCCACAGTCTCCCCAACACCCTCCTTCGTCCACAATTCTATCTGGCACCTATATAAATAATGAACATCTTTCCCTCATAAATAAAGAGTTAAAAAGAAAAAAAAAGAGGCCCTACGCGTTTCACCAGACATCGTAATGATGCTGGATCATCAGGGGATTAGTTCAGTATAACCTCTCAGTCTGAGAGTTTAAATGGCAGTGGCGCCAGAGTCTTGTATCCAGCTTCCTTAAATCGGGACAAGCCCCGCCCAGAAGGCATGTCAATGACGCTACGTCTAATCGCCATGCAGGGGAGGCGGAAGCATCGCATATACTCCTCCCCTCGCAATGTACGTCATCTGGAATACTCCTCCCAGGGGCCGGGAACCCGTCAAGGTAACTATGGAGACAAGGACGCATCTCTCCTTGTTTACATCGCACTGTTGACTCTCCGATTGCGATTTTCTGTATTTTAATTTTATATAAGTAATAAAAGTGAAGTTTTATTCTGAACACTCCTGATATGTAAAATCATATATGTCAAAGAGGGTGTGTTTTATTTATTTATTTTCTCAGATTTCAGTGCCGTTAGTGCCGAAACTAACGGCACTGATATCTTCAGCACCTGGGCACATACCGTCAAAGCTGAAAATGCGCTGAATTCAGCGAACTATCAACTTTTTAGCGTTATCATAATACCGCTGGTGCCAGAGGACGTGAAAGTTCCTGTTTAACTTTGTGTAGATACTCAGCAGCGTTTTCATTGCATTTGGCCTTATCTTTTGGGTTATGGGAGACTCTCTTCTATTAAAAGGAGTTTTCCACTCTTAACACTTATCCTCTTAACTTAACTTGCCTTTTGTTGCGGCTCACTTGCAAATTTCTCTGCCTCCTCCCTCCCCCCCAGGTAACCTTTGCAAATGTTGAAATCTGCAGCAATAACTGAGAACTGACATGGGTTTAGCCGCCAGTGATGCTGGCATGTAGAGCACATGACTTCTGAGGCTGCAGCATTCATGTGCTGCTACAGCAGGTCTTCCCTCTAGGAAAATAAATCAAGACCAATGGGGACTGACCACCTTCTCTGTTCTAGACATGACTAATTACTTTTTACCTTAACACATAACTGCTGCGTCATTTGTAGGCTTTGTATATGATTCACGTACACTTATTTATTAATGTTTTTAGATTTTTATTTATTTATTTATTTTTTAAGGAGACTTACCATAGCAGTTGCAGTAAGGATATGTTCATATGGCGGAATTTGGCACTGATTTGAGGTGGATGCCGCAGTTGATATACAGTCATATGAAAAAGTTTGGGCACCCCTATTAATCTTAATCATTTTTAGTTCTAAATATTTGGGTGTTTGCAACAGCCATTTCAATTTGATATATCTAATAACGGATGGACACAGTAATATTTCAGGATTGAAATGAGGTTTATTGTACTAACAGAAAATGTGCAATATGCATTAAACCAAAATTTGACCGGTGCAAAAGTATGGGCACCTCAACAGAAAAGTGACATTAATATTTAGTAGATCCTCCTTTTGCAAAAATAACAGCCTCTAGTCGCTTCCTGTAGCATATTGCACATTTTCTGTTAGTACAATAAACCTCATTTCAATCCTGAAATATTACTGTGTCCATCAGTTATTAGATATATCAAATTGAAATGTCTGTTGCAAACACCCAAATATTTAGAACTAAAAATGATTAAAATTAATAGGGGTGCCCAAACTTTTTCATATGACTGTAGCTGCAGAACCCACTCCTCTGTTTCTGTTCATTCATCTCTCTATATCAGCGGGTGAAAGTCTCTAATTCCTCCTCCTGACAAATGATAAATGCTGCTGTTAAGGCTGTGCTTGGTCTAGCTACACCCTGCATTGTGCTCATGTGACCTGGCAACATGCAATTGCTGGAACCAAGAGGCTGAAAGAGCAATCTTCTCCTTTCATTTTATTTACTTTTTGCTAGATTTTAGATCTATGTGTAGAAAATGAGTAGCGTAATCCATCCTTGTGTTTTCTTTCCACCAGATACCTCCTTGCCAGCTTTTACACCAAATATGATGCTGTCCATTTCCTTATCAACACATTGTCACTGCTCAGTGTCCTTCTTCCCAAACTCCCACAGTTCCACGGAGTCCGGATATTTGGGATCAATAAATACTGAAGATATTAGATGAGAATTTCCACCTGCTGCCTGTGACATGATTCATGTTCTGCATGATCAAATATGTTGGGAATGTTATTCTCATGAAGCTGAAGATACCTGGCTGTATAATATTGTGTCTTACAGATGTGTTTTATACTGTGATGTTTCAAGATTCAGACAGAAGGATAATCAAACGATCATATATACAAATTATCACTGCAAAAGTGACATTATGGACATAACCGGGGTGGGGAGGGGCATTTCAGTGGCTTAACTTAAATAAGATAAGTGAGATTTGTCGTCTGACAAACACAATGGTCCTCAAGATGATGTACACGAGCTGTGCTACACACACAGAAGGAAGATCTGCTGTAATTCAACAACTCCTTATGTTAAGTATTAAATGTGTTTTTTTTTGTTTTTTTTTTTTTCTCTTTTAATTTGCCATTAAAGCTGAGCTAGTTTTGACAGCTTCATTTTGCCCTGTGCTATACAGACAGTTTATGAAAATTACCCAAAAAAAAAAAATGGAAACAATAAACTTGTACATTCCCATAACCAGGATGGGATTTTATTTTAGGGTCGCTCTTGAGATCATCTATTATAAAAGATGACGTAGATAACATTAATTTGCTACCTAATAGCTAAGTATACTTGGCTATTTACAAAGCAGAGCATGATATCAGGACACCTTCTTTAAGGAACAGCGTAATAGACTGCTGTTACTGTAGCCCTTTGGATATCTAAATGCAGTTTGAAACCAGATTCAAATGTAAACACTACAGTGAAAGCGCCTCATTGCTTGTAATGCTTTAGGTTAATGATTATTAGATGATGATCTGTATACTAAATAACATACCAATTTTATACCTTAGCGTGTTAAGCCACATGTAGCTGTTTCTATATTATGGCTAGATTTCTGTCTCCCCAATATACAGTGGGGAAATAAAGTATTTAGTCAGCCACCAATTGTGCAAGTTCTCCCACTTAAAAAGATGAGAGAGGCCTGTAATTGTCATCATAGGTAGACCTCAACTATGAGAGACAAAATGAGAAAACAAATCCAGAAAATCACATTGTCTGATTTTTAAAGAATTAATTTTCAAATTATGGTGGAAAAAAAGTATTTGGTCACCTACAAACAAGCAAAATTTCTGGCTCTCACAGACCTGTAACTTCTTCTTTAAGAGGCTCCTCTGTCCTCCACTCATTACCTGTAGTAATGGCTCCTGTTTGACATTGTTATCAGTATAAAAGACACCTGTCCACAACCTCAAACAGTCACACTCCAAACTCCACTATGGTGAAGACCAAAGAGCTGTGGAAGGACACCAGAAACAAAATTGTAGACCTGCACCAGGCTGGGAAGACTGAATCTGCAATAGGCAAGCAGCTTGGTGTGAGGAAATCAACTGTGGGAGCAATAATTAGAAAATGGAAGACATAGAAGACCACTGATAATCTCCCTCGATCAGGGGCTCCACGCAAGATCTCACCCACGTGGGGTCAAAATGATCACAAGAATGGTGAGGAAAAATCCCAGAACCACACGGGGGGACCTAGTGAATGACCTGCAGAAAGCTGGGACTAACGTAACAAAGGCTACCATCAATAACACACTACGCCGCCAGGGACTCAGATCCTGCAGTGCCAGACGTGTCCCCCTGCTTAAGCCAGTACATATCCGGGCCCGTCTGAAGTTTGCTAGAGAACATTTGGATGTTCCAGAAGAGTATTAGGAGAATGTCATATGGTCAGATGAAACAAAAGTAGAACTGTTTGGTAGAAACACAACTCGTCGTGTTTGGAGGAGAGTGAATGCTGAGTAGCATCCAAATAACACCATACCTACTGTGAAGCATGGGGGTGGCAA
Organism: Leptodactylus fallax; assembly: GCA_947044405.1. Classification (NCBI taxonomy): domain Eukaryota; kingdom Metazoa; phylum Chordata; class Amphibia; order Anura; family Leptodactylidae; genus Leptodactylus; species Leptodactylus fallax. The sequence goes on along the minus strand of CAMRHE010000029.1, from coordinate 6,327,382 downwards.
CATCATGCTTTGGGGCTGTTTCTCTGCAAAGGGACCAGGACGACTGATCCGTGTACATAAAAGAATGAATGGGGCCATGTATGGTGAGATTTTGAGTGCAAACCTCCTTCCATCAGCAAGAGCATTGAAGATGAAACGTGGCTGGGTCTTCAGCATGACAATGATCCCAAGCACACCTCCAGGGCAACGAAGGCGTGGCTTCGTAAGAAGCATTTCAAGGTCCTGGAGTGGCCTAGCCAGTCTCCAGATCTCAACCCCATAGAAAACCTTTGGAGGGAGTTGAAAGTCCGTGTTGCCCAGCGACAACCCCAAAACATCACTGCTCTAGAGGAGATCTGCATGGAGGAATGGGCCAACATACCAGCAACAGTGTGTGCCAACCTGGTGAAGACTTACAGAAAACGTTTGACCTCTGTCATTACCAACAAAGGATATATAACAAAGTATTAAGATGAACTTTTGTTATAGACCAAATACTTATTTTTCACCATAATTTGCAAATAAATTCTTTAAAAATCAGACAATGTGATTTTCTGGATTTGTTTTCTCATTTTGTCTCTCATAGTTGAGGTCTACCTATGATGACAATATAATATTAGGGGAAAAATGCAATGAATTTCTGCAGTGTGTTGTTTTGTTTTTTTTCTCCCCTGTGTGGTCTGCTATGTGGGTTCTTAGCCTTAAAGTAGTATTGTTTCCTTAAACATTTATGGAAGATTGAAAGTATATATCAAAAATGTCTGATCAGGACAATGTGAGTCTCAAACGCCCCCCCCCCCATCTCCATTTGCACTCCAGAGAGAGACCCTGCATGTGTCTCTCTCCACTGTAGTTTATGAGGGATGTTGAAACAACTGTTTTGTTTTTTCACACTACTCTTATAATGAGGGGATACCCACCTCTTCACCTCACCAGTTGTTTTATGGACTGCCAGACTGGGGCAGAAGACCTCATTCTGCCAATCTATTGGGAGGAGGGGTCCCAAATATGACCACATAATTAATACTTAACCTTTGCTGCTCCTACATTGTATGTCAACCCCACTTCTCCCTGAAATGAAAAATACTTGTGAGCAGCCACCAGACACAGATAAGCATGTGTGTGGACACTTGGGTGGGAACACAGAATGTCAGTTGCAGGTTGAAGTTTACAGGGCTGTGGAGTTGGAGTCATGATCAATTTTGCGTAAAAAGTTACCTACTCCCATCTTCAAAATATAATATTTTTTATTACATTATACAATTATTAATATTGTATAGTTAGATATATAGTTTGTTGCAAATTTACTTTCATAGGAATTCAATCACTGGCTTTTTAATGAATTAGAGGAGCTTTACTGTTTCTGACGGACCCTGGCTGTGGAAAAAGTGTCAGGCTAGATTCAAACAACCATGTGTTTTCTGGATGTACCGGCCTGAACAATATGCCAGGAGCAGGACTCCTAGCATCATAGTTATCTATGCTGCAAGTCCCTGCGCGCCCCCCCAGCAACATACTGTTCCGTACTGGTTACTGTATAGAACAGTATCACGCTGAGATAACTATGATGCTTGGAGTCCTGCTCCCAGCATATTGTTCAGGCTGGTAAATCCAGCAAACACGCAGAACGAGTTTCATGGGTGAAACCTGGTCGTGGGATGTAGCATTAGTTGGTGGTTTGGCCTACCGACTTCACAGCCCTGGTAGTTTGTGCACCTCTGCTCTACAGAATACTAACATACTGGTTTTTAGAGTTACACTGTCTAAACATCACATTATTATCAATGATCGTGTTATAGGCAGTATGTCCTTAGCAAGTAAATTGAGAACAAGCAATGGCATTACAATAGTAACGAATGAGGTGATGCTTTTTCATGAATGTACAATATGACTTAGGACCGGGAAAATTGACAAAATGGCATAAAGGGCCTGAAGCACTATAGGGTGTGGAAATGATATCACATATAGAAGTTAAACATACAGACACCTGCCAAGTGTACATTATAACAAACGGGGGGGGGGGTGCAAATCTTACATGGGCAATAAAATATGGGTGCTTTAATGTGGCTGTGGGCACTTACGTAGCTGTCAATGCAGGAAGAATCATTAGATTTACAGTGCTCTGGATATTTTTAATGACTTTACCAGCTCCTGTAATACAAAAAAAATGGATGGATCAAGGATGGATCCAAGGGGCTGTTGAAAGAGAGTATATCTAAAAAAAAAAAAAATAGGCAAATGTGAATATGTGCAACTTAGCTTAAATTTGTAGCATATCATCAGATAAGCTTGTTTCACAGTGCCTTAAGATGTGTGAAAAACTTGGACTCCTGCACTATTGAACCAGATTTGCTCACCACAGCGTGCACCCCCATTCCCCCCTCTTGCACGCAGCCTGCACCCCACATCTCTCCCCCCACACTACACCCTGCACCTCACATCTCTCCCCCCACACTACACCCTGCACCATAGAATCTTACAGTGAGGTTCAGTGAACTGTGCAGGTCCAAGTGGCCATCTTATGGCTTTGTGTGGCCTTCAGCAGAAATCACACCCCTTATGCAGGATCTATATATTGCTGGCCAGAAATGGGAACAGAGCTCAGTGAAAATTTTCCAAATGATAGGCTTTCCTATAGTTCTCTATGAAGATCAGCCCCTGTTGTTGACAAGAAATATAGGGACCATAGACTAAAATATGGCCATGTATATGTAGTACTTACCAATTACACAGAAACACTGTCAGTCTTGTTCAGTTTGACAGAACTTGGGCAGGAAAAATTGGACAAGCACAATATATGCTAACAAGGCATGAAATAATACAACCGCATGGAAACAATGCTTATGATATGTTACCCTTAGATTAAGGTGGGTGGCATACCTGATGACCAAAGGTTTACTTTTTCGGTGATCATCACTTCTGGAGTTTGATCTATATGTGTATATAATGTATATTTCAGAAATGATGTTCTGACATTGTATGCAAATAAATTCATATCAGACAGTATGTGCAATGAACATTTTATTTCTGCACTCTATGGCTGGGTGCCCTGAATTCTGCTACTGCTAAAAATTTCAGGATGGGGCTTTAGCATTGTTATTCCTTCTGGAATTGCTAGTATACCAACGCTTTCAACCTTTCTATTGTACAGCTTGAATACCACAGTGAAGTCCTGCAACATAAAGTGACATGCTGTGGGTTGAAAACTGGCAGTGAAAGTCAAGTTGTGCTACAGAGGTTGTTTTTTTTTTTTTTTTTTTTTTTTTGCAACATGTGGATGAGATTTAAGATTAGGGCAACATTGCAACCTTTTATGACACTGCAGATTGATTTTAACTATGGATTGAGAGCAGCACTCCATGTGAATGCATACAGCAAAATGTACTGTATTGTGAAAATCAATGTGTACCTCTAGCCTTAACCTTATCCACTTCTCATCCATGACAGCACCAACTGAGAAGATCCACCCCCAGGGACAGGAAACCTATGGTAAAAAAAAAGGTGGAGCCTCTCCTACCCCTCAGTTTTTTCCTGTGCCCGGAGGGAGACCTATGGGCCTGCCGTGGGGTAGGCTTACCTGATGGCATAGTGAGAGTTGGTCCTGTAGGGGTTGCCTCCCTCCTTCCATGGGCGGCTGTCAGCTATGGCCCGGTCTAGAGTCGGTGCTGTCCCCCCAACTATGTGCCGCTGGTGTTCCAGGTGTTCGGGTTCCGATATCCTGGCAGAAAGAGTGTTTTTCCCTACTTTAGGCTGCAGGGAGACACATGGAGGTGCCGGCGTAACCAGAAGTGACGGAGGTTCTGTCTTGCAGTGGAAGGGGCGTGGCTTAAGCAGCACCATGTGACCCAGCGGCAGAATGACCATATAATACAGTTTGAGGGACAGCTGAGCCACTACTGAGCAGGCTCCTGGACCTCCTCACATTGAGAATACTTCTCTACAGTATGGAAGACCAACTACAGCTGCAACCACCGCTTCCAAGAGGAAGAACTCAAGGAGGGCATGATAAAGGTCCATCCGCACTTTCCTCGGTATTCTAGGGGATGTAAGTGGCTACTTGCCAACCCTTTTTTATTGATTAATTAGTTTACCATTTGTCTTTTAGGATAGACCTAGGAATGCCTTGATGAAATCTAAGAATAAAAAATATGTAATATGTAGAGCTAAACTTTCTTCTTCCTATGAGAAAAAGCTCCGCCCAACATGCATTGCTAAAACTATTGCTGAGGAGTCCCCGTCATTCTTACAGGGTATCAGATCTATGATACAAGAGAAGGTGAGACGTTCCCTTAAGAGTAGAAGTGGCCAGAAAAGAAAACCATTTCCTCTACCCGACTCTTCTGAGGGGGAAGGTCAAAAGTGGAGAATCATCTGATGACGCCTCTTCCATATCTGACTTTGAAGAAAGAGGATAGTCGCTCAAAGCCATACAAGCGACTATGGAGATTGAATACTCTAGACCTGTGATGGCGAACCTTTTAGAGACCGAGTGCCCAAACTAGAACCCAAAGCCCACTAAATTATCGCAAAGTGCCAACACGGCAATTTCACCTTAAATTAACCTGCCTCCCCTGCATCCCCCCTCTTGCTCACCACAGCGTGCACCCCCCATTCCCCCCTCTTGCACGCAGCCTGCACCCCACATCTCTCCCCCCACGCTACACCCTGCACCTCACATCTCTCCCCCCACGCTACACCCTGCACCTCACATCTCTCCCCCCACGCTACACCCTGAACCTCACATCTCTCCCCCCACGCTACACCCTGCACCCCACATCTCTCCCCCCACGCTACACCCTGCACCCCACATCTCTCCCCCCACGCTACACCCTGCACCCCACATCTCTCCCCCCACGCTACACCCTGCACCCCACATCTCTCCCCCCACGCTACACCCTGCACCCCACATCTCTCCCCCCACGCTACACCCTGCACCCCACATCTCTCCCCCCACGCTACACCCTGCACCACACATCTCTCCCCCCACGCTACACCCTGCACCCCACATCTCTCCCCCCACGCTACACCCTTCACCTCACATCTCTCCCCCCACGCTACACCCTGCACCTCACATCTCTCCCCCCACGCTACACCCTGCACCTCACATCTCTCCCCCCACGCTACACCCTGCACCCCACATCTTTCTCCCCGCACCTCACATCTTTCTCCCCGCACCCCACATCTTTCTCCCCGCACCCCACATCTTTCTCCCCACACCCATCTCTCCCCTCCACAGTACACCCTGCACCCCACATTTCTCCCCACACCCATCTCTCCCCTCCACAGTACACCCTGCACCCCACATCTCTCCCCTCCACAGTACACCCTGCACCCCACATCTCTCCCCTCCACAGTACACTCTGCACCCCACATCTCTCCCCTCCACAGTACACCCTGCACCCCACATCTCTCCCCTCCACAGTACACTCTGCACCCCACATCTCTCCCCTCCACAGTACACCCTGCACCCCACATCTCTCCCCTCCACAGTACACCCTGCACCCCACATCTCTCCCCTCCACAGTACACCCTGCACCCCACATCTCTCCCCTCCACAGTACACCCTGCACCCCACATCTCTCCCCTCCACAGTACACCCTGCACCCCACATCTCTCCCCTCCACAGTACACCCTGCACCCCACATCTCTCCCCCCACACTACACCCTGCACCCCACATCTTTCTCCCCGCACCCCACATCTTTCTCCCCGCACCCCACATCTTTCTCCCCGCACCCCACATCTTTCTCCCCACACCCATCTCTCCCCTCCACAGTACACCCTGCACCCCACATCTCTCCCCTCCACAGTACACCCTGCACCCCACATCTCTCCCCTCCACAGTACACCCTGCACCCCACATCTCTCCCCTCCACAGTACACCCTGCACCCCACATCTCTCCCCTCCACAGTACACCCTGCACCCCACATCTCTCCCCTCCACAGTACACCCTGCACCCCACATCTCTCCCCCCACACTACACCTTGCACCCCACATCTCTCCCCCCACACTACACCTTGCACCTCACATCTCTCCCCCCCACACTACACCCTGCATCTCTCCCCTCCACACTACACCCTGCACCCTACATCTCTCCCACCCCACAGTACACCCTGCACCTCACATCTCTCCTCCCCACACTACACCCTGCATCTCTCCTCCCCACACTACACCCTGCATCTCTCCCCTCCACACTACACCCTACAGCTCTCCCACCCCACAGTACACCCTGCACCTCACATCTCTCCTCCCCATACTACACCCTGCACCTCGCATCTCTCCCCCCAACACCCTGCACTCTGCACCCCACATCTCTCCCACCCCACAGTACACCCTGCACCTCACATCTCTCCTCCCCATACTACACCCTGCACCTCGCATCTCTCCCCCCAACACCCTGCACTCTGCACCCCACATCTCTCCCACCCCACCGTACACCCTGCACCTCACATCTCTCCCCCCACAGTACACCATACACCCCACATCTCTCCATTTTTCTCCACTGCTCAGGATACAACTTTTCTTCATGTAGAAGGACCTTCTTACAAGTAAAGACACGCCTACCCTGTCACGTGACCTTATGACGTCAGAAGGTCCTTCCAGAGAACAGTATTTAGCCTTTACCGATTTACACTGACAGTTTTAAGCTGTATGTGCATTTGCACATACAGCTGAAAGAAGTGATCGTTCACTAACGGATTCCCTATTAGTGAGCGATCATGGCAACGGCACGCGTGCCAACAGAGAGGGCTCTGCGTGCCCTCGGTTCGCCATCATGGCTCTAGACCCTCCCGTTCTTTGAAGGACATTATGCTTGGAGGCTTGTCAAAGGAGACACTTTCCGGTCCATAAAAATCTTACATTTCTTATTAAGAGAGAATGGAAAAAGCAGGACAAGAAGAGTATCATCCCTAGAGGAGCTAAGTGTAAGTACCCGTTTGGAGAGGGGGCTTGCTCTTGGGAAAATGTGCCAAAATTGATGTCGCCATAGTTAGAGCCTCAGGGAAGTCAGTACTACTTTTCAAGGACATGGGTACCCTAAATGATCCCTTAGACAAAAAAGCAGAAAGCTTCTTAAGACGTTCCTGGGAGTCAGTAGGAGATTCCCTCAAGCCCAATATAGCGGTACCTGTACTACAAGATCCCTTATAATCTGGCTATGGGAGCTGGAAAATCAGCTAAGGGATAAGGCCCCCAGAGAGCAGATTCTGGCAGCCCTACTGACTATTAGGAAAGCAGCAGATTTTTTGGGTGGACACTGTAAGATTATCAGCTCGCTCCCTTGACCTGCCCAACTCTGCCAGAAGGGCTATATGGTTGAAAAGTTGAACAGGAGATGTAGGGTCTAAGACCCAGTTGTGCAATTTGCCTTATGATGGTGTATATCTCGTTGGGCCAGCCCAGCCTTAGATGACATCCTAGTTAAGGCAGTGGTTAAAAAAAAAAAGGAGGTTTTCCTGCTCCTTCTGGGGACCCTCACGGTCTGTATTCCAGCAGTACCTTGGGCTCAGAGCCACTCCTAAGACCTGCAGTGGAAAATACTGGCAGGCTGGCATCAGGAAAAGAAAAATCTAAACAGATTTATGTGGGTGTCTTGACCAACAAGAGAAACCCTGGCCTGGTGGTTACTCAGGAGTCACCTAGAAATTGGAGTTCTATTGAAGATCTCAGACCCCCTAATTATTACCATGTATACCAGACCTTGGGGTTTGGGTGCTCACACGGGGGAGGGGGGAATGAGATATTCCAGGGCTCCTGGTCAAGCAGTCTTTCTCAGGACACCTCTAATGGCGGTTCTGGAGACCCTGAAAGCCGCAGGTCAGGGTATTCAAAATCTCCATTTTAGGATCATGTCCAACAATGGACTACAGTTTCTTACATAAACAGGCAGGGGGGTATGAGGTCCCTTCCCCTTATTAAAATAATGGCCCAGATTCTCCAGCTGTCAGAGCCTCTGGTTTCCCCCACCCCCCCTTTTGTTTGCCCTACATAATAGGGAGTAAGACAATTTCAGAGTGGATTTTTTAAGCCATCATAGCCTCAAACAGTGGGAATTGAACCCTTCCACCTTTTAAGAGACCACCAGAGCTTGGGGGATGCTGAAAATAGATCTCTTTGCCAGTTGGTCAAACAAGAAAGTGGAGAGATTTTTTTTTCCCTAAACCCAGAGGAATCCCCTTTTGGGGTGAACGCTCTGTCCCACAGGTGGGATTTCAATCTAGCTTACGCTTTTCCTCCCTTCTTTCTCATTCCAGTTCTGAGGAAGATCAGGGAGGATCGAGCAAGGGCCATTCGTTCTCCGGGTGAGCTTAGGAATATACCCAGAAGCCAGATTCTGGAGTTCTTTCAGAAGGGCATAGAAAAGGGGCTTTCCACCAGCTCTTTAAAAGTCCAGGTTTCGGCCCTAAGTGCTCTGCTAGACGTTAAATTGGCTGACAATCCCTGGGCGATTAAGTTCATCAAAGCGGCCTCTAGAAGTAGACCTGTTGTTGTGTCCAAAGTTCCTCTCTGGGATTTGAACCTAGTTCTGTCTGTCTTAACTACACCTCCCTTTGAGCCATTGGATTCTATCCCTATTAAAAATTTATTCCTGAATGTAATTCTTTTAGTGGCTCTTACCTCGGCATGTCGCATAGGGAAATTACAAGTTCTATCAGCTAATCCACCCTTTACTGTCATTACAGATGACAGGGTAATAATTTAACCTGATCCAGCTTTTTCTAAAGTAGCCTCAAAATTTGATAGATCTCAGGAGCTCGTTTTCCCGTCCCTCTGTGCTAACTTTGGTAATGCAAAAGAGCAGGAGTACCACTGTTTGGATGCAAGACGTTGCCTAGTCTAGTATTTATCTTCTTCTTCCTCCTGAAGGAAATCTACTTCCCTTTCTGTTCTTTTTTCACTTCCCAACAAAGGGAAGACAGTCTCTAAATGTCGTCTGGCTAGGTGGGTGAAGCAAGCAATCCCCGATTTACAGTTCTTCAGGTAGATTTTTTATCTACCTATGCCAGAAAACAGGCAGAAAAGTTGCAAACCTCCAATTTTTGACTTTTTGAACACCTTAGGCAACGTTCGCAGAGTCTGCCGAAAATCAATGTGGTCTGCCAGGTTCCATATGTAAGACTCAAACAATGGAGAGCCATCGGTAGTGTGAAGTGGAAAGGGCGTTTTTACGCTGCCCTCATCATTTCCCTAAATGGGAGAATGGTGAAGGAGTTTTCTTGCATAAATTACAACTGAAATCTAGGCGTAAATTTATTGTATAGCTGTATGAATGCAAACTAAGAAGTTCTCTGAAGAAGAAAATAGTGCTTGGACCTAACATAGTATCAGGACAGAATATAGTGAACAGTTATACATGTTCACAGCTAGTCCCACCCTACCATGCCAATGACTACACATCCAAATAAATTAGAGCTACATTTTTTGATTGCTCTCAATTTGAGGTTTCTGTGACTTCTATTAATTTCAATGGAGAAGAGTTGTACGTTTTACTATCATTATTATTATGCTGTCTCGCCAACAGTGTGCATTGATACCTAGACTTACCAACTGCAGAAATATAATATACAGGAGTCTACATTTATTGTCTTCCAGCTTACGATCACCTTCAGAGGTCAAACAACAAAGCCAAAAGTTTCATTCAAAGCATAAAAGTTTTAATTTAACAAAATATTATATAAGACCATTTAACCCCTCAATCCTGAAGATCAACCCATACTGTAATTCTTTCATACACATATTTTAGATGTTCCTTCATTGTTTGGTGTTATAAGTAAGCACATTGTGAACAAGCGGCATTATAAAGGGATAGATCTACCAGAAAGAGCAGTTCATCTCATCTTTACAAGTATTTCAAGAGGTATTCAGCTTTTATTTCTGACTAGTGCAGCAGAGATAAATAAAATCTTTGCCCTCACTTGAGCGACAACTGGACCTTTAGCAGAAGAACTGAGTAGAGTCAGAAAAGTTGATAGAGACCTGCTCGCTTACCGCTGCGGGAAAAAAAACTACAGCTGTTAAGCAGTGTATCAGATCTGACTTAGCTGTACAGAACAACACGGCAACTGGACTCGTTCTATGGGGCTGATTTCTTAATATTCAGTTTACACCAGATATCAGGTGTAAAATAAAAAAAAGTTTCAAACCTTGGGCTTTGCGGCTTTTTAAATGCCTGTTGCGACAACGTAACTGGACTTTTTGACCCTCCCACACCACTTTCATGAGTGAAAGCGGCGTGTGAGTTGCACTACATTGAATAGAATTTACGCCAGTTTGCTGGCACAAGTAATCACAGGTACAAGGCCCAAGAGGAGCGGATGCTTTTTTTTTTTTTTTTTAAGAGACGTGCAATTCATCATACATGAAATGGCTCTTCCGTGGATTGCTGGGATATTGAAATATAAATATGCTCCATTAAGTTGATGGAAATTGAAAGTGAAGGGGCTTTGTGGAATTTGCGGTGTTACTTCCCTACAGTTTCAATGCAAACATAATTTGGAGGATGAAATGGCACATAGGCTGAAGTTATACATCTATGTGGTTTCAACAAAGGCGGCTTATCAAATCGGTCCAAAGAAAAGGTGGAAGTGTTTCCCATAGTATGTATCATACAACTTAAAAGTGCTTCTAAAACCCCAGATCTGGAATCTGATGGTTAGCTATGCACAACTGCTCCACCTCATATATGCACTAGTTTTGATACGTCTCTCCAGTTGTATCCTGCTGCAGTTTTCAGGCATAGAATATAAAGATGAAATGGCAATTAATACCCATGTTATATTCACCTGACTTCCTGGCGGGTTAGATTCCTCTAATACAAGTATGTTAATTGTTACAGTAATATAACATTATCCTGAGTTGGACAATGTTATCAAGTGAACAGGTCAACTATGCTTCAAGAACAATCACTACAGTATAGGGATGAGCCTCGGGGCTGAGAGTTATCACACTTGTACAATCAGAAAATAGAAAATATTCAGAAACAAAACAAATCCTGTTAAATTTGATTGTCCTAGAAACCGTTCCTGCAGAAATTTGCTATACAATGGGATCAATATATGAATGGCTATCCCAAGCAAAAACTTAAGACAGAGCAGCCACAAACTTTATCCTTAATATTAAATACTGTTACAAAGAAGCTCGGGGACGGCTTTCTTACTTGATCTGCCTGAGTAACGGAACAAAAGCAGATGGTCTAAGCAACAAAAAAAAAAAAAAAGTGCCTTGTCAAAAAGATAACTTGGATCAGATACATCATGGCAAAGCTGCACATCAAATACTTGCTTTATTATGTGTAAACTAGGGCTTTTCACATATAGGTTCTCAAAAAACCTTCAAGTTGATTTTTTTTTCTCCAGCATAATCTTAAAGGGATGTTATATGTTGTGCTACAAAGAATGCATAACTTATTCTTCCATTTAAAAAAGTTTTCTGATAAAAGACTTTAAATGTGTTCTCCAAGATAAGATAAAAGGATCAGATTTTTTTTCCACTGCTGTCCGTAGACTGTTTTGGTATTCAAGTGAATGGAGCTGAAATACCATACACTGCTCATGGACAAGAGTTGCACTGCCAGTCATACAGCTATCTCAGAGTGGGTACAATGTCCAAGGGTCGAATAAGACTCCCATGGGCCTTGGGTTGCATAAAGATTGTGGGCTATGCACCAGGTTCTCAGTGCCTGAATGAGCATTCATAGGACACCCAGTGTTAGGCTGGGTTTATACATTGCAGTGTTACGCTGGGTTTATACATTGCACATGCAATGTGTATACAACATGCAGCGGGGATTCTGATGAAGCCAGGGATGAGATGAGTATAGCTGAAGGCAATTTTATTTTTAATTGTCACAGGTACTTTACTGTGAAAAAGCAGCAGTTTCCAACGCTTATGCCGGGAGAAGGCAAGTACCGCCCAGACTATGATACTGTCCCCCTTGCTTATGGGAAGACTAGTTGCAGCAGTGTGTGTATTTACAGGCACATGTAAAATTCTACTGCCACCAAAGGCCACTTTTAAGTGGAACACTCTTGTTAGAGTTGGGCATTGGGATGGCCACAATAAAATAAATAAATAAAAAACATTTTAAAATCCGATTCTGGCTATGTCTTCTTAAGAAGACTCCTTTGCAGGCCATGTTTCAGTGTACAGGGACTTATAGATCATGTGTAGCCTGCTAAGGATTGTGGGAAAAGAAAATGCAAGTGAGCCCTCCTTAATGGAAAAAGGAAACTTGTTCTAGTGTCACCTTTTGGAAGGTAGCTTCCAAAGGTTGGTTTCACTCTACTGAGTCTTGTGTGTAAGACTTGGTCCATGCGAGAGATGAACTCGGAGCATTATAGTTATCTATGCTAAGAGTTTGTGTCTCAGTATAGCACACATGCCGGTAAATCTGGCTCGTACGCACTGACCGAGTCCAGCATTCAAGACTTGGTAGTGTGAAACCAGCCTTAAGAAAATCCCTCTCCCTGTTTCCAGTTAGGCATGCATGTGCAGTCTCTCACCATTCTAACTACTGAGGGCACAATAAGCTATGCATACTCTAACTCATGAGTTTTTGTAATTCCCATAGATTGCCCAGCATTTTAAAAAACTGGATTGAAGCAGAGAATGTTATAAAACAAAATAGCCATCATTCACCTAGTAAGAACCCTGTTGCTCTGGTAGTCCCATTAGTTTCTGTAGCAATCATGTTCCATATTGCATCCATGTGACAGTGCAGCCACTCACTTAGCGGTAATGCCTGAGGACAGTGACTGGCTGCAGGAATCCAACTATCGCTATGTCAACACTGCTGGAGAATTAAAGACTGACCAGGTCACTGGGACAGCAAGAGCAGGTAAGTAATAGTTAATTATTGTGATCAACATTCGCTGTTTTGACCCACTCCCTATTTTTTTTAAAAAACATATCTTGGATAAAACCTGGCTCATCCCCAGTGAAGAAAAAAACTGGGAATGGACTACCCTTTATTCTCAAGGCCAGTACAAATCCTAGGTACAGCATCCCATCAATCTGACTTTTGAGAAGTGATAAAAGTCTTTAGTCGGAAAGCCCTCTCAGTCGATTTGACCCTGTTAAACCTATATGGTCATAATGTGACTTCTAATGCAATGCAAAGGTTACATAGTAACAAGCAGAAAAGAAAGGCTATCTTAAAAGTGAGAACAAAACAAGAGAAATTGGCAGCATGCCTGCCCCTGTATTAACTTCCATGTGCAACATTAAGAAAAAAAAAAAAAAGAATATGTCCAGTTCTCTTTCATGGAGTTTGATATAATTTACAGTAATTGCTATAACATGTGAAAAGGGTAACCAAAGCAAAACCATTGTAGTGTCCAAGGTCGTCTGTATAAACTTAGGAGAGATAGGAATTTCTGTGCATATGTGTGCCCATATGTTCTATTGGAGTCTGTTGCCCCCATAGACTACATGCACAGCAATGTCTGCCTCTCTCCAGACAGATATCTACACCAGGTATCTTTGGTATGATGAGCAGATAATGTTTTGTTTTACTAAAAAGAAAAAAAAAAAAAAAAGAAAGTCAGTGATCTGTTAAAGGGACTTGCAAAGAGAAGCTTCACTGGTCCCCACTGCAATTGGAGAACAAACAAAAAGCTAGAATAAAAATTAAAGAAGACATTTTCACTTGAATGGTGTTAAAAGCCCTTGACAGCTTGGTTCCTGTCAGTGTACAGCAGTCTGACTCGAAACCTCTAGACACTTAATAGTTTGAAGAAAGTTGTGCATCTAATGCCATTGCCCCACTTCCAGATTTCACATTTAGAGATTGGATGGATGGAGGTTGCTCATCTCTGTACAGGGCGCCTCATTTTCTTCTTTCGCTTTGACTTTGTTTCACTCTTAGATGCAGTGTCAGGTTTAGATGGAGCCGGAGGAGACTGAGCTCCCTGTGGAGGTGGTTGCTGAGGAGGTGTGAAGATGTTCCCATTAGGCATCTGACCAGGAGAACCTTGGAATATCCTGTTTAAGAGATTCTGTAAATCAGCAACCGAGGTCGGGTTGCTTTCTGATGGAGCTCTAAAGAGAAAGAGAAAGATAAAAAGTTCATAAGTGGTAGCTGTGCTGCAAGACATTAAGGTGTGCACTGTCATCAGGACATTAAAGCGTTTATTTTAGGGCTTATTAATTGACGACCTATCCCTAGAATAGGTCATCAGTAAAAAAAACAGCAGGGGTCGATACCTGGGACGTCATGTTCATCACTCACATGGCTTGTTCACAGCTCAGTACTATTCATATGTATGGACTTAGCTGCAATACCATGTACGGCTGCTGCACAAATGTATCGCACTGTTGTTGGTAAGTAGTGAAGAGACCCCTACCAATCTTCAATTGATCACCTATCCCATGGATAGGTAATCAATTATTAACTCCCTTAACATCTAACACTTGAAAAGAAAATCTTCGAAATCAGACAGTCTGAAGGTACGCAGGGTCTGGGAGTACAAAGAAATGAGAAAGGGCATACATTTTTGAAAGCTCTTGGCCTAACATTCATATGTGAGAGCTATTCCTTCCAGTTCCCCCATACACATATTCGCTCAGCTTCATCAAGCTTGTGCGTATTCCGAATTGGAAGTAGTGAATACACAACTACCAACTATTGAAAGGTTTAGATGATTTTATTAAAGGTGTATTTCCAACTTGGACATTGTGTCATAGATACAGGATTCACCTACATGGAATGTGGGGGTTCTTTAACCTTTTCCTAGTGAGGCAGCTGCCAGCTGACATTATCCAGACTGAAAATTAATGGAGACATGGCAGCGCATGTGTGCAGTTCTACTTTTATGGGAATAACAGAACCAGCTGAGCAAGAGTGGCCTAATCTCCATTTATTCTCCACCTGAATGCAGCAACTGCATCACCGACCAGGTGGGAGGACACTGTTTTTCACACAAGTACATGTCCCAGAGGTGGGATCTCCCAGACATTAGACATACCCTAATGTCCAAGTTGGGCAATCACCCATTTGAACTAGTCCCCATAACACTAAAAAGTAAAAAACAAGAAAAAAAAATCCCAACCTTTGTCGTCCTGTGTTTGTAGGATTTCTTGAGCCAAATGAAATGTGATATGGAACCCGGTGAGTGTCTGGTGAGATTCCCACACGTTGGCATCCTGCCCACTCTAAGTAAGGAGAAAGGAGTGCTGTTAACAACTGTACTGTAATAGGATTAACAAAGCAATTGCCATTACTTCTCTATAGTTGCTGCATGAGGCTTAGTCATAGTTATATAGAATAGAAAAAAAGGAACTTGTAAACCAAACTGACTATCAGAACAATAATCTGATATATACAAATGGCCTTAAGTTTTTCTCCATTTCGTTACCTGTTATATCAAACACTTTGCCCTGCATCATTGCAAAATAGGTGATCTTGAGGCCAAGCATACTTGATTCTGCCCAGAAGTCTCCCTCTTCTGCAGGGTGCATTTTTCCACATTCAGCACAATAACGGGCATTGGCAGGATCTCGGTCCATTTCAAATCTCCTAGATCAAAAAAGGAAGAAAACATGAAACCTGAACTGCTCAGTCCTCAAAGACATTTTTATCTATATCATGTATGTATGAGACATTTTCATACTGACAGTTTACATTACTACCAAGGCCTTAAAGGGCTTCTCCAGTGGGGAATCATTTTTAAACAAAGGCATGCTCATCTAACCAATCCAGGTTTTTACTTCCTGGTCCTGTGTCCACACACAGGAAATACTTGCATAGCCAATCACATGCCTCACTGGCTGAACAAATATGGGACTAGGAAGTAGAGACCACTAGGAAAGTGGTAAATGTCACAGTAGGGGCAGAAGGGGATCAGTTAAAGCAAGTATAGCTTCTTTGATTTTTTATTTTATTTTTTTTTTTTTACCCCCTCTGAGCCCTTTACCAGATATTTTTCCCATCAGAAAACCACTTAAGGGTGAGGCCCCACGTAGAGAAACGCAGCTGAAAAAAAAAAAAAAAAAACTGCTGCGGAAAAAAATTCGGCATTTTTTTTCCACAGTGTTTTTCATTGAGTTTTTGCTGCATTTTTCTCAGCTTTTTTCTTCCCCTATTAATTCTATAGGGAAAAACGCTCATAATTCTGCAGCTAACACACACGTTTTTAAAAAAGCAGCTTTTCCGCAGCTGTTTTTTTCCATAATGTGTGGAAAGATTAACCAAAATCACTTTGCTGGTACTGTAAAACACAGCGTTTTTTTTTGTTTTGTTTTTTTTTTAACAGCACCGCAGCCCTTTTAAACAGCTAATAGGCAGGATGGCTGAGAGATGGATCCCCACTGATATAATACAGATAGCCTGCTCATGTGATACTGGCCTGTGAGCTTCTTGGATACCTGTATTCTGACGGCACTGTACCTGTGCTTTCCCTGACACTTGCTGCACATCATGCTGTTCATTGCCTCTTTTAGATCATCTTGCAGCTTGGTGAGAAATTCATTCATGGACTTAGCCAGCTCAGTTTCAGACATTCGCTTCCTTGAAAGACACATAGAAAACAGATTTAGAGACATAGATAACCCTTTCATAGCAAGGTATCAGATTTCATAGTAGAAATCTTTCTATAATCCACTTCCATTGTAGCATAGCAAAACAGACTGCCTTCCATACAAAATAGGTACACTTGGATATTGTATTGCATTGGTTGTTTAATAGGAAAATAGATCTCCTCCATGCAAGTGTAACCCATTCGATGCTGCATGTGTTCTAAATACAAAATAGGAAGTGAGTCGCTGCCAGACACCCTGGTGGCTTATATCCTCTAATGACAAAAGAACTTAACATGCATTGTCTGCCCTCATACTACGTGTCAGGGAAGAGTCAGGAGGGTGGGTTATGCTGACCTTAAAGTGTAGGGGCACCTTAAAGGGGTTATCCGTTTCCTACACTCGTCGCTACAGTTTGTACTCTGAGTGAGCCGCAATATGTAAACAATACAGCGAACCGCGCTGTCTCGGTGCCAGTGATTTGTGAAGGTCCCGGGTGTCAGACCCTCACAGATCTAAAAATAGGCTGTCAATTTTAGAAACCAGATAATTCCTTTACGGTGACATGACATTATTATTCTCTGTGTCGATACTTTGCCTAATAGCAGATATCACTCACAAGACATTTACATCAAAGTCATTTGGTGTCAAGGAGCCTTGGTCTTCCAATGGAAGGCCACTATTATAAAGAACTTGAGAGGATTATCTGTACACCTACAATTCATACTCTTTTCTCTTCTCTGGGTTACTGACAGTGTCCCATGCAGCACGTAAAACCTTAAAAGCTTCTTCTGAATGAGGGTGATTATTCTTGTCTGGATGGACCTGTAAAAATGAGAAAAAAAAAAAAAAGTTTCATCAACATGCGGCAACGGTTTTGGAAATCATAGCGTGTCCGCTGCGCATATTTTTCCGCAATGTGTGAATGGGATTCGCTAGAATCCCAACCACTTTGCAAGAACTGTAAAACACTGCTTTTTTTGAGTGGCGTTTCCGCCACATACGGCCCCGGCCTTAGGGAGTTTTCCAGCTGATTTTTATTGATGATCGATCCTCAGAATAGATCAACAATAAGAGATCAGTGAATCCCCGCTGATCAGCTGTATGACGGGGACATGGTGCCTGTTTATATCACACGCTGTCTGTTTATAGTGACCGTGTGATGTAATTACAGTCTTGTCCTATAGACATGTAGAGGACGAGGCTGTAGTTACATAACATGGCCGCTATGAGATGAATCACACTATGTAAACAGAGAAGCAGTCACAGCGCTTACACAGGTACCATGGTTCATTCAAACAGCTGATCAGTGGGGGTCCTGGGTATTGGAACCCCAATAATTTTTTTATTTTTTTTACCTTTTAATTAGGAAACACTTGGGGCATTACTAATAAGGGACACTATTTAAAGGGGGTACACAGGGAATTTATTAATTTAAACGGGATTCTATCATTACAAAAATGTATTGAAACAAAAAGCACGGAGGAATAGCCTTTAGAAAGGCTATTCATCTCTTACCTTTATTTTGCAGGTCCGCGTCGCTGTTTTTGAATTTTTCGTTCTTTCTTCATTATGCTAATTATGCTCAGAAAGCACAGCGGGTTTTCCCCTGTGCTCAAAGCACTGCCTCGTCACAGCTTCCAGTGCCACCTCTCTCTTCTCGTCTTGACGCGTCTCCTCCTCTTCGCAACATCAGCACCTGCCAAGCGCATCTTCACGATCCAAATCCCATGCATGCTCAGTCGGCTCTGTCCAGCCCGACGTGGCAGAGCCGACTGAGCATAAGCGGGATTTGGATCCCGAAGACGCGCTTCAGCAGGTGCTGACGTTGCGAAGAGGAGGAGACACGTCAGGAGGAGAAGAGAGAGGCGACGCTGGAAGCTGTGACAATGCCCCCTGTGCTTTCTGAGCACAATTAGCATAATGAAGAAAGAACGAAAAATTAAAAAATGGCGGCGCGCACCTGCAAAATAAAGGTAAGAGATAAATAGCCTTTTCTAAAGGCTAGTCCTATATGCTTTTAATTTAAATACACTGACTGTCATGGCAACCCCTCCAACACTGCAATCTTATCACGGGGGACCCGAGGGATGGTGGGGAGGGCGATCCTGCCACCTCCGATCTTCCAACTCTGGCAGCTAGTCCCAGCCCTCGGCTGTGTAACAGCTCCTGTGCCTGCAGCATTTCAACATGGTACTATTACAGCGCTGAGCGTTAACTATAATGCAATAGTACGGCGCAGAGCAGGAAGGGGCTAAAGGAACTCAGTGAGACCGATGGGTAATGGATACGGATGACCTAAACAAAGAATAAGTTTAGGTTTATATATATATACGTAAACTTATTTGCATCTTATCCTTTTGGAGTGCCAAGTTTTCTGTTATGCTATGTACACGGGGTGGAACCCTACTTGAAGCACCCAACGCCAGTGGAGTGACAGGTATTTCCTCACAATTCTAATCACAGAATAGTTCATCCATAGGTCATCAAATAAAAATCCATGGTGATCCAACACCTAGGACCCCTTTGGATCAGCTGGTTAAAGTGGCATACCATGTGACGTCACGTTTATCGGTGACATGGCCTGATTGCAGCTCATCCTATTAAAGAGAATGGGCTAAGCTGTAAGAGCAAGCACAGTCACTGTACAAATGCATGGTGCTGTGTTTAATAAGTACTGAAGACTTTAATTACTATTGTATTGCTGTGTATGGTAAAATTTCTGTATTACTAATGATTCTAGCCTTTTAGAACAGCTCTGACAATTTCGCCATGTAGGAGCTGTTCTTAATGGGGTAACTGAAGTAAAAGTAACTCCTCAGATTCCAGGGTTGCACCTGATCACAGCATCTGAGAAGTTAAATGCCCATCATCACAGTTGTCTCTGATCACAAGTACTGCCGCCAGGAGTGTAAAACAGCAGGGACTTGGCAGTACACTTGTCTACTCCATTCCTGACTGAGTGCCATGTTTAAAGACCTAATATCAGCTGTATTGTAATGGTGGATAATAGGAAGGGGTTAAAAATACAGACTCACCTCTGCTTTCTGCGTACTGTCTATGGGAGACATAATGTTAGCTAGTGTCGGCCCAAAACATCTCAGACAACAGAAAATTAGAGACAGAGTCTGCAGAGGGGCTCCTTGGCCAAACATAGTGCATAAACTGTACAGTTGTTAGGTACACTTTAAAATTTGTCTAATACTTTGGATGACTTTTCAGGATAAGCTGTCATATGTGTGTACATGAAGAGTTACCAGAGCTGTGGAGTTGGAGTTTTTTTTTTTTTTAAGGTTATATGTATATGAGCTCTCACATATATGCTTCCAGGAGCCATATCTTTTGAACACGTGAACAGATCCCTTTCTGCTCAGCATTACCTCCCGGCACTTGGCTGTTACAGCCAAGGCCCGGGCTAGCCGCCAGAGTCGGAAAATCCAGCGGGTCCGGGGGCAAGATCAGCCCCCACCCCTCAGACCCCCTGCAATAAGATTGCGGGATCCAAGGGGTTGCCATGGCAGTAAAGAGGCTGAGCAATGGCCTCCTGTTTTCCAATGCCCATCACACCTGCATGCAGTACATTTGCACTAGGGATCAGAGATCCCAGGTTCAAGTCCCCTTGTGGGACAGGGAAAAAGCTATAAAAAAAAAAAAAAAAAAAAATTAAAAAAAATAAAGTATAAAAATAAACAAATAAAAAGTTAAAAAAAAAATCACCTTTACATTTAAAAAACACATAACGTAAAAAAAAAATATAAAAACAAACATGTTATGTATCCCCATGTGTGTATAAGCCCACATTATACAATAATTGCCTTATCAGCAAACTCCGTAAAAAAAAATATATACCACACTGCAGAAAATAAAGTATTTTGGTCACCTCACTTTCCCCCAAAAAATAGCAATAAAAAGTGGTCAAAAAGTCATACATATCATACATTAGTACCAATAAAAAGTAAAACTTGCCCCGCAAATAAAGAGCCCTAACATATCTCCGTCAACTAAACAGTAAAAAAGTTATAGGCGTCAGAATACGGTGACCACAGGAAAATCGTTCATTTTCAAAAAGTGACGTTTTATTTGTAAAAGCGGTAAAATCAATATAAATATGGTATTGCTGTAATAGTAATGACCCACCGGACAAAGCTGCCATGTCATTTTTAATGCAGAGTGAACGCCATAAAAACAAAATGCAATAAATGATAGAATTGTGGGGTTTTTCACACAGACCCTCAAAAAAAATTAATAAAAGCTAATCAAAACATTATACGCACCCCAAAATGGTGCCAAATGAAGGTACACCTTGTCACACAAAGAATAAGCCCTCACATAGCTAAGTCAACAAAAAAATAAAAAAGTTATGAATTTTGTAAGGTGAGGAAGGAAAATATGAAAAAAGTTGCTGAGCATTAATGTACAAACTACCCTGCGTTCTTAAGGGTTAAGTTTCTTAAAAAAAAAGTTTCGAAAACTGAAGGGGTATTCCCAGCATAGCAATAATTGGCATCACACTAGCATATACCAGAGCTGGGCGATTGTGACCCAAGTCAAAAACTACCTTGATTGCAATTAATGAATGATTATTTTAGGACAATACTCTTAGTACACACCCCACCCCCTATTTATATTCCACACCATTCCACTGAATTTTAGTTTCTGTCCCTACAATCCTGGTTGGATAGTGTACAGTAAGTGGCATATCCTTTAGCCAATGGTAATGAGAGAAAGGAGGGAATGGATGTAAAATAACAAAACCCTTGTCTGCAAGGTCACATTGATTAATTGATTTTTGGGACCCGCAATGATCACTTGAACAAGACGCAAAACCTTCTGTCCACTTGCTATTTTGGGAACTCAAAACAGCCCCATTTAAGTGATTAAAGGGGTCATCCACCTTCTAATAAAGATAGGCCATCAATATTAGATCTGTGAGGGTCCAAAACCCACGACCTCCAAAGATCAGCAGCTCTGGGACAACGTGGCTACTGATAATGTTTACATGCTGGGAGCCATGCTGCTCCCTTGCCGTATAAAGTGTGGCGGTGGCTTTATGTAATGCAGTACTGCCCCACTGAAGTCATTACCGGGAGTTACACTGTCCCGGAGCATCTGATCTGCAGGGGGTCCCAAATATTGGACACTCACAGATCTAATATTAATGGCCTATCCTAAGGATAGGCCATCAATATTAGACACTGCATAATCCTTTAAAAGCCAAATTGCTGTTCTATGCACAATGAGACAAACACAAAGCTGTGCAGAGAAAATCCAAAAAAACAGAAAAACTAAGGAGTGGTGGGGGGCTAGAGTGGATCTGTATCTCCTAGCAATACACCCTCACTTCCAAAGGTGGGAAATACCCTTAAATTATATCTCCAGTTATATGGAAAACCTATTACAGTGCATGTCAGCACACAATTATTTCTCTAACTAACTTGTACAGCAGATTTTGCTTCTAAATAGCAGCAATAGCAACAATAGTCATGCTGTGGAGTGTGTCCTGCTCTGTCTCCTAAACTCCTGTATTCAGCAGAGGAGGCCAGAGCTGTACAATAACATTATCGTCTACAGTGCTGGCCACCATATTGAATACTAAATCCCAATAACTGGAACAAAATACTGTGAGCAGAATTTATTAAGATCAGCACATCATAGACCAGTCTTAATATTGTTAGCACTGACGGCACATGCACCAAAATTAAGAAGCTCTGGCACACTACTTCAGGTTCCTGGCACCAGAATCCAGTCAGGGACCTGGCTATTTCAGGTATTATTCATGCCTGTTTTCTGCCATGAGTTATAGCAAATCTGCCATACTGGTGCATCTCTGCCCCAGACTACCCCATACCAGCCTTGCTCACCCATTTTTCTAAAAAGTGGTGAGCAGGTCAGAGAATTGGGAGCCAAAAATATGCCACTTTTGCACCAGAAAACTGGCATGACCAGTTAAGTAATTTCCCGTATCTGCTAATTCACAATTGTTTTTCTATATAACTGGGAGTACATAATATTTGTTTGCTTTTGTCTATTCACACATTTGTGACATGGCACATCATTTCTGCACCAGACAGGTAGGGGACCACAAGACCCAAAGGGCACATTTGAAATTGAAGACCAAATTTCTGTGCACAATTTGGCAGGAAGGACATGGCTGAACTACGGTGGCTGCAGAGAAAGGCAACCAAGGTAATTAAAGGAATGGGCACAGTATGAAGACAGATTATCAAAGTTGGGGTTATTCAGTTTGGGGAATTAAAACACAGCTTTGGGGTGACCTATACACAATGTGCAAATATATGAGTGTACTGTACAGAGATATTTCTAATTATCATGACATAAGGGCATCTGCTGCGTCTAAAGAAAAAAAAAAGTTTCATCGCTGTTATAGACAGGGCTTCTTTACAGTAAGAGCAGTGAGACTATGAAAGTCGCCGTCACAGGATGTTGTGATGGCTGATAACTTGTACAAATTCAAGAGGGCCTAGATGCCTTTCTTGAATAGAAAAATGTGACTGGAACTAGAATTTTCGGACACAGAATGTTGATCCAGGGATTTACGCTAGATTGACACTAGGACCATCGCTCTGTTGTTCTGGTCTATCAGAGGACCAGAACAACAAAGAGACGGACCGCTAAAATAGTAGAAACAAACAGAGACTGATAAACCCTATTAACTATAATGAGATCCGTTGTTTTAAAATTGAAACTGGCAGAGAAAAAGCCCTCCGTGCAGGACTTTTTCATCTGCTGAATTTCAGGCACACACTATACTGGAGACTCCAGTGCAGATGTGAACGTAGCCTTAGTCCAATTGCCATATTTGGAAACTGGAGAGAATTTTACTGTTGCTTTGGGGCAATTGACATCTGTGTCATCAGTTGCTTTTTTTTTTTTTTTGCCTTCTTCTGGACCAACAGGGTAGGATTATAAATAGGAATTGATGGCCCTGTGTTATTATCCAACTACTAAGGAATCTACAACAAAGGTAAATACTCACCAATACAGCCAACTGCCGGTAAGCCTTTTTAAGTTCTACATCACTAGCGTCCATCTCTACTCCCAACACTTGAAATGGATTTAAATCCTCCTCAGGAATATCGACCATAGAAAGCAATCGTTCCACTTCATGTCTGGGGTGGAAGCGGCCTGCAGTATTAGGTGATCCTGCTGAGGACCATGTAGACTCTTTTTGTGTAGTCAACTTAGAAGGCCATAATTTCCCTGTCCATCTTCCAAGTAGACCAACTAAACGTTTACAGGTCCTACTTTGTGTTAGTAAGGTCCAGACTGACTGCAATCTAGTAGAAATCCAACATCTCCAGTTGCTATCTTCTCCAACTCTGTCCACTGTTTTCTTAATATACTGCCAACAAAGTCGAGCACAGCGCACTGAAAGCATAAGCAGCAGGAAGAGCAGGGCACACAACATCTTAAGCACACGAAAAATCCATGATCCACAATAGCAAACAAGGACCCAAAAATCCTTAGCACGATGTTTTATCCATATTCCAAAGGCCAAAAATTGACTTTTCAAACTGCCCAAGTCATGAGCAGGT